>CAOLHI010000436.1:0-600000 GCA_948474755.1 Ctenosaura bakeri
CTGTCTCTCTGACAAGCGGCCTGTATACCTGCCTGCCTGCTCACTTTGCTTTGGTTTGTCTGCAGGAATTAGACCAGTTGGTACTTCTGCATATTTGCTGAACTCACTAGGCCAAGTGAAATGGTAGAGTGTGTACCTAACCAAGGCTATTGTAATTGTCTCAAAATCCCCATCACCTGTCTGCAGAAAAACTTGCACCCCCTTCCAGGCAAGCAGATAGCAGGCCCTTTTCTTCCTCTCTCTTGCCCCCTCCTTCACTTTGCTCCATACACACAAAAAATAAAATAAAATGCAATTTTTATTTTTTTTGCAAAGGCATCCACTAAAAGAAACAAGGCACAAATGCACACTTACACACAACCATATGAGCCCCTTTCTGGGCAGTGAGCTGTAGGAGCACAGAGCTTGCATAGCACTGGGAGTGTGGTGGGGAATAAATGAACAGGGAGGAATCTCATGGATTTAACCCTGTCTGGGAAGGAGGGGAATATATGATCAGGGATCATTCTTATGGATTTAATCCTCTCCTGATGATCCTCTCAAGGATCAATCTAATTAAGGTACCCTTTTTCCCCATGGGGAGGATTGGGCATCCCAGTTTCTAATGGCTTATTTAGTTATACTGGGTCCTTGGTATCTGCTATCAGGAGCCACCCCCGGACGGATACCAAAATTTGTGGATGCCCAATTATGTACAGTGGTATATTAAAATGGTGTCTCTTATATAAAATTGCAAAATCAAAGTTTGCTTTTTGGATCTCTCTCTCTCTCTCTTTTGAAGCTGTGGTTGGTTGAACCTGTGGGTACAGATTCCATGGATATGAAGCGCCAACTGTACTGTTTTGCAGGATGGGAGAAGACCAGTATTAAAAATTACATTTGCAGAAAATTTTGCAGGGGGGGAGGGTGAGATGGTACCTGAAAACATCAAAGTGTGATCTGGAAGAAATCAAAGATTGGGCAATATTAGATGTTTTGACATTCATAGCTGACATCCCTAGCCCTTTCACTGAGACCAAAATTATTTATGACAATCTGTGTGTCTGTAGCTTCATGTGAGAGATGCTTTTCAAAGCTGAGACTTACAAAGAAGGCGTTTACAGTGTACCTTGGGACAGTCAAGGATTTCTGATCTTGCAATATTATCAGTTGAAACTGAGTTGGTGAAAGGCACTAATTTTGATGAAGTAATCCACAAGTTCTCAGCTTTGAAGGCCAGGAAGAAAAGTTTTGATTTAGCCAAGATGTTCCTTAAATGCTGAAATGGTTGTGTAATTTCTTCCTGTTCCTATTCCTGTTCCATTTTATTTTATTTGGTTTTATTTCATTATTCCATATGCATTTATCTACAACCTCTTCATTATTGGGGCCATTATTGATTATGCAAACTTAATCCATTAATGTATCTCATGCAATGGTAAAATTTAACATCAAAATGAACATAATTTTGATGTAGTTATTAAATGTCTTTACTTCAAATTCTATTGTTTTCTCACCAAATTTTCACTTTAACTGCATGAAATGTAAATAAGTTTAGACTAATTTAAATATGTAATTTTAATTTTTCTAGTTGATTATATTACTACTCTTGCCATTACATTCAGTGATATACAGGAACTATGATTTACAAGTAACATTAGTACAAAAACATTACTCGTATAAGAGGTCTGGTATAAGAGGACATCCATAGGGGGAGGTGACATCCTCAGTTACTATACTGGGTGACACCAACCTAGGCCATTTCCACACTAGACTGTTATAGTGCTACTGTTCCACTTTCAACATCCTATGGAATCCTGGGGTTTGCAGTTTAGGGAGGGGCCTCAACGGCCCCTCTCTAAACTGCAAACCCCAGGATTCCATAGGGTGCTGAAAGTGGAATAATAGCACTATAACAGTCTTGTGTGGAAATGGCCCTAGTGATGCTGTTACTGCGGTTATGATATGTCTGGTGAGAGCACTGGATATCCTTTTGATATCAAATAATTTGGCCTTTGCTTGACCTTTCTCTGCCACCCTACTCCACGTGTTTGCAGAGGTCCACCGGACAAGCACGTATTAGGTGCGGCCATTAATGGTTGTACATTCCAAACCTCATTTAGGCAGGCAACTTAAGCCTCTCTGATGCTTCAGGGAAAACCTTTTTGCAAATTGGCCTTGCTCAGCGCGAATCTATACAAAGCCGCCCGGCCGAGTGCCGAGCCATTCCTTTATGTTGGGCCATTTGCATACTGGCCATACTATTGTCATCCAGCGCTAAGCTCATCATGCAAAACCTGACCTTTTCCAATGCCTTTGTCCAGCTACAAATTCTCTTTGTTCTCATCGAGCATGGCATGGCCTGTAGGTAAAATCCACCCTATGAAAAGTCCCCATTTTCAAGTCCTCCTCGGAACACTCCGGACTTCCATCCCACCTTGCTGTCAGTTTATCCAGTGAGATCCACTCAGCGAACCACACTGAGCTTTCTTCCCTCAACCTCCTCTTCTCTCCAGGACTACGAGACCAGGTGTCATATTACTCATTCCCCAAAGCACTCTATTTCTATTTCTCAGTTAGCTAGTGTATGTCGTGTCTTTTGTGTTGTTGTCCTCAATAAAAATATTATTTGTTACTTTAGAACTTGTCTGGCTACGGTCTCTGACCTGACGCTGTATACATAGGGTAAAAGATCCTAGCTAAAGTTACCCTGCCTCTCGTTAGCTTAAGAGAGTGCTCGAGTCTAATTTCCCCATCTTGTGTTGTTGTTTGATTATTTGGGCGCCCCTACCGGGACCCCCAACATACAGGGTAACAATGCCACTCCACGAAGGGACTGTGAAAGTCCCCCTGTTCCCAGTTACTGGCAATGGCCACTGCACTTGATGAAAGTCTGTACTCCTCTTGTTCAGGAAGCAGGAAGCTGTTGCATCAGAGATCATTCTGGGGAGGCAGTGGGACCATCAGTCAGCTGCTTTCTGATTGACAGGTGCATAGATCCCCATTGATCACAGTGGCTGCTGCCCAGTAAGTGAGGATGGAGGGGGGATTGGGACAGGAGTCACTGCATAGCCATGTAACTACAGTGGTTATGCCTTTGTAACTTCCCAAGTGAATTCTGTCCAGTATTTCTACCCACCCACTCCTTGCCATTGAAAGATCTCTGGGTAGCTCACATTAAATCAGTTGAACAATTTAAAATGTAGAATAATAAGACAATAGAATTTGAAACACAAACATTAATTTAAACAGTCTAAAAACATATTAAACAATTGCATAGCTGAAGTTAAAACAATATATAACTACGTATTTTTTATGAAATGGTAACTCCTTATGCAATTATCATCCAGCTATGGTAGATATTTTTTTCCAAGGTTAAACTATTACACTGAAAAGCTATATTAAATTTAGTTACATAAATAAGTAAGCAGCATAAAAAGATTTTCACATTCACCTCTTAATAAGTTTTTCTACTTGCCTGAAAAAAGCGTGAAGCTGTATCTCTGTCTTCTTCATCCAGAACTAGGTTGTCTACAAACAGCCAAAAGAATGGCTTGTGGCTTCCTTCAGGGGGCTTCTCATATTGAAGTATACGCATGTACTGGTAAAAGTACCAGGCTTTTGAGGAGCAAAGAGAAAACATACTATAAGCTCTTTGAACATACCTTTCAAAAGTTAGTTACAGTCTTTTTTAAAAAGGGAATGACAAACCCTAAAACACCCTACTCGGTTGCCTTTGTCCATATGGCTTTTAAAATGAAATTGAACAAAATGTTGTACCCTTTTATAATCTGCCATGCTGTTTAATTTGGCAAGCTGTCATTTCACCTCAGCAATTCGCATTTTAGATCCATGTACTAAAGATCACATGTATTGACTGGGACTATAGTTGTGCATAAATTCAGATTGAAGCCACCCCAGAACTCCGTTCAGAAGCAGCAAGAGGAGCAGTTACCCAACTTTCATCTAGCATGTAATAATTAAAGCCATCACTTATAGAAACTGGGTATTGGATTTGGACAGGGTTGGGATTAAGGTTAAAGTCTGGCTGCCCTGCCATTAGGCAGAGTGAGAGATTTGTCTTTGGTGACAAAATGGTGGGAAGCTGCAGCAAAGTGATGGAGGAGAGAGTTATATACCATGTGACTTGCTCTGCGTCCTCTAAATTATTCTGCTGTCTTTGGGTGAGGATGAAGATATTGTCTCTTCATCACCAGTGCTGAAGAGAGAATCAATTACTGGTCCAGTTAGCTTTTGTGCAGGAAATGGGAGTGGGTGTTTCATTTGCTTATTGTCTCAGGCAACAATATGATTTCTGGGGGCTGGTGAATTTGGAATGATCCCCCAGTTCAGCTGTTAACTCAATTCGGTGTTGTAAGGACAGGTGTGATATGAATTGGGTAGTTCTTTAGACAGGGTTCTCCAGATGTTTTGGACTACTGTTCACACACTATTTGTCATGCTGGCTCCAGCTTCTATGAGTTGAAGTTCAAAACAATGAGTGGCCCAAGGATTTTCTACATGTGCCTTGTGGCAGAATAACCCTAAACAGATATTCCTGTGTGTTTATTTCTTTCAAATCAACCGGACTAGTCTTCAAGTAAATGTGTTGATAAATAGAATATAAGCATTCCTCAATAATTAATGAAACTTACTAGTCTTTTGCTGGTGTAGTTAAGTAGTAAGCATAGTTGGAAAGAGTAGAATAAGAAGAGAAGGACATCACAGTGGATTTACTCAGTCAGAAACGTCATAGGGGCCCTTTCGCGCAACATGTTCAGAATGCAGTGATTCTATTTTAATTGTCATGGCTACATCCTACAGAATACTTCAGTCTGTAGTTTGGTGAGCCATTAGATCTCTGTGGTTAAGAACTGCAAATTCTAAGTTTTCATAGGATGTTGCCAAGACAGTTAAAGTGGAATCATACTGTTAATACTGTGCAGTGTGAAAAGACCCTTAATCATCATTCTTGGAGTCTCAGAGGGTTTGATGGAGACAAGTAAGAATATAACAGCATCTCACTGCTCCAATATATATATTTTCATCAATCAAGCTATCTTGGAATTTAGGACTGTATTGCAAGTATGCATAAACCAGTGTTAAGGATCTTGTATCCAACATGAGATCATGATACCCAAGGTTTTTTGTCCTTCTGTATTTTTCCATAATTGGTGTGAATCATAAATGTAATTTGTACAAAACCCTGAAAGTAAGACTAGATTGCTCTTTTTTAGAAGTTAATGTTGTTGTTTTCTAACATCCAATGAGAATGTAGAATGCCCCCAAGACTCAGTTTATGCAAGATGACACTGAATGCTATTTAGCAATCATGGTCAGCAAAAGCCAAGAGTTATCACATCTCCAAGTTCTATCCATTTTACAAAATGCATACAAAACAACCAAAGCCAAAAAATGTGCTAAGTTTCCATGCTTAAAATACATGTCTCTGGGAAATTCTCACCATCTTGTGGTAGCAAAAAAGGGTTTCCAATTCCTTTATGAGTAACAAGAGGAGAAAACTAATGAGGATCTTCCCCTTCCCTATTTGGCTGTAACGTCTCATAATCAGAAATGTACTATCTCTTTGATTCAAAAGAAACACCGAACATTAAATTTTGCTAAAGCATTAAAATATAAGAACAGCAAGCACAGGAAGCTGCATTAATCTTAGACATTTGGAGAGGGATTCCAGACTGGGATGGATATGGCAGCAAATTTGAATAACCTTGGACAACTCTGTGACGGATATTTTATCCTCCTCATTCTTGGTAAAGGAAGTTTAAAAGTGATACAGGACCTAAAACATGATTAACACCAATGTGACATTTAAAAGATATTAAAAACCCATATGACTATAAATATGTATAATTTAAGTGTACAATGTTTTGAGAGTAATCCATTGTTGATGCTGAAAGAACAATATTTGGAAAAACCCTATTTGTATTTTTAATATATGTTTAATAAATATAATTTGACAAAGAGAAAAATTGCTTGCTTGGAATATAATGACTAGAATCTCCCAGCCAATATTGCCAGGAGCCATGTGGCTGGGGAACTGTAGGAATTTCCCAGTCCAAAATGTTACTTTCCCATGCTATACTTTTGCTTGCATCAGCCTATTTTCAGAACACATAATGGTCACAATGGCCCCACAGTTGCTCAGAGTGTGATATGAGTAGATTAGCATAATTTAGTGGAATTCATGGGAGGCGGACTTAACTGTCCATCTCTTACAACAGCCTTCTTTGTCCAACTACACCTTGGCTAAGTGGCCTTGGCTAATTTCTTCCCAGAAAGGGTGTGGAACTATTTTTACATAGTGCCCATAGGACAGAAGAAGAATAAGATTATTACAGGAAGTCTCCACTTTTGATGACCCCTTATCTGACAACTTGCTCTTCTGATGCTTCCAAATTAAGGATATGTTCCATTAATTTGATGAGGGTTCCACTCTTTCTTCAGTTCTTTTTGCCTATAGAGGCTCGTTTGGGACTACTCGCATGCATGCACTGCTTGCAAAGTGAGCTGAGAGGGTGGGAAAAGGCGCTAAGCCGGCTGGGAGACTTTGCAAGCAGCATTTGCAAATGCGAGCCTCTGTATGTCCTTCAAACTCCCTACACTACAGTTTATGGGCTCCACTTTTCAATCAATTCTGTTTTCTTACAGTGCTCTGATCCCTAATCTGTCAGAGAAGTGGGGAAAACCTGTAGCAAATTCTTTAAACCCAGAGAACAATACATAAGAGCAGCATAATAGATTTATGCCAGTAGAATGTCATCACTGAGGTGGTATTACTTACAACCAGTCTATCATTATTCTAGCAGTCTGTCAATGGGTAGTGACATCAATGGGTAGAACTGGGGTGTGGCAAGAGAAAGGAGAGAATCTGACTTAAAATCTGTCAGATAAAACATTTTCTCCTAAGCATTCTCCTAGCTGGAAAGAGAGGGAGAAGGAGGAAGAAGTGGATGGGGATAACTTGATACTTGATTGGTGCTTTCCATAAATGTCAAATAAAAGATGCCATTGGTGAGCATTACTGTAATTGGTGTATGGTGGCAATGACATCAGAGATACTTTTAAGAGTAGCTAGCAATATTGCTACATTTTCCTTTTGTTTCTACTGGGATTGATTTGCTTTCTATTTGTTATGGAGGACTATAGAACAACCATGTTTAGGGTTGGGCTACATGGCTACAGCAGTCCTATCAAATTTTATGTGGAAGTAAGTTCATCTGAGATCCAGCATGGTTATAGTGGTTTCAGCATTGGACTACAACCCTGGAGATCAGGGTCTGATTTCCTGCTTGGCCATGGAAATCCACTGGGTGACCTTGGGTACATCATACACTCTCAGCCCCAGAAAACTCCATGATATGTTCACCTTAGGATTGCCATAAGTCAGAAACAACAACAATAACAAGAAAGTTCATCTGAAATCAATGGAGTTTCTTCCCAAATTAATATGTTCAGGATTGGGGTTGTATCATCTCATTCATTTTAGAAAAGACATAAGGAATAACAATTCTAAATCACTCTGTATGGACCAGAACCACATGAGTGATTATGAAAAGTGACATTATCATATAGACTGTATATCTTACCAGAGGGATATTTGTAAGAATTTGCCACTGGAGGCGTGGATCCAAAAATCAAATCAAATGGGCCCCACTCTTCTATCTAATAAATAAAACAAGTTTGGATGAAGAAAAGCATCTTTCATATTTTATTGGAAATTTGTTCTTTTTAATGCATAGCAGTTTCTCCAGTCTGTTGCACTCTAGGTGTCTTGGACTATAACATCTGAAAGCCCACCTGAGTGGAGCTTAGAAAAGCCATAATCCAACACATTGATATAGATCTTTTAGGAACCTATCTGTTTGTTTTATTTATTGAAATTCAGGTGACCATGATTAGGACAGCCTTGGCTACTTCTTAACTTCCCCGGTGACTTTGTCAACTAGACTATTTTCAACTGCGTGATTAACTACTGCTTCCAGCGGCAGCATGTGGTTTTCATGTCAGTGGGATGGTGAATACACTGTGGGCTTTAGTTAGAACTTTAAATGATCAAAGATGCTGACCTCGTTTTGAGGACAGGGCTCAGAACCTTGGATAGATATTTAAAGTGTAGACTTAAACCTGGAGCAAGTTTACTACCCCCCTGCACAGAAACCATGAAATAACCAGTAGTCCTTTCTAGTTAGTTCAAGCTCTGCCTCTTGCAACAAATTGCTAATCTGGTTGAACTATAAAAACTGAATTCAGGATACATAAACAAAAGCAATCAAGACAGCACAGAGCAACACTATGCTGAATTACGCCTAAAGGAGATAAAAATGGAGGAGATCCTCAAATGTCCAAAATGTCCAAAATAATCAAGAGAGAAAAGAACGTGTTCAGTAATGATGGTATTTTCATCGAAGACTACAATCAATCAGACTAATTCACAGAACTGGAAGGTTAATGGAAAGACTGTAATGCAGAGCACAGTTATCTAAACAAGTTCCATTAAAATTAATGGAGCTTATATACTTTGTGCTAGATTGTGGCAGTCAATATCAGCGGTCATTTGCTGCTAATCACATTAATTAAATAGTCAGTGTAGTTTATGCAGCAACTTCTGTTCACAACAGAACTGATTTATGCTGAAGCCATTGAAATTAATATGCTCAAGCACATTTCCTTTCCTATTTGACTATAGTCAGCCTCTAACTATCTCTCTGCCCCCCACCAAAGCTTAAGGGACAAGTCTCTACTGTCCTTGAGATTAATAGATTATTTTATAGTATCTTTGCAGTCATATACTTTTAATGGCTGTTTCTGTCAGCAGTTTTGATTTTCTCTCAGTTACATGCAATCAGTACATGAGGATGGAAAGAATAGTTAATCCTATCTGATCTTGAAAGTTAAAATAGCTTCAGTCCTGGCTAGTACGACCAGCAATGAATACCAGATGCTGTAGGCTATTTTTCAGAGGAAGAAACTGGCAAAACCACTTCCTTGCCAAAGAAAACCATATGAAAGTCATAGGGTCACCATAAATTGACAGGCATGCACACAACACTATTAGAAATGTCAGTTATTCAGTCAGCACAGTGACATCCACTTACGTGCGCTCTTGTCACATCTGTGACATCATCCAAATACGTCACTTTTCCATTACCCATGTTTTTACCCAGGAAGCCAAACCCTTTCAGTTCTACAGAACAGAAATGAGAAACAAGGAAGTGAATGTAAACCAGATAGTACTGAACAATATTAAATAATAATCAGTCTTGAGCAGCTCTTGGATACATACATGCCACATAGGAGAAAAGAAAATGTCTGAACTTGATATTTTTTGAGAGTGAGTGTGCTGATTATCAAAAATAGCAGTGGCTGTCTTAGAGGGCTCTGCATCACAGTGGCTAGTGCTGTGACAACCATGCTAAGAGATGGATGCCGTTTTCTGCCCCTACATGTTGAAACTATAGCAAATCCTTGCAGATCCAGGCTGCTTCCCCAACAGGGCTGGCTCTGCCATTGGAAAGGAGGCAGCTGTCTCATATACTTCTTGGCAGGTCAAAAGGTGGCATTGCCATGGAATGTTTATGTGGGGAAAAAAAGCCAGGTCACAAAATATGTTTTGTTCCCAATATCCTGTTGATTTGTGTAGCATCAGAGTTAGGAAAAACCAGGAGGAGAGTTTGCTCAATCTTTCCCACAAAGCAAAAATATCCGTTGCCAGTATTAGTCAGGGTAATGACTAATGAAAAGTTTTCAGTAGAATTTGTAATGTAATGAGATTGACATTCACTTCCACTTCTTTATCTCAGCAGACAAGGAGTGGGAATTTACAGGCCATTTTCACACTACACTGTTATGGTGCTATTATTCCACTTTCAACATTCTGTGGAATTCTGGGATTTGTAATTTCCTGAGCCAGAATTCTCTGGCTGAGAATTCTAAAGGCCCCTCCCTAAACTGTAAATCCCAGGATTCCATAGGATGTTGAAAGTGGAATAATAGCACTATAACACTGTGGTGTGGAAATGGCCACAGTTTCCAATCTCTGCAGGATGAAGTGTATTTGTGCATGCACATGTAAAGGGTGCTGTGGTGGAATTAGTGCCCGTAATTCCACCTGTGGCCTTTTGATTAGCAAGGACTATGAGATTGTCTGTTACACAGGCCCCCAACTCCTTTGTTCCTTTTGAGTTCAGCTGCAATCCCCTCAACAGACAAAGAAGAAACTGATTTTCTCCCTCCACATTTGTGAGATTGACATTCAGAAATCTGATTATTCATGAGGTGCATGTGTGTGTTCCCTCTCAGCTCTGGCAAATGACAAAGGAATAGGAAGAGAGAGCGTGGGGAGGGAAGGCACACTCACTCAGGTGAAGGGGGAAAGATATCTGCATTTTTCCACTTCCATGAGGAAAGCACTCGCAAAAGTAGAGGGCTCACTATACTGCTATGAGCTATTTCTATTGTACTCCAAAATATTAGAGTTTTAATTAAGGTTTAAGATCCATTCACTTTATATATAGCTCCGGCTCCCGGTGGAGACAGAAACTGCTATATCAGTGAAGCTGCCTTTATTTTTCAGATTCTCCTTGCTCCTCCAGAGATTCAAATTATAAGGAAAAGATTCCACAAAAACGTAAAGAAGAACCTTTCAATTCTAAGAGGGAAATGGAATCTTCTTCTTTGAAGGTCTTTAAACAGAGGTTGGATTGGCATCTTTTTGGCAGAACTTGTGGCCCCTTCCTAAACTGCAAACCTTAATATTCCATAAGATGTTGAAAGTGGAATAATAGCACCACAACAGTCTAGTGAAGAAATGGCCATAGATTCTATGGTATAGCAGCTGTCATGATGAGGGCCTACATTTCAAAATTTACTGCTACACTGCTGCTTTGCTAGGTTGAGCTCTTGGCCCTTCAAATGACATTGCATGAGGCTCTTGAGGCAGTAAAGTTTAGGAATGCCTGCCCCAGGGCCATGAAATTTTAACTGCAGTTGTACTACAACAAGCAGAGAGCAGGGCCTAGAAAAGTTACTGTGTGGGGCTTTGGCTCCCAGAACAGAAACATAGCCACTTTTCATGCTAGCTGTCCCCCAGCCAGCATGAAAAGTGGCTATGTTTCTGTTCTGGAAGCCAGTTCCACAAGTAAGTTTCCTTGTAGTCCAAGTTATGCTCCCAACTTATGGAACTACCCTCCCTGGGATGTCCAGTTGGCCCCCCTCTCTGCTGTCTTTTCATTGGCAAGTAAAAACTTTCATATTTTGGGACACTTTGGGCTTTTAGCATATGCAACAGATAAAACTTTCAAAGGGGATTGTGACGAACCTGATGGAAGGGAGTCTTGACAACAGAGCTTCCTTGGCAACTGAGAGTGTTTAAGCTGATTGGATGGTGGAAAGAGGAAAATAACAGATTTTAACTGTCTGGAGAGTGATTGAAGAGGGGAGTGTGATTTGTGGTGTGTTTGGGAGAGGTTGGAGATTTGAAGAGCTCTGTGGGAGAGAGAACTGAGAAACTGGGTGTACGAAAGCTAGTGAATGAATTGAAAGAGAAAGAGAGAGAGAGAGCAGATAATGGTGTGCTGTTTATAAATATTTAGATACAAAACACATTTAAAGCAACAGTATTACAATAAATGTTTGAAGTTCTGTGTTCCTTAAAACAGTGTCACAGAGTCTTATTTGAATCCTGGAATATACACGCTACCAATAATAACATCTTGACCTTAGTGCCAACAGTACCACAGTCTTGGAAAATATAAATCACTGCTGATCCTTACAGCTGGAAGAAGGGCAGATTTAGGGAAGGCAGTAAAGGGGGAGAGTCCTGAAAGGAAGGAGCCAAGGGGGGACAAGAGTGAGGAAGGGACTGCGTTCTCAAAGAGGGAGAACTGAGGCAGACCCATTTGTCCTGGCCCTGGCTTGATTCAGAGATCTCCTTGGCTGTTCAGACCTGAACACAAAGAGGTGTCAGGCTTGGCAGGCCTTGAGTGCAAGGCTTGGGTGCGCCTTTCGCACTCGGCGCTGAGGGGCGGTTTTTTTTCCACGCACGTTACAGAGATGAAATGTTTTTATGTTATGTTTATAAGCACACTTTAATGTTGTTTTTACTTGTTTTTAATGCTGTTTTTAACTTGAGTTTGCAAAATGGAAATTTAGTTTGCATTCTAACTTCTATATTAATAGTTTTAAAAAAAAACGTATTGTGCATGTCAGCTTGGACCCTGTGTTGGGAGAAAGTTGAGAGAGAAAAATTAAATTAAGGATTTCCAAAGCAAATAGTTCTTGAGGATCCAAGCAAACATGTCAAGCCATTAGAGATACCAAATGAAATGCAGGCAGGGTACCTGTGCCTTCCAAGATTGTGTAGAAAAGAAATTTCAACAGGTGCTGTTTAAGTGGGCTGATAGTCCCTCTTCAACATAACCATTAATGGGACAGGAGCCCTACCCTTACTTCATCTGGCAATCCCACAGATTTTGGCTTTTTGATTAAATTAGCCAATGTAATTGCCAAATTACAACTTCATTTGCTAAATGACAACCTGGCCTCCAGACTCAGTTGTTAGCACAATGGACAAAGCCAGAGTCTTATTTTCGAAAGAGAAATCCAATAGAATTTTGCTAAAAATGCTGTTAGCGAATGACACTTGTATATGGAAAGGGAAAAAAGTATATTCCCCACTTACTTACCCTGCGTAATATTGTCAAAAAGGGAGAGCACATGGATCGGTTTTCTCTCCCATGGGGACAACGGCTGATATATTTTAAGTGAGTTCTGACACAACAAATTAAAAAGAATATTTGTTAGCACATGATGCATTACTTCTTTGACTTTCAAATTTGTCTAACAACAATTACAAGCCACCAGGGATTTTTGTTCTTTTAAGTTAACATGCGGTCTGAGTTACTACATGTATTAATAAATAATTACAATAAGGACAGAATGGCTTAGTAGGCTTCAGTCTGTGGTGGGCAGTGTCAAATATTCAGCAATTTTAAAACTTATTTATTTATTTTGCTTTTAATGCCCTTTTTGCCAATGGCTATGCTTTGCATTTTGTCAATGGAAGAAGTTTTGCTGCCACCTACTGGAAACAGAGAGCCAGGGTGGTATAGTGGTTGAGCATTGGACTACAATCCTGAAGATCAGGGTTTGATTCCCCACTTGGCTGTGGAAACTAACTGAATGACCTTGGGTAGATCAGATACATACAGCCCCCAGAAACACCCATGATAGGTTTGCCTTAGAGTCCCTAGAAATCTGAAATGACTTGAAGGCACAAACCAACAACACAACACTAGGAACAGAAAAATTTCTTCATAGTTCTTTTATCACCAGCTGGCAGCAGAGGCCATTTCCACACTAGACTGTTTTAGCGCAGTTATTCTACTTCCAACATCCTATGGAATCCTGGCCTTGAGGCCCCTCCCTAAACTGCAAACCCTAGGATTCCATAGGATGTTGAAAGTGGAATAATTGTGCTATAACAGTCTAGTGCGGAAATGGCCAGAATTAAGGTAAAGTGCCAGAGCCTTTCTGTGTGAGTGGTGCTCCCGCCATGGGTCCAGGGATTTAGACTCTTAATCTATTGCAGTTTGTCCCATTGAAAATATACCCTGCTAATGCGAGGATAAACAACCCAATCTTTCTCTTTTTTAAAACTATCCAAAAATCAACTGAACTTTCCCTTACAGACTCTTGAGCATAGAAGTGTTTCAGTTCTTCACGCCATTTTGTCTTCTTCATCAGTAATCCATGCACATTCTTTGGGACACACAGGAAGCATTTCCAAGGATATGTATCTTTGATTTCCCCTGAATGCCCAGGATAAACAAGGGTATCCACACATTCTTCACAAAAACACCTAAATAAATTTTTTTTAAAATGCATTTCTTGAACGTATAAACCACATTATAAAAATAATGGACCCTGTTTATACATTTCTGAAATAATAATGTTCCAGATGAAATTCAATTGCACATCTTTTTCTATGCTGTAAGCCCTGGTTCTATCTTTATTTTGTATTCTCGTTCACTTGTCATTGTTTGTATATAAGTCATTTTTTCTAATATTGTTATTTGGGTGCTTTTCAAAAATAGCAGGTGTGACTTTTAAAACCTTATTTCTTTTATTGCATTTATATGCAATTTTTGAACTTTTTTTTTTTTAAAAAAAATATATACTCTGACATTCCCATTTTCAAGCACAGCATTGTACTGGTTCAACAGAGTCAGATTTGTGATAATAGCTCATCAGAGCTTGATGTAAATATAATTTCTAAACTGATTCTCTTCTATTTTCTATTCTCATAGGAACTGATCAGCTCACATACAGAAGTATCACCTACTGATGCTGAATCAGAAACTAGGTTTTACTGGCACTAAAAAGGAAGAAAGTGTGAAGTTATGTTGTCTATTTTTGGGGATTACTATCTGGATGCAGTCTGTAGCCAGTACGCTCATACAGTATTTCTCAGTTAAATGATATGCTGCTCATCTCGGTGTGAACAAAACTTTGGATACCAACTTGTGTATCCATTTCATTTAACTCAATTTGATCTCATTTACACCCCCAGTGGGGGAACATGCAGACTCTATACAGAAGTGAGAAGAAAGGAAGGAACACCACTCATGCTTCCTCTGTTGGGTTCCAAAATGTCCACCATAGGAAGTGACATATTTTCTTTTGTATCCAAAGGAAGTGGGTTCTCCTGTCAGAAAGGTGTCCATCTTTTAACTTATAGGGCTTTTAACTATAGGACTATTTTAACTATTTGGCTGTTACTCTAAATGGCTCTACCCACCCCTTTTGCATTGTATCTAAGAACAGGGTCCTCACTGAAATGGTAAAGAAGACCCTGAAGAAGATTATTCAACTTTTTTTTGGCCAAAATATGTTGAGCTGTCTCTTGGAATGAAACCTTTTACATCTTGAGACTCTGGCTACATCCTGTCAGTGACCATCGACTGCTGGAAGGTGAAATTATTCCTCCGTATGTCCTTTTATGGTCTTTGCAGAGGGAGGTATGTATCATCTCCATCTGTAATGGCCTTATGCCCACACCACCTACTTCCCTGTCAACTAGATGCCCCCCCCCACATTTACTTTAGTGGCTAAGGGGGTGACCAGGCAGCATCTGTTTGTGTGAGTGCAGCCAGATGGATGAAGATGCAAACAGCTGGCTCTTCCAGGGCTCTTCTAGAGGTCCAGAGGGATGATATCATCTTCATGCATCCAGCTTCACGAGTACAGCTGGACACAGCCTGGTCAGCCCCACCTTCTCCTGACCACTGAATGACCATAAGGTGGGGGCACCCAGCTGGTAGGGAGGTAGGTGATATGTACATAGAGAGGAGGAGGGAGCAGAATTATACCTGGTAGGAGCTTTACACTCTTCCAAGCTGAGGCAGGATCTTGGCCTCTGTCTCTCCTTCACATCTGCTCTTACTGGATGTTTCCAGTATCCTCTGTTTTTGGGAGGGGTAGGTAGGGGAACATCAATCACCTGTGACATTTTGGATCATCACATATCATGAGGGAATTGCTCCAACAACAGATGGTGCAGTCTGCTTGAAAGCCATCATCATCACAGAGGAAGAATCTCTCTAGAAACTTCTCCTTTAAAGACAAAAAGAAAATGATATTTGCTGCTGCTGCTATTACTATGAAGCATTTCAAGAGCATACTTTCCAACTATTCCGATTTGACAGAGACAGTCCCAACTAACCCTCTGCCAGGGCATCCCACTTTTTCAGCTGCTTTTAAAATGTCCCACTTTCTCTCTCCTTCCTTTACTTTCCTCTGTCATCCTCAGCTTACTTCAATTGCTGGAAACTGAGTTTCAAAGTGTAAAGGTAGTTACGGCCATTTCTGCACTAGACTGTTATAGTGCTATTATTCCACTGTCAACATCCTATGAAAATCCCGGGGTTTGCAGTTTAGTGAAGAGCCTTTGAGGGGCCTCTCCCTAAACTGCAAATACCAGGATTCCATACGATGTTGAAAGTGTAGTAATAGCACTATAACAGTCTAGTGTGGAAATGGCCTATGTCTCCTTAATTAAGTGGTTGATCTAGGATTCCAGCAAATACTAATAATAATTAATAATAGCAGTTTTTTTAGAAAGATAACTATCAATGATTATAAAACACTGCCTTTGAAGGATTTTCGTCATCCAGTTTCTTGAACTAGGAAGCTGACAGCTGAAACAAATAGATAACAAATGGTGTTGGCTACCAAAATAAAATGTTATCTCTGTTACTATTACATTGGCCCTTCATATCCACAGATTCTGTATCCACAGATTTAACCATAGCTTGAAAATGTCTCCCCTCCCGGCCAAAAAAAAATAAAAAATATCCAAAAAGCAAATTTTGGTTTTGCCAATTTATATAAGGGATACCATTTGACTATCCCATTCTACATAATGGGACCTGAGAAGCCACACATTTTGGTATCCACGGGGAGGGGGCTAGAAGCAAACCCTAGTAGAGACTGAGGTACCATTGTAACTCACTTTGCAGGAGTTAACTTCCTTGGCTTGGGAGCTTTTAACATAAGCCTACTTCAGCCTTTGGAAGAAGTGAAATACTAAGACTCGGCATGCATTTCTGTGGCTGTAAGGGACATCCACCCCAAAGTACATCAAGGGACCAACTTGAAGTCTGAAGTTGATCTTGAAGCCTGATGCTTCATAGCATGCACACAGAGCTACATTTGAGCCCAGTAATGGAAGTCCATTTACAACATTTTCTTCAAATGTACCTTCCTGTCTCCCAGCTTAAACTCAGGGAAAACAGTTCTACTTGGTTGTATCAGAAAGCTAATGTGCACAGTGATGACTGGCTCAAACTAGTGATGTCACTAACCCCCCCCCATTTCTCCCTGAGAGGTTATTTACTGTTTTGGAAAAAAAAGGTTATTTGGTTTGTTATTTTTTAAAGGCATGACAATACATTAAGTTGAATAGATACACATACAATGTTACTGGGTTCTTTTTAAGGGAGAAAATCCATATGAAGCATGCAGAAGTGGGAAACCTATGGACTGAATTAGTGCTTGAATCAGTAGCATATAGGAGATACCATTAGAGTGAATGACCTGCATAGTTCTTGGGCTTTTCTTTCTTTTTTGAAAATATAGGTAATTAATTTAAAACAAGCAGGGAGGGTGTTCCCAAGTACAGGTGAAGGAACAGAGAGCTTGAAAGAGAAGATTCAAAGCCAATGGGATAATTCCTGTCAGCTACTTACCGTGCAAGGAGCACAGATTCCTCCATGAAACAAAGGGTGTTGAGAGTGAATCTCAAGTTTTCCACAGCATATGCAGATTTCTACAAAACACAAAAGAAGGTAATCTTATGTAACATTCAACTGCTAGCATCTATCCCTACAGACAACTGTTATTATTTTTTAAAAAATGCTTGATTAGTTGCTCAGACATTAAACATAAATATTTGCATTAAACGAGAACAGTTATATAAGAAAACATTAACATTATGGTAGATGTAGCTACAACTTCAAATTATATTTAATAGTTTCTTGATTAATCACAGATTTAAAAATGGCCTTTGAGAAGGGAAACAGTGTATATATCATCAAAAACATTCCAATAATAGAATGTTTTTTATTTTTATTTCTATTTCTGCCCACAGCAAATTATATTTCTCTCATGAAAAGACAATATTTGATTTGATTACTCATGACTGCTCTCTCATTTGCAACCTCTGATTTTTAAAAAAGAATTCTTACTTATTTATGGTGTGTCAAACTTCCCCAACTTGGTGCCTACCAGATTTGTATGACTGCAGCAACCATTATCCCTAAATACGATAACCATGCTGGCTAATAGGAATGGTAATCCAATGCATCTGGAGACTGCCAGGTTGGGAAGGCCTCAACAGATACAGGGCTATGGAGTCCTACAGTGGCAAGCAACTATATGGCAAGCAACAATTAAATTCAGTTTATTTTGATTTCAACTATTTCAGATAGGTATGAGGTAGCAAAATCATATGGAATGGATATAGATCTTGTACTCCATACTCCATTTCTTTTCAGTCTAGACTTTCCTCCTTACTTGTAGTCCTTTTTTGATTCACAGACCGCCTTGAAAACCTAAAGAAAGCTATATATTTAAATATAATTTTGAAAGTAATATAAGAGATATTAAATGCAAATAAAATCATTTTTTGCATCTGGTTCACAGACTCCCCTCAAGCCATCCATGGAATCTAGCTTAAGACCTCTACTTCCATACTGTCTTGAAATCTGGCAGTCCATACAATTATGTGTGTGTGAAGGGGGAGTAAATACAATCACTGATACACTCTCATTATTTTAGAAAAAATTTAATTGCAATCAAATGGACCTAATTTGATTCAACAAAACAATTCTTGAATCTTCATCTAGGCAATGAATGGTGATATACCTGTCCCCGTACAAAGATGTTTGTGCACTGCAATGGGTTGTGTGCATGTTCTTATCATAAGATGATTGATGCTTTTTGCTTTGATTTGGGATGTGAGAGGGGTAGAGGAAGTTTGCATGCTTTGATGTTCCCTGATCCTACCACTTACCCCACTCCCCAAAAAATACAAGTTGCTGATACTTTATTGAACCTCATTGCATTGATTATTTGGGGCTTTCCACCTCATTTAGATCCAACAATGGAAACTGTGCATAGACTTGGGGCCCTTTTATGCCAAATCATAGTGCTGTCAAAATGGAATCACACTACTATATAATTTTGTTGTGTGAAGGGGCCCTTGACTACAGTAGGTCAAAGACTAAGCAAAGTATCTTTTGCACACACAAAAGGTGATCTAACAAGGTGATCTGTGAATAGAAGCTTGCTTCCATCCTTTATTGTTTGGGACTGATTCATTGCTAGCCATTGAGCCTGAGTGATTCAGTACAAACAATAACAATGACAGGACAATCACTTGATTAAGTAAATTTTAGCTGAATGATCATGTTATTTTTAACTGATTTTTACTGATCACATCTGGATGTGAATAACAAAAAAGAATTTTGAAAAATAAATAATATATGTGCCTTAGAAGGGTATCACCCTAGAAGATCCATTTCCTTTGCACTCAGAAAGACAGAAGACAGTCTCTCAAGACAGGACTTGAGAAAACAGTGAAGCCTTACTAATAGTTATTTGTAGCAATCATGGTCACAGCAGTAACTGTAGCACTATAAGTAACACAAATATTCATGTCTCACCTTCAATATTTCTCCCATTGTTGTTTACTTCATATGCAATGTTTCCTAGGGAAAAAAGAATCAGGACACTTTTGTCATGCAATGCTTAAAACATGTTGTGCTTGAAATGTGGCTATTATTCAAAAGTAAACTCTTTCCTGGTTAGAATGTACAACTGATTTAGTTTCCATATGCTCTACTGCTACAGGAATACTTATCTCATTGATCATCAGAAAGATCCAAAAACTTTTCTTAACATGATATGCGAAAACAGACCCCTAGATTATGGGTTCACTGCTAAGGACATCAGAGAAACATGGAAATTATGCTTCCTTTGGGACACATCTGCCTTTTGTGAAAATATGGGAGATTCTGGGAGCTGCAGTCTTTCTAAGTTCTGTCCAAGGGCATTCCACAGAGAGTGGGACGATAAGAGTAAGGCTCCATCTTCTAAAAAACGCATTATTTCACTATCCCTGAGAATCCAGATGTTTCTAGAATTAATTTTGGACATTTCCATGCCTGAAAGAGAGCAACAAATGGTGCACTCCACAAGTCGAGGTGCAAAGTACCTAGAGGCAGCCACGTTGTTTTTCCATCTTAGTATAAAATCCTATAAGCATCTTTCTACCCTTCCCAGCATTGAAAATATATCAAAATTGACCTTGTTTCTTAAGCCACTCATTTGATGTAGTGGAGCAGCAAGGTTTTTTTCCAATGTACCAGGGTCCAGTACAATATTTGTTTTTATTATTTTTTTTTTTATTATTATTATTATTATTATTATTATTATTATTATTATTATTATTGCACTTGTTGTATGCCTTCAATTCATTTCTGACTTATACTGACCCTACATGAACCTATCAGCCAGTGTTCAATCAGTGCACACAGAAGACAACAGGAGTGGAATACAGCTCATAGACAGGAGACAAAACCAGTCAATCTAGGTACCTGGATGCATACATTAATCTTGCCAACACAGTGATACCTTGTCTTATAGGAACAGGAACATATATCACATACTTTTATGCTTACTAAGGCCTAAAAGTGGGATTTGGGGACCATCATGGCAGAGATGTGTGGTTTTGTTGTCTGGTAAAGTCATGCACATTCATGGTGACAGTCTTATACAAAGGCCCAGCTAGAAAGTAGAGAAACACACAAATGGAGGAATGACCAAGAATGGAGGGGTTTCCATGCCAGATAGTGTCTGCTTAGCCTGCTATTCAGATCTGACTTCTTTAAAACTTTTGCTGCAACTATCTAACAATACCGAACTATTTACAGAAGTGGGTGTATATGACTTTCTTTTTTTCTGGAAATTTAAAATGCTTATGTTTGTTAGATTAGTGTGGATGTAAGATCATGATAGGATTCAATGTCTGGGATTTGTTCTGATTTACTTAGACACTAGCTGCAACAATCATTATTTCACCATAGCTTTTTAGACTAGTCACATTATAACTGCTTTTAATGATTATGATTGATGCTACTCTAATAGTCCCTTTAATAGATATGTTTTAGTCAGTACCTTGTATTATTTTCTTACTTGCTAGCCATGTTACAATTGCTTAAGTTGTCATGCTGTAATCATTATCATCACCACTACTCCATATTTTCTATTACTCGCTGTTCTGTAATTATGTATTGCTTTCTAGAATCTTGTTTATCATTTCAATACATTTTAAACTGATTTACTTTGGGGTGTGCTGTTGATTCAAATACCATTCTTTCTGCTCTTTGGAGCTATGTACTAAGGCTTTTTCCACACGGGAGAATTAAAATGGTGCAGTGCATCCTCCACGAAGGACATCTGCACCTTGGAGCGGACTAGGAGTGGACTACTTACCGGAGATCCGCACTTCAGTCCGCTCCAAAACGACCCCAAGTGGTCCTCCAGTGTGTTTTTTAAAGACTGCAAAAAACGGGTCTTTATTTTCCTGGAATGCACCATTGCATTCCTACTCCCTTGTGCAGATTCGCAGGCTTGCACTAATGCGAGCCTGCGATCTGCAGAGGGCAAGCTTCACAGTTGGTCAGGACCCACAACCAACCGGAAGCTGCTATTTTGGAAGCCGGAGCAGTGCGTATCTAAGACCACGCACTGCTCCAATTCACCCTGGACTGGACCGAGGAGCCAGAAGATCCGGTGAGTAACAGCACGGAGCGATTCCCTCACCTCCTGCGGAAACGGACTATGAGTGGTATAGAAAAAGAAACCAGAATTTTCAGTTTCCAAGATGCTGCTGTATTCCTTTTGCAATATAAACAATGTATGTGGAGTAAAGGTGAGTACAAACACTGTGTACACTAAGGCAAAATAAAAATAAACAAAATAAAAATAAACCTGTGCTTAATTACTCTTGGAAAAAAGATTACCTTTGCTTAGCTCGGGAAGATTTAATTCTTCTACAGAGCTTAAAGAAATCACATCATCAGAATTCTTGTTTTCTAGAGCTAGAACTGAATGTGCAATAGAAGAGAGAAAGGGAGAATGAGAAACCGAAATGAAAATGATAGCCACTTTAGTTATTTAGCTGTGACACACTCTCAATGGCTTTGGGCAAATTACTTTCACTTATGATTGCTGTGACAGTCACACATCTCTCTGAGCACAGCTGAAGAATGCCAAGGTGGTTCACTGGGAGAAGAGTGGAAAAATGTCACCCACTGGCTTTCCATTTCAAGCATTCAAAGCCAGTCAAGTTATCAGTGGCAGCTAGGGGATCCCTCATTAGCTTCAGATGTTAGTCTGAACTTTAAAGAAGCAAGTGTGGGGAAAGTGATCAGCTGGACTAAAACCCAGAATGGATTCACTGCCTTAAAGACAATGAAGCTACCAATTGCCACCATAAGTTATTTTGGCACATGAAGAATTAAATCCCATATATAATTATATAAAATATAATATCAAAATAGTAATTAACAAATAATTAAAAAATAAAAAATTAACAAGAACCTTTCCCTATTTATGGCAGAAAAAATACAATACTAACAAATTAAAAAAATTAACAATGACTACTATTTCATGTCATTCCAATGCTGTTATTGCCACTGGTAGAGTTTGTTTTGTGATCTTTTTTTAGTAAGCTCATGGAATTCATGTTAGTGGAGTTCTAAAAGGAATGAGATGGGAACAAAGCAGCAATGTGGACCCTCCAGCAACATGTGTTTGCTGCCCCCATTTGGAAGGCCTGAGACAATTGCACCCTGCAGACATTCCCTGAAGGCTCGAAGTACAGCCGTCCCTGCCAGTGCTAGGGGTAACATCTGTAAGAGGTTGAATTGATGTTCTGAAGTCTTAAAGTATAGGTGGGCACGAAGATCACAGCTGTTCTTTCTCATACCAGTGCTCCATTTGCTACAAATATCTGGAAAAATTTATAGTCAACCTGCCAATGGGACTTTTAATGTCTTCTTGAAAATACCATTACTTGCATTCGGTCTTGAGGGTCTTGCAGGACGAATATCTTCCACAGAACTGACAGATATGATATCAAATGAACTTCTGTTCTTGGATAACAGTGCTGAAGAATTGAAAAGAGGAGAGACAGATGGACAGATAGATCAGTACACTGTAGTAAATAATCCATATTGCGTGCCCAGGTTATTAACATGTGATGTGGATGATAAAGGTAGAACATTCAAATATTACTTTTTTTTTGGACTACAATTTTTAGAATGCCACAGTCAGTTTAGCCACTGGCCATGCTGTCAGGGGATTCTGGGAGGCAGAGGGCAAAAACAACAATTCCAAGGGTTTGTTAATTGTTTTGGGGACCATGCTAAGCTGAAAGATATTAACTGCATGTAAAATTGGATTTGTTTTTATTTATCAATTAAGTCAGGGACAGAACTCATGCGATCCTCTAGATATTGTTGGGCTGCAAATCTCAGAAACTCCAGCCAGTATAATGAAGAGTGAAGAATGTTGGGAACTGTGGTCCAAAAAACATTAGGATGGCAGACAGATTTCTACCTTTGTACTAAACAGTACTAAACAGCATATACTAAAAAAGCATATTTGTCCTGTGCCACAAAACAGCATGCCTGACTAGGGGCTTCTGGGACTTGAAGCTCAACACATTTCATTCATGGACACCAATATGTTGAAGTCTGGTGTAGACCAGTACTACTCAGAGTGGTGGTCCCTGGACTGGTGCTGGTCTGTGAACCATCAGCTGCTGGTCTAATAGGCACAAATAAGATACTGGTTCTTCACACACTAGAAAAACAAATTACAGTCCACAACATCAGATAGCATGGAAAGTACTACTGTAGACCATCCTTCCAGCATGTTACTAACCTCACAGTTTCTAACATGACATGTGAATATCCAGAGCTGTTCTGATGTTCAAGAGTGAAGTCACTGAGCAGCAGTTTATGCTCATGACTTCTAACAGTATAATTTTATGCATGTTTAATAGGAAATCTCACTGAATTTAACCAACGTAGGGGCCCTTTCACACTATATAAATATAGTGTTACAACTCCACCTCAACTGCCATGGCAGCATTCTATGGAACCCTGGGATTTGCAGTGCAGGGAGGGACATTTAGAATTCTCAGCCAGAGCACTCTAGTGCCTCAATAGACTAAAATCCCCAGAACAGTGTGTACATTTGTGAGAAAATATGCATTGGATGCTGTTGTTGTTTGCCTCCGTCATTTCAGTCTTATTTCAACCCTAAGGCAATTCCATAACGGGATTTTCTCAGCAAGATTTGTTCAGAGGGTGTTTACCATTGACCTTATTTGAGGCTGAGAGAATATGACTTGCCCAAAAGCCCCCAGGAGGTTTTTATGGCTGAGTGGGAGTTTGAACCCTGGTCTCTAGACTCTTAGTTCAACACTGAAGTTATTACACCACATTTGTTCTTGAAGGATGCAGTAGCAAACTCTTTAATGGTACTAGACTTAATAAGTTTTGTTCTGTGGTGCAAAGGCTAGAATGTTGGACAGGAGCCTTTGTAATCCAAATTCTAGCCCCCACTGGGCCATGAAGCTTTCAGGGTGACCTTGTGACACTAACTATCTCTCAACCTGATCTACCTCACAGAGTTGTTGCAAGGCTAGCATGGGGAACAGGGGGACCCTGTCTGCTGCCTTGAGTTCATGGTAAAGAAAGTGAGAGGTAAATATAACTAATAGCTAATTAATACTCCCAGTATTGGAAGTCTCCCCAAGCAATCAGATGTACTCCATCCTATTCTGATTTTACCCTCCTATGGCTTGGTCCTGGATGAGCGTGTCCAAGTTTTAAAACTTCTATGTGCTTGTGCACTTTCCTCAGGCAAGACAGATTACCACTGGCTTTGCTGTTCTTCCATGACCTTCATGGACTTTATGGACACTTGTTGCTGGTGTGTGTGTGGTGGTAAGGGGCCCAGGGACACTTTTCACTTACCTTCCTCTGTGGGGTTTCCCATTTCCTCAGGGTTGCTATCAGAGTCCACCATAATGACCTCTGCCTCTTCCTGAGCCATGCAGACAGAGGACATGGCTGCCTGCCTCCAGACAAAACTGGAGCCACAGACACAGAAGTCGTGGGCCTTTGGGGTCTGTCCCACTCTGTTAGATGATGGACGCGCTCTGTCAGGAAAGAGGTTCCCCTGAAAGCAATGAGAAGATGTGAGGAAGAAGGATTATTGAGACCCTTCCTGTAAGCAATCTGGGTTTCAAAGTGCTGCACAACTGTAGCACTTTGAAACCACATTAACTGCCATGGCAGTTAAAGTGGTATCAAAGTGCTATGTGAAAGATACCTTGAACATGGATTTATGTAAAGAAAGTTCTAACTGAAGACAATGTGTCATTATGAGAGGAATTATATGGCTATAAAAAACCTGGACACTTATATAGTGTGGAATGGGAAATCTCAAAAAATGGTGTTAGGGAAGACAAAGAGAAAACTACGAGGCTGACTTAAGATGAAGATTGTCCTGTGGGGATTGAGATATTTCTGTGTGTCGAGAGAAGGTCTTTGCCACCTTCTACTTGGAATGATACACTGAATGTATGGCTGCAATCGTAAATCTATGTATCAGAAAGTATCTTTGAACTCTATTGCATGCTTAAAATCATTCAAAATCATGTTGCTGTTTGGTTGAAAATCATAACCACTTTTCAGACAATGGGGGGACCATAAAGGAGATCGGCTTAAATATGAAGACCTGATAACTATGCAGAATCAAGAAATAAGATTTAAAACCCGAGAAGAGTTGCCTCAACGGGGAATAGAATTAAATTGGTTCCCCTACTTACAATTAAAGGAGAGATTCAAAATGGATTTAAAATTAGAAGGATTTGCCACACAAAAGAAATATACCCAATTGGAAGCAATAATCTTCATTAAAACACAACATAAGATCTCTCAGTATTATAAATACTTGCTATTGCGACAATTAGAAGAAGAAATCATCAAACCAACAATGATCTAGTGGGCTCAAAATATACACCATGAAATTCCGTTGGAGCATTGGGAGAAAGCTTGGGCAGACACCGATATCTTTACAAATTCGCAAGATTTGAAAGAGAACTTTCTTAAGATGATGTATAGATATCACTTGACGCCAGACAGAATAGACAAAATCTATAAAACGGGCAACAACAAATGCTGGAAATGTAATGAAAACATTGGAACATACTTTCATACTTGGTGGTCTTGTGAAATTGCTAATACGTATTGGAAGAAGATACATGTGTCAATAAAAGAAATCTTCAACATTAATTTTTCTACGGCCCCCGAATTCTATTTATTAAACATGTTATATGTCTTTGAAAAGCCATTTGCGACAAAAAAAGTAGGGTATTATCGAATCTAGTCTCTGCAGCGTGGCTAAAATATGCTAAAATGTGGAAGAATAAAGAAGTACCGGACTTAGATCAATGGTTCATTAAAGTCTTGGAATTAAAAGAATGTGATTTATTCTCCCAGTCTTTAAAAGGAAAAGATTTGAAAGAGGTAGAGAAAACTTGGGAACGGGCAACCAGTTATATTAGCAATCGATGTGAACTCAAAGTCTAACTGAGGGACAATGTGTAAATAGGATGGAATGTATACTCATGGTATGAAAGTTATGGAGGATACGACTATAGAAATGATTCTTGACATTACATTGTGATTCTAACTCAAACAAGCAATCAACTAGTGAAAATAAATGGATAGTAGGAAATTTACTATAATAAGATGGCATGCGCGCACAGAATATACAGGATATGTCAAGGGTTATTACTGTTAGATATGTAATTCATGTAATGTTTTTTATAAAATGTAAAATGTAAAATTTATATTTATAGTTCGAGATTGATTGAATGATGTTCTAGAAGAAACTGGTTATGTAAAATTCTATTGAAGAAATATAATTAATTTCTTTTTTGCAATAAAGAATAAATTTAAAGAAAAAGAAAATCATAACCACTTTTAACTTTTAAAACTATTCTGAGGCCCTTTTATGCAATACAGTTTTAGTACCATGATTCCACATTAACTGGCATGGCTCCATCCTATAGAACCCTGGGATTTGCAGTTTAGAGAGGTGCCTTTAGATTCTTCAGCCAGAGAACTACAGATCCCAGGATTCCCCAGAATGGAACCATGGCAGTTACAATGGAATCACAAGACTATAATTCTGCAGTGTGGTAGGGCACTACAACTGTTTACTGTGGCTTTCACACTATACAATTATAGCATATTGATCTATTTTAATTGCCATGGTAATATCCCATGGAATCCAGGGATTTGCAGTTTAGGAGAGGAATTTAGAATTCTTAGCCAGAGAGCTTTAGTACTTCAACAAACTACAAACTCCAGCATTCCATTAGATGCAGCAAGGGCTATTAAAGTGGAACCATACAGCTACAATTATGTAATGTGAAAACACCCTTAAATTGTAGGTAACTCTGGCCATTTCCGCACTAGCCTGTTCTAGCGCGATGATTCCACTTTCCACCTCCTCTGGAGTCCTGGGGTTTGCAGTTTCGGGAGGGGCCAGCTGGCCCCTCCCGAAACTGCAAACCCCAGGATTCCAGAGGAGGTGGAAAGTGGAATCATCGCGCTGAACAGGCTAGTGCGGAAATGGCCTCTGAATCAAAAAGCAAGTTCTAAGTCCCTCCTGCTGCCACCTCTGGTATTAATAATTGCTATAAATAACATAACAAGTGAAATTGGGAAGTTTTAAATGCATGTTATGGGATACCTGGTTATGAGATAACGCAGACATTTTTAGGAATGTTGCTGAGGCTTGATTCTGTAGAACTGCGGGGAAAGTGTTGGTTATCCAGATCTTTGGAACTAAAAGCATCTGTGAACAAGGGAAGTTTTATAGGTTTTTCTTTTTTTTTTTACTACAACCCCCAGAATTCTCAGTCAGTGTGGCCACTTGCGTCTGGGAGTTGCAGTAAAGTTCCCAAGCCTTCCTATGGTTCACCAGTTCAGAAACCTCACCATTTCCTTCATGCAATTGGAGGGAAATCTTTTTTTCCCCCATCTCACCAGTTCATAGTACTTGATCCAGCCATACCCTGCTGAGAAAAAGACTCAGGATATTCACATGGACAAGCAGCAGTTGCCGGACTGTTCTCTGCGAGAGGCACTTTGCATCCCTTGCAAGGAAGGGCAAATCTCTTAATTTTTATCCGGACAGGGCAGCCACCACCTTTCCTCGGGAGCAGTTCGTCTTCTTTCCAGGCCAGCCTGCTTCTCTCGGCCTCCTTGTGCCTTAGAACAGAACTCCAACCCTGTGAGGACAGCCAATGAATGCCCACCCAAGCAGTTAAAACAGCACATGGTCTTACCTGCCTCCTGCCTTAGCCTTTCGCTGCAGCAACCTGGAATAGGTGAGGACGCGCGGCGCTCGCAGCCCTCTAGCGGCTCAGCAGAGAAATACACGCCCCAGGAAAATGAAAGAAGCTAAGCTAGCTGACAGTCCACTAGCCTGTTATCGCGCGATGATTCCACTTTCAACATGCTCTGCAATCCTGGGGTTTGCAGTTTGGGAGGGGCCGGACGGCCCCTCCGAAACTGCAAACCCCAGGATTGCAGAGGATGTTGAAAGTGGAATCATCGCGCGATAACAGGCTAGTGTGGAAACGGCCTCATTCTCCTATAGTTTAAAAGCTAACACTACGGATGTGCCACTACTACCGAAAAAAGGTTTTGCGCCTCACCATGCCAGATGCTCAGCTCTTTTTCCTATGAGCAGCAGCATCCAGTGAGCAAAAATATTCAAAAACTCCTTGTAAAATACCTAGAAATATCACAGTTTTCACATATAAAAGACTTAAACAAAACGATTGTAAGCTTCTATCACATTACTCTGTATCCCACCATGCCCAGTGCAATTGGCCCTGTGGTTAAATGTTTCTAGCTCTAACCATGTTGCCTTGAGCTTGCCAAAATGTGGAAGCTCAACAATACTTGAAATGTTACTTGGGAATATCTCCTGAAAATACAAGCAAGCCTTTCCCCACAGGGGTGAGAGCTGCTACTGAGATTTTACACAAGCTTTTATTTTTCAGTGATACAAGATCAGCATAATTTGGAGCAAAGCCTTCTTGGTAAATGCCCTAGAAATGTGGAATATGCTGTTCCAGGACCTGCAACTGGTGTCATCGCATGGTTGTTTTTCAAAAGTTGATGGAGGTGTATATGGTTCCTCTAGACTTTGGGCCCTCTCACAATGCACTTTTATTTTATTTATTTATTTATTTATTTATTTATTTATTTATTTATTTATTTATTTGTATCCCGCCTCTCCATATGGATCGAGGCGGCGAACAACTTACAAATAGCATGTATTTCGAAACATTTCTATACATGCCCCCAACAAGCTGGGTACTCATTTTACCGACCTGCGAAAGGATGGAAGGCTGAGTCAACCTTGGAGCCGGGCAGGATCGAGCTCACAACCTTGTGGCTTGCAGTACTGGCATTTAACCACTGCGCCACCACTATCATTCCACTTTAAGTGCCATGGCAACATTGTATGGAATCCTGGGGTTTGCACTTTAGGGAGGGACATTCAGAATTGTTGCCCAGAGAGTTCTTGGGCTTCACTAAATTCCAAATCCCAGAATCCCACAGAATATTGCCACGGCAGTTAAATGGAATAATAGCACTGTGGTAGTATAGTGTGATAGGGCTCTTAGAAACTACTCTTTGATAAATAGCTGTTTAACTGATTTTAAGTTTGTCTCCCTCTTTAATTTATTTTTGCTAGTTATCAAGTAATTACACTTGTATATTGTAAACTAGTTCTGAAAATAATATATGAATACTGTTGAAAATTTTACTGAAATATATGTATGCATTTACAATATTTCAGTAAAACATTTGCCTGCATGAATGCAATTATTCAGTGGCATAGGGACGGGGGGCGGGCAAGGGGGGCGGTTTACCCTGAGCAGCATTTTTTGGGGGGTGCCACTGCTCCTTGCCTGCCCCCCACATGCCATCATCCCTCCCTCATGTGCCATCACTCTGCCCATGCACACCATTGCCCTGCCCCTACCCCTCCAACCCTGCCCGCCCCCACCCCTACCCCGATCATGCCATGCTACGCCACTGTTTGAATTTTAGTCTAAGTTGCATTCTTCTTTTATTGCTAATGTTAGCCAGGTCCTACAAGTTTCTCCTAATATCTGCATGATGAACTCTCACTCAGGAGCAACTTCAACAGGTCTCACTGTCTTCATCTGTTCTAGAATGGCCTTTTAAATCTGTACACTTACAGAAAGAGCAACAACTTAGCAGTTTCGTTCAGTGAAGTTTCCTTAATGACTCTTCCAATCATCTTGTGCATTCCACTTCTATCTGAGTGTTAAGCAAAGTTCTTCTCTTGGTGTAGATGGGGGATGAATCCCAAAGAACCCTAAACAAGTGCATTATACCAAGGAATTATAGCCTAGGCTGCACGCCACTTGACTGCTGTAGTACAGGTAGTACAAACCTGTAGTACAAACCAGACTGTGGTTAGTAATCATGCATGGGAATTTGGTATTCTTAATCCATCATTATAAACTGCAATGACATGCAAGATGGCTATGCGTGGAGCCAGAGTGGTGTAGTAGTTAAATGCTGAGCTGGGGTGTAGGAGATTCAAGTTCTAATTCCCTCTAAGATGAAAATTTACTGAGTGATCTTAGGCCAGCCATTCACTCTCAAGCTGACCTACCTCACAAGGGTGTTGCAAGGAAAAGCAGGGGGAGGAGAAGAGCCAGGTACAGTCACTGGAAGATGGGCATGATATAAATGTAACCATAGATAAATAGATAAGAGAAAATGAAAGAATCTTCAATGCAGAGGCAGTGTATACCTCTGTGTACTAGTTGTATGTGTCAACTTATTTAATTAATTTATTTGCTTGATTTATATCCTGCCTTTCCCCCACTAAAAGTGGCTCCCTACAGACTTCTGCTTGATCTGTGGGCTTTGGGAAGCAACAGATAGCTGAAATGCACTCCAGCCTTCTAAAACAAGCAAACAGAAACCCAGCTGAAAATGCCTGGAAATGAAAACTGGAAGTTACTTACAACATTGTTTTAGACTGATTTTCAGCCAATTTTTGGGAGAGGACAGCACATCACGAAGACAAAAATTGGCCCCTGTATTGTCCAGTTCCTTTCACAGCTCTTCCCTGACTTTAAAGAACAGTCTTCTTCTAGCTGTATTCAAGCTAAATTAAATGCAACCTAAACATCAACCCTATCAGCTGTGTGCATTAGAAAATCCAGCTGATCATAGGGGCTTGCAGCAATAGTATATGATTGAATGACAAACAGTAAATTTCTCCTGCTTCTTCCATAGACATCAGAGAAATGTGGTGTGTGAGCTGAGGCTTCATGGAACACATGTAACTGCCTACGTGAATATATTCTCAGGGACTTCAAGCTTCTGAAATAACAGTGGTAATATCAAGGCTATTCTGCTGGTTAGCAATATGTTCTACTGAGAGAATAGCGATTGAACATCTTGCTCTATCCACACTTGTTACTTGGAAACCATGTTCTCTGAACTAGCTTCTGGTGTTTTTTTTTTTTTTTACACAAAAACAAAAGAGACAGAGATAGGAAGGAAGGAAGGAATAAGGCATTTTCCCCCCCAACAACAGTTATGTCCAAATGGACACTCAGTTCTGGCTTTTGGACATCCAGTGGAGACCAGTAGTATCTGATGGTTCCAGCGTCAGTGGGATGATGAGTCTCATTTTGGCTAGCTTTAAAAGAGCCTTTTAAGGTGCTAAATATAGTTAGGAATAGGATTCAGCACTTTGGATAGTTCCATTAAAGCCTAATGTAAAACCTGGAGTGGATTCAATGCTCTATTGACATGGGAGCTACTAACTGTCACAGCTAGATTCAAAGTGAACTGCATGATCCCCACCCCTGCTTCAGTGCTTTCTAAAAATAGAAATAGTCCACCAATCTCTGTCTTTTGCAATCCCAGATCAGTTGTGTTTCTAAATAATTTTTTCTAAGCTTTGACAAGAGTTTAAGAGATTTTTTTACTTTGTAATTCAGATATTTTCTGATGGTGGGGAGGACAAGAAAAATAGCTAGGATATCAAGTTGTTTAAATGCATTTGCAGCTCTGTATTGACTCCCGGCAACTTTTAAAAAGATATCACTGTCAACACAATCTGAATGTCAGGATTAGATGCAGTGAAGCTTCCATTCACAAATTTTATGAAGGGGAGAATGGACACCCAGTAACTATTTCTTTCAAACCAATGTGGTGTAGTAGTTTCAGCACTGGACTACGACCCTGGAGATCATGGTTCAACCAGGTCCTTCCCTAAACTGCAAACCCTAGGATTCCATAGGATGTTGAAAATGGAATAATAGCACTATAACAGACTAGTGCAGAAATGGCCATTGTTCACATTTCCATTGAGAGACACAGTTCCAGTTTGGTTCTCAATAATAGCCAGCCTTGCCAGGAGTAAGGCATGTAATGATTAGGATGTGCAAGCATGCTGTGTTTTATCTTGGGGGATGTGTATACTGAACAATCTGAAGCAATTGTGTCTTGTACTCTGTTTACCACAAAACTGTTTCCTAGCCAACACAAAAATCTTCCCTGGAAATAGATGAAACATTGTGTTATATCTGAAGGCTGCTGTGCTTTATGTGGTTGGCATATGGAAACAGCAGGAAAAAGTCTCTTAGGACAAACTGTTATTCAGCTATGTATTAAGTGATAAAAAGGCAAATCCTAAACCAAGGGAGGAAATCTTAAAATTCTTGTGACAGTATATACTAACAAAATAACAGTTACCCTGTAGATAGTATATTCTTCACTAAATTCAATACACTATTATAGAAAACTGAACTTGAACTCTAAGTAAAATCATTTCTTGGAAATAGGCTCATGCTTCTCACAGATCTACCGCCCTGGGCACAGGATTGGAAAAAGAAACCCAGTAATGCTTGAATAAGAGCCAGCATGGTGTAGTGGTTTGAATGGTAGAGACCAGGATCTGAATCCCCACTCAGCCATGGGAAATCAATTGGTTGACTCTTGGGCAAGTCACATTCTCTCAGCCACAGGGAAAGTCAATGGCAAACCTCCTTTGCCAGGAAAACTCTATGAGAAGGTCGTCATAAGTCTGAATTAATCTGAAGGTGTGTTCTACCGACACCAACAAATGCATGAATAATCCAAGGTCTTCCCTACTAATTCCTGTGAGATAACTAGGGAAGAAAACATATACTAGTTAATAATAATAATATGCCACACCCCACTTAAAAACTGCTACTGCCAAGTATGCTGGGCCATGTAGTTCTGCTTTACTTTACCTTCCAGCATTGTTAATTACACCATCATACCCCCTCCAACCCCCACAACCCAAATAGCAGAACTTGTTCACTTTCTCCACATTAATACTAGTGATTTAGAGCTATAGATAGAACTACACAGTTTCATGTGAAATCCTTTTCTATACGACATGGGATGAGGACAGATTGGGTGGAAGCAAGATAAAAGTGATTGAAATTAGGATTAAAAAATACTTTAAATAAACAAAGTTATTTATTTTATATATTAGCTACATTTCTATCCCACCTTTCTTTCAGTGGGTTGAATGTGGTGTTCATGATTCTCCCCTTCCCCTCTTTATCCTTGAAACAACCTTGTGCAGTAGGTCAGGCTGACTCAAGGTCACCTAATGAGTGTAATGGCTCAGTGGAACTAAAACCTGTTTCTCCCAAACTGGTTCAACATCCTCACTGCCACAAAACACTGTCTGTCTGTTAAACAGATAAGACAGCATATTCTCCTCTACATTCCTTTTCTTCTCTACCTAAAACAAAAATACATGCATTAACAAAAAAACCCTGTGTAACAGATCTTTCCTTTAAAAGACAAAATTACATTTAAATTGCCCCCCAAAACTAAGATATCAAAAAAAAAAATGCACTGCATTTTCTCAACAATTTATATTGCTCCTGTTAACAGCTGTATACAATTGTGAGGTTCTTCTCATATTCCTCATAGTGTCTTCAAGGAACAAAATGTGCGATATAGGTGGTAGTTTTAAGGCGAAACAGGACAGAAGTTGTTGTTGTTGTTGCATTTGTTGAGTGCCTTCCGACTTGTAGTGACCTTAAGGTGAACCTATCACAGGGTTTTCTTGGCAAGATTTGTTGAGAGGGTATTTGCTTCCCCCCTCATATACCAGGGTCTGGTACCATATTTGCGCTATATTATTATTATTATATTTGCATTTGTTGTTGCTGTTGTTGTTTTGTGCTTTCAGGTCATTTCCAACTTATGCCGACCCTATCATGGAGTTTTCTTGGCAAGATTTGTTCAGTGGGGAGTTGTTTTTTTGCCTTCAAGGCCATTTTTGCACTAGACTGTTATAGTGGTATTATTCCACTTTCAACATCCTATGGAATCCTGGGGTTTGCAGTTTAGGGAGGGGCCTCAAAGGGGCCTTTGAGGTCCCTCTCTAAACTGCAAACCCCAGATTCCATAGGATGTTGAAAGTGGAATAATACCACTATAACAATCTAGTGTGGAAATGGCCCAAAAGTGTGACTCGCCCAAGGTTGCCCAGTGCGTATCCATGGCTGAGCAAGGATTTGAACTCTGGTCTTCAGAGTTGTAGCCCAACATCCAAACCGCTACACAATGCTGGCTCTCTAAGACAGAAGTAACTGCTCCAAATGTGTCAATAAAGAATTGAGTGATACTACATTTAATGTGAATTAATAAATTTAGCACATGTGTCATATAATATTTGGAGTAGAATGTTTGGCAGAATTAGACCAATTAGAAATTAAATTATCAAGTATTGGTGGGCTCTATCATTAAAGATTTTGAAAGCTGGATAAATCAAAATGAGCTTGGCTCACTAAATTTTAGCTATTAAGATAGGTTGCCTAATTTTCTGTTCTTAGTCACAGCTTTTCCTCTATGTGTTGATTACAGGAAATTTGGGATGGGAAAGGGTATTAGCATTAGTTTGGGATGGGAAGCCAGTAAGAATTTTGTTCTGATGCTTGACATTCTGCCTTCTGTGAGGAAAGAGGCAAACTGACTTTCCCTTCCTGTTTGGTAGCATTTCAGCTATCATGGCTGAGGCCATGTTTCTTAATTTGACTGGAGCCATATTATATGATGGAAGTGAAACAAATCCCTGCCTCATTAGGTGGCCTTTAGACTGTATGATGGAAAAGGAAGTGAGCCCAATCACATTAGAGAACCTCTGGATTATATGATGGAACAGGAATTAATCCCCATCACAATGGACAACATTTTGATTATGGTCCTTTCTGCATGTGGAGGGGGAAACGGGGGGAAATGCACTAAAATGGAGCTCACGGGCAGCTGGGTAAGTCCATCGCAATGTGGAGCAGCGCGAGCTTGCTGCTCTGCAGTCGTCCGGTGACCAAAATGGCGGCTCCAGCGTCCAAAATGGCAGCTTCCAGCTGGTGGAGGCTCTCCACCAACTGGAGAAGCTCGTCAGCTGGAAGCCCGCCCCCGGCAGATCTGCAGGCACACACTAGTGCACACCTGCAAATCTGCACCGGAGCGTGGCAATGGAGCTGCACGAGGCTGCATGCTCCGTGCTTTTTAAAAACCTCTGAAAAGAGATTTTTAAAAAACACGCGGTGCCACCAGTTCTTGTCGCTTCGGAGCAGATTAAGGTGCGGAATAAAGTAGTCCGCCCCAATCCACTCCATAGTGCAGACGACCTCCGTTGGAGGTTGCTCTGCACCATTTTAATACCCCAGTGTGGAAAGGGCCTATGTGATAGAACAAGAACTAATACCAGTCTCACTAGACAACTTCTAGATTTATATGATTGAACAGGAACTAATCCCAATGCCATAGGACAACATATAGATTATATATTTTGAAAGAGAAACTAATCCCACTCCTATCAAAGGACCTTTGGATTGTATGATGGAACAGGAGTTAATCCCAATCCCATTACAGAACTTTCAGATTATATGGTGGAGGAGGAATTAATTACAATACCATTAAAAGTTTTTTTAAATTGATGAGGGGAAAAAAATACAATTCACACCAAGGTGATTCGAAGTCAAACTTTAAGAACTTTCTACAAATACAAAAAGAAGTTAAATCCAGAGTTATCAGCTCTAATATCAGTTGCAAGACGTAAATCTTTCCGTAGATGGGGGTCCAAATTGAGCCTTGTGGTTGTTGCACACACCCCTGTTTTCTAGCCAGGCAGTCATTCACACAGTAACAGTGAATCATAAGTCATTAAAAAAAATTATGAATGAGTCATAGGATTTTATTTTTGTAATTTCTGGAAATACTCTAATGCTTATTTCCTGGTGAGTCTTTGATGCAACCACAGCATTTAACATTTAAAGGCTTTGCTATTTAACTGCGGTACTACTTTCCACAAATATGTCCAGTTTTCTTGTTTCATAACTAAAGAGGAATATTATCATTGTTCTGCTGATGAGGAGCAGCAACTCTACAACTCGTACACAGAAACAAACTACCAAAATCTGGTTTTGTCCACTGATAACGTCTTCTAACTCCCAAACTATTTTTTCTTTTAGGAGGAACAAAGAGATCCCCTTTCCAACATCTTCTCTGAGTGAAACACTTAACTTTTTTCTTTTTACTTCAGTTGCATTTAAAAATATTTTCTGGGGGCACATATACACACACATATATATCTCATAATGAGAGCTAGCATGATGGAGTGGTTCATGTATTCAGGTATTGGATTATGACTCTAGGGGAGCAGGGTTCGAATCTCTCACAGCTACAGAAACCCCTTGGGTGATCTTGGACAAATCCCACTCTCTTGGCATCAGAGGAAGGAAATGGCAAAACCTCTCTAGATAACTCTTGTCAAGAAAACCCTATGACACAGTTGCTGCAAATCAAAGTCAACTGGAAGGCACACAACATAACACACATACATAATATTTTCTCTGGATATATCTGAATTTGCTTCTTTTCATCAGTGCAAGTATATATTTTGAGTTTCTTTCCAGCTGCAGGCTGTCCAAACCTCCATCCTAATTTCTTTATACTAGTACAAAAACTCATTAAAATATTTTTGAAGATGATTTTTCCCGTGCTTTGACAATTAATTGCTACTGATGGCAACCAATGTTCTCCCAGGAAAATTTTTGCTTCCCTCATCATCCTCATTGTCATCATCCTTGGTTCCCCTCCCTTGTTCTCGTTTGCCTTTTCTCCCTCATCTTTTCCCCTGATGCCCTCTTCCGTCCACCTCAACACCTCAACACCAAATAACACTTGCTTCCTTTGCTGCTGGTGCTGCCTGCCTTCTTTGGAAAGCATTGCCAGGACACAAAGAGCAGGAAGTGGTGCTCTCCACTGAACTGACCAGGCCCAAAATGTGTAGCTCTGAGGTCCCCTGGGCACCAGGCATCTGAAGTCCAGGAAAGGTGAGTTAAGGATCTGCATAATTCACCACTCCTAGTATTCTGTCGTGTGAGACTAGTATCCCACCTTACCTAATGGACAAATTGGCCCTGCTCCTTGCCTCCTGTTCCAGGTATGATATAACTTATGAAGAATTCCATTTAGGAATCTCACCCTTCACGAGGATGTTCTTTTTAGTCTAACAAGTAGCTTGCCTTTCAGAGTGAAATGACAGTAGTGATTCTTTATTATAGGTATGAGGAGAAAGTGAAACTGAATGTCTGGCTAACATACAGTTGGCCCTCTGTATCCATGGGTTCTGCATCCACATATACAACCAACCACAACTCGAAAATATTCAGGAAAAAAAATCCAAGCAACAAACCTTGATTGAGGAAAGTACTATGCTGCTGTAGCCTCCCACCATTTCACAGGTCCTCAGGCTCTTTCCAGCACTCATTTGAGTTGTTTGCCATCTTATATAAACGACACCATTTTATTACATCATTATATATAATGGGACTTGAGCACCCACGGATTTTGGTATCCATAGGGGGTCCTGGAATGAAACTCCAGTGGATACTGAGGACCCACGGTCAAAGCCTATTTGATACTGGAACTTTTCACTATTGATCTGATTTGCTGATGGGTCTTGAATTGCCTTATGTCTAAAGTTTATTTCACTCTGGTATCATACTACCGGAGGTAATATTCACCAATCTTTCAGTTATAACATAACAGTGAAAGAAAATCAAGGTATAAAATATATTCTTTTCGTCCCATATGTTTCAATTTTTGACTGTTTCCTGTTGTATAATAATGTATGTTCTATACAAATTAAATATGTAATATATATTCAAATCTTATAAAGTTTGATTTCTTCCTATGTAATCACCAGTTAGGAATCTTCATTGTAGATTTGCAGAACTTCCCAATACATATAAATGTTCGCACACACACATAAATACACACACAAAATCAAGCTGTGGATTGCTTAATCAAAGTCCAAACAGCTGACTGTCCTTTGAAAGGAAAAATTAGATAAGTCCATTGATTTCTCTATCACACTCCAGAATTGTAGCATTTTGATACTACTTTATCTTGGTGCTACCTTATGGGATCTTGGGATTTGCAGTTTAGGGAGGGACATTTAGAGTTCTCAGCCAGAAAGCTCTTTGACCTCAGTAAACTACAAACCCCAGAATTCCACAGGATGTTGAAAGTAGAATAACGGCACTATAACAGTGTGGTGCAGAAAGTCCTTGAGTTGTAACATATATCTTTTTTTTTTAGTGTGCATCCTAACTAACTGATTTTATACTGGGTTAAAATAAATCAACCTGGGGAGCTGGTATTTAAAGTCTCTGATTGTATCAGGAAGTGACAGAAAATATTCTGGAATAAACGAAATATGCATGGCTTTCCAAGATTGGAAAGAACAGCAACAAAATCTGGAGCTCCCTGGTCCTTTGAATCAGTCTGGATGTGCTCTTACTTTCCTGTGCTACTCAGCTGAGATAACTTGTCCTTTATTTATTGCTATGTAATAAAAGCACAAGTTAGGCATTACACAATGTCATGAATACTACTTTGCAAAAGTATACATCAACAACAATAAAAATGAAAGCAAACAAAGCAAAATGAAAACTGAAGGGAAAATGGAAACTCCAATGTTCTTGTGGCAGGCAGTAGGAAATAATAGATCTGTATTTTAGCAGGTGAATTGGTCTTAGTGGAAATCAGCATTTGGGGAGTGAACGGAGATGGATAACAAAATCATCTTTCCCTAAACAGATGCCTTTCCAGAATATGCATAGCATACAAGTGAACCAATAAGAGAAAACAAAGTATAGCGGGCTCTCAGTCTTACCATGTTCATTCATGTAGGTAACATATAGTTTTGCTAAAATCAAAACATGCTCAAAGCAACTGCATGGCCACAGGGGCTATAAGTATGGCCACCTTCATATAGAAATACCTCATATATATTTAAAAGCAAAACAGGACTAGCTTTGCCACAATTCTTTTCATGTGCAAAGTACATAACACATCACTAGATGGTGCTCATGTACAAGTGATCAATAGCTCCTCCTACTGTTTCTCCCACACTTCAGAAGGTTTTGTTGCCGAAGCCTGAAGAAAGATTTGCGTTCATTCCTACCAGGTGCAAATGCTCGATTAAAATAGCAATGTTCCCATTTATGTTACACTTTGTTTTCTCTTATTGGTTCGCTTGTATGCAATGTTCCTTTTAAAAAAGCAAAACAAAACCTCTCATGTTTCACAGTTGTTTTATGGTTGTTTTCTCTTGTATCCCATCAGATTCAAACAGAATGACCAGGCGTCTCGAGACATTTAGCCGTTTTAATTTCAAGTGTTTTAGCAACAGCCACAAAAGGATCATACGGTTGCGCAAATTACTACGTCTGCATAGCCAAAACATTATCTCATGCCGATCCAGACATGACAATACCTAATGCTACAGACCTTGTTAAGTACTCCCTTAGGATGCTACTTATTTCTCCTGATTGTACCTCGGAAAGAGCAAAGTAGGCCTGCAAGTGTGTCAGTCTAGACAGTCAATGTTTTCTTAACCCATAAAAGAAGAAGAAGAAACCACGCAAAGCAAACCAAGTTTATTGCAGATTTGGCATTCCACAGCCACAGCTCCAGCCAAGCCAAGCTTCCTGTGAATGGATGAATGGATGAATGAACAAATGAATGAATGTACATGTAATGTTGATTACCCCTCTCAAAGAATAGGCGGGGGAGGAGTGGGCCAATATTTTGCAACTGGAGATTTTATGCATGTTATTAGAAATTAACTAGGGGATCCTTATTGTGATCTATCTCTTGCACACACAGAGTTGTTGTTTTATTCATTTATATCCTTCCTTTCCCCCAATAATGGGACTCAAAGTCGCATCCAGCATATTAAAAATGATACAGATTAAAGATAATTTTAAAAAACTTCAAAGTTGTTTAAAAGACAATTTATAAAGTTAAAAACTTTGAAATTCATCAAAAAAGACTACACTCAAAACATAAAACAGCACACTACATCATTAAAAGCTCATCCTAGTCAGTTTCTACAAGTCTGACAGCAGAATAATGTTTTAATTTTCCAGTGGAAAGAGAGCAGAGACGGAGGCATCCTTCTCTCTCTAAGGAGGGAATTCCAAAGTCTGGAAGCATCTACTAAGCCTCTCCCTTCTTCCCACCAGATGACCCTGAGAAGGTGGTGGGGCAGAGAGAGGGCCTCTCCAGCAGATTTTAGAGTTCTAATAGACCCATAAAGAGAGAGAGAGTGCTTCAAATACTCTGGACCCAAGCTGTAGAGGCTTTTATAGGTTGCCACCACCATTGACTTCAGTGGGAAGTCTATGTACAGGGCACTTGCAGGTTCTTAAAATGTATAATATGGCCAGAATGTGAGCAAACATGGTGTAGTAGCCTGGGAATTGGACAACAATCTTGGGAGACCAGGATTCAGATCTCTGCTAAGCTGTGAATACCCACTGGGTGACCCTGGGTAAATTGCAGCTCCTCAGGCTTACGGTAAGGCCATTTCTGCCCTACGCTGTTATAGTGCTATGATTCCACTTTCAACATCCTATGGAATCCTGGGGTTTGCATTCTCAGCCAGAGAGCTCGTTAGCCTCAGGAAACAACAGACCCCAGGATTTCACAGGATGTTGAAAGTGGAATCATAGCACTATAACAGCATAGGGCAGAAATGGCCTGAGTTAATGACAAACTTCCTCTGGGTAAATTTTGCTGAGAAAACCTTGGAAAATGCCTCTGTAAGTCTAACTTGAAGGCACATAACCATAACAAATGGTCAGAATTCTCTTGGTGTTTTATATAGAATCATAGAGTTGGAAGAGATCACAAGGGCCATCCAATCCAACCCCTTGCCATGCAGGAAGCAACATCAAAGCAGTCCCGACAGATGGCCACCCGGCTTTGACTTAAAAACCTCCAGAGGAGGAGACTCCACCACCAAGTCTGTGGTTGAGCCGAATAGCTCTGACTGTAAGGAAGTTCTTCCTGAGGTTTAAGTCAATCAATCAACTTTATTACGGTCACAGACCAGTATATAAGTGGAATATCTTTTCCTGCAGCTTAAATCTATTGCTCCTTGCCCTAGCCTCTGGAGCAGTGGAAAACAAACCCACTCCCTCCTCGAGATGGCATCACTTCAAATATTTAAACATACCTATCATGTCCCCTCTTAACCTTCTCTTCTACAGACTAAACATCCCCAGCTTCCTAAGCCACTCCTTCCAGACTCTTCACCATTTTGGTCACCCTCTTCTGGACACACTTAAATCTGAACTTGGAAGTAGTTGGAGATCTTTTTTCTTCCAGTATGAAGCCTTCATTTTCAGTTCAAGGTTGCACAAGTAGAATTGTACATGTGGCAGCATTATGCATACTTGTACATTGCTCATGCCCATGGTTGCATGTTGATGAGCATTGATGCCCACTGTGCATTTGGTTGTTCAGTGTCATTCACTAACAAAGTGGTATTGCACAACTGCCACATAATTCCATGAATACAAAGTTACACTTTGTGCCAAACTGATAATCCTTTTTTTCTTTCCTTCAATCAAATATATTCAAAATATTGAATAGTTAAGAGTTTCAAAGGTAAAAAATGAATATGCTGACTGGCTATATTGCTTTTCCATCTCTTTTGGTTATATATAAAACCCAACATTTATTTGCAATATTTAGCATCTCATGATAGCAGCAAGCTCCCTCATGGTATTCCATGATCACAAAATAAGATTAATTGCATATTAGTTCAAGATATTTCTCAGCAAGATATTAACTTTCAAGCAATGTGCCAAAGATTTTTTTTTCAGTCTCAAATATTGGTGAGATATTTCTTTTCAGGATATTGGTGGAGTGATCTGCATTGTATGGAAGACTCCCATAATCATTTATGTTACTGGACATTGTGAAAAAGGCATACATCATGGAGCCATTTATTGGACCCAAGCACAGCACTGGAGCAAAAGGGGTGGACTCTGCAGCTAAACCTTGTAGGTTGGTTGGAGAATCCCAGCAGACCCAGTTTGGCTCACAGGCTGGAGGTCCCCTATCTCTGCACTCTCAATTGTGGGAAATATATTGTTTACCAGCATGAAGGCAGCCCTGATAGTATACATGGGGCAAATCAGTGTGAAATTTCAGTTTGCCTCCCATTTGAATAGTATGTTCCATAGCTGATCAAAACAGGATACACCTTATTATGCGATCTGAAGAAAAATGAGAGTACGTGTGTACATACGCGCACACACGTGTGTGCGTGCACACACACACACAATATATAATATATAATATTATATATAATATAACATAATGGCCCTTTTCACACGTGAAGGGAGAAACGGGGTAACATGCGCAGAAACGGAGCTTACCAGCAACTGGGTAAGTCCGTCGCCACGCGGAGCAGGGCGAGTTCGCTGCTCCACACTCCTCGGCGTCCTGCAGCGTCCAAAATGGCGGCTTACGGCTGGCAGAGGCTCTCCACCAACCGGAGAAGCTCGCCAGTTGGAAGCCCGCCCCGGCGGATCTGCAGGCATGCTCTTGCACGTGCCTGCAAATCTACACCGGGGCGCTGCGACGGGGCTGCACGGGGCTGCACGATTGTGATTTTTAAAAATCTTTGAAAGAGATTTTTAAAAAGCACGCGGCGCCACCACTTCTGGTTGCTCCTGTGCAGATTGGGGTGTGGAACTACGCTAAAGTAGTCCGCCCCACTCCATGGTGTAAACGACCTCCGTCAGAGGTTGCTCTACACCGTTTTATTACCCCCGTGTGGAAAGGGCCAATATTATATTATACTCTGGTTTCTCTTCAGATCATAGAACTCTTTCACCTTTTACTAAAGATTAAAAGATACACCTTATCATCTGGGGTGGAGTTTCTATGTTTAGTGTTTCAAAGGCCCTCTGCAAATCGGAGGATACCACAGGATGTTGAAAGTGGAATAATAGTACTATAATAGGCAAGTGTGGAAATGGCCTCTGAGTCTAAAGCTTGTGTGCTTCACCTTTCCCTCTTCTCCTCTGAGGGAGTTAGATCTGAGACTTCTGCTGTCATTTTCATACTCACTTAACATTTCTCACTTTTTTACCTAACTGGGACAAACTGGGTACACAAGAATCCCTTTCCTTTCTGAGGCACCACTTGACTAATATTTTATTTGTTTTTTAAAAAATGTGTTAGTTAAATTTATATTATAGCTGTCAGTGTATATGGCTGCCTTCTTGTACAGTTAATTTTCACAACAGTTCTATAAGGTAAATTAGGTTTAGAGAATGTGACTGGCCTGAGGTTACCCAGCGAGTTTCATGGCTGAATGGGGACTAGAGCTTGGCTCTCCCAAGGCCTAGTCCAACACCCTAATCACTACATCACACTGGTTCTCATGTGCCATCAGGTTGATGATGACAGCATAGGATTCACTAGGTATATAATACGACCAAGTACACATATTTTAATACATAGTATTGTAGTTCAACAACTGCCATGTTATCAATTAATAGCACTGCTGTTGTGTGAAGAAGAAGTATGAGTTTGAGAATTCATGCACATTTCATCTTTTGTATTTGCATTGAGCACATGCTATATAATGCTACAGTGCTATGAGATGTTTGCGGTCATGAAGCCACATCAGGATTTTTCGTAAAAGTCTGGTAAATGCATGTGCACCCATGAGCCTGTAGAGGAATGCTAGATTTATCTATTTTTTAAAATATTGTGCCACTGCTCCCAGCTGTGAAGATGTGAATTGAAAAATGGCCTCCAAATTGTTTTTGTTGTTAGTGTTACTAGTGCCTTACATGGTTGGCTAGGGAAAGAAAATGTAGGTTTACCATGGATCTCCTGCCTGCAGCCTCTTTTCCCTCTCTGCCTGAAGTGAAATGAAAAGAAGGGAGAAAACTATTGCAAACTGGATGGTATAGCTCTGAAACCACTTCTACTGGTAAGAGCAAAGCCACCAGACTGAAACACACAGCGTGTGGAAATTGTACTAACACAGGCAAAAAGAAACTATTATAAAATTGGTCTGAGGGAAAAGCACATGTCTAGGAAGAAACAGTGTAAAGGTACTGGGTTGGGTAGTGTTTGGTGTGATCCTGATGTTGCAGTATATATTGCTTCCTAGGACCATTTCACGTTACACAGTTATTGCACTATGATTCTACTTCAGCTGCCATATCAACATCCATATGGAATCTTGGGATTTTCTGTTTAGGGAGTGTGACTTAGAATTATCTGCCAGAGAGCAGTACTCTCTCATTGAACTACAAATCCCAGTTTCCCATAGGATGCTGTCAAGACAGTTAAAGTGAAATTATAGTGCTATAACTGTGTAGTGTGAAAGGGCCTCTGTCTGCTGACTTCAGATCAGTAGTCTATCTTCAGCTATAAACCAAATTCCAAAATTCAGCTGCGTGGGCTCAGGTTAGGCATTTGGCAAGAGTGATTTCCCTTGCCAGTCCTCTAGTCCGGGAGGAAGAGGGAGAAAGAGGTGGAGAATTAGACAGAGGTTATGGAGGGAGTAGCAGAAAGAGTAAGTGTGAAAAACTGATGGCCTGGGCCCTATTCATTGCCTGTTTTTATTCCATCACCTCTTAGCATATGATCCACAATTTAAAAAAAAATCTATAAACCATAGTTGAAGTTGAGGTTGGTTCAAACAAGCCATATTCAAACTGTAGTTTATGACCTTTTTCAGAAAAAAATTAAAACTAATCAAAATTTCTGGTCTGGATGAAACAACAAACTGTGGTTAGTTTAAAACTGAAGTGGCTTATGTCAGTTTCTTCTTCACAGTCACAGCAGATGAGAAGAGAGGAAAGACAGTTCAAAACCCATAGTTCAAAGATATTCCTAAACTAGGTCAGTGACTTCAGTTATCAAGAATTGCTTTTAAATGAATAGACCTCATTGGTGGGGTTTCAGTTTTAATGGGCTTTTAGTGTTAATTGGTGAAAGCTCTTAGTCTAGTCCTTAGACTATGACACACTATGAAACTTTAGTCTCTCACTTCAGTTGGCAATGAGTCAGTGGTTGAATGGCTATGCTCGAAGAAATATTACCAATGGAATTATTTTTTAAAATAAGGGTGGGCAACTTCAGTGGGTCCAGGAAGCAATTTCTGCCCCCTGGGTCCACACAGACTGCCAAAATTGCTATTTTTTTTTTAAAAAAAGCTCGAAGTGGCTTGAATCTATGTTTACTTTTGAAAAACAGGCTTTTGCTGAAGTTAAATAGTGCATAGAGGGCTGCAACCTATTTAAAAAGTGAATTGGCTCTCCTGGAGGCTTTAGGGAGAGGCTATTAGCTCATACTCACTCAGCCTCAGAGGAAGGCAAGGGAAAATGCCCTTTCAACAAATTCTTCCAAGAAAACTCTGTGATAGGTTCACCTTAAGATCCCCACAAATTGGAAATGATTTGAAATGTCTTGAAGGCACACAACAACAACTAAAACCACCACCACCACCACCAGGAAGTCCACAGTCCAGCAGAGTCAGCATGCCATGGTCGTTTGAGTACTGGACTATGACACTGGGAGACCAGGATTTGGATCCCCACATGGCCATGGAAACCCACTGGGCTTGTTCAGGAAAGTAACAATCTTTCAGCCTCAGAGGAGGGCAAAGACAAGTCTCCTCTGAACAAATCCTGTGAAGAAAATCCCATGATAGGGTTGCCTTAGGGTCTCCATAATTCAGAAATGATTTGAAGGAACACAACAACAACTAGGAAATCAACAATTTTGGGACAGTCTGGGGGTTTGGGGTTTATAAATACAGCCTTGGGAACGAGGGCTCCACTTTGCCCATCTTTGACTTGAAACATCCTTAGTAGCTGAACATTTAGTGTCATCTGCACTACATTCTTGGTCAATTATGGCTGAACTTGTCTAAATTCATGATCTTAACATTAAAATTCAGTAGAGACTAAAATCAAATAATAGAACTGTATTCCATTTATCACTGTAACATCTGTAACATCCTTATGAGACAGCTTTCCCCTACTGCCCCCTCCATATTTTAGAGTTCTGGTTTCATCAGCCTCAGCCAACATGACCAATGGTAAAAGCAAAAGGTAAAAGTGACTTCCAATCTCTTCCCCAACTGCTATAACGAAATCCCAGTCAAGCCTCCTCCATCTTTAAACAAAACTTAAAACTTTAAACAAACTTAAAGCTTCAAACAAAATTAAACAAAAATACATTTTCCCATAGTCTACCAATTTGATTAGTGAACATATAAAATATAACTTGCCATACTAAATAGTTATCTTACAGAAATTTAATAAAAAGATAGTTCCAAAATCTATCCAATAATAACAAATACTACTACTATTTAGACAGACAAAAAAAAAAATCTTCCATTCTTCTAAACTCTTGCAATCCTGAAATTTAATTCGTAAAACTTTAGAATTAACAATTTAATACATGCATTATTGATTATTCTAATATTTTCCCCAGTGTCATGCCTAATTTCTTTCATCACAGCGTCAGTGTTTTCTTATAATCCTGAAATTTGATGCTTAAGCTTAAAAATTCAAGATATCCATTATCTATTGTTTCAGTGCCCTTACATTAATCTTTTTTCTGTCCTTTCTTTGACTAAAATGATTATTCCCCATAAAGAAACCAAGCTTATGTCAAAACCATTTAATGAAAACCTTTACACTCATTTTCATGTGGGTTCACCCCTCCTGCCCAAGACTGCCAATCTGCTTTTCCACATCCTTCCCTCATTGTCTCCACTTCTTCCCAGATACATACTTGCTTTTCATTCCCCTCCTCTGACAATATATTTTGCTGTTCCATCACATCCAAATTTTGCAATATTTTATTTATCTCTTCTTCTTTCTCAGTTTGTTCAAAACATACATTGTCTGTTAGAGCATCAATCTCCTCTCTAAAAGATTTTATCAGACTTTGGCATACAGTTTAGCATTTGTGTTATTTCTCTCAATTCCTTAAATGTTGTTTAAATGTTGTTTTATAAAATGCTACCTCTGCTATATACAGAGAGCCCCCCCCCTTTGAAAGTGACACATTTCTCCATGTCTACCACTAAAGCATCTGGCAAACAGTAACCAACCTTACCAGTGTTTTTAAACCTTGTCCAGTCCAATCTTATCTAATGCCTCTTTTTGACAAAACAAATACAGTTTCTCACACTGTCTCCATTTTGTAATCCAAAATTAATAATTTCAGATTGCTTAAATCCACTATAGAAACATCACTAAAGTAACTCAGTCTATCAGATAACGTTATTGCTAATTCTTTTATTCATTACAAACTTTACTGTTCCAACTCCATTTGAACTTTCTGTCTTCATTTGAAAAAGAAGGCAGCTTACTAAGGCAAAAAATTCCACAGCTGGATCCAAGATTCCTTTAGTTACAAATGTTAATAAGAAAAAATTAGAAAATAGATAAGAGAGGATTTATGAGTCCAATGTCCTTAAGGAGCTGATTTCTAGCTTTTGAGGTGAGCAACGACAGAAGGGCGTGATCAATTCCCAGCTCCCCCAGATAGTTTTTCTGACCACTCCTTGTGATTTCCACAAGAACTGCTCAGTTAAGGAACCCTCTTTGGTAATCGCTTTGATCTTCCCTTGATCCAGGCAAATAATTGACATCTAGGGCTTATCTCCAGTTGCTGAAAACACTGCCATTGCATCTTTCCCCCACAGAGCCCCACTGGGATAAAGGCATTAACTTTTCATCTTCTCCTGGAAACATCTATAGAAACATCTGTATCAACACCTATAAAAATATCTATATCAACATCAGTACAAGTCAATACAATATTTCATCCATTTGGGGAATGATAGCCAACTCAGAAATGGTATCAGATCAGTTTAAGTCTTCTTCTAGTCCTGTTCTTTATCTTCCCTATGTTTTTTAAAACCTTAATGTCTTGTTCCATGTAATACCAGTGCGGTGTGAGAGTCACTTGTTTGTAGTATGTTACTACACCATGCAAATAACATGAGTATGCGAAAAGCAAATTGCGTGCTCTTTCTCTGTATGTACGTTGTTTCTATGGAGTGACTGAGATGCTGTTAACATGGGAAGGGAGAAGATGATAAAGGTGCACAGGCAAGATGGTAACATAGCTCACTACAATGCAACACATAATCAGACCTTGGCAAAGCTACCTGTTTGGATTGTAAGTCCCAGAATCCCCTGGTCAGTGGGGTGGGGGCAGAATCTGGGAGTTGTAGTAAAAATATAACTTTACCAAGCTAGGCATACAGCAGATATTCATCAAATAACGCAGCTTTTCCAAACCTGATGCCATCTGTAGTACTTCACCACCACCACCACCAATTCTGAGTCCCTGCTCTATGATTGGTATGAATTGAGGAAGACAAGACAATTGGAGACATTATATGTTTAAACCAGGATATCCAGCATGTTATCTATCATCTAGATTTTTAATCGCTTTTAACTCTGAAGACTTCAGGTGGGTTTAACAAAATTTAGAACAATACAATTTCAATAAAAAATTAATATCAGTGAAATATATGGGAAACACCTTGAGAAGAAATTAAACTGACTGACGAAGTGTCCCTTTCAGATAATGCATGGGAAGTGAAAAAGGTGAGTGTGCCACTACAAGCCAGATGCACACATAGGCCACTGGCCAAGAAAGTAGTTTCACTGTGGGATATGCTTCTGTCCATGGAACTGGAAGGAGGACAAGCTCTGCCCCTGGAAGCCATCTGTGCAGTCCCAAAACCTGTTCTGAAGAGTTCTGGAAAGTGTTTCAAGCATCTTTAAGGGGTTGCATGAGAGATGAGGGTAGGGAAACTCTGCCATGCTGGTTTGCAAGTGGTAGTGCAACATTGGATTTAGGCCAAATTTTCCTTTGCTATACAATCTGAACCCACCCTCAGGTAACTTGGTGGACAACAGGTGGCACGCCTCTACTGACACACCTTGTTCCCATTCCCTTGCTGCTATGAATAGCATCTTCCAAAGGATCCTCCAAAGTGAGCAGGGTTTTTTCCCTAACCAATTTAGAATATAAAATAATAAAACAATGCTTGGGTTAGACATTTATAACTTGGGGAATACGAATAAGAATCTATTAAAACCTCAGTTGCTTCTCCAGGGTTGTAACTGAACACACAATGATACAAAATGAAACAAATGCTGAATAATATAATACTTCAGCAACAACCATCCTCCGGTACATGGCCCCCAGGTTGTACATATGCCATAACTGGCAATACCCTTGGTAGCATTTTTCTTTTGAAATGATCTGTATCTTTTGTAATGTTAATTGTACTCATAATGGCTTTCTAGGCTTCCTGGCTTCTCCAGGCAATTGAAGAATGGGTGCTCTGGATGCAGTTAGGGGAAGAACAACATTAAAACTTTAACTGACACAGTAATTTACTATGCATTGCATGTCTGAAGTATTGTGTTTGTCACACAGCCTTCCTTGAGTGTATTTTACCCGGCATAACAAATGCCAGTGTCTTGTGCCTGGTTCCTTTGCCATCATTCATAGTGATGTAATCAATGTGGAAGCCATGGAAGAGCTGCAGCGAAAGCAGTGTGTGTCAAACCAAGCATGAGAAACAAAATTTAAAAGTGGTGCCAGACCAGACTATTAAATCCATAAAGATTTGTTACATCATCATTATTGGTTTTTTGAGATGAAATTGGAGTCAGTCCTGACACAAGATGCGATGGATGTTGCACCTTGGCAGTTTGAAAGACTGGCCTGGATGAAATATAGTCTCTTTTATTATTTGTCTCTAATGGGAAAAAAAACCCAAACTACTCAGTGACTTCATAAATATGAATTCTGTTTACTGTGAAAGATACAATAACATGGGATGTACGGATATGAAATTGCATTCTCTGTAGTATTTTTTAAAAAACAATATTAAACTGCAGTCAGTGACTCAAAACTGCAAGCATACATTGTTTCCTATATTTTGAAAGAATTTCTTTTGAATTCTGCTTATGTACTTGAGAAACACAGTCTGTGTCACATAAAAAGTTATAAAAGAATCCTATAGCACCTCTGAAACTGAGAAAAAGAAACACGTATCACAGTCTCAGGCCCTGTTTATACCAGTAACCTGCATGAGTTTGTACAGTTTTAAATGGCATGGCTTTATCCAAAGAATCCTGTAACTAGTAGTTTAGCAAGGTGCTGAAAATTCTGTAGGAGGTCTGCAAACCCACTCAGCTTGATGCCTTAACAGAATTACAGTTGTCAGAGTTCTCTTTGATCCACTTTATTAAATCATATTAAGGGTGATTACAGGAATTTTTATTATACAATTGTTGACAAAATTGTGCATGTGTATGTGTTCCCAGTTATCATTGTCCATTAGTAAGATGCCAGTTGGGATAGCTTAGTATTGTTGAAGTAAGCTGCAGTGAGACTTACACATGTGCACTCCCCTTATTCCTCTCCTCTTCAAGTATGGTTGCAAGGAGCTGGAAAGCTTTAATTTCCATTTTTAACTAGCCATTGGGGTTAATTTTAATTATAGTTAGCAGAATTCAGCACACTTCAAACCATCGTTTACAATGATGGCTTGTTTTCAATAACCACTATTAAGATTAACTACATTTTTTCTACCTTCTTCCTAGTAACACTCTGTGGTCAGGATGATGTTGGGGGCATAGCCATGCCCAACACATCATGGGGTCTCTGGTTGAAATACTGTATAGAAACTAGGCTTCTTCTCCTGCATCCAATATGGAGAAAAGGTAGGAGGACCATAGTGTTCTTAACTGGTACTTATATATGTTGACTAAGAACAGCCAGCTAAGTGACTTCCTCTCTCTGCAGACTAGGAGACAGAGTAATGCACAAGGACATCCAGAAGGTTACGTCTTATTAATGATAAGAGACAACTTGATCTTCTTAATCTCCTTCATTGCTTATAAAGGGTGAGGTTTGGTGGAAGCTTGCATTGGGAAGATTCACATGCTTCCAAAGGCCAGATTAGGGCTGTTGACCACAGCCTTCTCCCCACCATGTTGAAGCTGGAGGATACAATAAATAGAGGTTAACCTAAAATGGAAGCAGAAGCTTCTAATTTCATTTCATTCACATTGGAGGAAAATACAAGATGGAAATACACAAGCATGGAAGGTTCCTTAACACTGTAACTGGGTGAGCTAGGTCTGGAGATTAGGGTTGCCACATCACAGGTCCTGGTTCTGAGTCTCAAGCCCTGGCTTGAGAGAGAGAAAAATCTCAGGACAAGAGTGTTGCTTTGAGAAATTATTTATGTACATATATTTTTCTAATTAGTTAGATATAGTGGATTTAAAAAAATGAGTAACATACTCTGTGTAACTGTGGCTGATGCTAAAGATTTTATGATTAATGACATCACCAGGGCTGCCCTTTGTAAAATCATCCTATCCCCTGTGACATCACAAGGAGTGATCCTTAACAAGGAGTGATTTTGGTGTTGTAATCTCAGGGCCTGGGACTGGGCAACCCTATTGGAGATCCATAGAGATCCAATATTCAGCCACCATGAACTGCACCAGCTCCCAGCAACTCCTCAACTCCCGCCCCTGCAAATAGATGGAAGTAGATGGAAATTTACTTTTTATTTAGGAGGGGGAAAACCCACCTTGGTCATGGGGGATGCTAGCAGAATGCAGAGGCCTCTTGGGGGGTTTCCAGGAGTGGAAATAACCATTCTGAACTTTTTTTTTTTTTTGGCCAGGGGTTGGGGATAGGGAGGGCCATCAGGCCCATGGACCTCACCTGGATCACACCTGCACTAAACCATGGCCCACCATTGTAGCCCAATACAACCACTGTCATAAACTTCTACGCAGTAAGCAAAAGCAGTCTATCCACTCAACGGACAGAGCAGTGGTAATCTTTTACTGATGTACAGTTGGATTTGGGATTTTCTTTTATAGTTTACACAGAGAAGGGAGGAATGTTGGAAAATCTATCTTTTCTGCATTTTTATTTTCCATCTCTCTGTTTCTCTTGTTGTACTGGAAAACAGAACAAAGTATAATGGAGAGAAAACAGTTCTTTTGGCAACAGATAATTGCTACATGTTCAGGAACATAATAGCACTTTTCAGTGGGGCTTTTATGAGATAAAACACTCAATTTCTTTAGCAGTGTGAAGAACAATATCTTAGGATACACATTTTTAAATGTTTGTTTCTTACCCTCTTGGTAAGAATAATCTCTCTCGTTGCACTGAATCCAACACAAGATATCCATTTACCATTGCTAGCAAATTCATACTATCTGCCTGATGTACTGGTCACTTAAACTAGCCACAAGGCATCTCAGATAGAGCTCATGGACACAGCTGACTCTGCTCTGAGTAGATGGAGGAATCTGTGTGTACGTGTGCATCTTTACAGAGTGATTTATTTATTTGAGAACCAATGTGATATAGGCCATTTCTACAGTAGGCTGTTATAATGCTATGTTTCCACTTTCAACATCCTATGGAATCTGGCTGGCCCCTCGCAAAACTGCAAACCTCAGGATTCCATAGGATGTAGAAAGTGGAATCATAGCGCTATAACAGCCTACTGCAGAAATGGCTATAGTAGAGAAAGAAGTACTTGGACTTTTCAAGTGCTTGTTCTTACCGAGTCATGAAACTACTGGCTGACTTTGGGACAATCACTGTCTCTTAGCCTGACCTACCCTACCTTGTTATGTGTCTACAAGTCATTTCTCATTTATGGAGACCCGAAGGTGAACTTATCCCAGGTTTTTCTGGGGCTGAGAGTGTATTATGTTCCCAAAGTCACCCAGTGGGTTTCCATGGTTGAGCTGGGAATTGAACCCTGGCCTCCAGGGTTGTAGTCTAATGCTCATAGCACTACACCACGCTGACTTGCTACCTCACCATACTCTCACTGTACATAGCTGAAAACAACGATGTGTGGTCAAGATGAAAAACTTATTAACGAGGAAGAAAATAAAAGTTAGGAGAGGATGCAGCAGTTTGCTTTTGGCTGAACCTCTTGGGAAGAGCAAGATTCTGCCTCTCTTCTCTTTTCCCTCCTACTAATTGAGCACAAACTACTTTTGGACTTTGAACTCAGTTTGCATCACTTAAAGGAAACTGAGGCCAAAGGGGGAAAGTGGATGGAAGAGAGAGAAACAGAGACCTTTTAAAAAAATAGCTTAAAAAGTGGGACAGGAGATTAATTAGTACTATCCTTGCCATAATAGGAGAATTTAAGAGTATGCCTCATGGCATTGTGATGAAGATAAGGACTTAGGCTCAGACTTTTTGAAGAACTGTATCTCTCTGAAATTGCCAAAGTTTTAAGATCTTCAGTGGAGGACTTTGTCTCAGTCCCACCACTGTCACTGGCACTTCGGGTGAGACCATGGGAGGGAGCCTTCTCAGGCCATTTCTGCACTAGACTGTTATAGTGCTGTTATTCCACTTTGAACATCCTATGGAATCCTGGGGTTTGCAGCCTTTGAGGCCCCTCCCTAAACTGCAAACCCCAGGATTCAATAGGATATTGAAAGTGGAATAACAGCACTATAATAGTCTAGTGCACAAATGGCCTCAGTGGCTGCTCCTAGGCTGTGGAATTTCTTTTCATAGGGGGCTAGGCTTGCCCCCTTTCTGCCTTTCTTCTACCAAGAGACAAAGACTTTTTTTGTTTAAACAGGCTTTTAATGAGGGAGTCTTTTTATGGGGTGTATGTCCTAGATTTTTAACCTTATGTTTTCAAATTATTTTATACCTCTAAACATTCAACAGTATTTTAATATGATAACTAGTTTCATTGTGTTTTATTTTTTTATTAGAGGAAACACCAGAAATGGAAGAATGATTAATAAAATTATTTGATTTAATAGAAATGGATAAATTAACAGCAATATTATCTCAAAATCCAACAGAGAGAACTAATGAAGACTGGAAATTAATGGTACCTATATTCGAAGCTAAATGGGGGAATTTAGCTACAAAAGGAATAAAGGAATAAGGGATGTCTAGATTTAAACGCTTGTGGAATGGTAAGATTTGACACCTAAAGGGTATAATTTATGATTAGCACAAATAAAAAAGAATAAAATAAAGAACTTAGTGGAAGGAGGAAAGATACGAGAGTTACAGGACTAGATATAAAATGATGGGATAGGAAAATAAGTATGAAGATGAAAACAACAAAAGATATTTTATTACAGAAGAGAGATCACTCAAAGAACATCAAAATAATAAAGAAAAGATAGCTGAGCATGGGTGAAATACAGAAATGATGAAGCAAAATCAAGATGTAAGGAAGTAGAACGTTATGAAAAGAAATACGGTTCTTTATTGTTGGAAATTAACAACTAGGAAATAACCAACAAGTACAGGAAAAGAAAATAAGGGAAGGGATTTTAAGAGTGAAAAATTTAGGTAACCAAGTAGTTCAATGTTGTGGATTCATCTAAGGAAGAATGTGAGAAGTCGTGCAGTAAGGGATGGAAAGAAATTTTTTCATAAGAAGGTTATAGGAAATTTTATATCCAGATGTTTACTTTTAAAGAAACCTTAGGTAAACCTTACTGGGTTTTTGTGTGTGTATGTTGTGAATATATTTGTTGCTTATAGTAATGTAGAGATAATCTGTGAAGTGAATGATACCGTAAATTTTGAATAAAAAGATTTGAACGTATTTTTTTATTATCCTGTGTTTAGCTTTATTCTTTTTTAAAAAAAAGAATTTTTGAGCACATTCAGTCTGATTGAAACATCCTAGATTTTGTTCTTGTTCTTTCTGAGTTTATACTGGGTCAAAATAGGCCAACCTGGAAAGCTGGTATAAAAAGTGCCTGATCATACCCAGAGTGGACAGAAAATATTCTGGGATAAACAAAATGTGCCTGGACCTGCAAAATAAAATTGAAAAGAACAGGAACAAAATCTGGGATTTTCTGGTCTTTTTAACAGACTGGATGCACTCATAGTAAGCTCTCTTGGGTTCTATGCCAGGAGACAGGTGGGAAATTAAATTAACTTGTGGCAAGGAGGAGAGACATGTACGTTGCCCTGAGCTCCACTGGAGGAAAGGAGGGATAGAAATGTGATTTATAAATGAATAAACACATTATTTAACACAAAACATTTAACCCATTTTTTTTACAATGCCTTCAAGGCAACTCATAAAAAAAGCCAAAACAATAAAACATGTTGCAAAACAGACAACACTACTACAAATAGCACCAGTTTAACATATTCAAAAGGCTATGGTTAAATGCACAGTGAAATAAGAGTGCCTGCCAAAAGGAAGGCAGTGAGGTACAGCCAGGCAAGCCTGTCTAGATGAACCACTGCACAATTTGTGAAAGAATTCAAGATCTATTCTGATATCCATTTCAGCACATGAAAATCACAGGGAAAGCCTCACCCTTGATTATTTCCAGTCTTTGTCTGCCTCTGAGTGGTTATATGCCTTTACTGAATTCTGCTTTTGGCAGGCTGGCACTATTTGAATTGTGTGTGTTACAAGCCACAAGCAGCATCCTACACATAGAGAAAAGATGCACCAAACCAACTCAGCAGGGTTTGGACCAACTGTGAAAAGGCTAGAAAATGATGGACATCTTCTGAAATGAAAAGTTTATTTGTATCAGAAAGGAGTGATGTGAAATGCTTCCTGGAAGACAACAAAAAGCACCCAAGGTTTTGTGTGTGTGTGTGTGTGTGTGTGTGTGTATATGTGCCTTCATGTCACTTGTTGACTTATGACAATCCCATGAATTTCACAGGGTTTTCTTAGGCAAGGAATACTCAGTAGTGGTTTTGCCAGTCTCTTCTTCTGAAATATAGCCTACTGCACCTGGTTTAGCCCTTCAAAAACAAAAATAATGTGAAAACATTTGGCTTCTGGCTGAGGTCTCTATGAGCCAACAGCACACGTACTGGAGACAGCAAGCAAGCCACTGTTACAAACACTCACACACAATGAGAATAGAATCATAGAACCATAGAACTGGAAGTCCGTCCTCCTGTTCAGTCCCTGATCTGCAGCTGCATCATCCCCAGCAGGTAGCTGTCCAGCCTCTTTTTGCAGATGTCAGGAAAAGGAGACCCCATCTCCTCTCTGGGCAATTTGTTTCATTGCCAAATTGCTCTTACTGTCAAGAAGTTCCTTCTAATGTTTATTCAAATTCTGCCTTCTTATAACTTAAAACCATTAGACCTGGCCTTATCCTCCAGGATGGTAGACAGCAAAGCTGCACCTTCTTCTCTGGGACAGCCTTCAGTAAGTGACCATGTCCAGCTCTGACAGCACAGTGCTTAAGTTCCTAGGGAGGTACCAGTCCAACCAAATTTTGTGCTTATGAATCTGAAGTTCATGGCAAATGTATTTTTCCCTGTACAGAAGTTGTAAGTTTTTCTCTAGATTTTACATTTGATTTTATGCTCAAAAAGCAGATCAAGCATAAATTGACATCGATCCACATGGGGGCAGCAAATACTTATTTTGGTCTCCAAGAGGAAACACAGAGTTGAATGTGGAAACAATCAACATATACCATCAGTCAACATACACCATCAACTCTAGCACAGAATATTCTTTCTGATATCTCTCTGGTGAAGTTATTAGTGGATTCCATCTTTAACGACGACTATTTATCTTCCTAGAGTTCTTTCACCATCCCTGTCAAGATGTGTTGTGTGCATGATGTGTGTGTCTGTGTCTGCATATGTAATGTTGCCATACATAGTGTAAACATATACAATCTTACCTGATTTTCAAAAGCCAAGTTGGGGCGGGCTCCTTTAATATTTGGATGTGAGATCACCTTGAAAATACAAGAGAGCTCTCTGTATGCTTAGGGAAGGATCCTTCCTAAAATCCTGAAGACAGTTGCCAGTCAGATTAGACAGTTCTAGGCTACATAGACCTATAGACTCAACATAAGGAAGCTACCTATATTCCTATGTTCCTATTTATGCATGGAAGAAAGTCGGGAATGTGAAGAATTAACTACACTAACAGAGAAGATAAAACTTTCTTCATCAGCACAAGTATTCCTCTTAAATATCAATGTCATTTATTCTGGATATGACAACACCTGGCATTCCAGAAGATCCCAATATCACCTGTATGCTTAGCTTGCACCTCTAAGGAAACCTTAAGGTTGACTTACCTGTTACATTTCCTCCATGGAAGTGACCCCAGGGGGTGACTTTTCCAGTTGCAGATACAATGTACTACACTAATGAACAAATATTATATGCTCAGAACATGGTTTGTTTCCACCACTTTCTTGCTGCTTGCTGGCTTGTTCTGCTAGATTTGCCACATGATGAAGTTGTCAGATATTTTCTCAGTTCTTACACATCACAACAAAAATGGACAAGCTGTTGCACAAAGATGTTTCTTCATGAGAAATCTGAGGAACAGCTCAAACAGCTCAAAGGGAACCACCTTCCCCTTATTTTTTGAAAGCATTTTGACATTTGAAATGGCCAGCACTATAATGCTTAGTCCAGGGATAGGAATTACACAATGTTGTTGAACACAGATGTTGTTGAACTGCAGCTCCCAGCATTCCCCATTATGGCTATTCTAGCTAGGGCTGTGGGATTTGTAGTTCAGCTGCATCAAGAGGAACACATAAGTCCTACTCTTGCTCTCATGTCACTTTCTTTAGGATTCTTACACCCAGGAAGGAGAGTTTAATTGATTCTCACCTCTCCCAGTTTTGGTTTTGGTCTACATCTCCCACCACCCTGAGGCATTTTCCATTTTGACTGGGGATGATGGATGATGGATGATGGAATCTCAAACTTCCAAAGGGCTCCAGGTTGTGAAAGGTCATGACCATAATCTGCACAGTTCTTACACATAAAGTAACAACTCCTGTTGTGACAGTGCTGTTCTGGCATGGAAGAACCCTATTTTACATGCATGAACTATTCAGACTGTGGCCATCTCCACTGGTGGCAGCAGCATTATAAGATAATGCAGAGACTGTTCTAAATGTCTCTGTGGGTTAAAAACCAGTGTCTAGACCAGCCTTCTTGAAAATGGTGTCTTTCAGAGTTTCCAGATTCAAATCCTAGCATTCCTAGGACTGATGGGAAGTACAGTCTGAAACACCTGGAGGGCAGCTACTTGGGGATGTCTGGTGCAAGCAGACCTTGAACTCTGAATATCTGTGGAAATAGAAGAGAAGATAAATACTGCTCTTGTTACTATAACAGAAAACCTCCTTTCCTTTATATAGAATTCCAAAGCTCTCTCTCTCTCTCGCCTTTCCTTCAAACACTCTCAAATGAAGCCTCCAAACTCCCCCGAGATGTGGGTAAGTGTTAATGTTTCACAGATGGAAGAAGAGCCACCAAAGTGCTGCAGTATTTTTTTTTCCAGTGCAGATAGATTGGATGGCTTAATTGTAATTGTTCAAGATGAAGTGAGCAGCTGTGGCTGTGGGTTTTTCTGAGCCCCGGTCCAGCTGAAACGGCTGAAAATGTCAACTGAGAATATTTCTGCAAGAGCAATGAAAGGGGGGGGGGCAAATGTCAAGAGTAGCTCTCCATGACCATTTCTGCACTAGACTGTTATAGTGCTATTATTCCACTTTCAACATCCTATGGAATCCTGGGGTTTGCAGTTTAGGGAGGGGCCTTTGAGTCTAGTGCAGAAATGGCCCATGTATGCTCAAGGTGTGGCCTCTCCCATGCTGAGAGGATGCAGACGCATCCCTCCTTTCTTCTTTCATCACAGATTTGTTCAAGAGCATTACAGCCCTCCCTCTGGCGGGCATTCTTTGGGACATGGGAGTGGAGCTGCTGCTGAATCCAGAGCTTACGCCTCAAACAGCTTCACCTGCTGGGCTTGGATTCAGGCTCAGTCCTGCCCCATTGACTTCAAACTGGCCTTGCTACGGACTTCCCAGAACTGCATTTAATTGTCTTAGATTCAGTAATTCCTGCTTTGCTGATGCAGAGAGATTCTTTCAAAGGCAGAAATACAAACCCAGATTGAACTGCAACCCCAAGTTTTCCAAAGACTGCCTCACCAACAGGTAACAAATTCTCTGGTGTCTACTGCACAGTTGTAGTAACAAAAACCTCTTTTATGCCAGGATGGGTCTTTTGCTTAATTTACAAAAGCACACATTCAAATTCACAAGGCCTGTGGCCAAGGTTAACAAGATTACAGCACTGTGCTGGTTTCTGCACACCCTCCAACATTTCACAGGATGCATGTGGACAAGCAACGTCAGAGTGTGTTCGAGAAGGTAGAAATTATTTATGAGAAGAAACACACAAGTTAGGAAAGGCTGCCAGCATTTGCTTTCACCTGAGCTTACCGGGAAAGACAAGCATCCACTTCCTCCTCTCTTCTCTCCATGGTGCAGTTATCTAAGATCAAACTAGTTTTGCACTTTGAATTCAGTTTGCAGTGACTGAAGGAAGTTAAGGACAAAGGGAGAAAGGGAGGAAAAAAGAGAAATGGGGATATTTTAAAAGTAGCTGAAAAACTGGGATTACAGAGGGTTAGTTAGGACCGTCCTGGCCAAAGTGGACAGTTGGAGGATATGGTTTTCATTACTGTAAAAAGTCTTATGGGACTAGGGGTCTGTTCAATGGCCTTTTGAGGAAGATTCCCAGATTGCAAGGCATGAGCACTATCTTGAAAAGTGTGAACCTATACATTTTCCTCATTTCTTAGTTTTGGTGAGGTTCTTTGTGTGTGTGTTATTGTTTTTGTTTGAATAATATATTTCTTATAACTGTGTTTGGAACTTCATTAATCAGGCTTAATGACATCCTCATGGACTTCCCCTTGTAACATCAAACCTATAATATCACGATGGCCCACCTCCTGTGACATCACAGAGGGTCATCGCATGGTCTCAGGTTTTGGCCTTGAAATCTCAGGATCCAGGATAACCTCCCCTAAAAATTGTACTATTGAGGTACTTTCCAACCCAGGCATTCTAGATTCTTAATATATCTCTGAATGGAGTTTCCATCAGGGAACAGCGTGTGAGGCAAACCTGGCCAGAGGCTGGAAAACAGTGCTAGCAAAGTGGTGAAATATCTTCCTTTTATTAAGGAGAACAGCTGGCTTGGGGATGGAGTGCGCCTTTTTACCCATGTCTTTGCCACCATTCCCTGACTGAGAATGATGTGGCAAACTCTGTACTGGTAAATCAGGTTAGGTAGATGTATGGACTCGCAGAAATTCCCCCTCCCAATGAAGCAAAACAAAACAAAATAGCACTGGAAGTGAATGGAAGTTCACTTTGGGTTTGAAAACTGGGTTACTTTGATCCTGTAATAAGGTTCCTAGACTGGAAGTTGGAGATGGCTCTTTAATGGTTGTATTGAAGAGGGAATTTGAAGAAGTATTGCTTGTAACACAGGTAGGTAACAAGCAACACCTGCTGAATTTCCTTCTGCCACACAGTTATTAATAGTATAAAAGGCCTTTCCAGTTTTCATTTGGACAACCCTACTCTAACTATTTAAATCCTGCACTAACTTCTGGGCACTTCTAGGAGATATAGCCCTTTTCTATGGCCAAAAAAGGGCAGTCTAGGTGTTTGGAGGGGCTCAGGGCTGCAAAAATAGTTATGAGAGCTGTGAGTAACCTCAGGGAGCTACCTTCCTCCTCTAATATAAATCATGTATAAGCAATTGGTGGCCCTCCAGATATTGTTGGATGTTAACTTCCATCATTCCTCACTATTGCATATGCTGTCTATGTTGTATAGGAATTGCAGACTGAAAAATCTGTAGAGGGTCCAGGCTTAGCATAAATGCTGTCAGAGTAGGAACTGTATGACCTGTTGGCCATGTACAGACTTTGGAGGATTTTGTGAATCCTGTAATCCTCTGGACCTACTTCCATCATTAAAAAAATATTATTTTTCGTTAAAAATGGAAGTTTTCAGTGAGCACATCTCTTTGCGTAATGGCTGTTGCTCCTCTGCAACTGAAAAAGCCCCAAATAGCAAAATTTTCAAAACTGGAAGCTATTGGAAAATGATTTCCAGTTGTGGTAAAATGTGGTGCATAGATATGGGGGGGGAGTTCTGGGACAGCTCAAAATGGGGTGGACTTCATGGTTCAGATCAAAAGGTCAGAGGCTGAGAAAAGGTCCAAGCTGGGAATCATCAGTCTCTAAAGGCTGCTACTTCTCATAGAAATCTGATGGACCTCCATGTCTGCATTTGGATCATCTCTGCCTACCTCTTTTCAGGTACAAATTGTAATAAACTTAACATGTTGTTTGGTTTCTGCAAATCCATGAAAAGCAGCAACCCAACCCAGGCTTGTGGTCTGAATTCCTTTATAAATCTCTTTCACTTTCAGGTTTGTGGTAAAAGTGGGAAATAGGTACAATTCTTCTGGTTTCTGGTCTGGTAGTCAAGTCTTCCTCTCCCCATGTTTACCTTGGGGAAAACTCATAGACTGGGAGAGTGCAGTTTCCAGTTGCTTAGAAGCACCTTGACATGGGTCCAACTGAGGTTAAAAAATGTAGCTATAAGAAAATATCTCTAATTACTTCAGAGGTGCCTAGGAGGTGTATTGTCCTGGATTTGCTTTCAAAGTAGTTTAAGTCTGCTTTCTCAAAATATCATTGCTTTGTCTGCTTCGAAGAAAATTTCACAGCAGGGATCATGAATGTTGTAGATCAAGGGTTCCCCAACTTTGTTCTACCAGGTCTTCCACAGTTAAGGAGAGGGAGGAAGGTTCAAACTTCTAGAGAGGCAGATCTTCTAGTATTAAAGTTCAATGAGGAGGAAAGGGGGTGAGCATAAGTTACTGACTGCGGGGAAATGCTGTGAAAAGAGTGAGTGTTCATTACATCTCACCCATGCATCCTGCATACTCTCACAATTTGTGCTGACCCTCCTTCCTCACACTTTATATGCAAAAAAGGGCAGGGCCTGCAGTATTTCCTTTTTTTATATTACCACTTTGGCCCTTTTCGCATTGAGGCTTCTCGCGCGAGCGGGGAGGGCGGCTCGCGCGAGAAGCCTTCTCCGGGAGGCTACCGCTTCCCCCTCCTTCCTTCCACAGGCGAAGGAAGGAAGGGGGAAGCGGCAGCCTCCCGGAGAAGGCTTCTTGCGCGAGCCGCCCTCCCCCACGCGAAGCAGGAGGCTGTCGCGTCCGCCCCCCCTGCGCGAAGCAGGAGGCTGTTGCATCCATCTCGCTAGCACCCCGCCCTACCCCTTCCTTCCGCAGGGGCGGAGGGAAGGAAGTGCGACCTGGCCGCCTCCCCGACGCTCCGCACAGGAGGTAAGTGCGTGTGGGTGCTGGGAGCATTGCGCGAGCGCGGGTGATTTTCGCTTTGAGGTGAAAATAAAAAAACCCGCAATCGCACCGCTGCAGCCCCGTGAGTGCGGCGGAAGTGGGAGTGCGTCGTGCAGAGCGACGCTCCCCCTCCCACGAGGCTCAGGGGGCTCTCGCGCGACAGAAAGCCCGTGCGAAAAGGGCCTTTGAGAGGGAATGGTGAGGTGTTTCTGAGTGTTGGGGTCCACAGCAGTAAATGTTCCAGGCTCTGGTTTAAATTAGTGTGTCTGACACCATCAGTCTAAACTTTCAGAGAAAAATGGATAACAACTAGGAGTTCTGAGATAGTTCTTATTGGGTTACCCAAAATGTCTTCTTTTAAACTAGGGATGACTGCGAAAGGCTCAAGAGCCACTTTAACGGCCAGAAAACTTTGGAGGGCCACACCTCTTTCCTGGAATTTTTTTTTTAATCCTAAAACTTCTGGGAGGTATGCGGAGATTTTCTCTATATTTTGTGTTTTAAAAAAGGCCTCTGCAGGCCTAAATTGGCCCATGAGGCCCACAAACTTTGAGGAAATGCACCCCATACCTCATAGCAGACATTTTGGAGAATTTCAAGTCAAAAAGGTTTTTTGAAAAATTTTGCAAAAATTTGTTTTTGACCTGAGGGGGCAGGAGGGGTCACCAAATGTGATGGAAATGTCATACAACCCCCAAAATACACTTGGGGGCATTCTGGAGCTATTTTTCTTTTTTTGGTAAATATGTTTGACCTCGAGGAACACAGAGGGGGCTAAAAAAGTAGCCCTAGGGAGTACAAGCAGCCTGTAGACCAGACTTTGCCCAACCTTCTTTTACACTGAAAAAAAATATAAAAAAAATTAAAGACAGAAGAGCAGGTTGGGCATCTGTGGATCTGAGCAGAAAAATGGCCCAAGAGGAAGGATTAAGGAGTCCTTCCCTGAGTCATTCCTCTGCTGAGACTGACAGTATCTAGCACCCTCTTTTATTTTGCATTTGGGTCAGACTTGCTCCAAAACTCAACCTGAAACTTCACTGCTGCACTATCAGACGCTTCACTTAGATGCAAACTGCATCACCTTCGCTTTTGCAGAAAGCCCAGGAAAATGGCTGCTTGCAAACTCACTGCAGAAAACTTTTCTGACCTAGATGCAATTGCGCCTATATCCAAGCCTGAATGGTTCACAACAACTAGCAATTGTCCTAATACTGTGTTTTAATGCTTTGATTGGAACTCAATTGCTCTAAAGCTTTTTATTTTATTGTTTGAAGTTATATCTGAGTCAGTTTGTTCTAACCCTACTTGAGCAATTAACATTTTGAAAGCACTCTCGGCTAGAAAAATCTGTTTCTAGGATACCAGGGGATGGATGGCTTTCTCTGTTCAGTTCATCTGCATCATCTTAGCATTGCCTTGTTCCCTCTGTTTTAAATATGCTGTCTGATTATAGGGATGCTTAGTTCCAGTAGGTGAAAAGCAGCTACTGACTTACTTGATTGATTTGCTTATTAGTGGATCACAAAAGCAAACAAACCAAAGTGGTAATACAATTTTATTTAAAAAAGCCTCTTCTTAGGAAAAGTTCTCATTGTCCCTTTCTCTTTTTGGATTTTTGAGCTTCTGATTCCTTGAAAGTGAATGAGTTTTTCTCATACTTCTGTAATGCTGAGAAAACTATTATTAGAAGGAATTCACAAATGGCTTCTCCATTGCAGCCTGTACTTCACCATCTGTAATCAGAGTGATCTGATTGTTAAGGTTCCTCTTTGAAAGAATCACTGAGAATTGAGTTTTTTATATTGTGTTGTCAGCATGATTGAATTACATTTTTACCATAGTTAAATTTCACTTGATTTGAAAACAGTCAAAGAATTTTCATTCTCAGTTGGTATGTACTAATAATACATAACCAAGCTCCTCCTTGATATGGCTAGAGTTTTATATTAACCATAATAAGCACAACACAAGACATGATGGCTAATAGAAGATTTCTTCAGGTCTGTGAGAACTATAACTCTTAAATTTATTGACACAAGCCCAGGGCTAAATATTGCCATATTGGACACTTAGAAGTAAGCAAGGGAGTCCCTAGGAATTTGTGTGTGTGTGTGTGTGTATGTCAATACTCAAGCTTGTAGCCCTTCCACATGGAAAAAGCACATTCCAGATTTTCTCCCAAGCTTCATTAATTTCAGTTACCCACTCTGTAAAAAGTGGCGGGGGGAGGGTTTGCATCCACACTGCACAGTTATAACACTTTGATTCTTTGGCCATTTCTGCACGGGCTAATAGAAATGGTGCAGAGTGTCCTCCAGGGAGGACGTCTGCACCTGGGAGCGGACTGGGTCAGACCTACTTAATGTAGATCCGCACCTCAGCCTGCTCTGGAATGACCCCAAGTGGTTGTCAAGCGTGCTTTTGAAAGACCGCTTAAAACAGGTCTTTCAAAAGCGGAGCGCGCCATTCCATGCCCGCTCGCCGGTGCAGATTTGCAGGCTCGCACCAGTGCGAGCCCGTGATCTGCTGGGGGTGGACTTTAGGCTGGCAAGCTTCAGCAGTTGGTCAAGACTCCTGACCAACCGGAAACCACCATTTTCATCCCCGGAGCAGTGCGGAGCAATGAGCACGCGCTGCTCCGGAGCAGCGCAGACTGGATCGGGGAACCAAGAAGTCTGGTAAGTAGCGGCACGGGGCAATTCTCTTGCCCCGTGCGGAAATGGCTTGAGTTTAACCCTCATAACTCCATCCTATGAAATCCTGGGATCTGTTACCTGATGAGGGACTGAGAATTCTGTAGTACACTCCAGTGAACTACAGCATTAGAATTCTCCAGCAGAGAATTCTAAGAACGTCATCAAACAGCAAAGTCTCTAAGATTTCTGTAGGTTCTAGCCATGGCAGTTAAAGTGGCATGAAACTGAGCCCTTTCTGCAGCACCCTCCCATCCCTCCATGGGGATGAAAGAAAGATGGTACCATGATGATGCTTCTGCATGATGTTATCATGGTCCTATCCTTCTCCCATCCCCGGGTGGTGCAATCATGGATTAAATGATTGATGGGTCTTTTCCTGTCAATGACCTGCAATTGCACCACCATCCTGCACATACCTGTTCTGCAGAAGGGCAGGAAATACAAGGGCAGTGCTGCCTGCCTCAGTGCAGCCTGGGAAGGTACCAGCCTGTCCATCGTGCTCCTTTCTGCAAGTAGCCAGTCCTGTGCAGAGGGGGCCATTGCCATCACACTCCTTTCCCGGCAATGCCGCTGCAGGGATCGCCACTGAACACTGCCACAAGAAGGTAAGCTGTGGAAAGAGCCTGCTACAATTGTTTAGTAGGAATACACTGAGAGGAAATTGACATTTAACAATGGCAAGTCAAAACAATTGCTGAATTTCCAGTAGATTCCAATCAATTGGCAGATCCCAATCTAATGTCTGTCCGTGATTAACATGTAGTACCAGTGCACTCCTTTAGTCACTAAATGATCATGATGATTGTACCCCATGGTGATTGTAATTAAACAAAAAATAACATCATTTTTTTGGGTGGCATGATCACAAGTGTTTAGTTATTAAAAGTTATGCAGGTTGAGGGAAGTAATAGTACCACTATCTTTTGCTTAAAGCAGGCTGTACTTGGAATACTTTATCCAATTCTGGGCAGCACAATTCAAGAGGAATATTAACAGGCTAGACAGTGTCCAGAGGAGGGTGACCGAAATGGTAAAAGGCCTGGAAACCATGCCATATGAGGAGTGGCTTAGGGAGCAGGTTTTGTTTAGCCTGGAGAAGAGAAGGCTAAGAGGCAACATGATAACTATGTTTAAATATTTGAAGAGATGTCATATGGAGGATGGAGCAAGCTTATTTTCAGCTGCTCCAGAGACTAGGACATGAAACAATGGCTTCAAGCTACAGGAAAAGAGAATCTGTCTAAATGTTAGGCAGTGGTGGAGCTTGGAGTGTATGGAGGGGGGTGGGGCTACAGTGTGAGGGGCATGGCCACTGTGCATGGGGTGTGTGACTGCAGTGCGTGGGGGTGTGGCTATGGGTCAGGACACCCCAAAAACATTGCCACTCAGGGTGAACCACTTCCCTGCCCCCCATCCCTACGTGACTGATGTTAGGAAGAACTTCTTGATGGTAAGAGCTGTTTGACACTGGAATACACTACCTCAGAGTGTGATGGAGTCTCCTTCTTTGGAGGCTTTGAAAAAGAAACTGGATGGCCATTGGTTGAGAGTGCTTTGATTGGGTATTCCTGCATGTCAGGGAGTTGGACTGGTTGGCCCTTGTGGTGTATTCTAACTATATGAGTCTATGGTTCCAATCCTGTTTTATGTCTTGTGCTGTTAACTCATGTTGTGTCATTCCTTTTAATTTTGTCTTGGGCTACCTAGATTACTTCTGTACCATAGGGCAACAGCCTATAGTGTTTAGATTTTTAAAAATGGAACTAAAAATTTCTTTTTAGTTACTTTTTTAAAAATCTAAAAGCTATAAGATGTTGGCCTGTGCTACAGAAGAAACCTAAAGAAGATGGTAATTTTAATAGCCTTTGAGAAACAGGAAAGTAAGGATTTTAAAATTGTAATTATAATTGCAAATTACTACTTGTTTAGGCCTTGATACTATAATATTATATAGTAATTAGTACTTTTTTAAAAAAATTAAAAAGTAATTACTTTTTATAGCAACTTTCCATGCTCTATTTTAATATATGTTTATAATGGAGACCCAGCCTAGATTTATACTTGGGCTTCCTTCTGCATATTCATACCCAAGTCCCATAGTTTTCAATTCATATAGGAAAGTGATAAAATCTGAGATTTTTTGCAATTTTTTCCTAAGAAAGCATGCAAGTTTCATTAAACCATGCAATACATATATGCTTATCTTTTACAACATGAAGATGGTATGTTATGCAGTGAAAAAAAATTAAGGGAAGAAAATACAGATTATTAGTAGCATTATCACCTATCTCTACATGTTTTTGAGAAAGTAAGATTTTGGTTTTGATTTATCCTTTTTTGTTTTGGTTATACAAAATCTAACCACTTTTCCTTGTATCTGTGTTGTATGCTTCTGTCACAAGGCCCACTGCTCAGGCAAAGTGTGGGTATCCTGTGTGGGTATTAGTCATGCCATCTGCCCACTTTCCAACGTTGTGGTACATCTCTATTTGTGGAGGATGTAGGGGAGGTTTTCTCAGCTCATTCAGGTAAGACCAGTTCCATATGAGATTGTGTTTAGAGAAGGTGAATTAAAATAGTTCCCATCATTATCCCTAAAAGTTAATTAGCTGTGACACTGGGAAAGGGACAACCTCATGAGTCTTAGATATTTATAAACAGAGCTGTCATTTGCAAGGTTAGCCAGGTCACTCACAGGAGACAAGTGGATGGGATTAGGTTTCTAGCAGTTTGTCATGTGCCAATGGCAGTCTGCCTCTTCTCCTTACCTTTTCAATGGCAGTGGTAACTATTAAATCAGTGAAGACTCCATAATATGGTAGTTTTCAATTCCAGACAGCAAATGGGCTCTAATAGTGTCCTATCTTTTAAGACCCAGATTCTTCACTGCATCTCATGTAGTTTGATCCTTAACTCAGTGTGTTTTTTGCTGTTAATTTCAGGAAGACTAAATTCAGGGTATGTAATCCTTTTATAGCACTATTTGGACAGACTGTACATGCAGGATGCTGAATGCTTGAGGAGGATGGTGGGATCATGGCTGCCAACCACATCTGTTGGATAGTGATATGCATAGTAGTAGTAGTGATGTAGACTCAAGTTGATTGACTCAGACTCAAGTCAGACTTAAGTCACTTCAGTGACACGACCTGGACTTGACTTGACAATAAATGACACACTGACTCAACTCGACTCATCACTTGTATATTTTTAGAGACTGACTTGTTTCCCTTGGTTCAGTAATATAACCCAGTCATCCTGTAACTTTATGACTTTGAATGATGCTTCCAACTCTTTCTGCCTACTGGTCATGTGATGATCTTTATTGAGCCTTAAGCATGGGTGCATCTCTTGGAGGGGAACAGCAAAGATTTTAGGCAATGGGCTTGGGGTGGGGTCGAGCTGCAGACTCTTTTATGTCCATTGACACAAAAACCTCCAGCTTGAGGAACGGGGAGTAAGATGAATCCTATTCTCCACTTCTGAAACTGCAGACCCTTGAAAGCCCATTGTCACCCCCCCCCATAGATGCCATTGTTACCAGACCGTACACTCCCACATTTTGATATGGTCTAATTGGCAAAATATATTAATTGACAGATGTGTTGGCATAAAATATAAATTATACTTATGGTTGATAAGGCCATGTGGAAGAAAGGGACACTGGCTGGGAATAGGTCAGAGATGACCCCAGCATGGCCAGGTCAAAAGTTCTCTGAAATTATCCAAGAAAGCCTGACTTAATGGCTCTGAGCTAATCCTAAACTGCCAACATCAGAAAACAGTAAGGTACCCAGGACCCCTATTGTGCGCATATCCTACTGCAGATAGCCCAGAAACCCCCTCTTAACCAAGACATTGAAACCAATCAGTCCACTCCAGACCCCATTGTCTGTGTTGCAACTCCCATTGTTCACTAGACTGGGAGAGCAATCAATTCACACCCCCTCAGGGAGTAAAACAGAGTATATAAACCCTTGGTTTTGTGAGGTCAGTTGCAGTCAGATGAAATGCAAAACTCCACTATGTCGCTCTGAATCCTGATCTGTCTGCCCTTAGACAGAAGTCTAAGTTACATCTCAAGCTCTTCATTAACCCTATGGAATGGTTACTATATAACCCCCCAAATCCTCAGCCTCTCTATGCATAATTTTTTCCCTCTCTTTCTCCTTCAGTTAGGTCTTGTGTGAATGCTTGACTGTATGTATCTTGTGTGCAGACACGAATGAATTCCCCCAATAAAAACACATTTTTAGCTTACTTTTTAATCTTTTGCTGGCTTTTGCTTGATCTGACCCTGTAAAATTGGGTTGAAGGTCTCGCTGGGTTACCCTGCCCCTCGTTCTGCCAAAGCTAGTGGTCTGCTATTCCCCAATCTTTGCATCTTTGGAGCAAATCAAGGTGTCCACCAGGGGACCCCCAGAAGTCAGGGTAACACCACCACCACCATCTCTTTTTTTCTGCTAAAGTTGGCTCCAACACTTGAGACCTGACATTTGGTTTGAAAGTATCTTGCAAGGAGACTCAACTTGAGACTTGAAGGTAGAGACTAGAGACTTCACTTGAGACTTGGAGTAAAAGACTTAAATACATCACTGCCTAGTAGCAACACAAACTGGCAAATGTGGATTCACCAATGTTATGAAAGAAGCCCCCAGCCTACAGAAATATACATATATAATTTCCTCCACTAGTATATGAACCACATGTAATAAGGTTTCCAGTCTACACTGAAGAAATCCCACAAAGGTCATTTATACCATACCAGCAAGAATAAGGTCTGGATGATAAGCTTCTAATTAAAAAGCACAAAGTAAGATGTGGCATATAGTCATTCTACAGATGCTTTGATTTTGCTTGTGACTTAACAAATATTAAGGTGCTTTGAAAAATTTATGCCCAACATGTCTTCTGGGACATAAACAAGCAGTCACGAAACATTTCGTTTATTTCCCCCCTTTTTTAGGCTTAATGGCTTGTGAATCTTTACTATTTTCATTCAGACCCCAGTCTTCAAAAAGCAATATTTTGCTGGACTTGCACTATCAGACCATTTATTGAATCTGTTGGCCGATGCTAGCTCCTCAGCCCTTGATTTCTGTTCATTGAGTTGATACAGCATCAATTTCTCTCCCAAATGTACCAGACACCAATGGCCATGTTGGGAGTGCTGCAACACTTTATACATTTCTGGAGTTGAAGGTTTCTACGGTTATTGCATTATATGTGTTAAGATCTTTTTCGTTAATAAATTCATTTGGTAGCTGAAAATTAACAGCACAGTTCAGTACATGTCTGTGCAAAAGCAAAGACTCATTGAATTCATATTTCCTCCCAGGTAGGTACGAGGTTGTAGTCTCAGTGCATTAATCAGGCTTATATTCAGTTTGCAATTACTTATCTTTATGCACAGTGCTAGCAACTTACTAGTAAAATGAATACATAAATTGTGAGTTAGAGCACTAGGACCTTACAGTGTGCCCTCTGCTGGCACGACCTCTATACATATGAATGTGAGGTCACATGAAGCCTCGTGTTCCATTTTTATCAATGGATGTGCCAGGCACTTGCCTGTGCTGGTGCAAGCACACGTATGTTGCATTCATTGATGATAATGGGATGGAACATTCATGTTTTTGTTTTACATAAGGATTCCTAGAATGGAACCCCCACATATACAGGGGTACACTGTATATTATCAGTGTCCTCCTGAGTGCCCCCCCCCCAACAAACTGGCTGTTATTTATTTAGCTGTTATTCCCTGCCTTTCTCTAATAAATCATACTCAAGCTGGCTTACATATAAGAAAAAAAAAGGATTCAAATTAAAAATATGAGCACTAAATTGGGAAAACAAACAGCAGTAATTAGCATCATAAAAATCTTCAACCAACAAACAAAAACAGGCTCCAAATAAAAGATCCATGCCAAGATAAATGGTCCTGAGCATCTGTTTAAAAGTGGGCAAAACATAAGGAGGGCATACTAGGAAAATGAACATCTGTTAGTTTCATTTTCATTGGTTTTCCTAGAATAAGCACCCTTGTCTCATCCTATTCTTCTTCTTCTTGCATGGACATATGTGTATATTTTTCCCATATTCCTAAATGCACACAGTTTTGTATACATTTCCCCATAGAGTAAAACATACATCTGTGCATTTTTCAAAGATAGGAATTTTTCAGATGTATGCATGGTTTCTGATGCACTTTTCTTTGCTGATATGCTTTGCAAGCCTCATAAATACTTGCAGTTCTGAGGCAAGTTGTGCTTTGTTTTCCTTCTAATCATAGAAAGAGTGAAATTGGTGTTTTCTTTAGGAAATGTGAATCCAGTGTAATTCTTTCTCCTCTATAGGCTAGATAGATGAGGTCATTGTGTAGTTTGCTGTCTCCAACCAACTCTGTTTCTGTCATTGATGGATCCAGGAGAAGACACTCAGGAACCAAACACAGATCTCAAGCAGTTTCATCATCTGGAAGTTGCTGAAGTACCCTTCTTCCAAGTGACTTAGGGCTTTCGTGACAGTTTAATGATAATTTTAGATAAATATGGGGATCACCCATGCTTTGATGGGCTTAAAATGATACTGAGTATTCTTCAATAAATATGCTCCTGTTTTAAGAATGGGAACTAGACATGTAGATCTTGAAAGCTGATAAAAGATTCTTAGGTTCTCTGCAGTGGGTTCTTTGTGTCTTGCATAGCTGCTCAGTCTGAAGGGATTGCTAGAATCATAATGTTTTACATAACATGAATTTCATCCCCTGCCCCCCTTACAGTAGCAGCTCCACTTTTTAGCATGAGGAACTTGTTTAGAAGTGAGAGCAGAAAGGAATGACAGTATTTTTTTTCCTGCATTGTGAAACAGCAGATGACAGCTGAATGCATCATTTTATTTGCATAAAAATTACATGTTTAACCCATCACTCTTTTCTCAGGCTGTTGTTGAAGTATTTGTCAGCAGTTTTTGAAGAATGGTTTTGGGCAGTGCACCAGCTAACTGTGATTTTAACTGACATTTATACAGCAAGTAAAATATTCTGTTACCCTTTTCTCTGGGGGTCCCGGGAGGGGCGCCCAACTAACCAAAACACAAACACAATTTTGGGGAGAATTAGCTGGAGCACTCACTAAAGCTAGTGAGAGGCAGCGTAACGTAGCAGGATCTTGCAACCCAGTGTCTACAGGGTCAGGTCAGTCAAGCAGTCAGACAGTTTTAAAATAGTAAAAACGATGTTTTATTGAAAGACAAACAAACAATAAAGACACCACAATCACACGGCTAACGAAAAAGTGGGAAATGGGGATTTCCAGGGGAAAATGGGCGATACGACACCTGTCTCGTAGTCCTGAAGAAGTTTGAGGATTGAGTTCGTGGATATGGAGTCTCAGTACGTGGTACTGAGGGGACGGCTCACCAGACAAAGCGGCAGCAAGGCGGAATGGAAGTCCAGAGCGATCCGAGGTGGTCTCGGAATTGGAGGGTTTATATAGGGTGAATTGTGACTGCAGGCCATATCTTACTCGGTGAGAACAATGTGAGTTTGGAGTGGGACAAAGCTTTGGAAAGTTCAGAGTTTAGCATGATTGTCTTAGTGCCGAATCAACAATAGTGTAGCCAGTATGCAAATATGGAGTGCTTGGCATGGCTTTGTGCGACTACCTGCTCGGGGCAGGGGTGCCTTTGTTAGTATCGCGCATAAGCAAAAAGGTGTTTTCTGGGGAGGTCCCTGAAGCCGTACCTGTTTGCGTGCTTGTCCAGAGGCCTTGCAAACACATGGAGCTGGGTGGCAGAGGAAGGCCAAATGGTTTTGATATCAATACGATATCATGTTCTATCTCCGGGTAGGCCTGGGCTGCAGTAACAATTTGCTAACCATTGTGTTCACTGTTCAAATTCATTTTGCACGATCCCACAGAATTCATTCCTCCCAAATACGTTATAATTACCAATAGCTTAATAAACATCATGTGGAGCTGCAAGGAAAAAAAATAACAGTGGTAGGTATAGCTAGAAGGGAGAGATTACTTTCTTGGACTACTATTCCCCAAGGCAGCCTGACCGTAGACTCAGGAAGCTGTAGTGCCCAAGGTGAGTATCACCACCTTTATGCCACTCAGACATGAAACTCACTAGGTAATCTTGGGCCAATCATTCCCCCACAGAGTTATTGTGAAGACAAAATGGGAATAGGAATAGCAGCACTTGGTGGCTTCCATGTCAGTGGGATGAAGAATCCATTCCAGGCAGTCATACAAATTTTAGAGGAGATATTCAAGGGGCTAAACCTTACCCTCCAAATAAGTTCAGCACCCTGGAGAGCTTCCTTAATGTTTGGATTAGAACCCACAGTGGACTAATTAGTCTGCTGACCTTGGCACCACCAGTCACTGGGTTAGAGAAACCATCATGTCAACCTCAGGAATATGGAGAAAGTATAGAATAAAAATTAAATAAATAAAATGAGAACTTCACAGTGTATGATAGACAAAGTTCAAATGCTTCCTCTACTTTGCCCTCCAAAACAAGCAGCAAACCAACTGGATGAAGCTGGGCAAAGGGAACAACTTGGTGCTTGCTACCAGCTACTTCTGGGTGAGTGTGCTGGCTCAGGATATTTTTGTGTTACAGTAACCTAGGGTTGGCCAAAAATGTTTTGCCATTGGAGACCAAAGCTTGGAAAGTCAGTGTTAGGAAGAATGGGTCTTATGACTTATTGAAGCTATCCATAATGGAGTAGTGGTGAGATGACTGATTGGGAAAGGTAGTACTCCAAAAATTAAGAGGAATGGCAGTGTCATAGGCTACTACAGTGCACTATTACATGGTGGGGAAGATCATGCCTTCATGAAGATGCCCTCCTGGCAGCCCAAAGAAGTTGTTGTCTTAGGGGTATCATTAAATCAATTAGAACTCATACTGCCTGTATAGTGGCTTCTCTGCTCCAGCTGTAAAGGTTTGTTGCTTTTTAGTGTTCGCACTCACCTGCTAGTGGTTAACTTGGAACCACGGCTTTTTCAGCAAATGTGGACGTTCAGCTATTATATGTCTAACTGGTAAGCACAGTTGGAAAACTGTTCAAGAGGCAGAAAAATATGAATGCTTTCTAATGAATAATCAGCCCTGTTTTCAGTTTGTTCAAAAATAACAGAGTGGTGGTTACTGATGTGAAAGGGGTGACTAGTTCATTGACGGCTTGTTCTGGGGACCGTGGGAAAATGACACGAGGCTGTTTGGCTTAAAGGACGTAGTCAGGCACAACCATTGGCATGCTGGTTTCGGAAGCTGGAGTGTTTGAAGGAATAAGGAAGGTGTGAATCATCACCATTCTTCAAAGAGAAAAGCTTTCAGTGCTCTCAGGGCTATGGAGTGCCTCTGCGGTGTTGCAATTTGAAATCTATATGCAGGCGCTGAAAGAGTACTGGGGTTATTAGAAATCACTTTCTCTCATTAAGCCATTTCAGTCTTTTTTGTTTTAATGTTAACCTCTTTTCCCTGCCTGATCTTTTCCCTTTTGGCAATATTTTGAGAATAATTGGATTTGTTTACCCTATGAGGTATTAATCATTCTGTTGCAGGTGGCACACAGACTTTTGAAATGTTACTTTCTGGATTATAATTCTTGGAATCCCTCAACTTTTGTAGTATGGGAGTTCAGAAGGTTGTAGTCCAAATTCTCAACCAACTAGGTGGCAAATGTCTAGAATACTAAGGCTAGTAAATACTTACGGACTTCAGAGTTGCTCATAGAATCATAGAGTTGGAAGAGACCCGAAGGACCATCTAGTCCAATTCCTGCCATTCAGGAATACACCGTCAAAACACTCCCAACAGATGGCCATCCAGCCTTTGTTTAAAAACCTCCAAAGAAGGAGATCTATCACAGTCTGAGGCAAACTGCTCTTATCATCAGGAAGTTCTTGTAGGTTCCTGTTCTTTTCCTGTAGCTTGAAGCCATTGTTCCATGTCCTAATCTCTGGAGCAGCAGAAAACAAACTTGCACCATCCTCCATATGACATCCCTTCAAATATTTAAACATGGCTATTACATCACCTCTTAACCTTCTCTTGTCCAGACTAAACCTACCTGTTTCCCTAAACCTCTAGTCATAGGTTTACAGATCTCTTACTTTTGGTTGCCCTCCCCTGGACATAATCCTGCATGTCAATATCCTCCTTGAATTATGGTGCCCAGAACTAGATACAATATTCCAAATGAGGTCTGGCCAAAGCAGAATAGAGTGGGACTCTTAGTTCCCTTGACCTAGACATGATGCAGCCTGGAATCACATTGGCTTATTTAGCTGACTCATATTTAGCTTGTGATCTAAGACTCTTAGATCTCTTTCATATGTACTGTGGTCAAGCCAAGTGTCATCCATCCTTTATCTGTACATTTTATTTTTTTCTGCCGTAGCATAGTACAGTATAATACTGTACATTACTCCCTGTTAAAATTCATTTTGTATGTTTCAGACAAGCTCTTTAATCTGTTAAAATCACTTTGAATTCTGATCCAGTCCTCTGGAGTGTTAGTTATCCCTCCTAATCTGGGATCATGCTGTCTATCGTGCTATCTATTCCATCATCCAAATCATTGATAAAAATGTTGAATAACACTGGGCCCAGGATAGAACCCTATGGCATCCCATTAGTCACTTCTTTCCAGGAAGAACAGGAGTCATTGGTGAGCATCCTTTGGGTTCAGTCAGTCAACCAATTACAAATCCACCTAACAGTAGAATTGTCTAGCACAGATTTTACTAGCTTGTTTGCAAGAGTATCATAGAGGACCTTGTCAAAGGCCTTACTGAAATCATGATATAATACATCCACAGCATTCCCTTCATTTACCAAGCTTGTAACTCTATCAAAAAAAAGAGATAAGATTGGTCTGGCATAATTTGTTTTTGAGAAACCCATGTTGACATTCAGTGATCATGGTGTTCCTTTCTTGGTGCTTACAGACTGACTGTTTAATTAGCTGTTCTAGAATCTTTCCAGATATTAATGTCAGGCTGATTGAATGGTAAGGGTTTGGGTTCTTTCCCCCCCTTTTTGAAAGTGGGAACAACATTGCCCCCCTTGAGTCCGCTGGGACTCCTCCTGTTTTCCAGAAATTCCCAAAGTTTATTCCTAGTGTGGTTCCTTGATTGCTTCTGCCATTTCTTTATCAAAAGAATACCCTTGGATGTCATTCATCTGGCCTTGGAGACTTGAATTCCTTTAAAGTAGCTAGGTTTCCCTGTACTACCTCTTTACTTATACTGTGCTGAATTTCCACTACCACATAATTTACTCCATTTTCCCCAGGTCAAGTACTGTTTTCTTTTTGAAAGAAGACTGAGGCAAAGCAGGTTTGAGGCGTTTTGCCTTTTCTCTGTTTCCTGTTAGCATTTTGCCATCTTCTGCATGTAGTGGCCCTACCATTTCCTTATTCTGCCTTTTCCTACAGACATAACCAAATGAGTCCTTTTTATTGTTTTTAACCTCTTTAGTAAACCTGAACTCATTCTGCACTTTAGCTTTTTTTCAGATCTAAAATAGCTGATCCCCTTGTTGCCTCTTCTGCCTTCTAGACAATGAAATGGTCTATGAGGCAACTGAGGAATTTGTTGGACCTTATATTCTTGGCAGAATTTGACTTCCAGCAAATATCAGGATAGATTAAATTTCCCACATCTTGTACCACATCTAGGGCTGGTGAAAGCTGTAGTTTACTAAAATCTGAAGGGCTGCCCTTTACCTACCCCTGGTCTAGCCCATGGATTGCAGGTTATAATTCTAGTTCTAGATCAATTACAGCGGGCAACTGCATGGGGATCGGGGGTCAATTTGCTCCCTAACCTCCCTCATCTCAGGCTGCACTCCCCACAAACATAAATACTTGTGTTTTCTTCAGAAAAAATAGTGAAAGGAAGATATATATCTTCAGTGGTGGGACTGGTAGAGGCTTCAGGACCTGCAAAGTTGGGGTTCAAGAGCCATACCCTGCTCACTCCTGATTTAGGGCTGTAAATGCCAAAACTAGTTCTTTAACTATTTCTTACGGGGCAGAAGTGGACATGTGAAGGCTCGGGGGGAAAAAATGAAAGAATTGTTTTGGGGGGGAATTCCAGTTTTTTCCCCTGAAAGATTTTTTTCCTAGAAAAATTAAAAAAAAAGGATTATAGAATGTTTTCTTTTAGAACAGTAGATAAAATCTTTAAGATAAGTCCGTGTATTTACTACCCCAAAATCATTTCCAAAAACTGCGTCAGAGGAAGACTTTTATACTGTGTACAGTAGTCAAATAGCTACTGACCAACAGCAGCAGTGGGTGGGGGTGACACTGGCAGAGGATGTCTCAGAGATAACAGCAGTGGCACCATAGCACTTGCACAGAAGAGGCACAGTAAACCCTTTTGAATATCTTTTACCACAAAAACTCTATGATGAGACAATCCAAAATGAAACAAGAGATAGTGCCAGAAGATGATATGCCTTGGTTGGATGGCACTCAATGGCTACTTCAGGGAACAACCATAAGTATTGCTGTGGCTAATGACACAACTGGACTCAAGCTAAGAGGTTGTTCAGCTGTTGATATGCTCAGAGGTGAAAGAAAAGTCCAGAGCTACACAATACATAGTATAGGAACATGAATAGCACAAACCAGGGGAAGCTAGACTTAGCAAAACAAGAAATGGAACTTAAAAATATTACAATACGTGGGGTGAGCAAGCTAAAGCAGACAGGCAGGGAACATTTTGAGTCAGATAAACTACACAGTGGTTTACTCAGGAAATGAAAATCTAAAAAATTAGGTGGCATTAATAGTGAAGAAATATGTAGCAAAAGGAGTCAAAGGACATAATACAAAGTCTGACCAAATATTGTCAATAAGACTTTAGGCAACACCCATCATTATAACCACAATCCAATTTTATGCCCCAATTACAGAAGCAGAAGAGGAAGAAACTCAAATGTCCTATGCCAAAGTCGAGGAGGAAATTGATCATATACCAAAACAGGACATGTTAATCATAGGCAACGGGAAAACAAAAGTCAGAAACAGCGTAGAACCAAACATTGTAGGAGAATTTGGCCTAGGATCAAGAAATAAAGAAAGAGTTAGTGATTGAATTTTGTGAAGCCAACAGTTTGTTCATTGCAAACACATTCTTTGGGCAGCCGAAGAGGTGATTGTACACATGGATAACACTTGATGTCCAGTTTAGAAATCAGATAGACTACATCATTGGAAGTAAAAGACAGAGAAGCTCCATTCTTTCTGCAAGACCAGGAGCAGACTATGGCACAGGCTATGAACTGCTAATATAAAAAAAATAGAGCAAAACTAAAGAAGAGCATTAAATCAACTGGGGTACCAAGATAAAAAACAGAGAAATTCTCTTTAGAATTTAAAGATAATGTAAAAAATAGATTTGCCCTACAAAGCCTAATTTACCATGAGCCAGAAGAACACTGGATTGAAGTTAGAGACATTATGAGGTAAGAACTGAAAAAAAAATAAAATAAAATAAAATAAAATAAAATGGTGATCCATAAGAAAAAAAGCTGTCCACCCTCCCCATGACTTCAGAATTTCCAGAAACTTTACATCTCTAGGCAGATGTAATGTTAAATGTTGCTCCTTTCTCAGTGTCATTAAGCCATTTTTTAAAGCACAAAACTGTTCCTGAATCTGTGGGGTGAAGAGGTTTCTTATTGACTTCAAAGGCATCAGGCAGTCAGTACTATGATGACCACAAGTCAGTTTCTGCTGCAAACTTGCAGAATCAACCCACCTGCTTTCCCATAGCTTGACCCTGGAAAAGACCATAATATTTAAGCTGAAAGTATTGGAAGTAATCTTTCAAAATGCTATTTTCATCCTGGGATTATCACCATAAAATGGATGTGTGATTTGACTGCATTAAGTGGTACTGATTATTTAATCAATACAGTTTGACTACATATTAAAAATCATTGTGCTGTGTATGATTTTTTTCTTTAAAAAATTGTAATATAATAAGAATGAACACAACTCTGGATTCCTTCCAGTGTCCATTACTCATAGGATAATTTATTCAAGCCACATGCTTAATGCAAGGTGACAATTTCTTGCATGGAGAAAGTATGAGAACAGGAGGTTTTGCTCATTAATTTCCTGGACTGGAAAAAATTTTCAGCAAAGGGTGCTTCTTGATGAGGCTTTTATTGTGCAGTTATCTCAATCACAGAACTTTCGCAAGAAGTACTGATATTGTTGTCTTCCATTAGTAAAACTCTTTTGTTCTTCTAACCGTTTCTTCCATAATCCTCAGGAGAATCCATTAAAATTGGAAGGATGAAATACCTACACAATGTGTTTCGATTTATAGTGCAAGGTACTTTCTTTCTGTGGAGGTGCCCAAGGTTTGTGTGTGTGTGTGTAAACTAAACTACAGAAAAACATGTCAAACATTTAGCAGAAATTATAGATATGCAACAAAGGCAGCGAGAACAACTCCCCTCAAAACTCCAGCAATTGTGAACCAGCAATGAAAGTCTTATGAGTCTAGTCTAGTGGTGGAAATCCCGTGATCTTTCAAATACTGCAACTGCCAACAGTCCTAAGCAGTGTACCCAATGTTGAGGAATGCTAGATATTGCAGTCAAATAACATTTGGAGTGAGGCATGATACCCATTCTGGTCTATTCAAATTGTACAGATCTATTCAAAAGTAACTTCTGTTCTATTCAGTGTGGTTTATTCACCATTGTAGGTATAAGTAAAAGAAGTATTACTCTAGTAAGTAAATATAGTATTACGACTGTCAGAAGCAATCCTATACCTAGGGGGCAAATGAATACCCACTTACCTGGGAGTAAGCCCAATTCAACTCTGTATGACTGACTTCTTGGTAGATGTGGATAGGATTTTGCTACACCTCTTCAAACAATGGACAGCTTTGCTGTTATTTAATACTTAAACTTCCCGTGTCAGAAGTGTAGGTGAATAGTAATATAGGACTGAAAGCATGGATAATGGAATCTCTATGGTGTGTGTTAAATCAAGGAGAGAGAGTTATGCCATTGGGGAGGGCAGGGTGCCTACCATTTCCAAATCTCTACATTCTAACAAACTGACAAAGCCTCAGGGCAATTCCAATATCCACAAGATGTGGCTGCATTTGAGGACTTCTAGGGAAGAACATAGGCTCTAGACTTGTGGCTTATTTGTTAAAAGTACTGTCAAACAGAAATTAGTTATTTTGAAGGGCTTAGAGTACACCTTAGTTTGTCAGCATTGGAGCCAAAAAAGACTCCTGTCTCTTAAATGATTGCTGGATTACAAAGGTATTTGCTAATGCTGCTGTTCCTGCAATTTCAGCAATGGGAGAAGTTACACTTGCCAATTATTTCTATGCTGTGTTGCTTAATAACAGTGCAGGACTGTTTTCAGAGTCATAGGTGGGCAACACGGCTGCAGAACAGAGAGAGTTATTTTATATGGTCAGAAGTTTCTTGTTAAATCAGCTAACTCACTACATAAGTGCTGTAGCAAGGTCAATGTAAGGAGTGTGCATAGGAGGTGCAGTTATTCAGATAATAGGCCTATAAAAGATTTTAAATTAAATTCTGGATCAACTTTCCCAAAAGCCTCTGGGGGAGTCTCAGAAGTCTAAGGCCATTTCTGCATGACACAGTTATAGCGCTATTTTTCCACTTTCAAGATCCTAGGAATCCTGGACTTTGCAGTTTAAAGACAGACATTTAGAATTCTCAGCCAGAGAGCTGTTTGGCCTCAGTAAACTACAAACACTGGAATTCTACAGGATGTTGAAAGTGGTATAATAGTACTATAACAGTGTTGTGCGGAAGGTCTCCCCACCCCCGCCACACCAATGAAATTCTCTTGTTCACTGACTAGTGATGCTTCATTGGGGCCAGCCCTTTAGGCGGAGCACTGGGAGTGCTGAAGTTGCTGGTCCCAGCAGCCACTAGCTTTCCAGACAGCTGCTACTGGTCTACAGAGTTGGCTACTTCTGAAATTCCATCATAGGTAGGGGTGGGTATGGCCTGGAAATTCACCTGTGCTGAAGCAATGGGAAATGTCAACTTAGATGATGGGACAACTTGGAGGGTGCCTATACTAATTTGATTTTTCATAGTGTTCGGACCAAAAATTGCAAAAAGGAAGTTATCATCCCTAAAGATATGTATGTAATCTTGATCAAAATAGTTGCTCCCATTTAAGATGGCATTCATTATTTGGCTCTTTTATCCTCCTCATTTCTGAAGAACTGCTGAGGCTGGTTTTAAAAAGAATGGCATTGCTATTGTAGAAGAAAGGAGAAGTTTTTGTATAAGTCAGTTTGATACCTAAAATGCTTTTATGAGCATTTGTCAGAGTTTCTACTGTTAAAAGAGAAATAAAACGCAGGGTTCCATATCTAGTGTGGCTTAGGTCATTGGCTCTTAGGTTTTGACCTTCAAAACATTTTGGACTTCAGCTCCCAGAGGTACTAACTAGGTTAGTCAATGGTCAGGAATTTTGGAAACTGAAGTCCAAAACAGCTGGAGGTCCAAAGGTTGGGTATCTCTAGCTTAGATGAAGCCAGTTCCTGCATTAATACACTTGAAGTCACAGGGTATTGGAAGGGAATTTCTCAAGTTCAGACCACAAGCTGCTATTCTAAGTGACAGGCTTCTCCAATTCTTAGGAGGAAGTGTCACAGGCATCACTTTTCCCTCTTTCCCTGGCCTCAGGGTGTGTGTGTGCACTCCCTTCACCACTGGACAGTTTCATTGGAATAGTAGATCCTTGGCTTGAATTCCCACAGGAAAGTAAAGGGAAGATTTCTTTATTTTAACTCCTGGGAAAATTACAATACAGTTGGTCTCCAGAAGATTAAGATCTTCTGTGTGTGCTCAGAGACACATTAAGATTTTCATAGGCTCTAGCTACTCTTGTATTCAACTTCCTGCCTCTCCTCATTGTACCACTAGGAATGTTTTCATAGGTCCTAAAATTTTCATAGAACCTTGGCACTATGCCTAAAATCAGTAATGGATAGGGCAGGCCTGCATATGATAATGCTGTTACATCAGTTTCATATCACTTGTCAGGATTCCATCTGATGGGATTTGTAATTTGATGAAATAGTTAACAATTCTCTGTAGAGACATACTGGAACTTGGTGGCACAAAATGCTAAAACTATCAGCTGCAGGATTCCAGAGGGCAGAGCCATGACTGTTAAAGTGAAATGGAACTGATATAAGCATATAGTGCAGATACCCTTTCATTACCAACGCACACAGCAATTAATTTTTGAAACTAAAGGGAGTTTTAAAAGCAAATTAGGTTGTGGTCTGCATTTTTAAAAAATCAAAAATTTATTTGGGCAAATGCTAGTCCCATCCAGCTGCAATCTGGATTTCTGTATTAGGCTTAGGCTTGGAAAATTTCTCAAATCCCAGAGCCAACATGCCTGGGGATTCTGGATATTGTAGTTCCCAGAAGTAAAGATTCAAATTATGGTTCAACTTATGTAGCACCTCTCTCCTTAAGAATTCACATTTCTGCACTAGACTGTTATTATTCCACTTTCAACATCCTATGGAATCCTGGGGTTTGCAGTGTAGGGAGGGGCATAAATGGCCTAGGACTTGTAAAGTGTGAGCATTTTAACTTTATGAGCTTCTCTGCAGCTAAAACAAACATGGAAACATTTTCTTGTAAAATATTTCACGTGAATACATTTGATGCATAGTCAGTGGAACCTGTAAAATTCCAACTTTTATTGCTGGATCATTTGATCCATCATGGTAATTTAAGCTCACTTAAGTAATTCAAAATTTCTCTACCATTTTATTATTTTCTCTAGGGTTAGTTCTCATAGAAGATGTGTTAGTGAGTCCCACCAAAGCAAGGCAGGGACTAGTGAATACGTTTATAAATTCTACATTCAAGAACGAACAAAAAACAGTGAAATAACTATATTTTTTGGAGCTAATGTTCAACAGAAAAAGAAAAAAGAAAAAAAAGGGAAAAAAAAAAGAAAAAGCCCAGGTAATTTTACAGATTAAAGAAATATACCTCTAATCTTGCTAAGCAAGTTAAAGGGGTGGGGAGGAAGGAACAAGGATGTTAAGATAAAATGAAAATTTGAAAGTGGGGAAAAAACCTACTGGGGCTTATATAGTCATCAGAAGACTGTTTTCATCTTGCTTCAAAGGCTTAGTCAAAAATCCTCACTTTGTAGAGTGATACTTATGGCAAGAAATGACTTTAATCCACAGTTTCTCAAGTTAACGTCCTTGACTATGCAGTATTTGAAATTCAAGCTCTGGTTCCACTAAATGTAGCCTCCTGTGAACTGACATGATGAAGTCAAGCAACATTCCCCATGATACAGCAATTCTGTATCTAAGCTTGAAAAAGTTATTGTTTGGAGACTACAACTCACAAAATGCCTCTGCTAGCAGCAAAGTTGCATTCTGTCTTCACTGGATCAAACCAATAAACTAATTTCCAAGGAATAAACATGAACGTACTGTTTCAGTGTTAAGGAGGGTTCTTGTGACTTTAGATTGTAGCACTCTTTGATTTCGATCCTCGTTTTTACATGCAGTTTTTTTCCTTGGTTTTATTGTGTGCTATCTCTTATTCTCATTTATGATTGTATTTGACATTTTTAATGTTTTGAAGATCACCCTGATAACATTTGTTATTGGGCAGTTTGAAAGTACAATAATCAATTGAGCTATCAGTTAGGTGGGCCAATGGTTTGACTAGATATGTATCTCTATAAGAAAATACTTGGGCATGAAATGTAGACAACAATGGCTTTTGTACCAGATAACGTTGTAAAACAAATGTTTGCATTGTGTCTATTATAGGGTAGAAACCCAGTTGAGGGAAGGTGGTGGCCACCTGATTTTAGTTCAGTGCTGCCATCTGCTGGGTGTTTTTTCTTATTCCTGTAAAACAAGCAGAACTAAAGCTCATAACTCAGCACCTTTTAAAGACATATAAACTCCCAAAGAATCTGATAATTTTAATGCATTTCTAAAATGCTTTGAAAAGAGATAGCATGGGAAGAAAGCATCCCTTATATATATAGGTGCAGATATAATTTTAGTCTGTGATTCTTTATAAAGTAAGTGACAGATGTACAGAAATACTTCCATGTGATATAGATGGATTGGATGAGGAAGAATGGAAGGGGAGCATAAGAGGAAAGAATGTATCTGTTTATTCATTCATTTATATGCATATATAGTTTTACTTTCTGATATTTTCTTTTTGATCAGCTTCTCTTGTGGTGGTGGTGGTGATGTTCCTTCAAGTCATTTATGAATTATGACTCTCTCATGGGGTTTTCTTGGCAAAATTTATTCAGAGGGGGTTTTGCTCTTGCCTTCCTCTGAGGCTGAGAGAGTGTGGCTTGCCCAAGGTAACCCAGTAGGTTTTCATGGTTGAGTGACGATTCAAACCCTAGTTTCCAGAGTCCTACTCCAGTGTTCAAACCACTGCATCATGCTGGCTCTGTCTTTTCTCATACGTGCAGTCTCATATACCAGGGTGGACAATGCAAGGTCCTTGGGATGCAGCCACTCCAGAACCAGTCATTTCTGCACCAGTAAAAGTTCCATCATCAACAATATCCTAGAAGAATTGCTCTCCCAGTGAGCTGTCTGGGATTCAATTCTTCTGGTGCTTTGTATCACATTATCCCTCAGAAGCAGTGGGACATTGGTATGGCAGAAGTGGCACAGGTGGGTTTGTTGACAGCAACAGTGCTTGTGTGATTCTCAGGTTGTTTTGGGGTGGGGTGGGGAAACAGTGTTCCCTCACTCCTTCAGATGATGTCTGCCTGTGTCATATACTAACAGCAGTGGCAGAGCTTGGCGTGTGGGGAGGGGTGGGGCTATGGAGTGAGAGGTGTGGCCACTGTGCATGGGGGTGTGGTTGCAGTATGTGGGGGCGTGGCCAGGGCACACAGAAGCGTGGCCAGGGCATGCGGGGCCATGGTCAGGGGCTGGGACGCCCCAAAAACATTGCCGCCTAGGGCAAATTTCTCCCCCACCCCCCTATCCCAACACAACTGACTAAGAGTGAAGCCAGTTCTCTGACTGCTGATCTTTATACTGCTAAAATAGCAAGATTTATTAGCCCTGGAAACCCACTGGATGACCTTGAACATGTCACATGCTCTCTGTCCCAGAAGAAGAGAACAACAGTGGGAGTCTCCCTCTGAAGACGGAACAGTGCTCAGTGGGTACAAAATGCTGACTGACCCTGTGTGTGTAGGGGAATGGAATGGACCATACAGGATGTATGCATGACTGACTAGAATTTTGAACAGGAATGCTTCCTACTGTAACATTTTCTTGCAGCTCCATCACTTTTTATTTAAACATTACACAGCTGTGCAAGTCAAATGTGCTTTAGAAAACCATTGCAGTGACACAGTTTTAGTTTTTAATTCCTCCACCCCAGCAAATACCAACAGGAGGACTTATAGATCCATAACAGATTGATAATTACTCACTCCCCCTCCTTTTTGTTAGTGAAAATGGCCACTAGAAACAGTAAGAAAGGAAAATGAACCCTACTAGATCAAACAGAAGATCTGTCTATCCAGCATTATGTTCCTTCTATCTAGTACAGTTTTTCCTGCTGTCTCATTTAGACAGTTAACACAATTCATATCCCTAGGTCAAATCTAACTTCTGGTTGTAATTGGAGAAGGCCCACTGAATAAATGTGATATATGTAAGTGCTGACTTACAGTTCAGAAGTTAATTGTATGAGTCAGCTGTGGCTGGAACTAGCAATTGGATTTAGCAATAGGATACAATTATAATGAAAAAATTGTCTGGGATCCTGCATCAGGAGATGTGTATGTGGTACCCATCTTTTTACCTTCCTCTCCCAGAGCTACCACACAAAACCAACTTTTCAGGTGATGCAATCTTCCTAACATGCCCATTTCCATGTCATTAGAGGACATGTGGTGGGAGATCAACAGAGACCTATCTAGCTATTTTCCTATAGATGGATATGCTGCAGCAGATATCTTTTGGGGGTCCTTGGGAGGTCCCTGTAGGTGATATTCTTTCAGTGCCTCCAACTATAGTAAAATAGCTAGAGCTTCTTCACTGATGCCTCTGCTCTTCAGTGAAACAGAAATGGCTATGCTCAAGGCTGTGTCACTTAAAGTGTGGGTTGGGGGGACTTTGGTCAGTGCACATTGGTAAAGAATTCTGTACTCTGCAGTGAGCAACAAAATAAGTTACAATAGCATAAGTTGGATTTATTGTAACTATTATAACTCATTAAGAGGATGCTAATCAATACGCCTGTATTAGATTATTATATATTTCATCTGTACAAAGATTCTAAATGTATGTAAAAAAAGGAATATTAGAGTTGTAGTAATGCTACAACAACTACTACTAGGGTTGTATAGTATTGCTACAACCATTACTTCAAAATAACATCTTACTTGAATTTTGTGCAACTTGGAGGAATACAGTTACTTTGCATATTTTATTTATGTGGAATTATCATAAAATGTGCTTGTAATTTGCATGAGAATTGTGAATCCTAGCCTAGTTAGTGGATGTGTTATATTTTCCCTGTTTTACCATCTGTGCATGTTCCAACTTTAGACTAAATGTGGCAGCTCTCAGAATATCTTGGGACGTGACAATGGTTGATCTGAAATTTCAGCAGCTCTTGGAAATGTTGGGTTTTTCCCCTCACCAATCTTTGAATCCTTCAGCCAGTGGCAGGAAGTTGTAATTCCAAAGTAATTTTTTCCAAGCTCAGAATTCAGAATTTACATCTCATGATTTGCTAAGAAAAATATTTGTCATGGCATTCATATGCTGGACCCTTCCAGCCTGGTGCCTACAACTCCCAGCCTCCCTAGCCACCATGACCATTGTCAGTACGTTGGAGAAGTCCCCTGGAGGACATGGGGTTGAGAGATCCTGATATCTTCTGTCAGTGGGAGAGAGGAAAGGGAGAAATGAATGAGATGAATATGGTGAAACTTGACCTCAAGAGATTGTTCCCCCTTGTGATGGCTGGTGACTTCATTTGTCAGCAAGATGTTGAATCTATTCCAGATTCTAGTTCACACTCTAAAGGAGCTAACCAAGGTGCTGAACCTACTTACAGGACAGGGTTGAGCACCTCAGATAGCTTCTTTAACGTTCAGGCTGAAAACGAGAACCACTTCACTACCCCGCTGACATGGAAGCCACCAACTGCCGGGGTCCACAGTGAATGTAAGGAAATGCTCTGCCTTCTCAGTAGAGTCCTTAGTTGATTTAGAACAAGCTTATAGAAGTAATAGACAAATTCATCAGTTGAATGGTTTGAGAAGTTTTGGGGCTCATTGTTGTTTTTAATCTTTTAAAAAATAATTATAATTAATATGGTAACTAGGATAAATCCTTCCCTCACATATTTTTGTAGGCTCTTAGGTTGTTAGACCTTTCTGGAATTCTTAGAGATGTTCAAAATAGAGAAATTTGAAATTGTGCTGGCAGCTAAGAGTGTTTTCTGAACCTTTCGTCTAAAAAAAAAAAATCTGCCTTGAAAGTTTTCCTCCACAAGCTGTTTGGGCTAGAAGCATTTTGTAGATGAAAGCTGAGCTCTCTCTCCCTCTTGCCTTAAAATGCTTACATCTTCAACACCATGCAGGACATAATGCAGAATGAAAGTTCACCCCCCAAAAAAAGAAAAAAAGAAAAAGAAAAAAGCAAAAGCAAAAGAAGGAGTTCTGTGTTGCACAAACACAAGTGCTCTTCACTTGTGCCAAAAACACTTCTGAATAGTAGGAATGGAAAGAATATTCAAAACTATTCCAAAAATGCATTTCTCACATGTCCAGAAACTCTGACCAGGAGCATGCTAGACTGATGACAATCTTCATAATTTGGGGCTTGTTCTACACAAAATTGCATGCAGTGTTACTGCACAGAAAACAGTATTTTTTGTTCATGAAATACTACACAGAAAGTGCTGTTTTTATGCAAAAAACAACAACCCCGAAACAAAACAAAAAACCCCATCCCACCATGTCCAATTTTTGCACAGAATAAGAATAAAAACATAATTTTCTGTGTAGAAAATGCTATTCTCTGACAGAAAGAAAGAGAAAGAAAAAGAAAAAAGTGCTATTTTCAAGGCAAAAACACCACGGTTGTGTTTTGCACAGAATAAATTCTGAACTGCAAATAGTCTTTAAAAACTGCAGTTTTTGAAAAACGTTCTTGCAACAGGAAAAAGTAGCTAAAATTACTTGTTGCTTTGTTTGAGAATGAAATTAGCAAAGAATTGTCCTTACAGAATAAAAGCCCTTCGTCTGGCAAAAAACAAAACAAGTCTCTGCAGTATGTGAAGAGCTCATCCAGGTACTTTTTTAAAGATTTGTATCAAAAGGTGAAATCAAATACATTTCAAAATTGCTGGGGAAGGGAATAATAACATTTGTGTAAGTTTTGTACAGCTCGGTGTCCTAGGCCATTTCTGCACTACGCTCTTATAGCGCAATTTTTCCACTTTAAACATCCTATGGAATCCTGGGATTTGCAGTTTAGGGAGGGGCCGGCTGGCTATCACGCTATAAGAGTATAGTTGAGTATGGTTGCCAATAAGTAGCACCCCCCAAACACTCTGAAGCCGAGCTTAGAAAAGTTATTTTTTTAGATGACAACTTCCAGCATCCCCCAGAAAACATGGATATACTTTGTTGTTATCAACTGCTGTGAGAACTATCTGCACAAAGTTTAAGAAACAACATAGTTCCTGCCTGTAACATCTAACAGACAAGAAATAAAAAGAAAAAGAGAAAAGCAGCAAACGGCAGAGCAAGAAGCAGCAATATTATTTCCAGTGATGGTTCACAGTCCCAGCAAGGCCTCCATTCTTTACTAAAATTTATGGTGGTGAACTCTTAAGTTTGAATCCACTTGCTTAGTCCCTCCTAAAACAAATCTATTTTTTCTGAATGACAACATCCAGAATCCTCCAGCCAGCATGGGCTGAGGCCATCTTCTAAGTGGAAGTCAGAGTGAGCTTTAGTCACATGCTAGGCCTTGTGCAATTATTTGATAACTTTTATGACGTAGTGATGACGTGTTTTAGGAATGCTGCAATAATAGGAAACATTTGAGTGCAGGTCAACGGGAAAGCAAATTTCTCTTCCGAACACCACTCAGTGTACTGTTCCATCAAGACAGAAGGCTGATGCTGACTGTAGTCAGAGTTCAGAGTCCAGATTAACCCTTCTTGATATTTGCCTTGCAGCTTAATCACCAGTGCCACTAACCTACATTTGTTTGAACACTGACTGGTCTCTGCTTTGAAGCTGGTCCTGCAGACTTTGGAAGCTATTTCCCTACGTATCCATTACGATTTTATATATCTAATCACATTATTCAACTCTAAATGTCAGGAGAGTGGAAACATTCACTGTGTAGCAGACTGAATATCAGTGAACCCCTTTGCCAAAGAAGAGCAAATGGTGGGTTACAATTGTACCACAGTCTTCTTTTATCAGGAGACTATTTAAATCAATTTGGAGCAACAGATCAGTAATAACAGGCATATTTCATATGCATAAATCTAGGAAAAATTCCACCGTGCAAAAGCAAACGCCTCTTCCCCTTTCTCAGGGCTGTTGGAGGAGGGATATGGGGTCAGATGCAGTTTGAAGTATCATATGCAAGATGATTTGTGCCATTTTGTCTCTCCTCCTTGGCACAGCCCAGGAAGGGAGAGAAAAATAGCAGAGGTGAACAACAGGCTCTACAGATGCTGCTGCCAGGAATAGTTTTGCTTCTGTGTGTGGTTTCATGGAGATGGAGTTGTGATGGGTGGCACCTCACAGCAGTTGGCAGGAACATTTTTGCTAAGACTCTCACAAACCTGATCAGGAGGGCTTTAAACTGAGGTATTTTGGGGAAGGAGACAGTATTCTTGACAGCAGGAGTTCATCAAGCGCTGGAGATAATGGCCTGAATGTTATGGGGAGAGCCAGGCGAATAGTACAAAAACCCAACAGTGGGAGGGAAAAATAAATAAATAAATGGCTGGGGGGAATATCCCATGATGGGAGTGACCATGTTCTCCTGGAGTTTGTTAGGCAGTGGAAGGGGGAAGCCAAACATGGTCAGACATGCATTCTAGACTATAAGAAAGTTGATTTCAGTAAACTTAGGGAAAGTCTGGGTATGATCTCATGTTCAGGAATACTAAAAGAGAAGGAAGTTCATAATGGATGGGAGTTTCTTAGAAGTACAATTTCAAACAATTCTTAAGACGAGAAAAAATGGGAGCTGTCTAAAGAAACCAGGATGGATGTCTAAAGAACTTTCAACTGAACTAAGATTTAAAAGAGTCATGTCCAAAAAATGGAAAAAGGGGGAAAGAGCAAAGAAGAATTCAAACAAATAGCCAGCAAGTGTGGGAGAAGGCCAGAAAATCTACAGAACAAGCTTAGGCTTGCTAGAGAGATGAAGAACAAAACAGGATTTTTGTTGTTGTTGTTGTTATATCTGTAGGAGAAGAAAAAAACAAGGAAATGGTAGGACCACTACATGGAGAAGATGGCAAAATGCTAATGGGGCACAGAGAAAAGGCGGAACTACTCAACACCTTCTTTGCCTTGGTCTCCTCCCAAAAGGAACACAGTGTTCGATCTGGGGAAAATGGAACAGATGATGTGGTAGGGGAAATTCATCACAGTTTAGATAAAAAGGCAATAGAAGTAAAAAGATAGTAGAGAAAAGCCTGGCTACTATAACGGAATTCAAGTCTCTAGGGCCAGATGAACTACATCAAAGGATTTTAACAGATTGGAGAGCTGGGTCAAAACTAATAAAATGAATTTTCAACAAGGATAATTCTAAGGTACTATCCTTAGGATTAAAAATTGAAATGCATAGCTATAGAATGGATTACATCTGGCTTGACCAAAGGGCATGTGAAAGAGATGTAGGAGTCTTAGTAGAATAGAAGCAAAACATGAGTCAACAGTGTGATGAGACAGCTAAAAACACCGATGTGATTCTAGCCTACATCAATAAGAGTACATAGGTCAAGGGAAATTAGTCCCACTCTATTCTATTTTGGTCAGACTTCACCTGGAATGCTGTGTCTAGTTCCGGGCAACACAATTTAAGAAGCATTTTGACAAGTTGGAGCATGTCCAGAAGAGGGTAACGAGAATGGTAAGAGGCCTAGAAACCATGCCCTATGAGGAGTGGCTGAGGGAGCTGGGTATATTTAGGCTAGAGAAGAGAAGACTAGGAGGTGACATGGTAGCCATGTTTAAATATTTGGAGGGATGTCATATGGAGGATGAAATAAACTTGTTTTCTGCTGCTCCAGGGACTAGGACATAAGGAATGGTTTCAAGCTATAGGAAAAGAGATTCCACCTAAAAAGAAACACTTTCTGAGGGTAAGAGCAGTTCAACAGTGGAATACGCTGCCTTGGAATGTGGTGGAGTCCCCTTCCTTGAAGGTTTTTAAACAGGCTGGATGGCCATCTGTCAAGATTGCTTTGATTGTGTATTCCTGCTTGGCAGGGGGTTGGACTCAATTGCCCTTCCTGTGTCTTTCATCTCTATGATGTTATGATTTACAGCATATGCCTGCGTTACCTGCTTGGATATAAATATCAGGCAGCAAATCATGGTGAAGAACAGATAACTCTGCTCACTGTAGGAGTTACTCTATAGTGTGTGTGCATAGCAGCCTTCACCAATCAGGCACTCTCCAAATAAGTTGGACTCCAACTACCCCCATCCTTTTCTGTGTGCTGGGGAGGATGGAGGTTGTAGCCTAATATATCTAAAGAGCACTGGGTTCCAATCTTACACATTATCTTATCTTCACTGTGTGGAGATGGTTTTGTGTTCAAATCTCTTTATTCAATGAATGCAATAACAATATAAGTTGTCTATATAAAGCCACAAATAACAAACCTTTCAAAAAAAGAGCTAAAAAGTCCGTAAAGAAAGCATATAAATCTGTATAGTTTTACAAGACCATTATTTCTAAGACCTTCTTATATAATTTCTCATTTCCTCCTATTATCACTTAGCTCTTCATATCCTATCTTAAATGATTACAAGGCATTCGATTACATAATTATTTCCTCCTGAAATTCCTTCCCTTATTCTCTTTTCTTGTACACATTGGTTATTCCATAGTTGGTATTTACCAACAATAAATTATCATAGACAATTCTTCCGATAGAACTCTACTTACTTGTAGTTTTCTTAGATCTATTATACTATGGTTTGCTTCCCAACTCAAAGTCGTCACCTTCTTAGTATTTTCGCTTTCATTGAGTGGTCTCTCTCTTTAAATTATATTTCTTTTATTGTTTTTCTTTTCTCAACTATTTTAATTGTAGTATGGCACCTATATTGTTTTCACTGCATCTTTCCACCAGTATATGTAATTTAATCTTTCTGTTCATCCAGACCTTTTTTTCACAATATTCTGCTACCTGATCTCCTTCTACTGATAGCACCAGTTATTCTTTTATCCCCCTTGTGGCTAAGTTCCCCCATTTAACTTCAAATATTGGTAAAATTTGTTCCCAATCTTCTTTAAATTGTTCTATTGAATTTTCTGTTAATATAGTTGTTAATTTGTCCATTTCTATTAAGTCATATAGTTTTATTTACCACTTATCCACTTCAGGTATTCTTGTTTCCATCTTTTTGCATAAACCATTCTGGCTGCTTTAACCATGTGGATTAGCAACTTTCATTGTGATTTTTTTTAATTGTTGTATTCCCTCAAATATATTTAACAAATACATTTCTGGATACATCAGGAACTCTATTTGTAAGATTCTTAATATGTTGCTATGGATTTGCTTCCAAAACTTTTTTGCCTTTATACAAGTCCACCATAAGTGATAGAGAGTTCCTCTTTGATTACATTTCCAACAACTATTTTTATTAGTTTTCGTTATTCTTGCTATCTGGGCTGGGGTATAGTACCACCTGAAAAAGATTTTTGTAATAATTCTCTTTTAAAGATACACTTTTAAGTAGTCTAGATGTTTCTTTCCAAGAATTTCCCCAGCTTTCTAGTTGAATTGGGCGCTCAATATTCTGTGCCCATTTTACCACATTCTCCTTTATAATCTCTTGTTCTAATTCTAAGCTCAGTAAGAATTTATGTATCTTTGCGATGAGATGTTCTATTCCCGGTTTTAGCAATTTGTCAAAGTCGTTTTCTTTCATTTCTATTCCTGTTATTCTTCAGTCCATCTTAAACTTCTCTACAGGTTGTCTCTGTAGCAGCCAGTGTGTAGAAAGTCCGCATTTTATCAATTCTTCTTTACTTTTTAATAGAATCCTATCTCCTTGGATTTTCACTCAGTTGAGGCTTCTCTCTTCTATAAAAAGCTTCATGGGCTGAAACCCATAATGGTAATTTTGTATAAAGTTTCTTTTTATACAGAAGCCAAATTCTCAGTAGAGACTTCCTCATGAAGTGGTTGTTAAACTCTCTATTTATTTTTGCTTTCTCATACCATAATGATGAGTGCCACCCAAAGGGTAGATCTAGACTTTTCGTTATCCAATTTAATCCAGGTGGTCAACCACTCAATACAACTAGTGTAATAGTACAATTTTAAGTTGGGTAATCCCAGTCCATCTCTCTCTTTGACATCCTTCAGATTTTTCCATTTTATTTGGGGTTTTTGGGCATTCCATATGAATTTAGAGAGATCCTTCCTCCATTGGTTAAAGGGCACGTCATTAACTATTATGGGAAAGTTTTGGAATAAAAAGATCATTCTAGGAAGAATATTCATTTTTATTACCGTAATCCTCCCCATCAATGATATATCCAGCCTAGTCCATCTCTTCAAGTCCTCCTTAACAGTATGCCAAACTCTTTTATAATTATTATCATATAGGTCTGTATTATTTTTGGTTAAGTAAACCCCCAAATATTGGTTTTTTTGATACATTGAATTGGGATTCACTTTCTAATTCTATTTCCTCTTGGCTCGTCATGTTCTTGGTTATCATGGTTGTTTTTTCTGGGTTTACTTTAAATCCTGACATCTTTCCATATTCCTGTAGAACTTGTTTCAATCGACTTATACTTTGGATTGGGCTATCTAAAAGAATGACAAGGTCATCAGCAAATGCCCTAACTTTAAACATCTGACTTTAAATCTGTACCCCTTTTATTGCAGTGTCCTTTCTTATTTGTATATTCAATATTTTGATAATAATCAAGAAAATTAAAGGGGAAAAAGGACATCCCTGCCTTGTCTCTTTTTTGATATCAATTTTAGATGTTGTCTCCCCATTTATTAGTATGTTTCCTGATTGATGCTTATAAATCATATTTGTCCAATTAATAAACTTTTCTCCAATTTTTATCCTTCTTAATTTCTCTTCTATGAATCTCCAATTAACGTTATTGAAGGTTTTCTCCGCTGCGTGGAGATCGTTTTGCAGTCTGCTTATAATGAATTATGCTTAACAGTGCTTGAGATCCTGTGGTCCTTTCACACTACACAAATCTAGCATTATGATTCCATTTTAACTCCCATGGTTCCATCCTCTGGCATCTGGGGTTTGCATTTTAGGAAGATGTATTTAGAATTCTCAGCCAGAGAGCTCCTCTAGTGCTTGATCACACTACAAACCCCAGAATCCTATAGGGTATTTCCATGGCAATTAAAGTGTAATCACTGGGCTGTTATTGTACAGTGTAAAAAGGCCCTTAGCAAATCCTGTTAGTGTGCAACAGTAATCATTGCATATTTGTCAGGTTGCATAGTGGTGAAAGACAAATCTATCAGCTCCAAGAAGTCTATTTTTCCTCTGCTTTCTTTTCTTCATTTTGGATTGTCTCATCGTAGGGTTTTAAAGGTAAAAGACATTCAGGAGTGGTTTACCATTGCTTCCATACCTACAGTGCCACTGCCATCGTCCCTCCGCCAGTGTCACCTCCCACTACTACTGCTGCCCACTCACTTCTCTTCTGGGACTTCTCTGCTGCCCTCACCATTGGAACTACCAAGTCTGTTCTGCTGATGTAGGCCCTTTCTGCATGGACATGGTGTCCTGGCATGGGCATGTAAGAAGAGCAGGACCTCAATAATGCTTCTGCAAGTCATTGTCATGGTCCCATTCTTCATGTGAAACCAGCTGGCATGATCATGGGGTAAATCATTGACAGATTTGCTCTCTCAATGATCCCTGATCACACTATGCTTCCACACTTACCTGCCCTATGGATGGCCCAGAAGCACGATGGAGGAACTTCCTGCCCCAGCGCAGCATGGGAAAGAACCTGGCAGCATTGCAGAAGGAAGAAGTGTGTCCTTCGTGCTCCCTTATGCAGGGAGCCAGTCAGGTGTGGAAGGGAGTGTTCCTATTGTGCTCCCTTCCTGCCAAAGTTGCTGCCAGGATTGTGACTGCAGGGTGATGGGATAAGGTAAGGTGCAGAAAGGGCTGTAGCTGTTAATTCCCTGAAGAGATGGATGCATCTTAGTTCAAGTTCTCCATTTAGAGCATTCTGCCATGGATCACTTTGCACTTGATAAAGTCTAGTCTCCCAGCAGTTTTACTTTCACCCTATAGTAATAATGGCCTCCTTCCTCTTGTCTTCATTGCCTTTGCCGATATAGTTACCTTAGCTTTTAGTAGTACCATAGAATCAAACAGCTGCAAGGAGCTGTAAGAGCCATCTGGTGCAACCCCTTGAAAATTTACTTTCAAAATGTTTACATACTGCACATACTTCTGACATATGCAGACCTGTGTGTACATACACACAATTAATTTAAAAATCCAACAAAGATCTATATTGGTATTTATATCTGTTGCTATCTCTCTCTCTATCTAGATACAAATACAGATATGGATAATTTAAAAATCTAGTGAAGAGAACAAGGAAGAGGCACATATTTGTTTGTATGCTTTAAAGATATGGAAATGCTTTGTAAATTTATCATTGCAGATCTATAACAATCCAGTAAAGCAGTCATTTTTGTTTTTGCTTTGGAAAGGACTAAACATTAAACAAACAGTGAGTCAAAGTAAAAATGCTTAAAATATCCCCCTCTATTAAAAATGCAAAGGAAAGCCATAAAAAAAAAATAAAGAATTAATTTGGCTAGGGATACTTTTCACTTAGGCATGATAATAAAAAGTAGAAAACCAGCAATTAAAACAAGAGCATGTATATCAAACTTAGGGCAGGGTCAGTAGGCTGGGGTTAGTACAGAACATGACCTGGATGCACACAGGTGCAACTGGGCTCTGCTGGTACAACTGAGGCCATTTCCGCACTACACTGTTATAGTGCTATTATTCCACTTTCAACATTCTGTGGAATTCTGGGATTTGTAGCTTACTGAGGCCAAAGAGTTCTCTGGGTGAGAATTCTAAATGCCCCTCTCTAAACTACAAACCCCAGAATTCCACAGGATTTTGAAATTAGAATAATAGCAATATAATAGTGCAGTGCAGAAATGGCCTGAGCTAATTCAGACCTCCTGCCTCTGCCCTCTGTAACCCACTATAAAGTTACTGTAAAGAGGACCAGGATCTTCTTGAATGATAAGCATATGAGGCAAACAAAGTCTGAGGCCCTTTTCGCATGGGCTTTCTGTCGCGCGACAGCCCCGTGAGCCTCGCGGGAGTGGGAGCGTCGCTCTGCACAACGCACTCCCACTTTCGCCGCGCTCACGGGGCTGCAGCGGTGCGATCGCGGGTTTTTTGATTTTCGCCTCAAAGTGAAAATCACCCGCGCTCACGCAACGCTCCCAGCACCCATGCACATTTACCTCCTGTGCGGAGCGTCAGGGAGGCGGCCGGGTCGCGCTTCCTTCCCTCCGCCCCTGCGGAAGGAAGGGGCGGGGCGGGGCGCTAGCGTGACGGACGTGCCAGCCTCCTGCTTCACCCCGGAGGGCGGCTCGCACAAGAAGTCTCCTCTGGGAGGCTGCCGCTTCCCCCTCGTTCCTTCACCTGCAGAAGGAACAAGAGGGGAAACGGCAGCCTCCCGGAGGAGCCTTCTCGCGCGAGCCGCCTCAATGCGAAGAGGGCCTGATTGGGGAAGCAATGGAAATTTCAAACCATGTTGTGTGAGGAGAAGCAAATTCCCCCCAGCCAACAAATTGGTCTGTAGATCAGACTTGTTTTAGTATTGTTTTAAAATAACAGACCAGGATATTTGTTCAAGCTAGCATCTAAAACACTCTATCCATAGTTTTAAAGTCTGTCTGTCTAGCTATCTATATGTACACATCTATATATTAATCAGTAATCATCCTGTTTTCAACAAACAGACAAAAAAGATTTTGGTGATTTTAGAGGAGGAAGAACAAATGAAACAATGGCTATGATCGTGTTGATGAAATATGTATGGGTACGACTTGGAATTATGCGTGCATATGTCTTTTTGGGACATTGCACAAGGACATTGCACATTCACATTGCACATTTGTAGGGCTGTGATTCCACTTTAACTGCCACAGCTACATTTTAAAGTCTGGAATGTTTGTATTTTGATACCTGCGGCTCCCCCTTAGCCATTCTGTGCCTGTTGGAAAGGGTTTGAGAAGCATCTGGCTATGTTCCCTGAGCCAGACATGAAATGATTACATCATCTGCTGAGACCTCTGGAGGACCCTGGCAGACCCTAGCAGATGATGTAATCATTTCACATCTGCTGAGAGAAGCACATAGCCAGGTGTTTCTTCAATCCCTCTGCATTTTCCACTAGTACAAAATGGCTGCAGTGGCTTAATGACTACTTGTAGTACTACACTAAGCCATATAGGATTTTTGCTGTACTCTATATATTCTTAGAAGCAACTTCCTTTGGTTTTGCCAAGTCATCTGTTTCATACACACACATATACAGCTCTTTGGTGAGTGCTCATGATTCTTCTTTCTTTTACACTTCTGAGTAAATCATGGAGATATCAGTGCTAGTTAGGACACTGTTATTCATAGTTTATGGAAGGGGAATAGGCTGACAGAAAATAATGTTTTGCAGTAAGCCCATGGCCAAAGCTGAGACCTAGAGGAATTTATTGATTTACTAATTTTTACAATATTCAGACCTTGCACTGTATTCTGAAGGCTTCCAGATCACACACACATGCGCACAGAAGAAGAAGAAAAACACCACCACCACCACAAAAATGAGCCACATCACCAGAGAAATTAAAAACTCCCAATCAGAGCCTGAAAAATTTAACTTTTTGGATTACAGTTCCAAGAACCTCCCAATCAGTATGACCAGTGACCATGCTGGTTGGGAGATTCTAGGACCTGCAGTCCAAAAAGATACATTTTCAAGGTGTTGTAGAAATACAGCAATCAAAAGAACTGGGGAAATTTCAGGTCTTCACCAGGCACCAAAGCAGAAGTGGGAAAAGTGTGACCTGTAAGCAGTATGTGGCCTGGAACCTCTCTTTTGCAGCTCTCAAATCCACTAGCCAGATCCCAAGGCACCCCATTTTGTTTTCCATCCCAAACTGTGTTCAGACACCTAAAACTGCACCAAAATGCTGCATCTGCCCTCCCAACCATGTCACAACACCCACTGCCAAATGCTCTCCCCCCACACACAGTTATACTTGTTTTTCTTTTGTGCCTTCAAGTCATTTATGACTTACATTTATCCTAAGATGACCTTGTCATGGGGTTTTCTTGGCAGAATTTATTCAGAGGGGGTTCATCCTTTCCACCATTAGAGGTCAGGAGAGTGTGACTTGCCCAAGGTCACACAGTGAGTTTCCTTGGCTGAGTGGGGACTGTTGGTTGTTAGAGAAGAAATCGTGTATTACATATGTTTCTCTATAGATACATTTGGTGGGTATTTGGAAGGTCAAGAGAAGGACTACTGCATGGGGACCACAAGGAGAACTGAATGACAGGTGAACTCCTACCTATTTTGACTCATACAGGGGGCACTATGGGTAGCAGCCCTGTTGTTCCCTGAGCATGTATTTGCTTACTAAGTAAAAGTAAATGAAACACTGAAGTGGCGACAATGATAAGCGGCAAATCTGTTTGATCAGTTGGGAGCCAAACCGTGTTGATTCCTGCTTTGAAGAAGCCGATCTCAAAGTGCTCACAGGAAATGCCCCAGCAGATAAACTTTGTCCTTCAAGGTTCATCCCAGGCACCATTCCGCTTTTTGCACTTTGTTATCTGATCGGACAATTTTTATGATTCCAGCCCCAAAGGACAGCTCCCAATTAAAAAAAAAAAAAAAGGCTGTGACAAAAACAAGAACTGACTTGCTTCTCTGGTCATGAATTAATCTCTTTGCCGGGATAGACTGACAACCACAGCAGCTACTGGGGATCAGTGTATTTGTGTGTGTTCAGGTATTATCTATTTAAGCATAATTTACTGAAAGAGTTCTACAAATCTGTAATTATGTGGTCAAAAGTGAGTTTTACTGACTAAAAGCAACTTCTTTTTATTGTTTGGAGAACTGACTCTTTGCATTTCAGTTTCCATAATCCCAGCCAGCATGGCTATTAATGATATTGGTTGGAGGATTCTGGGAGTTGAAGTCCAGAAGAGGTAACCTCTCCAAGGTCTAATTCTCTCTCCCTGTGTTAAATAATATAAGTATAGTGAGGGGAAAGGGCTTTCTGCTATGAAGCAATCGTAAGTGTACTAATGTCAGGAAGGGCTATATGGGAACAGACAAGAAACTGACAGCTGTGAAAAATTCTAACTATATCACTTGCTCACTCAACAAAGGCCAGAATTTTGCCCTGTGAGCGTGTGACTATGCTGGTTCAAGTGGCAGCATTAGAGGAACAAGGCCCCAGGTGCTGCAGCCATAAGAGAAAAAGAGTGTTGGAAAAGTGGGCTGTTTTGGTTGATTATGTCTGCTGTCTCTTACCACTGTTCTGCGACCCTGGAAAAAGTGAAAGCACTAGTGAAGTGCCCCAGCAGGATTCTGGCCTCGCCAACTCTTAGAGATTCCAATATCAACACTCTAGGATCTTTGGAAACCTCTTGAAGATCAATGGGACCTTCTCTTGAGTAAATACACATGGGATTACCCAAGCCTTGCCAAACTAGGTAGCTTTCAAGTGTGTTGGTCTACAATTTATACTATCTCCACCCAGTATGAGCAGATATGGATAATGGGATATCTAGCCCAACACATCTGGAAACCAATAGGTTTGGAAGCCTGGCCTACAGACAGCCTCCAAATCTTAATCAACTACTCGGTTACAACAGGATACATAATGTGGATGGAATATAAGGATAAGACCCTGCCACAAACCCAAATGCTGACTCTGTCCCCACATCTACCGTACTCTAGGAGCAATATTACAGGGCCAATAACATCACCCACAACATCAGAGATGCATTTACTTCCTCTTCCTCCAAGGGGATATACGCCATCCTATGCCAGAAATGCCCCTCTTCACTCTACATTGGATGAACAGGACAGTCTCTATGCAAGAAGATAAACAGACACGTATCTGATGTTAGAAATGGCAATACCCCAAAACCAGCTGGAGAACATTTCAACCTTCTAGGATGTACAGTAAGGGACATACAGGTTGTGGTCCTTGAACAAGGAAATTTAACAAAGGAAGACTATAAAGAAAAACAGCTAAACTGAATTGTATTCATATATTCCAACCCAATAGCAGAGGTATGAACAAAGAGAATGGCTTCATGGCACACTATATATGTTAATGCAAGAGTCCTCACTACTATACATGTAACCAAAAAAAAAACACCACCTTCTCAGAAAGAATATAGAACCCTAGGAAACTGACTTTTGGAAAGCAGAATTATTGCTGTCATATATCAACACTAACTGACCGTTACTATAAAGATGTGAAAGACCTGTATCATCTCTCCCACTCCATTGTAAATACAAATTTACTATCTATGCAAATAGAATATTGTTTTCCATTAACTAGAAGTGAATGGAAAACAGTGAAAAATAAACAGGACTAAGTGCATAAATAATTCCATCAAGGCTGTCCATCCTACAGGAATGCCTGCTCATTCTCCCAGGAAGGCCTTGTCTCTCTTCCTTGAGAAGGAATTTGCTTTCCTCGGGCCTCACACACTTTCCCACGCTCACAGCCTTGCAAGTTAAAGAAGTGCGTGGGAGCCCTGCAGTTTCGATCAAGTCAGGTAGGCTGGGTTCCTGCTCGTTGGGCTGCATACCTTTGAGCTCTATCAGCATGCAGCAGAACAGTAAAATTCCTGGCATTTTTGTCATAGCCTCAGAGGCAGAACAAATGCTGGTGACCTGCTGTCCTGCCAGGACTTCTGCCCCTTACCTTTTATTTTCAAGTCAAAGGTTAGGCCTATTTATGTAAATCCTCTGCCATGTGCCAAGTAATCTGACCTTCTGGTTTTCATTCTCTTAATTGTTTCAGGTATTCTGCTTCTGGTAGAGGAGGCAATGAAACTATATTTTGATCAGTTAAAACTGCAGCCTAAAAGAAAGGGGAACACTTCCCTGCCCTTTCTGCCCTTTGAAGAATGTTAAAGGTATTCAAAGTTCACCTAGTTTGCAAAGGAGAAACATCAGTGACTGGTTGATGCCTCTGGGTAGCTGCTGATGCTTCAATAGTAGGAAATAATTTTTAAAGCTTGACAGATATTTAGTGGGGAAATGAACAAACACACCACTGAATGAAGAGATCTGTTGCAGGGATAGGAATCATGTGAACTTCTAGAGTCCCCATATTTGGCTTTAGGTATGTTAGCCAGGGTTGATAGGAAAGGAGATAGCCAGTGTGGTACAGAGGTTTGGCTGTTGGATTAAGATTCTGGAGAACAGAGTTCAAATCCCAACTCTGCCATGCAAACCTACTAGGTTACTTTAGGCAAGTTAAACTTCCTCATGCTCAGAGGAAGACAATGGCATACCCTCTGAACAAATCTTGCAATGAAAACCCTGTGATAAGTTTGCCTTAGGGTTGCCATAAGTCAGAAATGATTTGAATGCACACAACAATGGCAACACAACACCACCACCACAACAACAAAGCATCTGGAGGACCACACTTGGTTTTACACAGGCATATTGGAATTCACAAATCAGTGACAAACTGGAAGATGTCTAGAGGAGGGCAATGATGAAGGTCAAAGTTCTGGAAACCGAGCCCCATCAGGAGCAGCTTAGGAATGTGTGTTTAGCTTGGAGAAGGTAAGACTGAGAAGTGATATGATAGCCTTCTTTAAATAGCTTAATGGATGTAATGTAGATGATAGAGCAAGCTAGTTTTTTGCTGTTCAAGAAAGCAGAATATGAACCAGTGGATTCATGTGATGAGAAGAGAGTTCCCACCTAAACATTAACCTAAGTTATTCCTAACCTAAATGTTAGGAATAACTTCTGAACTGTAAGAACTGTTTGACACTGGCACAGAGGGTGGTGGATTCTTCATTTTTGAAGTTCTTAAACAGGGGTTGGATGGGCATCTGTCTACGTGAATCTCTCATTTTATAAACTTGGCAGATGCTTGGACTAGAAGACCCTTGAGGTACCTTTCAATTCTATGGTTCATATAGTCCAAGGGCAAGCAATGTGTGGCTCTTTAGATGTTTTTGGACTCCAGTTCTCATGATCCCTCACCATTGGTTATGCTAGATAGGGATGTGAGAATCACAAGCCAAGAACAGCTGGATAGCCACCATGGCCCAGCTGTGATAAGGCTGAAAGCATTTAAAAAAAAAAACCAGATGAAGGCTTTTTCAGCTTATCAAGGACTGAGCATAAGCAGAAGTTAAGATTTACTTGGTATAAGGAGACCATATCATTCATATTCTGCAATCGAAATTGTAACCAGCTAGAAGTTTCCAGGAAGGTCACACATCATGTCGTAAAATACAGGCTAGGTATGAGTTGCAATGCTGTGACATAATGGGAGTGCTCCAGTGTTCAGAAATGCTCAAGGAAAATGGCACAGATGGAGCATTTCTTAGTGTTATGTGGCCTTTAGGTTGCTTAGGGTTTTTTTTTTTCCTTTTGTACAGTTATTGTTACAAGTTATAGAGAGGCTAATCCTGCCCCTAACATGGCATTTTGTCATTGGATAAACCTCCTTCTTCCAAATGCTGCACTAACCTTCCCACAGCAAGCTCCTTGTCCAGCATAGTTGTGGTATGTAGAATTGGGGAAACAACGTAACACAGATAGCAGGCCGAGATCAAGTCCTATAGCTGGTACAAGACGATGCAGCAGGTCTATGGGGTGCATAGGAACCCAAATGATCCAGAGGTTGCATCCTGAATCCCAGATTCTATTGGTTGTTGTTGTTGTTGTTGTTGTTCAGGTAAAAAATATAGCTAAAAATACACTAAATAAAAAAGTTAAAAAATATCACCAAATTATTCTCTCTAAATTTGTTTGTTTGCTTATTACATCTATATCCTCCCTTTCTCTCAAATGGGATTTTAAAAAAGTCTTAACCTGCCTGAGGAAAGATAGCAAGGACAATGCCAGATTGACCTCTTTCAGAAGGGAGTTTCAGGCCCTTTCTGCACTGGGCTTAAAACGGCGCAGAGCAACCTCTGATGGAGGTCTTCTGCACCATGGAGTGGACTGGGTCGGACTACTTTTCGTAGTTCCGCACCTCATTCCACTCCAGAGTGACTGGAACTGGTCGCACAGCATGCTTTTTAAAAACCTCTTTTAAGAGGTTTTTCAAAAGCAGGGAGTGTGTGACCCCGTGTTGCTCTGTTGCCGTGCTCCGGTGCAGATTTGCCAGCACGCACTAGTGCGTGCCTGCAGACCTGCTGGAGGTCTGCTTTAGGCTGGTGAGCTTCTCCGGTTGGTGGAGAGCCTCCACTAACCAGAAGCCGCCATTTTGGACACCGGAGCAGTGTGGAGCGACAAACTCCACACTGCTCCTCATCCCGACGGACTCGATCGGACAAAGAAGAAATCCGGTGAGTCCCGTTTCTGCCCGATTCATGCCCCACATGTGGAAAGGGCCTCAGAGTGAGGGAACAGCCACCATTAGGGTTTTCTCCTATGTTCCCACCAGATGTAGCTGTCAGGGTGGTGGGCAAGAGAGAAAGCTTTCTGCAGAGGATCTCAAAACACAGGCCGGCTCATATGGAAGAATATGGTCTGTCAGATAAACTACAGTCGCTCCCTATAGGACTACACCTAAAAGCAACAGTCCCTTTTCTGAGCATTTGATCTTTTGCTAAGGATGTTGCCAGTGTTTGTGATTATCTGGCTGGGTATGTCAATTTGTCTAGTTTGGTATGCTCAGCTGTGCTACAGACTGACTGCTATTTCCCCAAGCAGTTCTCCTATGGCTCAGAATATTTTGTGTATGCCAGCAAGGCACCCCATATTACTTGTTCTACAAGTGCATAGCCTACAGGTTCTTTAATGTTAACCCATTCCTTTTAAGAAACTTCCATTCATTTCTGTGATCTCTAACTTTGCCCATCCTGTTGTAAATAGATACAGATATATGCACATACCCACACACCCCACAGCCCTTAAATGGCAGATAATACCCGCTTTTGCACATTTGAACCCATTAGCTCCATCCCTCATTTTATAAACTTGAGTCTAAAACTGATGTCTCCTCCTCTCTACATAGCCTTCCACAAGTTTTGTGAATAAAAACTGTGCCGCAATATGTCGTGACTAACATGCCATGAAGCTTTTATTCAAACAGCAGATGAAGTTGGTTCATTTTAGAAAGGAGTAGGAGGAGGCAGAACACTCCGTTGAAACTGACAGAGCACTGTTTGCTAGAAAAGCAAGGAGGAGATGCTTGAGTCCAACTGCTTTCGGATCTCAGTGTCAAAGGCTGAGGAGGCCATATGGGGGTGGGATGGGGGGTGCCAGGGTGTGTTATCAGTTAGGTTATACATTATACAAGAACCTTGCCACATTTTTATGGCAAGCCGATGGCATGTGATTGCATGCCACTAGGAGATATCTTGAAAGTGCCGAAGTATAAATGAGCCGTCCCTCCTTCTTGCGGTTATTTTTATTGATTCAGTTCCAGGTACTGTGATGCAGCACACAAGTCAGCTCATGGTAGCAGATGTATGCAGAGCAAGTAAGGAAAGAGACAGAAGAAATCCAGATCCAAGTGATACTGGGCTGTGGAAATAAGCTGTATGGTGACTAAGAATGTTTGTTCATGCACTCCTTGTCCCCATGTGCTCCAATATAGCCTCCTACTATACCCTTGCTTACTGGAATGTTTAATGCAGAGATGGACAATGTGCAGTCTATAGGCCCCATGTGGCCATGCAGTCATTATTGATACACCCCCATGTGCTGCCATTGCTGAAACTGATAGGACTGCATCCACCACCAGTACAAGCAAGCTTCTGAAATTTCACAGCACCACATAAAAACCCTCTTTCTTTTTTCCTTTTTTTGAGGTTAATCCTACCTTTTCTGGAAGGGAAGGAGATGCTTTGCCTTGCTTTTTTGCAGGGCCCTATTTAAATCAATAGTCCTGCTCAGCTCATAAAGGGGTACATCTTTCAGAGAGAAGCTGCCTTCACTGAATCACGATAGTGGGGAGGCCTTCAGTTTCTCAAGAGGAGAGACCTCCTGCAACTGCAACCTGCAAAATGAGACTCTTTTCTAAGAGCCCATGGACTTACCAAGGAATGGATGGGTAGAGCACTGAAGAGGTGGGGGAACCCCTATGGCTGGCATGCTGTTAGGCAGTTACAATATCATAAGCTAGACTTGTAACCTTGTAACTGTTTCATATTCACATTTGTGATTGTGGCAGCTTTGCTAGGACAACTGTCCCTGAAACCAACCTTAAAAGCCAGTGAGCTATCCTGAATGATAAGAGTTCTGTAGTGCTGGAGAGTGGGGAATTGCAGAATGGTGGAAGCGCCCTTGTCACATCATCCACAAGTGTCCCACTCACCAGCAACACTGAACTGATTGCCCTAGGAGACAGTGCCCTGCAGTGGATAGGGAGCTGGAGTGACTGTTTTGCAATGGGAGAATGCATGGCACATTGTGCAATTATCTGTGCAATGGTGTTGATATTTTCACATACCTACAATCATGTAAATTTACACTATGCAGGCAGGAATAGGGTCTCAGTCTGAGTTTGTCATTCAGTAATCACATGGCAAATACATCAAAAGTCTCACAAAGCTCAACACTCAAGGAAGCGAGCAAAGCCACAGATCAGATTAATCAGATGGAGCAGTGAGACTTCTTGCCTGTCTTTCTTTTATATGCCAAACATGTTGGAAACACAGATTATACTTAGAAGCATTTGTTAAGGTGGGCTTATGCTGTAAGGCAGTCCATTTTTCAAGATCTTGTTGTTGCTACTTCTCCTGGACTGTCTGCTAGGTCACCTCCTTTTTTTGGGGACTTCCTCCCACTCTGTGCTTCTGCCTCCTTCCAGTCCAATGTTCATATACGTTCCTATATGCTCCAAAGTATGGAACTTGGAAAAGTTACCTTTTTGGATTCCAAGTCCCAGAACCACCACCATCAGCATGGACTTTGACTATGCTGCCTGGGTGTGTGTGTGTGTATATATTTGTGTTTATTGAAGTGCTATAATTCTAAAAAGGAACTTTCACAATAAAAAGCAACTGTTTTGAAGTCCCTTTTTCTTTTGTGGCTGACGTCATTACCAGTACTAAGATAAGGTGCATGAAACTGGGTTCAAACATAAACATGATTGTTAGGGAATAAGAGGTGCTCCCATGATCTCTCATCATTGCACCATGACCACTTATGGAGATAACCAATATGTGTGTGTGAGGGATGGTGTGCATGTCATATGAACAGCCAGACTATATATCAGACATTGACAACAGTTGCCTCACAAGTATGTAAACAACGGTATACAACACTGATCCTCACTGTCCTGTCTCTGTCGCCATCTTGTGACTTCTACTGGCAATGCCATGGAGACCTTCTTTCATCCAATCAGAAAGGGGGCCTCTTTCTACAAGCCACACCCCCTTGAGACCTTCTGCTGAACCTATTCATACTTTAAGGTTAGGATGGGCAACTTTAGACCCAGGTTCAATTTGATCCGGCTCTTTAGAGTTCTCCAGATGGCCATACCCCCCTTCCCCACAATACCATTGTTTGGCCGTTTTCCAGCTTTTGTACAGGCTTTTTTGGTCATCAGCAGTAAGAGCGTTAAGCTTTTATGATCCTTCTCTTTGGCTTTGGCTGTGCCCATTGCTGAAATGAAACCCCTCCCTGCTGTTTTAAGAATATCTCTAATATCAGTTTGGCCCTCTGGCTGAGAGAGGTAGTGTGATAGATGATGGCTCTGAGGTCGAGGAGCAACTGATTGTGCCAGGAACAGAGCCAGTGATTGACCAAACTAGCTTGCAAACATCCCCCTCAGTTGAAAGACAAGCAGAGGCAGAGTTGCCCCAGCCAAGTTCAGAGGAAGAGGGAACCAGCAGTGATTTGGACGAATTACTGTCACTTGTGCCCCTTAGCCCCCAATCATGGAGGAGGCTGAAACGGACAGCTCAGAGGGAAGCTGCGTTGGCTAGATTAGGGAAACAATGACAAGTAACACCTGTTCTCAGTGGCTATTTAAGTCTGTCAGTGTGGCTTGCCCTTTGCTTGTAGGAAATTACTTTGCAAGTCCTCTCAACCCTCATGTTCTGGTTCCGTCGGCCCCTCTGAATTGACGTCTGCTTTCTGGACCTTTGGATTGGATCTTGACCTGGCTCGGCTCTGTGGTTCCCTTAGTAGTTGTTTGTATTGAACATTCCTCCACTGCTGCCTCACCCTCCTCCTCCTCGCAGCAGGTATTCTCGCCTCTTACCCCTTGCTGTCAGTGAGGCATAGGCAGGGAGTTGGACTCTGACAGGTTCCCTGCTCTTGCTTGAGGGATGGAGCCTCCTCAGTTGTTGGACTGATGTTTCTGTCAGTTGTAGCAGGGGTGACAAATGGTGAGACATGTAGTCCAACAGTATCTGAAGGTTTATAAATTACTCATTCCTCATTTAAGGAGATACAGAAATATGGAGACTTTATGTACACACATTCTCATCATTTCATGCCTGTTCCGATAATGTTATCTATGCTATTATATCCAAATGCCCAGAGAAAAATATGGGTCTGAAGGCATTTGATGTAACCATACTTTCAGCTCCTATCAGAAGGCAGTAGAGAGGATCTCAACCTTGTATCTCCCAGATGTTGCTGCACTACATGTCCAATAATGTTGAGCCACTCCAACCATGACCATACCGATTAGAGATGTCTGGAACTGTAGACCAAGAGAGCTGGGTAATCCAAAATTGGGGAAGATAGCTTAACATGACTTTGGGCTTTATCTGATAAGAAGATGTGTGTGTGAGAGAGGGAGGGAAACTGAGAGAGATGGTACATCTCAGAAAGTTGGCTTTACCTTATGAGTCTGCAGTCCCACTCACTCTACATTGATTCATGCTTTTAGATTTGTGAGGGAAGTTTTATCTCATGTAGGTGGAGATTTGAAGTAGAATCTCCCCCCAGTCAGCACCTCTACTTCTTTTACTTTAACAATGGGCCACTGCAGAAGATTCATATTAGAGATTCTCCATCTTGAAGATCTCTAGCACTTCTCCATCACTGGCATGTTTGTGTTTTTTACTACTGAGCTTCTGCGCAGTCAGTTAGTCAGTCAGCCCTTGCTTGAGATACTTAGCCCCCCCACCCCACGTATTACACCCACATAATTACAGCAGCACAAAGAGTGGGCTGATGAAGCAGCAGCATTTTAAAAACCACATACTCTGATCTCCAAGCAATCTCTCCTACCTACTTCTTCCCCCATCAGCAGGGGTGTCAGCTGTGTTGCTTCTAACATACTCTGAGTCATCTTCTCAGGCAGCTTGTAAATACTTGAATGTGCCCATCAATGTCAAAGCACGGCACCTTGCTACAATATGATGGAGGCTCCTCAGCTTTTATTCAAATCAACTCAACTTTCTTGGAGGGGTAGTAGAAAGCAGAACTGGAAGAACGTAATTTTTGATAACATCTTTCAGCCTGCATGTAGATTCTAGAAGCTGCCCTCCAAAAAAGTAACTTATGCATGCTGTAATAGCAAGTAGCTGTATCCTTAAGTGGCATCTGTCACATCTATAGCTGTATCCTTAAGTGGCAGCTTAGTCTGTCACTGTCAGGAGATTGTATATATCACAACAGCAACAAACACATCTTCAAATCATATAAGCACTTCGGTGCCGAAGGAACAGTTCACCAAGGAAGGTAAGTCTGAATGATGATGTCAACTGGATTCTAACTGCCCCCATTCATGGTTGCTTTTATTGGTGAGGGCTAGTGGGAGTTGAAGTCCAATAACATCTGGAGAAGGACATGTTCCCTATCTCAGCTGCACAGAAAGGTGATAATGCTGGTGAGAGGAAACTGAAGTTCATATTCTTGTGTCTCCTATGAATGTTGGTATGTGATAAGAATTAGAGTGGGGGTTTGTAGAAAGGAGAAGTCATTTCAGGTTTGTGACATAATATGAGTATTCTTTTCTCTTCCCCCTGCTACCTTTGCTGAAAATAATCTGTACAAACTGTGCCCAGATTATGTTCAGCGATGGTTGCTTATTTGTTTCAGCAAAATAGATGTAGCACGTTTTGCAATATGGCCACAATATGGCAACTAGCCCAGGGGTGGAGGGAATAGCTTCAGTGTCAGTGAATGTACATCAGGTTTTACTCCAACATTTCAAGAATCCAAGGTGCTGAACTCTATCTGACAGAGAAATTCAGCACCTTGGATAGCTCCTATGAAATCCACACTCAAATCCAGAGTGGTTTCACTGGTTCGCTTATATGGGACACATACACTGCTTCTGGGCAGAGCCTATGTTTACATTGGCTATCACTATCAGGTAGCGAGGACAGGGAAGATTTGATTAGTATGGGATATGAATTCTTTGTCAGCCTAGGGACTTCTCTTTCTCAGAAATAGCAACAACTGTTCTCATCAGTGGTTTGCACATGGACAGTCTGCATGTACCTTTACAGGGCTGTGACTGGCCATTGTAAGGGAATATATGTCTGAGATTTTACCATCACCCTGATGTCCAACTACTGCCTGACAGTGACAGCCAAGAATATTATGTGCACACATCACAGTGTGCCTGGCTTGCTGCCATCCAGTTCTACTATCTCCTCTTTTAAATTGTACCAGAAGGCTTTTCTCCTTCTGTAGGTTTGGAAGGACCCTTCTCCATGGCATAATGGCTTCCAACCACATTGACAATAGCAAAGCCACCATTTTTCATACTGAATTCCACTATTCCACTGTTATCAGTTCATAAACAGAGACTCTGTTAATGGGAAATATTTCCTGGAAAATAATAAAATAATAATAGTAGTAGTAGTATTGAAATGATGTGTATATTTGTCTTTTCAATATGAGTTAATGCTGCTGTTTCTCTTGATGGTGGATGCTTTGAAATCATTCCTGTCTCATATGTGGCTTCCCTTTTCCCACCTTTTTCCTGAATTAGTAGCTTGGGTGATCCCAAACAGCCAATCAGTGATCACAGACCTATGAAGCCAATCAGATTGACAGTGTGATGATGTCATTCAGTAAATGAGAATAAGGATGACCCTTTCTGGATTAACTGTATGCATAGGTGCTCCTGCCTCACCATTGTACCACAGATAGAATTGTGTCACAAGTGTAGACAAAAGGGGTTGGCAACATGATTACGATACTCAGGACTAGTAAAGTCAAATTAAAGTGAGAGAGAGTATATAGTTCCCTGGGAGTGCTGGAAGTTGTAATTAACCCCCCCCTTTCAAAGCAATGTTTTGTGTGTTTGTGCCTGCATGCATACGTCCTTTTTCTAGGGTGGAAATAGGTCCCATGCAAAATGGCTTTGCATGATCAGCAGTTTCACTTCCTCTTTTGTGTAAAGCAAAGGTCATTAAAGCAGAATGGATGAGACAATGATGAATGAATATTTAGATAAACATTATAGCAACTTACAAATGTGATCAGAACATCCCTTTTCATTCAGTGCAATCGTTGCAGAGAGGTTTAATTCCTATTCAGTTCAGTGGCAATACCTATGCTGTCAAGGATTAATACAAAGTGAGTTAAGGCAAAGAAACTGAGCCCTCAAGCCATAACTATTTCATGTCCTCAGCCAGGGCTCTGGGGAACATTCACTCATTCCCAGAAATGAGAACAAGAGTAATTGTGAAGCCAACTGCTTTTCATCTCACTCCTTTATTTACCTTTCCCATTATTTCCTTCCACTCCCAGGTAAAGAAATGAAGCTTGTCTGAAAGGATGACCTGCAGGGGTGTGGCAAAAAAAAAGTTAACATGAAACATTGTTGAGTTGTTAGTCACTCTTTAATGAATTGTGGAGGAGGATATGAATCACTGGTAATAAAAAAATAAAAAATAATTTTGAAAAATCCTTATATTCCTAATTTGGTATGCTATTCTGTTCTGTTTATACATCAGGGAATTAATCAGGCCCTTGAACAAGCATGCCTATAATGTACATTTTACATTCACTTTACCATAGTTGTATATACTAAGTACATTCCCATCCCCTCTCATTATAAATGCATATACTTAGATGTTCCCACTGAAATGAAATTAGACATATAATTGATTTCAGATTTCAAGTAGATTGATACATAGCTGCAAGTCTTTAAAAGAATAAAGAGGCTGGAATTCACAATCACAGAACTGATTTGTATTTACATTACCACCATATTCAACAGTGTAAAGATTATGTAAGCATTGTAAAAGTCCCCCAGTCCTGACTTACTGGGCAGCAGTTGCTGCAAGTGATGGAGGTCTGCCCTCCTGTTGATTGAAATACAGTAGAGTGAAGTTCCCACCCCCTCTGTCAAGTGATCTCTGGTGTGAAGAGGAATTCCTACAAGGATCCTACTTCTGGCTGTCGCACCAGAGATTGCTGGAGGGATGGGGGTGAGATCATCAATTTGCTGCATCCTGATTGACAGGAGAACAGACCCCTGTTGCTTGCAGCAGCTGCTGCTCAGTAAGTCAGGAGGGTCAGGAAATTGGGCTGTGATGTGTTACATAACTAAAGTAGCAAAACAGCTGATCTGGAATACCAGCCAGACATCCTAGCAGGTGTTAACAATTGTATATACCAGCAGCAACTCCTTCTCTTGAGTATGGCTCCTTAAGAAGCCAAACATTACCCTCTATACACAAGAGGGAAGTAGTAGCAGGACTGAGGAAATTTGAGGAGCTGGAACCAAACCCTAGTGGATACTGAGGGCCCACTATACCGGGAAAGATTCTAGAGCAGATCATTACACAGACAGTCTGTTAGCACTGAAAAAGGAATGCCGTGATAACTAAAAGCCAACATGGGTTTCTCAAACAGTTATGTCAGTCTTATTCTTTTCTTTTTAATAGAGTGACAAATTTGGTAAATAAAGGGAATACTGTAGATGTAGCATATCTTGATTTCCGTAATACCTTTGACAGGGTCCTCCATGATATTCTCGTAAACAAGCTAGTAAAATCTGGGCTAGACAACGTTACTCTTAGGTGAATTTGTAAATGGTTGATCCATGAATAGGACTATAGTGTCAAGGTCAAGGGAAGTTACAGTACCACTCGATTCTGCTTTGGTCAGACCCCATCAGGAATACTGTGTACAATTCTGGGCACTACAGCTCAAGAAGGATATTGACAAGCTGGAATGTGTCCAGAGGAGGGTGATCAAAATGGTATAAAAGGTCTGGAAACCATGTCCTATGAAGAGTGGCTTAGGAAGCTGGGTATGTTAAGCTTGGAGAAGCGAAGGTTAAGAGGTGACATGATAGCCATGTTTAAATATTTGAAGGGATGTTATATGGAGGATGGAGCAAGCTTGTTTTGTGCTGCTTCAGAGACTAGGGCATGGAGCAATGGCTTCAAATGTCAGGAAAAGAGATTCCACATAAATATTATGAAAAACCTCCTGATGATAAGAGCAGTTCAATAGTGGAATACACTGCCTTAGAGTGTAGTGGAGTCTCCATCCTTGGGAGTTTTTAAACTGAGGTTGGATGGTCGTATGTCAGAAGTGGTTTCATTGTGTATTCCTGCATGGTAGAGGGCTGGACTTGATGGCTTTTGTGGTCTCTTCCAACTCTATGATTCTGTGATCTAGGAATTTCAATCACAGTTGTATGCCAGAGATAAATTTTCCTTATGTACAGGAATGTACAGGAGAGAATATATTTTTTGCAAAATTTGGGTGTCAAAGAGAATTTCTAGGAGCTGGAACAGATTAGAAATCTGCTGCCTGAAGTCTGCAGCAATGCAGGTACAGAGCTGGAAAAAGTTCCTTCATTGGATTACAACTTCAAAATCTCCTGATCAACATAGCCAGTGTTGCATCTGGATGCTAGCTGTGGGATTCTGGGAATTGTGGTCCAAAATATTACCTTTTCAGGCTCTGTGCAGGTGTCAGTTGCCAGAGGGCCAGTGTCTATTGGAAAGTTATGTTCCAACTTTCCTTTGTTTGTCTTGCTTATGCATACATTCGGAACATCTCAGGGCATGTTTACTGTTTCATCCCAAAGGGGTAAGTATCACCAACAAATCTGGTGAGATAGGAAGAGAGAGGAAAAGGGGTGGGGGAGGGAGAATGCATAGCAACCAAATACAGAGCAAGCTACAAAGCAAGTGAGGTTTCCATGGACACATTTTTTCCCCAGTGACAATCCGTTTTTAAAAAGAAAATACAGATTTGTTCAGTCAGGTTAAGAACATAACAATGATTGACAGATAAAGAAAGCATCATGTACCTACCTGTTTCATCACAGAAGGCTTGGCTTAATCAAACAGATGAATCTGAGGGGCCATCCAAGATACTGATCATGCTCTTAGTATTCTGTGTGTGTGTGTGTGTGTTTTAAAGACAGACAGATGAAATCCAACCCTGAACCCTATGGCCAGCACACAATACTGCTCAAAAAGCCCATCAAGATTTACATATGCCATTTGCCAGCATTTGACATCTCAGGTCAGCCAGTCCACCAGGTGTAAGGGCTAAGCCCCACAGGTTGTACACTGTACATAGGAGAGGTCATTTATAACAGCAGGAAGGGAAGGGAAGTCACTTCCTGTTCATTTCCTGTTTCAGAAAAGACCTCTCCTGGGTCTAAACTGACCAGGGTGGGGGCTAAAAATGTGACAAAAATGGATCTGGAGGGTGTTTGGGATGCCAAATTTTTTTTTAAAGCTCTTTTTGGAGTTTTAACCCATGGGTTGCACTTTGCCCACCCCAATGTACAGCCTACACTTAAATAACAATACAAGCACGAGCCCAATTCAAAATAAGGCATTTTTAAATCCCACAAATTTCAATGGACACATTACAATTTATGTTCAAGTTAACCATTTGAAAGCTTCTGACTTTGCCTTAATTGTGCTCGGTGTGTTATGTAGAAATTTGAAACATAGCCAATGATTTAGAGCTCTTTGGTAACAAGAAGAGTTTAGAGCTCTTGCAAGACTGACAGAGGGATTCTACGCAAATGAATTTTAAAAAGGTATTTTTAATACTGCCAGAAAGAGGGAGAGAGAAAAAAAAACACCCTATCTCAAAAAAGGATGGTTTCTTCTGGATAACGACTTGGATTCATTAAATCTTTACTTATGAAAGTAAAGCAATAATGTTAATTAGGAATTCTATGATACATCTGTACTGTAAAGCTGCAGCAGTCTGATACCATTTTAACTGCCATGGTTCTGTCCTGTGGAATCTTGGGATTTGCAGTTTGGCCAGATACTAACAATTTTCTGATAGAAAGTTATATTGTACACCCCTCAACCACAGCACTAGAGCACTTCAGAAGAAAACGCTCAGTGCAAATTACAAATACTAGGATCCTAAGATTTTCCTTGTAGCAGAATGGCAAACTTTTAACAGCCAGGTAAACTGCCTTTTTGGAAGGGAAAAAAAATGTAGAGTGCTTTATACCTAAACCTGCAGAAAGACTGTATGTATAGGGAAAATGTCAAAAAAATGCAGAATGAGCTCAGGCTCGCTAAAGAGGTTAACAACAATAAAAACGGCTCTTTTGGTACGTCTGTAGAAAAAGGAAAAACAAGCAGATGGTGGAGCGGCTGCAAGGACAAGATGATGAAGTGATAACAAGGGACAGAGAAAAGGCAGAACTACTCAATGTCTTCTTTCCACGGTCTTCTCCTGAAAGGAAAACAGTGTTCAACCTGGAGAAAATGGAGTAGATGATGTAATAGGAGAAATGCAGCACAGAATAGGTAAAGAGGTAGTACAGGAATACCTGGTTGCTCTAAATGAATTCAAGTCTCCAGGGCCAGATGAACTACATCCAAGGGTATTAAAAGAACTGGCAGAAGTAATTTCAGAACCACTACAATAATCCTTGAGAGTTCCTGGAGATGAGGAGAAATCCCAGCAGATTGGAGGAGGGCAAATGTTGTCCCCATTTTCAAAAAGGAGAATAAAGAGGACCCAAACAATTACTGCCCAGTCAGCCTGACATCAATACAAGGAAAGATCATAAGGCAGATCATTAAACAAACATTCTGTAAGCACTTAGGAAGGAATGCTGTTAACATGGGTTCCTAAAAAACAAGTCATGCCAGGCTAATCTGATAGTTACAAGCTTGGTGGATGAAGGGATGTAGTGTATCTTGATTTTATTAAGGCCTTTGACAAGGTCCCCCATGATATTTTTGCAAACAAGAGAGTAAAATGTGAGTTAGACAATGCTACTGTTAGGTGGAGTTGTAACTGGCTGATGGGCTGAACACAAAGGGTACTCACCAATGGCTTCTCTTCATCCTGGAAAGAAGTGACTAGTGGGGTGCCACAGGGCTCTGTCCTGGACCCAGTGCTATTCAACATCTTCATCAGTGACTTGGATGATGGAATAGAGGGCATGCTCATCATATTTCCAGATGACACCAAATTCAGAGAGATATCTAAAATTCCAGAGGACAGGATCAGAATTCAAAATGACCTTGATAGGTTAGACAGCTAGGCCAAAACTAACAAAATGAATTGTATCCGGGAGAAACACAGGGTACTACGCTTAGGAAGAAAGAATGAAATGCACAAATATCGGATGGGTGATACCTAGCTTGAAAACAGTATGTGTGAAAGAGATCTAGGAGTCTTAGTGGGCCACAAGCTGAACATGAGTCAACCGTGTGATGTGGTAGTGAAACAGCCAATGAGATTCTAGGTTGCATCAATAATGGCGAGATCAAGGAAGTAATAATGCCACTTTATTCTGCTATGGTTAGATCTCACCTGGAACACTGTATACAGTTCTGGGTACCACAATTCAAGAAGGATATTGACAAGTAGGATCATATCCAGAGGAGGGTGACCAAAATGGTGTGGAAACCATGCCCTATGAGGAGTGGCTTAGGGAGCTAGGTATGCTTAGCCTGACAAAAAGAAGGTTATGAGGTCACATGATAGCCATGTTTAAATATTTGAAAGGGTATCATATGGAAGATGGAGCAAGCTTGTTTTCTGCTGCTCCAGAGACTAGGACATAGAGCAATGGCTTCAAGCTACAGAAAAAGAGATTCTACCTAAACATTAGGAAGAACTTCCTGATGGTAAGAGCCATTTGACAGTGGAATATGCTGCTTTGGAGTGTGATGGAGTCACCTTCTTTGGAGGCTTTTAAACAGAGGCTAGATGGCCATTTGTGGGGGGGTGGTTTAAGTATGTGTTCCTGCGTGGCCATGGGTGGGACTTGATGGTCATGGTGGTATCTTCCAACTTTATGATTCCATGATTCACATCCAGGTGGCAGGCTCCGTGGAATGAGGAAGCATGGCATTTTGTTTATCTACTTGCACTAGTGTCTTCTATCTAAGGCTAGTGTTCTACTAAGTGTTGCTTTTCTGCCCTGCCACAACTTTGATTTTCCAAAGTAAGCAGCATCTAGGTATAGGTCAACTGCACAGCCTTAAGTAAACCCTCCTCCATCAGTATAAATGATTAATTAATGAAAGTGTTGTGTTCCCTTGAGAAAGCAGAGAACCTAAAAGAGAGAGTGAGAGCTCCATTAGCTGGTAGCGAAAATCCAAAAGGGAACAGAGATCTTTCCTTTGCCTCCTCACTCTCTTTGGATGGTTCTTGAGAACATCAGTGGCAGCTACTGCCTTCCCCATTCAGGTTATTAATATGTCACATTGGCTGCCAGGAACTCCCAAATCTGGCCCTTCATGCTGTTCTGAGAAATGTAGGAAGAAGCACAGGGAGGAGGCACTCTGCAGGCAGGGGGGCACTCAACACTTTCCTCTTGACCCGAGAATGTAGTCTTTCTATCTTTCTTAAAAGACTCAGAAGATGAGCTCCCAATAATATCCATTCTGTACCATAGAAGTCGGGGCTTGCAGGACAAGACGGTTTCAAGGAGATGTGACAGGTTACAGGGCAGAACCTAGCCGAAGGCTTTAGATGGTCTTGACTTTCTGCTGAGGCAAAATCTGTCTAAAGCTCAGTCACCCCACTAGAACTCCACTGGAAAATGTGTAAGGGTCCTGGCTTCTTCCTCAACTTGTCCTAACTCAACCTTTTCAGGAGGAATTCATTTGACTGCTTCTGATTCCCTTGTCCCAACAGAACAAGGAATACCTGAGGTTTAGTCAGTGGAGTACTCAATCTGGAAAACAAGGGCTATGAAATATTCTTTTTACCTCTCTGATTAAATAATCCCAGAACTTCACAATGATATCATAAAAATACTATACTCCATGTTTCTCTAAGGCAGAGATAGGTAAAACAGTGCCTTCTATGTCTATTTTATATTGTGTCCCTGGACTGCCTGTTTTCTGGCAAAAGAAGGGAAAAAAGGAAGCATTGCCTCTTTTGGGAGCTTCCTGAAAGCTTTTTTAAATAGGTTGTCTAGCACGCCTGAACTATTTAATGTCATAAAATACCCATTTTTCAACCCAGAAATGGACCTCTGGCCACTTTCAGGAGTTTTTTTTTTTTTGCCATTTCTTTTAAACAGTCCTTGCAGTCTCTAGAGGTTCCTGGGGCAGATAATTGGCCCCCTGAGCTTCTACACTTGCCCCTCACTCCATGTGCCCATTTTGTGCCCATTTTGCTCTGTTTGATTACTGCTAGATTTAAAATGACACTGAGGAGTAAAAGAAGACACTGTATTTGAACACCTATCAGAAAAGAAAACACTGTTCCATGAGATATCTGACTCTTGCTTTGTCCCTGATAAGTACCGTGACTTGTTTCACTGATAATCATAGCTCTGCATTATGTATGAGCCAGAAGTTAATTGGAACAAAATCAGTGTACTGCCAACAAGACAATGGACACTGAATGGAACAGATAAAGGAAAAGCTCTAGCATCGCTTAGAAAATGCTCCTGATTGCGCAGAGACAGTGTGCATACTGTCATTAAAAATATTTTAGCTTTCTGTTCTAGGCAACCCACTCACATGTGGCTCACATAGTTATTGTTTTTTTCCAGTCAGTAGGAGTAATAGGTTACTAAAATGATACTTTGAAGACAAGAGCTGTCCATCATACTGAACAGAAAGCGACATCCTTTGGGGATTTATGGGAGAGTTATGTCTAGACTCATATAACATAAAATCACTAAAATGACCATAAGTGAAATGACTAAGTTCTCTGTACGTTCCAACCTCTATTTTTCCCCCTCTCCCATTGGAGAACAGCAGCTCTATACATACTTCTGAAATTTAGATGGTGGGGGGAATAGTTGTAGAAGAAAAACCTGATATTCTGTAGGACTGTGGTTCACCTTTTGAACTGTGGCTTCTCTGTCTGACTGACTTTTTTTTAAATTTCTTTTTAAAATCTGTTCCTATGGATTTTCTCTTTTGTCATCTAATTTTGCCTCAGTCCCCCTTTGGTTATTATAACAGCCACAATAGTACCTTAAGCAAAATAGGTATAACATTTGAGTTTGTACATGTGTCCTGATTAAACATTTTTGTTTTAAAGTCTAAAGGATGTGTGTGAAATTCTTACAATATTAGCTACTGAAAAAACCCCTATTTTTATGGGGAGAGGAGAAGGAAAGGCAGGAAAACTCTATAGATGGGGAACTACAACCAAAAGTAACCTTTCTTCAAGCTTGTGTCCTTCAGATGGATTTGAGTACAGCTTCCATCTTCCCTACCTGTTGTGGCCTAGGAATTGTAGAGAAATGTTTTTATAGATTTGTGCATGTATGAATCAGTGCTAAAGACTGTTGGGGGCAAAGTATTAAAGCAAAGCTATTATTCAAAATGAATGAGCCCAGGGACACACAGATAGCTGAACACAATGTAAGTAATCTGTTTAATAGCTACTTTTTTGGGGGGAAAGTCCTCATCTAACTGTTGGATACAATTGTTCTCTTCTGGTGCTCTTTAATGAGTCCTTCTCACTGCAAGTACAAATAATTGCAGGTACAACTTACATCACTGAGACAGGCAATGCTGAGCCAGCCAGATAAACTCCAATGGCCATTGCAACAGCAAGGACAATTACAGCAAAACAATTATACCAGCAAGAAATCTGCCTGCAGTTTTCAGAATATTAAAAAAAAAAAAAAAAGGGCCCCTCCATAATTATTGTCTTTTTCTTTTTTAAAAAAGATGGCAATCAGTACAATATCAACAATAACAACCATCTTTGCTAAGTCCAGACAAGAAGTTGCAACCTCTGTAGCAGACAGCCAGTAAGACAAAAAAGAGTGCCAGGAAATCTGGGCAAAATACGCAGTCCATTAATGGCACTACCTATAGCTGGCACTTGAGGAAATGTCTGCAGCACAGAGGGATTTAATGGGTACCTGCCTGTCATCACTTTGTTATTATGAGAACTTTTCAGACAAGGTACTTAACTGATGGCCACCAGTGTGCAGGCGTGAATGATGGATGACACAAGGGAAAAATGTGTAGGAGTTGAGTTTTTCTATTGTTTTCACTCTGCAGCAACTTGAGCTGCAAAGAGAAATTGAGGCTCAAACCAGTAGCCAAGAGGTCTATCCCATTTAGTTTCCAAAGACTGCAAACAGTTACTTTTGGAACTACAGCTCTTAGAATCCCTTAGCCACCATAGGAAGTAAAAAAAAAAAAAAAGATAAATACCTTCAGGGTTGTATGTATTCTTCTGCTTGCAATGAGCCCCCTTCAGCCTTTGAATAGAGCTCTGTGCATGCCCAGGTCTACCATTGTTTCTAGGCACTCTTCCATACATACAGTTAAGTACATGGGGCCTCTGCCTGTAGATATGAACTGTTGATCAAGCTGTTTCTACAGATTTCCCTCCTTTCCATTTCTCCGTTTGGGCTGTGCCATTTCAGTATGGACTCTCAGTCTTCCCTTTTTCTGTGTGGATGCCCATAAGGGTGATGGTGGTGAGATATTTTTAGATAAGTGGCACTTTTTGGTATGTATTTTTCAAATACTGTTTACAGGCATGGATCCATCCATTAAACTGTGTCTGTAGGCATTTTGAATTGTACTAATTTTTTTCTATGTAGATTTTTCAAAAAAGCACATTTATTGCAAGTGTCTTCCAACATCTTGAAATCAGTGGATTTTCAAACACAAATAATATCCAAACCACATCCATTTCTGAACTGAGCAGCCCATGAAAATCTAGAGCAACAGCAGCAAAAACAACAGCTAAAATGGATGAGTGGATTCTTTGCACATCCTGGCTTTACACATTTATAATGAATGTATAAGGGGAAGGGAGGATGCAACTGTTATGGTCCTACCTTCCCATGTACCCTGATGCATCCACCATGCTCTGTTCAAACATCTAAACATCTAAAAAGGGGCTTGGTCTCTGCTTCAACCAGATTATCAGGTTTCAACAACATTTTAATAGCTGAGGAAAAGCCAAATTTGGGTTCCAGGAGTGCAATTAGCACTCATGACAGAGTGTCTGGATGTTTTGGTATAACTGCTGGGGCAAACTCTGGACAGTGCTGCTGATGAGAAAGGACCCTCCCCCCAATACTTGGACTAGTTTTAGAGTCCTTGTTCTTTAGAACAGTGCTGGGAAACCAGTTGTTGCTAATTCAATTCTAAAAGTGTGTAGAAAAAAAGGTTTTTGCCTGCTAACAGTAGAAGGGCAAGAAGGAGGTCGTTCTAACTTCTCTGGGAAAGGGAAGCCCAAAGTCAAGGAGCCGCCACTGAGAAGGTTCCATCTCAGTTCCCCACTAACAGTACCAGTGAAGATGGTGAGGCTGAAAGAAGGACTTCTTGAGGATCTCAGGGTCTGGGCAGGCTCAATTGAGGATATTGTTATTGTGTGCTTTCAAGTTGTTTCTGACTTATGGTGACCCTTGAAAGCACACAACAACAATAATGCCATTTGAACCTGCCCAAACTAGGGGTTTCTTGGTAAGATTTGTTCAGAGGGTGCTTATCTTTGCCTTCCTCTGACTTACGCAGAATCACCCAGTGGGTTTCTATGGCTGAGTGGGGATTTGAACCCTGATCGCTATTGTATGGAGATATATTATCAAGCTGCCTGCCTGCCTGCCTGCCTTCCCATTATCTACAGATGTTACCTTCTGTGTACCAGAGGCTCTTCAGCCATGAGGTCTTTGAAGTCTCTTCCCAAGAAAACTTGTCTACAGCCTGCCTATTTTGTTATCTTTTCTACAATGGGCAGAGAGGGGTTTGTTCTCCTAAACCTTCAAAATCTCCTTGCTTGGATGCTGCTTAAATCTGCTGTTTTTATTTTTGACTGATTACTGCATTCTATTATATTTTATTCTTATTTTTATGTTTTCAAAACTTTCCTGGGGATGTTATAATTGGAGGTATGGTAATTATATTTTCCCAAATACAAACAAACAAACATAATACACTAAACCTTATGCTGGTAGTGCTCTAGTCTCTTTACATTCTAGTCTAATCTGTATGTTTTTGTTCCATTGATTTACACAATGGGAATGGCTGGTCAGTGTGTCTTTGATTTGTATTTGGATAGTTAACGACACAGGCCATTTCTTCACTAGACTGTTATAGTGCTATTATTCCGCTTTCAACATTCTATGGAATCCTGGGGTTTGCAGTTTAGGGAGGGGCCTTTGCAGATTCTATAGGATGTTGAAAGTGGAATAATAGTGCTATAACAGTCTATTGTGGAAATGGTCACAGTAACATGCTGCCCTTCCCTTGTCAACAGCTGGACATTAAGAAGCACTGGCTAAGAAACCTAGGCTAGCATAAAAGAGAAGACATGGGGTATAGTGAAGCAACACAAAGTGCAGTCCTAACTGTCCAAGGACCAACTGAGGCAAGACTAGGCTAGCTGATGGTGAACAGAATCCAAGTCCTTCCCAGCTTGAGGGTACTGGAAATTATTTAAATTACTCTCATCCTGGTTCAACACTTTGCACTGTTAAAGAGAAGAGAATAACAACCAACCAGAAATATGATGAGCCAGGTAAAGAAGAGACAGATCAGTGCAATGCAGGGTCCCACTCCTTCAAACCTTCCTCTTTTGTCTTTTTTTGGGGGCATCTTTCCATTTGTCCAGGATTCAATATAGGTTAAAGAAGAAGTTGAAAAGCTATTAATTTGTGAAGTTATTCGTTAATTAGATTCCTCCCTGAATAATTCATTAGATCCCAAGACTGATGCAAAGGGTAATCCTATACTTTAACAACACAATTAGTTTTACATCATTAGTGCAGATGAATTCCCTCTGCCAGATGCAGTGAGACAATAAGACAGGAAGGCCTTAGATGAAGAATTCAGACTCTAGCAGAATGAGCAAGGAGTCAGAGAAAAATGCCCATTAACCCATAGGATATGGAATACCAAAATGCTTATAAGTTCTAGGCTGAGAAACCTTAAGGCAGTTTGAAAAGTTTTTTCTCCAAACTTTTGCAGGAAGAATTTCTTTAAAACAGTACCAGTACCAAAGAAGAATTTCCAAAACAGGAAAATATCAAAACATGAACTCTACTACCTACGTTTGCAGATTGTTATTATTAATTTATGCAGCTCCATAACTGTAGATGGCATTTCACAGATTATAATGGTAGTGGGGTGGCAAAGGATACAGAGATTTAGCTGTACTGAAAAAATGTTCTGCACATGCTCACAGACACCTAAAACATTTCTGATTAAGAATTCTGAATTATAGACTGATCTTAAGCCATTTCTGCTCCCAGAGGTTATAATATTGTTTTAAAATGCTTCCAAACCCCTCTGCAGGTATGGAGGGCATTTCCATCATATTTTGGGGGCCCTTGAGCCCCCTGGGGTAAAATGAAATATTTACAAATTTTGCAACATTTTTCTAAAAGTTTCTTTTCTTTCCTTTTTATTCTTCTTTTTTTTGCCCCCAAATGCCCTCTTGGAGGAAAAGAGGGGCATTTCTATCATGTTTTGAGTCACCCTGGGCCAATTTAAGACCAGAGAAGGACTTTTTCTTTTGAAATAGGAAACGATGTCCATTCACTTCCTGTTGTAGAAAAGGCCTCTCTTGGCTGAGAAAGGCCCAAAACCATGGTGAAAATGCCACCTTGTCTCCTAGAGGGCATCTGGGGACAAAAAGGTTGTAATTTTTTTTAACTGGAGCAGCTGTGGCAAGGGTTTTGGCCTGCCAAGCTCTCCTGGGGGCTAATGTGCCCCTACCTTTCTCTAGTTGCCAACCTCTGCTTTAAAACAACCATTCCAAATGTTACAGTTTCTACATGTGTTGGACTCCTACCATTCAGAGGCAGAAATTGCATTATCTTTGAAACGACCAGAAACAAAAACGAAAACACTTTCTAAGGTGCCAGTACAAAGTGTGCCCCTGCAGGTCAAACACTGTGATGACTTAAATACCATCTTCCAATAGCCTTGGTCTTTTGTAAGAACAAAATTTTTAAAAAAGCAAAGCATTAACAATAATCCAACTGATTAAACATATCCAATTATTAGTGCAGATTAACCTCCCCATTTTTAACATTTAATGAAATTAATTTTCACACCTGGTGTTCTAAACTCTGGTCCCTGAATAACAGGGAAACTCAAATTGGCCCCTCAATAACAAGGCAACACAGGATTTTAAAATTCTGATGCGTAAGATAGGCCATGCGACTGCATGTGTGTGGGGGATTTTCACTTATGAGACACTGACATGATAGTGGGACTACTTAAAGATGGCTGCCAGAATGATTTGAGCTGAAAGAAGAACATGGATGTTTAATTTAAAAATAATTTAGTTACAGATCCAAGACCTCTAGAGTTCTTATTATGACACATTTTAAAGTAATGTGCATTTCTTGCTATCCAGAAGCAACTAGCACAGTCACTTAAGTTACTTACCAAAATGAGATAGTAAAAGTATTGTAAGCAGCTTTGACTCCTTTCAAGGAAAAAAGTGGGATATAAATAAAGGTCATCATCATCATCACCACCACCACCACACATAAGTAGTGATGCCACATAGACCCTGTAGCTAAACACTAACTATAAACAGTTACAGTTATGACACAGAAGGAATGAAGCTAACCCTCATTATGGTACAAACAGTAATGTAATATGATTATCTCTTAGTTATTGCAAAGAGGAATGAATTGCAAGTAGCTCATTATGAGTAATGACGTCTTCAAACTTTTGGACAAATGGTGCAGGACAAGTTTGAAGGGAAGAAAACTGAAAACAACAATTTTGTAAGTATCTTTGAGGCAAGTATTAAAGTGAAGCCGAACTTCCTCCAGCCTGCCTCTGGGATGGTTTCTGAGCATTTCTTACACTTCACACAAAATAAATGATTTTAACAAGACATAGTATTAGCATATGTTTATATCAGAAATTTGGGACTGATCTTCTTTCAAAAATAATCTGGTGTTCCACATAAGAACCATCACCAGAGAGGCTAAAAATAGATGGATTTTAATTTTATTGATCACAGATTTAAAATACTGTAATGCATCCTGATGTTGATGAACGTGTATGCTGTTTTACTTTATTTGATCATTGTTGTATATTTTTATTATGTTTAATAAAATTTGTTAAACAAGAATGCAGATATAGTCTCTCAGAGGCTAAAGGGTAAATCTGATGAAGAGATTAAAAAAGAATGGGAAATAGTGTCGGGTAATTGCTGGGTACTATCAGATGGCATTGCTTAGTACAAGTATATTGTTTATTAAGAGGATGTAATCAGATGAATAGTATGATCTAATATAACACAATATTTAGTACGGATTTATTGCAGGAGATATCAAGTAATATTATCAAATATTAGTGTGGTACATTTAATTTCAGTATGTTGATTATATAGAAGAAGAATTTGAAATCTAGGGAGGAGAGGAAGATTATCAGAAATATTTCAATGAATTATACAGTTATATAAGATGTGTTTTATATGTTGGAATGTCAATAAAATTATTTTTAAAAAATAAAATTTGTTAATAAAAATGTATTGGGAATCTCACTGAAATAACCTTTTCTCCTGTTGGATTACGGAAGCTTTTTGTCTACTCTTCAGTGGAAACCAAGATAGAATCTACCACTTGTATATACCCTGAATGTATCTTGTGACAATCAATTTAAAAAAAAAAACACCATCAAAACCTCAACTGGATTTTTTGGCATCTGTCAGAAGGATAAAACAACTGCCAAGTATGCTAATACGGGCATCAAATTTTACTGCACATTTCATACTTGATGGAATGTTTTATTTGCTACAACATATTGAAATTCCAATTTAAAGGTCATTTGGAAGGTGAAGGTGTTACTGACTCAGTGGCAAGATGTTTATCAAAAATGTTGCAGAAGAGGTAGAGCTAGAACGTAGATCTCAGTGTGTCAATTCCATAGTCATCTTTAGGTAGTAATAAAAATGACAGATGGTTATTGATTAGAAAAACGAGGTGCACATTGGGGCCTGAACGGCTAGTAATCCGAAGTATGTAGACAATGTGACGCCCATTCTCAGGGAAGAACGTGGTCTGTACCTTTTTTATGGAGGAATAATGACAACTAGCAGCTTCCCTGGCTTTTCTCACACTGAGTTGCCACCATATAATGCAAATCTTGTGCTGAAGTTTGACATGAAAATATATAAGTGTGCTAGAAAAGTGAGGCTAGTCAAAAAATGTTGTTTCCTTATAAGTAATGTCCTTTGCATATGATTGGTCATTACCTAGCTGGTCAATGTAGAACATGCCATTTATGATACAATTTGTAGAGTTTCCAGTATAATATTAGAAATGGTATCTCCTGAGATGTTTTTATGATGGTTGTGAGTAAAAGCACCCTTCAAGGTACCTCTGTGAAGGCAGACACTATTTTCATTCTGTCACTATCCAGAGTTATTCAGACAGGTGTCTATAAAGCATTGCTTTCTCCATTGTTTTCCTCACAAATTTCTTCATACCGTGTTTCCTCTCCAGAATACTAGAAAGAACATCTTGGGCTGTTCTTCTGGTTTCCACAAGGTACTGCTATCAACAATAGCATTAGCAGGGCTTTTTTTTTAAAAAAAAAAAAAAGTGGAGATGAACCTCTCTTAGCTTGCCCACCCCTAGTGCTTTACCCCTGGGCTCTGTCCCTCTGCTGGCAATCTTTAAAGCATACTGTTCGTACCCTCCTGTACTCCCATTACCAGGCTACAAATACTTTTCTTTCATAGAGAGGGAAAGGGGCACCTCTGATGTGAAAAAGAGCAATGTCAGCAAAGTTATTAGTGAGGGCAATCTTATTACACTACACAGGATGCTGTGTGTCTTTTTGATATGTGTACACTAATACCTTAGAACAGGACTAAGCATGTTCTAAAGTTTGGAGAGCTGCACACCACTATTTTTGGCTCTTCTGAAGCACCAGAGGGCTATAGTGCCATCATTTTGGCAGACCAGCCACCATTTCAAGATAATGTAAGGCTGTTTTGGGGTAGAAGAGGTCTCCCTCAACTGCCTAGTCTGCCCCAAGTATGTTCTATCTAATTGTTTTTTTTTAGCAAGATTAGGAGAGGTTGGAGGGGGGCAATGGATGTCTGGAGTGGTCCCAAAGACCACACATGAGCCTCCCAAATGTTATATGAAGCCCATAAGGCGAACAGTTCCCAACTTTGCCATCCAAAGAAAAGTAGTGATCTTACAGTTTAAAAAATTTGGTGAGTATTGGTACTATTGATGAGTATGCATATATGAAGTTTAAGGCTGCCATGTCATTCTGTAAGAACTGGTAGAAGAAAAGTAGAAGCAGTGGATTTGGCCCATAAATAATTGTTTACATGCTGCAGGGGATGCATGTGCAGTGATTATTATTATTTTTTCCTGGGGAAAAGATTTTAAAAGAGCAGAACAAATAACTGTTTACCTTTCTGGCAGAAGATTCAACATGGTCTCTGGGAAGTGCAGCTAAGTAGCACCAAGGGCTATACTGTTATAGTGCTATATTCTACTTTAATTGTCATGATGTTTGTAGTTTAGTGAGTTAAGTGAGGCCTTAGGGCTCTCTGGCAGAGAATTGTAATGTTCCTCCCTATCCTTCCTTGTTCAGTCCTCCCTTATTCTCTTCTGTTGCACTGTTGCAGCTCCATTACATAAAGCTTGTGGACTCCTCATTGACATCACTTTATGTGGGCTCTGTGGGAAATTCTAGATTCTACCACATTGCTTAAGGTCTTCTAGCAGCAGGAGCTTCTGTTTATGGGTTCTGCTTGCAGGTCTTCTTCCTGCTATGGTGCTAGGGAGTTGGCTAATTCTCATGATTGCATTGAATCTATATCTCTAGCTTGTTTACAGGCAGAAAAGTTGCCCTATTGCTCACTATGCTTGGGAGAGCCTTGACAATTATACGTCTACCTAAGACATGAGCTACAACATTAGATGTGCCAAAAGATTGGTATGAGCTTTTCCTGGCAATATACTTGTGCTTTCTGTTGTGAGGTTGAGAAATGGGTATAGTAATAGCATTACAGTGTTAGTGCCACTGTGCATGATAACTGACACATTCCATGCATGGCTAATGTGGGAATATCGTGAGCATGTAAGATTTGCTCTGCTGATTCACATTAAAGATGTAGCAGATCCAGAACTAGAAAGTAACAAGTTAACAAGTAAAGAAGTTACTTTAATCAATTTTTTTTGGTTAACAATTGGCTTAAAACATTAGATTTCTGAGCAAGAGGTAGGAGCAATGTTATTTGGAGGAGCAGAATGAATAACATTTTCTAGTAACTTGTTCAGGGCTCTTTTAGGATTATTTTAGAACAGAATTTTGCAGATTTTTAGCTATTCTGTTAATCCTATTAAATCTTTTAAATCTTTTTTTAACATCTTTTGAAATCTTTAAAACCATTTAAACCTCTTAATGGTAAAGGTTTTTTTTTTTTTTAAGAAATGAACATTTAATGAGTAATGCAGTGAATCATACAACAAGCCTTTTTTTTTTTTTTTTTAGGGCAATGTAACATGTTAATGGAAACAAATTACTTTGGGGAGCTTTGTAACAAGTTTTATTTTCAGATGATAATTTTCCAAGCTTTGCATTAGTCCAGCATTCTGTTCTCACTGTTACTCTGATTTCTGGGGTCCCTTAGGGGACACCTCAATGTGCTCCACGTGATGGGGGATGGAAACTAGCCAGAGCACAAGCAATAGCAATGAGAGAGGCAGGGTAACCTAGCAGGGTCTTTTTACCCAGTTTTTACAGGGTCAGGCCAAGCCAAAAACCAAACAAGAATACCCAATAAATGATTTTATTGAATAAAAGTCTCACGCACAAACGCACTCATGCACACATGCACCCAAGAGCTATCAAGAAACAAAAGAGAGGAAACTGGATAGAGGAGTATTGAAGGGGTACAGCTGGAGCAATACTGCACCTTTTCCTGAAGTCCGAGGTCTGGGAAGGCAGCAGAGAAATGGTGCTCAGCATGGAGAGGGCTGAGGGGATGACTCGACAGATAGAGCAACGGTCTGCTGGGGTGGCCGGGAGCGATCCAAAGAAATGCTAAAAAACCGGGACTATTTGTAGGGGAAAAAGTACCTGGTGGACTAATCCTTTCCTGGGGAGAACAATGGGTGTTGCGGTGAGAACAAAGCTCCACCATGGTAATTTCCTTTGTGTGATGGGATTGCAAGGTGTTGCCAAAGTCTCAGGATCTTTGACTGTGTTAGTTTATGGTGTGACTCCATGTAGATGGTTCTCGCCTGATGGAATATTTGCTCACCTTGGGGCAGACACTCTAATCCCCTTGATTCAGCGTCTAGGGCTGAAGACCCTTTGTTTATTGTGGGTTTACACACCTTGAGGTCTCCTGGGGCTACGTGACTGGGGATTTTACTGGCCTGACCTGGCTTGGTCCTTTGGCCGTGGTTGCCTACATGCTCATCCAGGCAACCTCTTAGACACACAGAATCATATTTAATATAAAATTGTAGACCCCGGGATAAGGTTTCTCCATCAGAGTAACATCACACCAGCCAAACATATGCATATGGGAAACCCACAGTTGCCAGTTTCTCCAGCAGTGAGTACTGAGAAGCAACTGCTACTGATTTTGCAGGTAATCCATAGCTAATATTTGATATATTGCTGTAATAACTCTTGTAATATGCTGTCAACTTGGCCTTGATTTAAGGTGACCCTATGAATGAGAGACCCCAATTTTTCCAGTAAGCCATAGTTTTATCTATGAATTTGTCTGATTACCTTAAAAAGTGCTCTAGTTGATGGCCATCATCATACCTTGTGGTAGAAAACCCCATAGTTTCATGATGATACACTGGGTAAACTTAGTGGAACAATCTTCTGATTTGTGTGTGCCAATGTTGGTATATAACATTTCCCAAACTAACAGTATTACAATGTTATTCTTATGCTTTTGACTTTGATGCATTACTGAGAGAACATAGGATTGCAACTAATTATGAGCAGCATGAATCCTGACATTGTAGGGGACATTTCACTCTAACTGGGCTCCAGAATTGCATAGTCCAGTCAAAGAAGATGTCAACTACTTGAGCTGATACAATAGAAGTGAATACAAGTTCACATTTAGAGCAGTGTCTGGAATCCTGTTGGGGCATTATGAATGGGCAACCCTGAATTATGCATTCATAACTATGTGGTATTCATGATCCATATGTAGTCTCTAGTTTAGCGGACTGTGAAAATTCCCCAATCTCCACTTACCAGTAAGTAGCCACTGTGATTTACAGGGGTCTGTTCTCATATTGCTTGGGAAGCAGCTGGATAACACTTCCACCCTCCCCTGCACCATGCAAGTGATCTCTGGTGCAAGGAGGAATTGCAACAGGAACCCTGCTTCTGGCTGTCACAATGGAGATCGCTTACAGAGGAGTCTGGGAATGTTAGTAATGCTTTCTGAGTGACAGGAGAATGGTACTCCACCAGTGTCAGTGGCTGCTTCCCAATAAGTGGAGGTTGTGAGGATTGGGCTGGACTTTACTGCATAGCTCCATAACTACAGTAGTTATGCATTTATAACTGCCCATTAGGATTCCAGCCATTATTTTTTATGGTTTTTAATTTGCTGTCAAGTCGGTTTTGATGATAATCCTATGAATGAGAGATCTACAAGAGGCTGTCCCGCTCAAGTCCCGCTAACTCAAGGCTGAAGTTTCCTTGATTGAATCAATCCACCAGTAATGTGATTTTCTTCTTTTCATACTGCCTTCCACTTTATGGAGCATCATTGTCTTTTTCAATGAGCCATGTCATATCATGATATGAGCCATGAGTCATGTCATATCATGATATGTCCAAGTAAGGCAGCCTCAGTTTAATCATCTTGGTTTCTTGTGAGAGTTCAGGCCTGATGTGTTTTAGGACTCTTTGTTTTGTCTTTTTAGCAATCCTTGGTATCCACAGAGCTGTCCTACAGCATCACATTTCAAATGAGTTTTCTTCCTGTCAGCTTTCTTCACTGTCCAGCCTTTCTTTGAATAGCAAGTTTCTGAAGTGGTCCTTTATAAAAGATCATAACAGTTGATTTGAAGTTCAGCTAATTGTAAAATGCAAGTACTAGGAAATTGCCAATAATTTCCTTCCATCTTCAGCAAGTTATGTGATGAAACTCTAAGGTAACTGGAAATTACTGCTGCTTAACATCTCTGGCAATGTGAAAAATATCTGTCAATGTTTGCCTTGGAGAAACTCCCGTTTTTCCTGTTTCATCAATTGCATGTTTTGCAAAAACACATAATTAGAGCTGCAAATGCAAAAATAATCAACAGAAACAACCAAAGGATGGTTGGAACAAGTTAGGATTGATCTCTATGATTTAGAATATAAAGCAAGAGGGAGAGGAGATAACAGAGGGGTTTTCCATTTTCTTCAGAAATAATGTGCAGGTGAGAAGTTAGTTGAAACAAAAAGAGCGCACACCTTATGAAAGTATTACTGCATTAGCTGGAAGATAGCTATATAAGTGCTTGATCTATATGGTTTAAATGGTTGAAATAGGGTGTGTTTATAACAGGAAAGCTCATATGTACAGTATATCCCTGAGATTGCAAATATCAATTTTCTGGGCTGTAACTCAGAAAATCCCCCAGTGATCATGCTGGTTGGGGCATTCTGGGAGTAGTAGTACAAAAATGGAGCTTGTTCAAACTCTGTGTTATCCCTTCATCAGGTTTTAGATTCATGTTCCAAAGGCTGGGTTTGAAAGTAAGTTGCTTACGATGTTCCTCATAGTAACTGAACAGACAAGCTTTCACACTTACACATTTGTAGCACTGTGGTTCCACTTTGACTGCCATGGCAAAATCCTGTGAAATCCTGGAACTTGCAGTTTAGGGAGGGACTTTTAGAACACTCAGCCAGAGAGTTGTAGTGCCTCACCAGACTATGAACTCCAGGATCCCATAGGAGGCACCCATGCCAGTTAAAATGGAATCATAGTGCTATAACTGTGAGATGTGAAAGGCTCAAGCATCAGATCTGTGTGTCAGTAAGAGGCCTAGACTATTTTGTGTAGTAATACATAGTTTGAGGCTGCTCATCAATAGATCCACCCATGCAGAGATTTCCTGTATTTGCTTGAAAGGAGTAGCTGGAGCATGTGTTGCACAGAACATTCCACTTCAGCAGTGTTCAATAAGTATCTTTTCAGTCTGCTGCACAAAACAATAGGCACAATCAAGCTAGAGACAAATACCTTTATGATCCATTCATTACAATGGGAAAGAGCAGAAGTTTTGAACTCACAATTTTTTTCGTGTGTGTGCGTGCGTTTGGAGAGGGGACATAAATTTTCAGTAAAAAGAAGAGGCTAAGTTAAATTAGCACCCTTTAGAGGGTGAAAATTGTTAGTGCGGTTATGATATGTCTGGTGAGAGCACTAGATATCCTTTTGATATCAAATAATTTGGCCTTTACTTGACCTTTCTCTGCCACCCTGCTCCACGTGTTTGCAGAGGTCCACTGAACAAGCACGTATTAGGCATGGCCGTTAATGGTTGTAAATTCCAAACCTCATTTAGGCAGGCAACTTAAGCCTCTCCGATGCTTCAGGGAACACCTTCTTGCAAACCAGCCTTGCTCAGCGTGAATCTACACAAAGATGCATGACCGAGTGCCGAGCCATTCCTTTATGTTGAGCCATTTGCATACTGGCCATACTATTGTCATCAAGCGCTAAGCCCATCATGTAAACTTGACCTTTTCCAACTCCTTTGTCCAGCTCCAAATTTCCTTTGTTCTCACCGAGCATGGCATGGCCTGTAGTAAAATCCATCCTATAAAAAGTCCCCATTTTCAAGTCTTCCTCAGACTACTTTGGACTCATCCCGCCTTGCTGCCGGTCTGTCTGAAGAACTCCCCTCAGCAAGCCACGCTGAGTTTCTTCCCCTCAACCTCAGCTTCTCTCCAGGACTACGTGAAAAGGTGTCGTATTACCCATTCCCCCGAAAACTCTCCATTTCTATTTCTTAGTTAGCTGTGTGCATGTGTTGTCTTACTCGTTGTTTGTCTTTTAATAAAATGCTGTTTTCGTTACTTTTAAACTTGCCTGGCTACTCTTCTGACCTGACACCATAGACATAGGGTAAAAGATCCTAGCTAAAGTTACCCTGCCTCTTGTTAGCTTAAGAGAGTGCTCGAGCTTAATTTCCCCATCTTGTGTTGTTGTTTGGTTATTTGGGCACCCCTCCCGTGACCCCCAACATACAGGGTAACAAAATCACTTTGTTGTTTTAATAATGTAAAATGTATCTGTATACAACATGATTTAGCTTAAAATGACCATAGTCACTACATTAAAAGTACAGTTTATTCAGAAATAATTATAAACTGAGACTTGGATCCTGCATGGGGGATAGCGTTATGATGACACAGCTATGATGTCTTCTGTTTCAGCTCTCCAAACTCACTTTAAAAATCAAGCAGTCACGTCAACTGAAAGAGTTTTGTGGTGCTGTTGAGTGGGGTGCTGAAGGATGATGTGTCCAGTTCCCTTCTGCCAGCAAACCTTAAGGTCCCTATCACTGTTTGTTGCACAACCGCTCATTGTCAGGAGGAGGCTGACACGTTATCCTTCAATGCCCTACTTGCCAGCACTGCAGAACTCCTTTGGTTGATGCAGCTGCCTGGTTTTAAGATGGGTATTGGAGAGTCTTCATCGTTATGGCAATGATGCCATGACTGTAAATGTGAAGAGTAAAAATTTCAAGGTCATAAGTCTAGTCTATGACAATACTGAATATAAAGGAGTTCTGCAGTGCTGGCAAGTAGGGCATTGAAGGATAATATATATAATATATATAATATATAATATAATACTGAACAAGATGCCAGTCTGAATTTTATCTTTTTTAAAAAATGGATCTGGATGGTACTGAACTACAAGGAACCATTCTGGCTTTCATAGTTTTCGAAGAGCAGGCATAAAAACAATAAAAACAGTAGAAACCATCAACATTAGTAAAACAATTTGTAAAATAAATTCTATTCCCTCATAATGCCAAGCAGACAGAAAAAGCACGATCTGATGAAAATTATGAGAAAAGGAAACCAAAACCAGTAATTGCAATGATACAATAGTGTGCTTAGGATTACATAAACATCTTCCTGCTACATAGTTGTAGAAATAATTTTGGAAGAATAAATATATGAACACCTTTTCTTAATAAGGTGTTTATGAATGAATGAATGAATGAATGAATGAATGAATAAATAAATAAAATGTTTATTAATACCACTTTAATGCACTTTTTTCTATTCCAGTTGTTTAGGGGGCAGGGGAATCCAAAGACTTAAAAATATACCCTTCAAATCTCTAAGAAGTAGTGAAAGCGTATACTGTACTGCATGTATTAATCTGTTCTGTTCCCTAGCTTGCCCAATCATTTTCATGGACAGATTTAGCAATGCACACTGGCAAGGATGCTTTAGCTATGGATTTCTTGTATCAAGTGACAGGGCTCTGACAACTCTTGAGGTCCCTTCTGACTTTAAAATTCCCATATTGTTATCAGTTCCTATGGCAGGCAGCAGTGGCTTCTGGTGGTTTCCATGTGAATGAGGCAGTGAAACTGCTATGGATTTTACTCAGAACTTCCAAAGAGTTACCAGAGGTGCTGAACCCAGTTTGGAGATAGGATTCAGCACCTTGGATAACTCTTTTAAAATTTAGATTAAAACCCAGAATGGAATTAACAGTGTTTCACTGACATGGAAGCCATTAGCCGCTAGGTGTAGGGAAAGATGGTTTGAGCAATAGCCATGGCATTGTGCTCCTTTGCCCAGTGGCCTTTTCCCCAACCATATTGGTATACATAGACCCGACCAGACCATGGCTTCTGTGGTACAAAAGTAATATTTAGATCAGACCTTAGTTATCCTTTGTCTTTGACTGGATCCTCCCCAGTCTTGGCTTTACATCAGCGTAGGGTAAAGAAGCGAGGATGTTTCTTCATTGATTAGTACCTTCTGTTTTATACTGTTCTCTCTCAAAACATGTTAATGGACATCTTGTTGTATGTGGCAGGTTAATGAGAATTCCACCAAATTTTCTTACTACGGTTTTGTAAGCAATTTCACTATAAAGACACAAAACTTGCATTTAAACTGGCTGTTAATGCTGCTGAGTTAACAGCAGCAGTAAGCTACTGCCATAGGAGTGCAGCAGATGTAGCTAATCCTAATTCAAGGTAGCATGAGTAATGCAGTGAATAATCTCGTCTTCACAATATTGCTTCCAAAGTCTTTGTAGAAGAGCTGTGAATCCTCGTGATTCTAACTTTGTGTTCATTACACTTTCCATTTCCCCAACTCTTAGTTGTCCTCTTAACTTATGGTTTGTAGATGATGATTAATGCTTTAAATAGATCAAGCAAGAAAGCAACCCAGGGATTTGCACACAGAGTAAAGATACTAGCTTTTTCAGTCAACAGCTCTTATCTTAGAAATTAATGAAACAGGTTACCGAACAAAGAGTAAACTCTTTGTGTTGAAGAAATTTATTCAGATAGTTTGATTCATATATTAAAGAATATACCCTGTCCCTAGCATGTTTCAGATGTGGCACTTCATAGAGGGAAGGAGAAAAATATAATCAAGAGATCTTTAAAGTTTCATTTATCTTAAAAAGAACAATATCACAGCTAAAACTAGCTGCTTTAGATGAAGAAATGGAGAAAATTCATAGTAATCTGCAAGATATTTCAATCATAACTTATATCACAATCTGAATGATAAACTGGTTACATCAGATATAGAAATGCAGAGCACTTGTAATTTTTTAAAACATTAAATTCATTTTTTTAAATTAAGTTTCTTTTAATCACACTTCAGTGTGATAACTCATTGTGATATCTGTGTGTGTGTGTGTTTGTATCCTATCTCGTAAGAAAACTATGAAAAAAGAATATCCTTCACATAAATATGAGGATTTAGTGATAAGTCATATGATGAAGAAAAATATATCCCAGAGAAAGGTGGGGCTAATATTGTTCACCATATGCTTCCAATCTTTTAGAAGAGCATCAGAAACTTTTACAGTTATTTTTATCCTACTTTGTTGCTTATTTGCTGTGATAGGTTTGACATCTACTTTAATAAACAAAACTCTTTAAGTTTGGCTCCATTGAACAACCACCAATTTAAGCAGAGAATCAAAATTTGGAATCAGTCCTCTTTTATTTCCTTTTTTATTTGGCTAAATTTCCATCTCCATCACTTTGCAAATGATCCTGAGGACATATAGGCAAGTTTGTATGAAGTGGACTCATGGCTATCTTCTTGGTTTGTGAATTTTAACTGGGAGTCTCTACTGGCAGCGGTAATCAATCTATTCTTAAAGGATGGCAAGACACCAGAAAGCCTCAGGTTGTTGAACACCTCCTCTCTTTATTAAATCTGGGAGTGGTTATTCTGGTGCTGGGCACACCCAGATCACCTTAGTTTCTGGATCTTGGACAACCTGGCTTTTGCTCTGGGTATGACATTTCAAAAGAGGTCAGTTTTTGATTCTACTTGATGACCTTCACCCACAAGATTGATGGAAGCAATTGTATCCATTAGATTTTTCTCCTTCTCCTTCTTCTCCCTGGTGACTTTTGATGTCATTGACCAGGAGAGACTTGCACATATTGTCAGGAGATCATATATGGTTGTGAAATAGCTCTTGAATAGTTCTGCTCATTTTTGACAGAGAGGTCAAGATCTATTCAGCACGGAGAAAATATATGGAAGAAGGCAGCAAAGTCATTCCAGTGGTGGAACTGCTTGCATAATGGGGTACTGGATGTCTCCTTATGCAAGCTTGTGCAAAGTATAACCACTGGCATAACCTAGCATAGCCCAGCCTGATGCTGGCATAATGCTCCCGTAGACTGCAATTATGATTTAAGATGAGAATTCTTTGATTATTTTACTCTCCAGAGGCCAAGATTCTGTACTGGGAGGTGTATGTGTATCACACAGCTTTGTAGTTACATCTTCTGATGCTACCTTCCAATCTACCTTGTAAGCAGCCCTGCCCCACCAACACAGCAATCTGGCTTCTTAGTGTGGAAGAGCCCATTATTTATAGTTATGGGGTATGTGGCCTCACTCAACAGTTGAGAGGAATATCACACAGTTGAAGCATTGTCTCATGCTCAGTTGTTGGTTATGAAGTAACAAGAAGGTAGATAGGAGGAGGAAGCATTTTGTACAGCAGGCCAGTGCCTCATAGAACCCAGATTTTCTTAATGGGGTAAATTTTAAAAAATCAGTTTTTCCTATTTTTGAGAAATAAACATGTTCCTTTTAAAATATTCTTTTAAAAATAACTATGGTGGTAGCAAACAACTTTTGGATGCATCTTCCTCTTCTTCATGATCTTAAAGAGAAAACTTATGTTACTAATTGTAAACAGGCTGGTAGATACACTGTTTAATTTTAAGATCTACAACTGTATTTTTTCTTCCTTGCACTCTTAGATTTACAGTATTTTCAGTTTTAAGTTATTTTCACCTTTCATTTTTCAAGAATGTTACCGTAATGAGCATGATTTCATACCTTCAGGCCTCTTGCTCCATTTTTTTTTTAATGATCATACTTGGTTTTAAAACGGCATATGTTTCCCAATGCTTGAATTTTCTTGATACAGTAGCCAACAACACTATTGAGTCCCTCTTCACAGATTTTTTTTCTCTATAGGAAATGCAGAGTACATTTTCGAAATGTTCAATACTGCCTCTTTTTCTACAGTTTAAAGTTTGTTGTTTTTCCTAGGGATAATACTGTTAACAGTTTCTCAAAGCCCAGAGGCCTGCAGCCAAGGCAAAAAGAGAGTGGGAGAGCAGACAGCTATTGGCTGCTTCATGCATGCTTGCTTTCCTACATTGTACTTTGAAAAAAGTTTATTGCAGAAAACACTCTGGATAGGTCATCACAAATGCAATTAAACTACGGCCCTTTCCGCACATGGGAAAGGAACCGCGCAAAAACGGGACTCACCAGACTTCTTCAGCATCCAGATGAGTCCGTCAGGACGAGGAGCAGTGCAAGTTCTCCGCCAACCGGCCTAAAGTGCAGTGCAAGTTCTCTCACCAGCCTAAAGCCTGCCCCCGGCAGATCTGCAGGCATGCACTAGTGTGCCCCTGCAAATCTGCACTCTTTTTAAAAAGAGGTTTTTAAAAAGCATGCTGTGCGACCAGTTACGGTTGCCCCGGAGTGGACTGAGGTGCGGAACTACGAAAGTAGTCCGCCCCAGTCCACTCCATGGTGAAGACCTCCATCGGAGGTTGCTCTGCACCGTTTTAATAGGCCAGTGCGGAAAGGGCCTAAGAAAACAATTTGTTTATATATATATACATATACATGCATACATATATATATATATATACACACACACAAACAAAAAAGGATTATATAAGCAAAACTATGAATGGAAGACCCTCCTTCTTTTAATTCAATGCCAATTAAAAATGTGAAAGGACACCCTCCAGTTACCCTGTTTAGCAGGAGCTATCCCAGTTAATGCTCTGCTCTTCCACTTTCTCAGCTGCTTTTACAATGTCCCAGTTTCTTTCTCCTCCTCACATGTTTCTCCTCTGTCCTAATCTTACTTCACTTGCTGCAAACTGAGCTCAAAGTGAAAAAGGAGTTTCCACTCAGGAAAAGTCAGCTGGAGGAGAGAAGGAGACAGAGTTGAGATTTCTTCCTGTCCCCCCGCCCCAGGCTCTCCTTAACTCAGTACATGCATTCCATAGTTTCCTTGCTTCTTCATTAGCAATTTTTGTTTTCTTGTAGCCTGGCCACATGCTTTTTGGGCACACTCTGATGTTGCTCAGCCACCTCTGTCCTGGCTTTCATCTGCTGGAGAGTATGTTCAAGTAGAGCAAAATGGTCACTGCCTAGCCTTCTGTTCCATTTCTGGCTTGTTTTGTAGGGTGGCATTAAGAAAAACCACATCAAAAGCCTATCTGGACCAGCATCCTGTATCCTACTGTGGCCAAGCAGCTATCTGTGGGGAGTACAGGATACAAGCAGGACATAGGGACAATATCCCTTTCCTACTGCCTTTCTCCAACAGCCAGTGTTTACAGGTGTACTGACAAAACATAGACTTCCAACGTCTGGATATAGCATCATGGTAGGAGCACTGAATGCTTTATTTCCATAACTTCATCCAGTTCCCTACAAAGTTTTCTAATAAATTTTGTGGTAGTACAATCTATAGCTTAAATATGTGCTGTCTGAAGAAACACTTCAAGTTGTTTATCCTGAACTTCTCACTGTTAAATTTCACTGAATGGCACAGTTCTAGTATTGCAAGGCTCTTCCCCACACCCATTTGATCAGCCTTCTGTCTTGTCCACTAAGTCACCATTATTTAATTTTTTCTAAACAAAAAATGCCCAAACATTTCTTCAAGGGGAAATTCCCCCATCTTTTCCATAATTTTTACCCCTTTATGAATCTTTTCCAGCTTTTTGACATGCATTGACTAGAACTGTGTACAGTATACCAATTACTTTCATACTACATATTTGTAGAGCCTCTATATTCTATTATAATGCCATTACAATATTGGAAATTTTATTTTTAAACCCACTCCTGATAAATCCTCAACATATAATTTACCTTTTTCACAACTGCCTCACATTGGGTTGACATTTTAATTGAGCTCTCGTCCATGATTCCAAAATCTTACTCCTTGTCTGTCAATGCGGGCTCATAACCCATCATTATGAGATAAATTTCATGACTCAGTTTTTTAATGATAGATCCACAGGTATCCCAGTTTCTGTCGTTTTTAGCAGTCATTGTATGTGGGGTTCATTTCAGATGTGACTCTAACACAGAAATACCTTAAAGGGCTCTGGAGCACTTGGTGAGTATCATATCAAGGAGCGATGCACATGGGTCTAATTTCAGATTTGGTTTGTGTTTAACAGCCACATGGAATTAGATATGATACTTTGCTACCTCTGATGGATCCATTAGTCAGTCACAACAAACATCTATGTATAGGTGAATCATACTGGATATCTGAGAAGGAAACAAAGGACTTTAGCAGATTGACAAAATGGCTTCCTCGAGGCTTCCTCTTCATATGTGTGCTCTCTAGAATTGTTCCTTGAGTACTGCAATGCTGGCAACTTGTTGGCTACTACTCTGTGCAGCTGCTAGTTCACTACATCTCTATATTGGGGCAGACAGAACGTAGACTTCGATTTCCTGGTAAATATTTGGGTAATTTACATAGGGTGGACAAAAGAATCCTGACACTCAAACTGAGTAGTAGACTGACAAGGATTTTTAACCCCTAGGAACAGCAGCAATGAAATGCCTCTTTGCTCCAAATGACATTGCTGCGGGGGGGGACCTTCCGGGAATCAAAAGTATTTATTTATGTGACAGGACTTTGAATTCTGTACTGTTCAGAACAAATTCCTTAGCTCTGTATTCTTAAATGCTATGTGAATATTGTCTGTAACGTGGTTCTGTTGGTGATCTTGGGAATCCAGCTAACAGGCAAACAAATCGAGGAGATCCTGCAAGCCTGAAATCTGTCCAGCCTATGGTGCATAACTTTAAAATTCTTCATTAAAAGTGCACTCTACAAAGGAAAGGGAGCAAAATGTGAGCCATTTTGCAGGGGTTTTCTGAAGAATTTGAGTGCTGCTGAAACAGTCTTGTGATTGCATCATCACATGTCCAGCTCATAACTCAGACTCTGTTCCCTGAGTCGCAGCCAAGCAATTTAGCGGCTTTGACAAGGAATGGCAAACATGGCTTGAATGATGAGCCCATTGGCCAGTGCAACACTAGATAAACTCTGAGAGCAACAGAGGTCAGCTCCCCTTTCACAACATCAGCTGAGGCAAATGAGATGGTGTGTGAAACAGTTTGATGCAATTCTGAGGTGATAAGTGGCTTTACATACTGACACTATATATCTACTGCACAAGCACACATTTGACTCAGGGGAAAACAGTGCAATTATGTACTATTACATCTGCTGAAATCAACAGAAGGCCTGTTTTTTTTTTTTAATTGAGTTCAGTCTGTTGCAATTAAACCCTTATGGCAAGAGACATTTAATTTAGATATGTGGTACACACAGGATGCCAATACTTCTATCTTTTACTATAATTGAGAAAAGAAAGAATGAGGAAGTGCCACCGGTTATATGAACTGAAAATGGTATTTGGTTCATTGTAAAGACACATCTGTACCTGTCATTTTTGGCACCATTTGCTATAGAGATGTTACACAAGAATTTGCTCCAATCTGTGTTGCGTTCTGTGATCTGTTCCCACACCACTTCTGGGTTTTCATACAAGAAAGCTTGTAGTTAAGTTAAAAGGCATATACATCATCTTTAAAACTGGCCCAAAGTGCCATACATCCCTTCTTCTCTACTATTATCCTGTCCATCTTCCTTCTTAATTAATGATTTTTTAAAAAAATAATAATGGTGGATTTGTCTGCTGCACCCACAGTCAAACCTGTTATGTCACACCAGATGGGAGGAGGGGGTTCTAAGCTGCACAGCCGTGGCCTCAATCAATGTCATGAAGTAGATGTGTGTTTGGAAGCATGGTTAGTTCTTGCTGCTTGATGTTCTTCCATGCTCTCCACTTTCTGGCTAAGTAGTTCTAAAGTAGTCGTTAAAAGGTTTAAAGAATATGACATAGTACATTCAGTAGAAACCATAACTTGGTGTACAAGAACATCTGTCAAGGTTCTCAGTATCCTAGAAATTCCTTCTGCTAGCCAATAAATAAAACAAAACAAAAAACCCAAAACAAAACCTCAGCTAACTTTGTCAACCTGCTAAAGACTCAGACTTGTTTCTTTCTCCCTCCCTCCCTTGCTCACATCACACTGCAAAAGCTTCTTTTCACCTCCCACTTGGATAGATATGGTGCAAATTCCAGTGTTGTGGCATAGCAGGTGCCCAGCAAGAGCCATCAGTTAGGACACAATGCTTCTTGTCAAGTGTTAGATAACTCTAGTAAAAGACTGGGCTGTTGTATACAATGGTATCTCCTAAGAGTGCTTTCATAAGTTGTGTAAATGACCTTGAAGTATTAGGTCTACCCAACTCACGTTGCAGTACTGCATGCTTATTGGATGGTTCTGCAAATACTGTACTCTCCACAGAGCACACAAATGACTGGATGGGATAGGACAGGCTCTCCACTTTCTTCCAGGTGACCTATGAAGCACATATCATAGGTGAAAGTAATTTAAGGATGAACAAACAATGTGAAGCTGCTTCTCATACAGTGCTCTGTACAGGCTATGCTGTGCTTGACTTAGCTATAAAGAAATATTGCTCTTGAGTTGCTACTATTATGTGGACTTTTTGTTCCTGTTAAATCCAGCACAGTCTGAACAAAGGGATAGGGAACACTTGGGAGGTGGGGGTGTCAGATAACCCCTGACTACCAAGTCCTCCATAGAATCCCAGTGTCTGGTGGCATGGCCACATTGTTTTACATTGAAGACATCCCTTAACCCCATAAATTCTGTAGATCAAGCTTCACCCACCCTGTGCCCTTCTCAGTGAGGTAAAATGGCAAGGTGCAGGTTGGGCAAAACCTCCCCCACAAACCAGCTTCTAGCTTCAGGACTGGGAACAGTGCAAGGCAGGTTGAGAGCCATTGCATGGGCTTTCCCAAGTGTGAGTAAGTCTGTAGACAACAAAGCCTTCCTGATCCACATGACAGCTATAGGAGTGATATTGCTGCTGGCTCTTGAGTCTGGGAGTAAATGTTCTGGGAATGTTGCCAGCTAGAGAAAGTCACCAGGCAGTGAAGGAGTCTCCTCATCCCAAGTATCAGCTGCAGGAGTACTTCCATAGCTTATTTGAGGGTAAGTTGCTTTCACTTGCCCTATACCTTCTCCCACTTGGGTTATATCTCTGCTCTTATCTTGATCAGTGACTAGGATTCCTCAAAATGTCTAATCTTCTCAGTTGAGGACTCTACTCCCTTTTTCATTCCTGGATTTTTTGAAAATAAACAGATACTCATCTACAAGCACAGAACTGGAAAAAAGTTACTTTGAGATAACAACTCTGAGAATTACCAGTCAGTTGGCTGAGGAATTCTGGGAACTGCAATCCAAAAGGCAACTCTTCCAAGGTTTTCACAATAGTTGTGCTGAAACCTAACACTAGGTTTGGGCATGGTGAAACCTTTTCTAAAATTTTCAGATTAGTTTTCTGCCTTATACATTAAGGCATTAGCAAAGTTTTCAAATTTATTCAATCTCTCACACAATTCTTATATTAATACTAGTTTCTTAAATGTAGATGGTGGTTCTACTTTTATTTTGTAAATAAACCAAATAATAAGCTCTTAAATATTATCAATCTTTAATGTGCCCTTTAATAGTAATGCTTTCTCCTAATTTTCATAAATGAATAGCATTTTTTTTTTTTTTGTAATCAAGTTGTTCTTTTGTCCTGTTCCTAAACTTAAACCAAAACTTGGGGTAATATATAGATGTCAATAGTGGAGGCTGCAGTCCTATACACACTTGCCAGGGAGTAAATTTCCCTGAACTCAGTGGATTTGTGCTATACTCTTCAAAACACCCAGTTAATGTTTTATTCTCCCTGCTATATGGTTTCAACATGCCCTTCTGACTAAGTACCCATGAACATGCAATATGGGAGATCCCAGATCACTTGCTGAAGGAACCTGTAAGGGCTCTGAGGGACAGCTATAACAGAATTGCTTTTTTCTGTTTTTTTCTGCAGTGAAATATAACCATTTAAGGGAATATGCTCAGTTTCTAAATATGCTTCAATTTCCTCAGCACTTATCAAGGATGTGCATCAATTCGACAGCATATTACATGGAATGCACACATAGACTGGGAGAGCTTCCCTCCCCTCAATAATGTGTAGTTGGCCCTTGGAAGAGGGCAGTTCAAGAAGCAAGTTATCACACTTCTCCTTTTAGGCAGACATCTTGAAGTCAGTGTTACTCGACAGACTGAGAACCATGTAAAATTGACCTTCTTTGTCATGTGAAAAAGCTATAGTCTGAAAAAAAAGGACTATAAATAAAGTAAAGCTTTACAGTTCTTGGATTTTCAACACTGAGTTTATAGGAAAACTGGCTTTTAAGCTTTAACTATGTTGTTCTACTTCCTAGTTTCCATGGGCAACAGTTTCACTTCAGCGTTACCAAGTACTTGCTTCAAATTACTACCCTTTTTTAAAATAAAACCAGACATTCATACTACCATTTGGCCTGTTTCCTAATGAACTGAAGTGCAGTATTGTGAAGTTAATGGTGATAGTGAGATAGCCCAAATCAGTCAAGGAAACATCGTTGATAGGTGTCTAGGCTAGCTTCTGGAGTGTGAGCATCTAAACTGGGATAAGGGGATATAAGGAGACAGAGGGAAGTGTAAGAGTAATGGCAAGATTTCACCCCTCTCCTTTTCCCCTCTCCACTGAATTAGTTGAGTGCAAACTACTTTTGCACGTTAAACTCAGTTTGTAGCAATTGAAGTAAGTTGAGGATAAAGGAGGAAAATGGGATGAGGAGAGAGGAAATTGAACATTTTAAAAGGAGATGAAAAAGTAGAGTGACAGAGGATTAATAAATCAGGACCATTGAGGAAGCATGCCAAAATTGGAGGAGCCATGGTGGCGCAGTGGTTAAATGCCAGTACTGCAAGCCACAAGATTGTGAGTTCGATCCTGCCTGGCTCCAAGGTTGACTCAGCCTTCCATCCTTTTGCAGGTCGGTAAAATGAGTACCCAGCTTGTTGGGGGCATGTATAGAAATGTTTCGAAATACATGCTATTTGTAAGTTGTTCGCTGCCTCGATCCTCATGGAGAGGCGGGATACAAATAAATAAATAAAAAAAATTGCTAGTTTCTAAATTTCCTGTCCCAGATGTTAGGGGCAAGTATAGTACATTGCAGAAAAGCTTGGGAAAGTTACTTTTTGGACTCTACTTCCAAAACATCCCCAGTGACATTTGGTACTGTTATTTCCCAGAATCCCCCAGATAGCATAGCCACTGGTTGACTTTCCCAAGCTTTTCACTGCTGTTATACACAAATAAAACCAGAGAGTACCTTCTCCTTTGCAAAGCACTCTCTGGAAAAAGGAGGGTAGAGAGGAGATTTGATGATGAGAATTGATAATTAGTCCAAGATACTTTGCTGCCTCAGATGAAATATAAGATGCCCTGCCATTCTTTGTAAAGAAGCTGGCAGATGACTCTACTTCAGTGCTGGTGACACAAGAGCAACCTCCTATGCACTTGAGGAGACAAACTAGCTAAGGGGTCCAGGGCAGGCTACAAAGCCTATATGACCCATTACTCACTGCCTTTCTTGACCTTTGTGTTGCCAAGTTTTGAAAATAGCCAAAAGGGACAGTAGAAATTTATGGCATTGCAGGGTCGACAACCAAGAAGTAGTATTTAACCAGTTTGTGAGCTACTGAAATACCAAATGAAAGTATTGGTTTCAGTTCACATACCCAAGTATTTTTCTGTAAAATTAACCTATTGCTCACATGAAGTACACAGTTCTGTCTTATGAAGGGCTCATACCCCAAAATACAGGACTTTTTGGCAATTTGTTTAGTCTTTATAAAAGGAAAAGCATTCCAGTTGTCATACAGTGGACATCTCTTACAATAAGGGACACCTGCTAGTTTTATAAGAGACAAGCATTCTGGACCTCAAAAAAGGGACTTCTGTTCTGGAACAGGGTTGTGAGACACCTCACAACTCTATTTCATCTCCTCTAGCATTTCATGCCTAAGGTGGCTGCTTTTACTCTTTCTGATAAAGGAAATGTCCCTGTCCAGAGCTTACAAAACACAGTGGAGATAAAAGCTATTGAAGAAGGAGCTTTGAGCTCTTAGAAGGGGGCAGAGTAAAGCACAAGAAAGATTAAATATCCTCCCTCTTGTACTGCCTTCACCAGTGAAAATGGTTTCCTTCTGTAGGGCATTTTGCAATAGATGAGGTCAGTGATATATTTAAACCTTTTACTCTAAGTCTCAAGTCCCTGAACATACTTTCAAGTCAAGTCTCAAGTCTCAAGTCAACTTTATATCCCAACCTATATTCCAGAATTTCTGGACAGAGTCAAATAAAGTCAGTTTTAATAATTTAAGCAGAGTTGGCCCTCTATATTTGTAATTTTGCCATCTGCAGCTTCAGAAGTGGGGAAAAGGATCCTTCTTACTCACCCTTCCTGAAGCTGGAGGCTTTTGTGCCAATGGGAATAAAAGAATCTGCAGCTTCAGAAGTGGGCAGTAGGATCCTTCTTACTCCCTATTACTGAAACTTCAAAAGCTTTAAAAGGAAGGATCCTTCCTCCTCAAGCCCATTGCCTAACACATTTGCTGTCCCCCTTTGATAAATGCACCCTGCACTCTGGGGGTGAGTCTTGTCTTCTCCTTTTAGGAAACATTTTTGAAGGCTCCTCCGATATGCAGTGGGGTCAGGCTGCTGAGCAGACTGAGCAGACAGATTGTTGTGTGACCAATAGGCAAAAAGAGATGGAAGCATTGTTCAAAGGTGTAATATTTCTGGATGAATGTATTATGTTATTGAACCAAGGGCAGCAAGTCACTCACTAAAAATATTCAAGTCTCAAATTGAGTTGAGTCAGTGTACCATTTATTGCTGAATCTGAGTTGAATTACTGAAGTGACTTAAGTCTGACTTGAGTCTGAGTTGGTCGAGTCGAGTCTACATCAGAGGATAAAGGATAATCTGGGCCTAGCAGTATGAAACTTCAGCAAAACCAGGAGATTGACCTTCAGTGGACCATCACACTGATTTTTTAAAGAAGGTATTTTTGCTGGTAATGAATAAATGGGCACTATTGACCTTTTGTAAAAATACAAATTATATAACAATTATATAGCAATTCTGTAATAAATGTATTTTAATATCACCCATGGCTGAAAGTAATTAGCATTAACATTTAATGAAACACAACCAGATTTCAAAAAGGATGATCATATAGATCATAGTCTAAGATTATAAGGAATTTCCTACTTCTTGCATTCTGAGCCATCAGTATTTTCAGCCATAGATGCACAGTTTGTCTTTCATCACACCTCCATTCTCTGTTAAATGTTCACAGTTTTATGAAGTTCAGATGTAATGTGATTTACTAAGTTTTAAAAATAGCCTTCTCCATCAGCTCTTATACCATAAGCAATTTGAACAGTCTGATTCTTTTGCTATAGACTCAGTTAATAGGTAGCATGTACATGTTTTCCTCATTTTTAGAAGCATCCACTATCAATCTTGTATTTTAAAAATGAATAACAATATGCCTAATATCAAGTCTTATGCCCTGGCAATGGGTGATTCCTTTTTCATTGGCTGACTATTTTGGACAGTACTTTTGGTCTATCTGTCTAATGCTTAGCAGTAATCCTTGTTGTGAAGAGTGTTCCCTAATTCTGAGCAGGTGTTGTCAGCTTTGATTCTGGTATATCAACCCCATTAATTCCAAAATGTCTTTATCTGAAGCCATGGTAGTAGCAGCAGCATATGCATGAGTGCTTGGCAAAAGGTCTAGTTAATTTAAGAAATTTTTGTAGCAGCATGTTTTTCATATTTCTTTTAGCATTTGGAATTGCACACATACTTCACCTGAGTCTCCTTATGTTGCTTTGCTATGGGTTTCATCTCTGACTCAAACCTAGGTCTTCCTGTCATCCTCATATATAAAGAGTAAATATAGAGATTCATTGCTTGGAGTATAATTGGTTCCTTCATTCCAGTAAGTCATTCAGTTCTGGCCTTTAGGACTCTATCAAGAAGACTGGAGTAAGATGAGGAAAAAGGGGCACAACAAAAATGTATAAAATTTATGCATGGTGTGAAGAAAGTGGATAGTGAGAAAGCTCTCACTCTCACACACATGCACGTGCACACACACACACACAAACACAGGCCCTTTTCGCATCCTTTTTTTCTTGCGCGAGCACCCCTTGAGCATTGTGTGAGTGGGAGCGTCGCTCCGTATGACGCACTCCCCCTCGCGCGACGCTCACGAGGCTAATGCGGGGTGCACATGCATTTTTTGATTTTCGGCTTTAAGCCGAAAATGCCCCATGCTTGCGCAATGCTCACGGCACCCTCGTGCACTTACCTCTGTGCGGTGTGTCGGCAAGGCAGTCTGGTCGTGCTTTCTTCCCCTGGCGCAGCCTACAACTCCCAGACTGCGCTGTGGAACGAAGGGGCGGGGCACTAGCGCGACCTGCGGTACAAAGGAGCAGGGAAGCGGCAGCATTTCGGATGAGGCTTCTCGCGCGAGACGCCCTCCCCCGTCGTGCAAAAGGGTAACGTGCGAAAAGGGCCACAGATATGCTTCAGTTAATGAAGTGCCTGTTTTCCTAACATTACTTCTTTAACAAAACAAAACAAAAATGATGTCACAAGCAAAAATAACACAGAGTAGGGATAGGTCCCTATACTAGAGAGAGAGAGAGGTTCAACATGTTTCTGAAAATGGATCATCCAAAATTAACAATATGCATATGTGAAATGAAACAACCAGGTCAGGTAGGCCCAGCATCATAAACAAACCACACAAATGCTTCTTCTAAAATGCATCCAGGGATGACTTTTTCTTTCACTAGCCTCCACATATGATTTCCATTTTGGTGGCCAAACTCAGGCCCTTTTTGCACGTTACCCATTTGTGCAGCTGGGGGGGCATCTCGTGCGAAAAGCCTCATCCGAAACGCTGTCGCTTCCCCGTTCCTTCGTCCCGCAGGTCGCTTCCTGGTAGCGTGACCGTCGGGCTAGCGCCCCGCCCCTTCCTTCCACAGTGCAGTCTGGGAGCTGTAGGCTGCGCTGAGGGAGGAAGCGCGACTGGGGCGGCTTGTTCGGCGCACTGCACGCAGGTAAGTGTGCGAGGGCCCCGCAAGCATTGCGCAACTGCACAGTATTTTCGGCTTAGAGCCGAAAATAAGAAAATGCGCGAGCGTCCCGCTTTAGGCTCCTGAGCGTCGTGTGAGTGGGAGTGCATCGTACAGACCGACACTCCCATTTACGCGATGCTCAAGGGGCCCTCACGCAAAAAAAAACTGTGTGCGAAAAGGGCCTTAGAGATCTATGCTTTTTTAACATGCAGCAGGAGCTGGTTAGGCAGACTGCTCTCAGGACTGTTCCTTCCACATGGGGACAATTGGAGAATACACTATCAAAACAATTCTGAGTCCTGAGACTGGTGATAGAGAAGCTGTAATGGAGTTCTGCACTCAAAACTCTTATGCTAAAGTAGTGCCAAATAATAGATATTGAGGTACAACTTGTAGATTTCAGCCACACCCTCTCCTCCTCACTTTGAAGAAAAATACTATTTGGAAACAATGTACAGTACTCCCCCCTTACCCCTGGTGGATATGTTCCAAGATTTTCTGTGGGTGCCTGAAACCACAGATAGTATTGAACCCTATAGTACAGCATGGTATGAGTCTTTTGCATCTGTCTATGGTCCCTGAAAAGGTAGAGGGCTACTTTTAATGATGTCATCGCTATTTTCTGTGATGATATTGGTAGACAGGCAGGTAAATGGGGGTGGGGAGGTGGGCAAACAGCCAGGGAGGGTGTAGATGACAGGACCCAAAGCGGGCCACAGGGATCCTGTCACCTGGACGCTGGGGGACAGATCAGGACAAAGACTGAGAGAAGAAAGTGAATCTGTGAGGGAAGAGGGTTTTTCTGCAATTTTCCATTAAATGTTTTCAGACGATAATTAGCTGTGGGTAACTGAAACCATGCAAAGCGAAACCATGGATAAGGGGCGGGGGGAGTATTGTATCCAGGGAATATCTTAAAAAGGGTTGTGGTGAAAGCTTCCTGACTTAGTTCAGGCCTGTGCAGATGGAACACAGTGTGATGATAATATAAGCCAAAAAGACTCCTAGACCCCTTGAAGTATGGACAGCCATTGTGAATTCTGCTTTTAATTTATAGGACAAGCAACAGTGGACTTTCTCTCTCTCGTGCTTGCATTCTAGCTGTTGATGTTCCATTGGTTTGTATGTGCATTTTTTCAGCATTTTGACATTTGACATTCTGTTGTTTATTTTCATGGTGGCACTTCATTTTTCAGATTTCTTTCCGGGGAGCTATCAGCAATGATTGCAAAGCCCCATTTTTGCAAACTAGTATGAAATTTAGAAGATTATCACTGCATGAAAAACTGATAGCATCTTTTTCACCATCAGTGAATGTCATTTAATTTTCATGTAGCATCTCAATAGAATTGAATTAGCCACTCAAGGAGTTCAAAGGCTTGTGTATAGCAAAAGTAAACTCAAACATGATCAGGACACATTTAGTTAAAAAAAAAAAAAGAGAGATAATATATTTTACTTCTATGGGGATGTAGAGTCCTTAAAAGGGGGATTTGACCCTCTGTAAGAGGGCGAGTAACTACCTCATTAGCTCCCTAGGAGACCTGGAGGGCTGCACTCCTTTTTGTACCCCCTGTGGCCTTAAATGCCCCCAAGCAACTTCAAGGGGCATGGGAGACATTATTGTCACATTTTTGGTCCTCCTCGACTATTTTAAACCCAAGATATGTACTGTACTTTTTGCAACAAGGAGGGACCAGGAAGTCACTTCCTGTTTTTGAAAAGATCTCTCCTGGGCCCAAAGTAGCTCAGAGAAGCCAAAAACTTGATGGAGCTACCCATAACACACCCTAGATTATCTTTCTAGGCATTTAGAGGCAAAAGCATTTTTCGAAACAAATAACTGAAGTATTTTGAACCCTGGAGGACACAAATCAGCCCTCAGGCCCGTATGTAGCCTTCGAGTCTTACTTTTCCCTCCCCTGCCTGATAACCACACTCCCTAATTATGGGCCTAATTAAATTGTTTCTCAAAGCAAAAATATCTCACCAAAAAAATCTTGTATTTGACGTAGGCCATTTCCACACTAGACTGTTATAGTGCTATTATTCCACTTTCAACTTCCTATGGAATCCCGGGGTTTGCAGTTTAGGGAGGTGCCTCAAATGTGGAAGTGTGGAAAGGGCCCTAGATTATCTTATTAAAAGCAGTGCTATTCAATAGAGAACTTCTTCACTCGTGGGTCTGTATGTGTTTCACAAAGATCTTGCTGCAGAGCTGTTACCATGGTTGCAATAAGTAGCCTGAACTTTTTTACCTAGTTGAATTTTAGGTAGGGAGTATAATCAGGCAATCATTCAAGGCGAATTTCACTTTTCTGCAAAAGGCCTTGATTCTTCCTTTCCTATTGTGAAGGAATTAAGATCTTAAAAACAACTTTTGGAAGTCTGTAAACAACATAAAAAACCCTCTAGCCTTGTGAAGTTCCAAACATCTGCTCTGACAAAAGACTTTGATCTGAAAAATGTTGAGCTTATTGAGCCATTATCAGTGAATGAGAGACGGAAAAAAGGTACTCCCACTTCTACTTATCAGGCCACAAATCTTGCTTATATAATCTTGTTGATAAGAGAAAGGAATGCTTTGGGTGGGGCCCTTTCACTTTGGTGTTGCACCAGTGGTGCCTTGTGGTAAGCAGAAAATGTAGGGAAGAGATGTGCATCTCCAAACACTTGCTGCAGCACGTAGGGCTGTTGTGACTTGGTCCATGGAAGGATTCATGGGAGAGTCTCTTGTCTGCCTTCATGTTTTCAGATAAAACTTATCTGTTAGTTGTATTTATATACAACTGTATATACAACCTGTCTTCTGTGAACTTAAGGCAGCATAAGGTTGAGTCCTATTAATAGTCAACACTAGAAGAGACCCATTGAATCAATAGGATTCAACAATTCATTCAGAGATTCTACTTTAGTTGAAACTAAGCAACAAGATTTGGGGCACAACTGGTTTTCCTCTTCCCTCCCTACTTTATCCTTCCAACGACCTTGTGAGGTAGGTCAGGCTAAATGAGTGTAACTAGCTCAGGATCAGCTAGTAAAGTTTCATGGCTCAGTGGAAATTAGAAAGCTGGATTTCCCCCATCCCAGTCCAGCACCTTCACCACTCCACTGCAGTCATTAGATTAAAGTAGAAAGGGTAGCAATGGCCTTCTGCTTCCCCATAGCAGGTGAATAGTTGGACTCCTCCTGTTTCTGTGACCCTGAGTTCCCCAGATTTTTTTTCTGATAAAAAAGGTTATTATTCCCCCCTCAGGAGGGGCATTCACCTTTTAAACAGATACTCTTTTTATTGTTTTGCATCAGAAAATGGCTGTATTCCAGAGGCAGAAGGGAACTTCTGGCTGCTTTCAGTTTTCTCACTTCTCTTGTTGGTGTTTTTGGCAGTTGGTGTGGCCTCCAGAGGGATTCAGACAGTGGTGACTGAAAGATCTCGTGTCAGTGGGGTGGTAAGTCCAATCCAGGCTTTAATATTAACTTTAAAGGAACTATCCAATGTGCTGAATCTATTTTCAGGATATAGATTTCAACCCCTTTGATAGGTCCTTTAAAGCCTGAGCAAAACCCTGGAGCAGACTCGCCATCTCACTCATGCTGCTCCTTGATCACAGGGAAGGAGAATTGGGCCACAGACCTATCAAGGTTGCCCGCTCCCAACCCTGAGCAGAGCAGAAAAGAAGAAAAGAAAGAAAGAAAGGAGACATTTAAAGAAAAAAATAGGCTGGTATTTGTATGTCTATTCTTGTGGCTATCTTTTCTTGGGACTCATTCTCTTCCTCTGGCTGGTCCTGTCCTGAATGCTTGTCACTTCCCATGTTTCCCTGATCTGATTTCAAAGCTCAGGGAGAGTCTCTTTAGGGAAAAGACAGAACCCTTCTGTGCCTTCCCATGCTTCTCTGGCTGGTAGCACATCTCCCTGTTCAGTCAAGAAAAAGCACATGGGTTGTTTGAAGGGGGAAACTTCTCTACATCCCTATAGTATTCCTCTCTTGGCTCCATGGCTGAGTCTGTCTCCCAACATTATTTGAAGAGGAGGAGATTTTGATCTTCCCAGAAAAGATATATGTGGCTAGATAACAGTACGTGTGAAAGGGATCTAAGAGTCTTGGTAGATGACAAGCTGAACATGCGTCAGCAGTGTGATGTGGCAGCCAAGAAAGCCAACGTGATTCTTAGTTGCATCAATAGGAATATAGTGTCTAGATCAAGGGAGGTAATGGTACCACTCTATTCTGCTTTGGTTAGACCTCATCTGGACTACTGTGTCCAGTTCTGAGCACCTCAATTCAAGAAGGATATTGACAAGCTGGATCATGTCGAGAGGAGGGCGACCAAAATGGTGAGGGGTCTGGAAGCTATGTCCTATGAGGAGCGGCTTAGGGAGCTGGGTATGTTTAGTCTGCAGAAGAGAAGGTTAAGAGAGAACATGATAGCCATGTTTAAATATTTGAAGGGATGTCATGTCAAGGAGGGAGCGGGCTTGTTTTCCACTGCTGCAGAGACCAGGACAAGGAGCAATGGATTCAAGTGGCAGGAAAGGAGATTCCACTTGAACCTCAGGAAGAACTTGCTGACAGAGCTGTCTGGCAGTGGAATATGCTCCCTCAGAGTGCGGTGGAGTCTCCTTCTTTGGAGGTTTTTAAGCAGAAGCTGGGTGGCCATCTGTTAGGAGTGCTTTGATGTGTTTTGCTGCATGGCAGGGGGGTTGGTCTCTTGTGGTCTCTTCCAACTCTGTGGTTCTATGATAGGGAAAGTTACATTTTCTTAGATTACAATTCCAAGAATTCTCTCCCAAGCTCTATTGAGCCATCTTTTCTTTTTTAAAGAAGGCAGAGGGATAATGACTAGTGCAAGATGACTCAGCAAGCCTCATAGACTAATGGGAATATGAACCATGGTCTTTTCTAGTCCTAGGGCCCCTTTCACATTACGTAGTTATAGCACTATTATTCCACTTTAACTGTCATGACAACATTCAATGGAATCCTGGGACTGACAGTTTAGGAGGGGGCACCTAGAATTCTTTGTCAGAGAGTTCTAGAATTCTCAGCCAGAGAATTCTAGTGCTTTATTACATGACACCTGTGACAGGATGCAGCCGCAGCACTTAAAGAGGAATCATAGGGGTATCATTGTAGTGTTAAAGGCTCTTGGACTGACATACTAACCACAGGCCCACACTGGACCTTGTCTGCTCTAGATGTCAAATAATTGAGCCTGTTTACAGAATAATAGTCTTGTACTGCTGATGAAAAGTACCCAAGTTCATATTTACTGACTGCAGAGAACTGTAGCCCTGCAGAGGAAAACCATAGGAACAGCTGAGAGTGAATTCCTAACCACAGCAATCACAGCAATGCCTTGATTCTAATATGCAGAATGATGATTACACAATTCTTCAACTAAGCGTGGGTGGGAAACTGTCTTTTGTTACATGCTAGCTTGGCATTAGTGCTTCCACATTCATGTGAATAATTATAGGGAAGGTGTGGAGATTTTGTAAGGGGGGGTGAAATCAGACTAGTAGATAACCTTCTTGTGAAAAATAAAGTATGAGTGGAAAATAACTTTTTTTCCTCATAACTGTTTGTGGGATATACTAATCTTCTGCTAGTTAGCAACTCTGCTGCAATTAGGTGACAAAGTAATGAATCAAGAATGCACATTCAGCTTTAGCTTTGTTTTTTGTCTTCCCCCAGTTCCTTGGTTCGTTTTCCTCCATACAACTGGTTAATGTTGACAAAGCTTTAAAGCAGGAGTGGGAAAAATAAAACTCATATGAACAAGCATGCCTGCCCATTTTTGTAGCCCTCCCTGTCAAACACCCTACCCCTGCTGTTGCAGAGTTTGTTGTGACAGAATTTGTTGTGACCTTTTCCTTTCAAACTTAGAATGCAGGAAGTGTGGCCCTCATTTTCAAATTGAAGCCTGCTCTCAGAAGCCCTTAGGTGTGGAGCTGTGACTGGCAGCAAATTCAATGGCGTGGTGGCAGCTGCAGTGGCATAGGGCACAACCACTAGTTGTTTTTTCGGGGGGGGTAATGATCTGCCCACTCCCAGAAGTTATCCCCCTCTGCTTTAAAGTATCCTTCCCAAATATACGTACTTAAGTTTATGACTCATGAGTTCTTTTTGAAGAAACATATAAGACTAGTCCACATTAAAAACTTACAATCTATTGGAGAATGAGCAAGAGTTTTCTTGATTCATCTTATGTGGCTGCTTGTTTGTATGGCTTTTATTGTGTGTGTGCGTGCGCGTGCGTGTGTGCATTCCAGTTGCCTGTCAATTTAAGATGACTTGATGAATTCCATAATTCTTAGGCAAGAAATATTCAGAAGTGGTTTTGCCAGTTCCCTCGTCTGAAATATAGCTGTCTCCCTTCCAAGTACTTATCCAGAGCTGACCCTGCTTAGCTTCCAAGATCATATTGGGTCTGATCTATAATTTGTAGTTTGCAAGTTATGATTTTACAATGTATGGTTCTATCTGTGTCGTCATCCTCTCCTCCTCCTCCTTCTTTTTTCCCCCTCTTCCTCCTCCTCCTCTTCTTCTTCTGATAGTTTCCCACAGGTCGTCCTGTGAGAAAATGCTGGATATTATGTCTCCTTCTACCCTCTCTTTCCTCCTCCTCCAATCCCTTATTTTCACAGTCTACCAGGTATTACTGATTGGATCTTTGGTCCATCAGTAATTTGGATTCTTTTGAAGAATCTGGGAATCAATGAAGTATTATTGGATAATAGTAATAAGCTGTCACCGATATTAAGAATAAATCCACAACATAAAGTCTTTTATTGTATTTTTTTTTAAAAAAAATGAAATGTTGGTCTGTTGGGTCAGTTCTTTCACATGACATCCACACTGAAGCATATGCACTTGGTTAAACTAACTAACCTCCTCTAGTGAAAGGAGTTGTGGTTCTTCTCTGTCCAAGAGGTCATGTTGGAAGTGTGGCCATGGTGCTAACCCGGCAGTCTGTGCCTCCTGCTTTATTGTGTCATTGTAGAGAACCTATAGGCTTCTTTCTCAAGGAATTCCTTTCTTCTCTCTGTCTGTATTTGTGCCTTTACTGACACATGAGAACAACATTGCTGGAATTTGCTGTAGAGACTTATCCTCATAAATATTATTGAAACCAATGTGTCTTAAACTGTTTCACAGTATGTGGAACAACAGTATTTAAAAAAAAAAGTCTTTAAAAAAAAAGAGAGACAGAGATTATACTGGGTATCTTGAAGAAGGATCAAACATGTTGAAAATACCAAGGCATGTCAGATGTAATAATTTGTTGACATGAAAAGTAACCTCAAATACAGCAGGAAATGCAGTAGAATAGTCAGAAAAATAGCATTCTGCTTGTTGTAGAAAGAATCAAACAAGCTGTTTGCTTCACAACAAGGGTGGGCAACTCCAGTGGGTCTGGAGGCCAATTTTCTGCCCTGTGGACCACAGAAATTGTCCCTCCCCCAAAAAAAAGCCCACAAAAATTGTAGTGGGGCTAGAGCTAATTGTAGCCAAAATTAATTTCCAGTTTTGATCAATGTGTGTTGGAAAGTGTTATCTGCACAGGGCCCCTGGAACCTACTTCAAATGTGAACTGCTATTCCTGAAGTCTTTCAGGAATGGTAATTTAATTTTTCCTTTTGCTGAACATTTTCTTTGATGGCAGAAATCTGATGGCCACCAAAGGTCCTTTGGGGTTTGTGTATAGCCCCAGGGCTTCACTTTGCTGATTCTTGCTCTAGTAAAATGCAAAGATTTGACTGGCCCACAGACAACTGGTGGTGGGGAGCTGCAACCTCATCCAATGCTTTGCATCCCAGAATGCCTATTACCAAGTAAAAATGTAAAGAAAATTAAGCTCCTCCCCATTAGAAAAATATACAGTAGTCCATGCACTGGTAGCTTCTAGATGAGATAATGTACTCTGGGTAGAGCTGCTCTTCAAGATGACACAAAAGCTGAATAGTCCAAAATGCAGCAGCTAAACTGCTGATGGGAAAACCATACAGAAACCACATTAGACTGATTTTAAACAAATTCCACTGGCTGCCAATATCTTTCTGGCCTGAGTTCAAGGGGCTGGCAGTAACGTTTAAAGCCCTAAATGGCCTGGGACCTCAGTCAAAGAACCATAGAGCTGGAAGAGACTACAAAGGCTGTCAAATCCAACCCCCTGCCATGCAGGAATACTCGATCAAAGTATTCCCAACAGATGGCCATCCAGCCTTTATTGAAAAACCTCCAAGGAAGGAGATTCTACCACACTCCAAGGCACGACATTCCACTGTCAAGCTGCTTTTGTCATCAAGATGTTCTTCCTAATGTTTAGGTGGAATCTCTTTTTCTGTAGCTTGAAGCCATTGCTCCATGTCCTAATCACTGCAGCATCAGTAGACAAGCTTCCTCCATCTTCCATATTACATTCCTTCAAATATTTAAACACAGCCATCATGTCATCTCCTAGCCTTCTCTTCTCCAGGCTAAATATACCCATTCTTGCGCTTTAGCTTTTCTGACCTTCTCCTTACGCTTGAATTTCTCTTTGGCTCAGCAGGGAATCCCCTACCACAACTGCACATCTCCTCTAGGGACTGGCAGGGGCCAGCCCAGGTGCTGAATCTTCCAAGGTTCGCTGCATGTTCTCTAAGGAGTTACACTGTTGTTCTTGTTCCTGTTCCTCATTCTCACGTATAAGGGAGAGAGAGTTTTGAATCAATTCTGTAACTCCAAACTAACAGAAAGATCCTTGGTCTTTCTATGTCTGTGTGTCACATCACTCCAAATGTGTACCTCCTGTGTTTGGGAACTGGCCTCCTTCTCAAAGACATCCCTTGTCTGTTCATTATCCAGAGCAGTCTGCTCTGCTCTACCCAAGAAACCTCTTGCTCCCTAATATGCTGAAGAGGAGCCCTGGTGGCGCAGTGGTTAAATGCCAGTACTGCAAGCCACAAGGTTGTGAGTTCGATCCTGCCAGGCTCCAAGGTTGACTCAGGCTTCCATCCTTTCGCAGGTTGGTAAAATGACTACCCAGCTTGTTGGGGGCATGTATAGAAATGTTTCGAAATACATGCAATTTGTAAGTTGTTCGCTGCCTCGATCCATATGGAGAGGCAGGATACAAATAATAATAATAATAAAAAGATACATGGGCCTCAGGTTGCTGGACCTTCTCTTCTAACAGGGCAACCAACTTGCACTTGATGAAGGTGTAGCTGCCCACATCGTTCAGGAGGAGCACCAAGGAGACCTCAGCAGCTCCCTCAATGTCCATCTTCAATAGTCCTAAGTGCTGAAACAGAACTTCAGGCCTCCCCAACGAAACTCCCCCTTGAAACACTCACATGAAATACCTGTTGGCTTTGCTGCCTGTTTGCTGAGCTCCAGGGACTGGGGCTGCAGATGTATAAACCTGATGGAGTGCCTTTCCCTGTATATGCCTGCCTGCAATTTTAGATCTGTTTGAGGAGCCTTCTGCTGTGTCCCACTGGTGGGAACAATATACTGCGGCAGGACATAAGAAAGGGCTTTCTCTGCTGGGCACAGTGGTTATGGAATACACTCTTCTTAGAAGGCTGTTTGGGATGAACACTGGTATCATTCCAGTGCCAAGTAAGCACATGGTTATTATGAAAACCTTTGTGGCCTAATTGATTTTATCCAAATTTGCACATAAGTTTTATTTTATTTTAAATTGTTTTAACTGGTTTAAATTATCTCATTGGAAGTGTTAAATGGTTTAATATGTTTTTAGTTTTTAAAAATCATTTTCATTGTTTAAAGCTGCTCTAAAGTTGTTGGTTTTTTGTATAGTGTCCTGAGATCCTCAGATATACGGGGGGATATAAATAGTCTGGCAAATAAAATAAAGAAATATTATGCACAAAGGAGGATTTTCTCCCCTAAAAAGAAAAAGAAAAAGTAAATAAATCCCAATTGCATGGCAATTATCTCAGATAACTTTCTGGGCTCCTGTTCAATGCAAGGCATCTTTTTGCTACCTTCCAAAAGCATTCAGTGTGCACTTGTCTAAATTTCGTTAGAGATTATGACTCATAAAAGCGATAGGGAAGAACTGATTAGTAAAATCAACTTGTAGTGCTCAGCATGGGGCTTGAAGTGGGCTGTTGCTCAGTTGCTTTCTTGCTAATCAATTCTCTTCAGTCAATTGAACGTCAGAAAAGTTATGTAAATAAATGCAAGTTTAAGAGATCTCTTCATTGAGCTGTTGCCACTGTATTACTTACCACTCTGCCATAAAATCAGCACGTATCTGAACAAATATCGGATACCCACCTTGGACAAATTACTTTTCATTCTCATCCGATGGCCCTAGCTGAGAAAACAAACAAACTTACAGAGCAGTGGTAACAAAAAGCTCTCCTTACAGAAGGATTATGACCATTTGTGCATCTGGATGTTTTAAATGGTGCTTTAGTGAAAACAGGCAAAGGCATGAATATAAGAAATGTTGATGGAGGTCTCAGTGGGCAGGGACTTCACAGTATGGGGGGCATTTTTTAACCTCTTCCAAATTGTCCACTAATATCAATAACTATAACCTGGAGTGGTTGGACTACAACTCTGATAGCCTTAGCCAGCTTAGCTAATGGTGAGTATGCTGGAAATGACAATTTAGCATCCTCTACATCAGTCCCACCCTTGCTATAGACCATCTGGAGCAAAGCTTAAGTAAGCTATTTTATTGTACTTCAACTCCTACCATTTCCAATGGGTAAGAGAATCTGGGAACTGAAGTGACTTTTCCAAGCTCTGGCATGTGGATGGCACTCAGCTCTACCTTTCATTTTTCAACATCTAATTACAAGGAGGCCATAGAGATGAAAAAGGAGTAACTGATTTTAATTCAGGAATGGATAGGGAGCATACTGATACATAATCCAGATAGGATGGGAGACGGTGTTGGTCAGCATTTTCCCCTTCCTAACTCCATCAAATGATCACTAATCCTTCCCAAGCACTCTTGAAAGTGTTACAATCATTTTAAAAGGGCTTCAGAGTTGCTTTTGCTTGGATGTCTCAATACATTTTTAGCTGTCCACTGTGGTCTCCTTCTGGACAAGGCTGCCTGAGTTGGAGTGTGGGAGCACTATATTCCAGTGGTTCCATTGTTATATGGATAGCCAGTTCCAGACAATAGTTTAAGGGGTTATTTCTTTGCCCCATGATGGTTATGCTATGGGATTCACAAGACTCTATATTACTTCTCATGATTGTCAACATCCTTAATAGATTCTGCATGACCACTCTGAGACAGGTTGTCCAGGTGTGTGGACTGAGGTGTCACCAAGTAACTTCCAGCTCTGCCTTATCTTTTGCAGTCACAGCAACTGATATATTGTCAGCTAGTGCTTAGAAAGAGTAATGGACTGGAAGAGAGCCAATAAACTGAGTTTGAATTCAAATAAGATGGAGATATTGTTTGTGGGTTGTCTGGTTGTCGATAGTATTCGGTTTAGGCCATAGTGCTGAGGGGGTTCCAGTTTTCCCTAAAGGACTCGGTACATAGCTTGAGTGTATCATGTTATGGATTGCTCATTGCCACTAATGTGGCAATGTGACAGCATGTACTCCACATCTGGATTAGGCTCTCTGACAGAAACTGCTCTATCCTGTGCTGCTATAGGAGACTGTTTGTTTATTTTTATTTATTTTATTCATTTATCTCTCACCTTTCTCCTAATAATGGGACTCAAAGTGGCTAGCATTCAAATTCAAAACAAAGTAAAAGCAGTAATAAAAGTATAAATATAAGATTTAGAAATAATTTAACAATAATTAAACCATTTATAAAGTCAAACCATTGAAAATATTAACATTCATTTTTTAAAGAAAACTATATATAAATCTTAAAAACATCACACAGCATTAAAAGCCCAGCTCTAGTCAGTAATGCTTCTCTAGTCAGTTTGTAAAAGTCCAATGACACAAAAATGGCCTCTCTAGGGAGGGAGTTCCAAAGTCTGGGAGCTGCCATTGAGAAGGCTCTTTCTGTTTTCCCCACCAAACATGCCTAAGATGGTAGTGGGACTGAAGAAAGGCTTCTCCAGTTGATCTTAAAGCTATAATGAGCTCATAAAGAGAGACATGGTCTGTCAGATAACGTGGACCCAAGCCATATAGGGGCTTTATAGGTAAAAACCAACGCCACAAAATTATGAATTTGCCACTCCCATTCTTACTCCTGTCTTTCTTTGAAAGAAAAGACATATCCTATGGGAAGAAAGATGCTCAGAAGAAAAAGTATTCAGCCCCTCAACTCAATGCTTTACTCTTCTTGGGGGGAAAAGTATCAATGCAAAAATTGAAATAGGAGGATGCTCAAACTCCTCAGCCACATTGCACATTCTAGGCTAGGTTGTTTGTTTATTGGTCTGCTGAGATTAATGCCAGAGGTGTGCCAGCAAACTATTCATATACTCCCTGGGTGGACCTGAGTGAAGCCTCCAGTTTCAGCCTCTGCCTAGGGGAAAGTCCATCTCCCTCAGCAACTGGGCAGGCTCCTAATTAGCTAGCTTCCCCAAGGAGAAAACTGGACATGGTCTTCAGGGAGCCAGACCATATAAGATGGCAGTTTCCTGTTTCCCCCACATCACCCTGCAGTCTACAAATGGACAGTCAGTCTAGCATGTCTGGAGGTACCAGCTTATTGGTGTACATGAAGTGTGAGGTCATTTATAGCATTAGAGCATGTAAGGCTGGAGCCTCATTAGAACTCATGCACTTGCTGCATATACAATCTATTTAATCTGTTGATCAGATCATTTTAAATAAGAGGCCAAACAGTGAGGCTAGCTCAATGAGAAGATTTTAATTTTCCAACCTTTATGGGAAAATAAATTTCAGTTTCCAGATATGAGTAGAGGAACATATTGCATGTAATTTGCACAGATACAGTCATTGGTACATATGTTCACAATGCAAAATAGGTTCCAAATGCAATCTGATATAAAAATGTTTTAAAGTACAGAATCTGAGATGCTCTGAGCCCAATTCTGCCCTGAATGAGAACAGAATTATACCAGTGTTAAGTTACCTAGAGCTCAAAATGTTAAAACTAGTTACATTTATTGTTCCATAACCTCAGAAAGCAGTTGTTATTATACTTAACAGGGATTTTCAAAGTAACTCGTCTGATATTAAAAAGTGAATAGAAAGTGTTACTTTTTTTTGTTTCTCAAACATCTATATGTTGCAAACAACTTCTCTGTGTTACAAAAATTAAAAACAAAGATGATCACGTAGGACAGAACAAACAAACAAAAAATCTACAGTAGTAGTGTGAAATTAATAAGATTCTACCTTTAAGAGGTTTTCTTTTGAATATAATCTTTTCCTCCCTTGGTGTATATTTATGTTTATCATTATGTGTTGGTATTAAAAGTAAACTAATAAAAATATTTATGAAAAAATAAATTCATAAAAAAAACCCCAGCAAAATAATATGCCCAGCACAACGCACAGATTTTCTTTTCTTGATATCCCAGCACAATGCACAGATTTTCTTTTAACTTGAAAAATTACTCTGAAAATGCTTTTAAATTTTCACACTCAAAGGTCAGGAATATTCATCCTACAGAAAGAATTCTAGAACTTTCAAACTATGATTGTTTTATTACAAGTAAAAAAATTGGAAGTGATTTTTAGTCATTTCCTATGCAGGGAGAAAGGTGGGGTATAAACTAATTAAATGAAAATAAAAAAATAGAAACAAAGTCAACAGGAAGAGGTAGTAGATCTTTATTATCTCCATCCCCACTAGTAATCAAGGTTGCAATCTCATACATACTCAATGGAACTTATATGATAAAAGTAACAATAAAAGTTAATTTAAAAGGTTAAGCCATACTGCAGAAAAGCAATAAATTATCTCTTATTATATTAAAATTGTGATGTAACTTAGTTATACATTCTTTATTGGAAAAAGGAAATAATTAGAAGAAAGTAGGAGTGCTTATTGTTACGTCAGTATAATGTTGCCAAGTCTTACAAAAAGCATGGAATTTGGTGTCAAGGGAACAAAATAGAAAGATTCACAAAAAATGAAGTGATAGACACATTGGAAAGGACGAGACACTGGAGCCCTTAAACAATGCCATCAATCTGATTGGGAGCTGAAAATTAGTTACTTGAAAAACTACCTTTCAGTAAGAAAGTCCTGTAATGTAGACCCAGGCACTGGGTTTCTTCTTTACTTGAGTAAAGTAACCAACAGTGCATGTCATTGTATTCAATGGGATTTACTCCCTAGCAAATGCATTTGAGATTGCACTATCAATGTGTTGCCAGATACTTTAATGGCACCTGAAGAAGTAAATTATAATTAGGAATGGGCAAACTGAATCCTTGAATCCTCAGCAAGGGTTCAAGATTCACAGATCTAAATCCTTGTGCAAAAATAGTCAAACCGAATCTTTCAAATCCACCAACCAAAAAATAGTTTTGTTTTAAAAAAAGTTCTGTTTAAAAAAAGTTTTTTTAAAAAGTTGCTTTTTAAAACCTTTTTTAAAAAATGGATTCGAAATATTCAAGATTTGTAAGATTCGTGGATTCCCAGAACCTTCCAGGGATTCAGATCCAAATTCGGATTCGGAAAATTCTGGATTGATCCCATCTCTAATTTTAATCCATGAAAACTCATGCTGAAATAAATTTTAAAAACTGGTTGGTCTTAAAGGTGCTACAAGACATCTCCCCTCCACTTTGTTTCAAAAACATACCTGTCCAGTTTTGCTAGTGAGATCTGACATCCTTACACAGCCAACTCTACTGTCTCATTAATTTTCTGTCATGATCCGTTTGCTCTGTATTTGCTTTTCCCTTCAAGCAGGTTTATTTCAAAGACTTGACTACTGTTGTAATGCACTGCTCACAGCGAACATTTCTGAGTCAATTCCTAAGAGAAGTATGCTATTTAAGAACTGGGAATGGCACCACATATTCTGTAACATATAGCTGAAGAGAGGTAAACAGTTTTGAAGAGAACTGAAAAATTATTTGAGAAAGTCATCATTCTCATGTTTTAGACATAGTTTCCCATGGCCACCTATGATGAAACAAAATGTGCAGGTCTTTAAAACTCAACTATTGTCTAGTTCTCAGTTTGTGTGCTATTTTTGCTAACTCAAGAAACCACTAAGTCTTGCAACTGAAAATTAACTCTTGATATTACAACATGTCTCTTAAAATATGTCCATTAGGACAAAAAGCTAAATCTGCTTTCAATTAACAGTTTTGGGTCATTCAGAAAGGAATGTGTAAGAAATACACTATGGCTGAGAAGAAAGCATTCTCTGAATCCTATATTTTGAGCTTAAGTTAAAGAAATTCATGGCAGTAAGACAACAATTGACTTAGGATAGCAACTTCCTGGAGGTGAGGGGTTTTTACAGTGGCATAGCTTGGTGTGAGCAGGGCAGGGGACGACAGCACGTGGGGGGGGGCAGGCAAGCAGCGGCAGCGCTCCCCAAAAAGTGCTGCCCAAGGTGTACCACCCCCCTCACCTCCCCCCGTCCCTACACCACTGGGGCTTTATTAAGCCAGTCCAGAATTGCTACTGTGCCACTGAACCTGAGTGGCACAGTAGTAGCTGAATTTTGGGGATGACGATTATAGGGGATGGCTTGATGGGAAGGCTAGAATAAAAAATGAAGAAAGCAGAAGGCCCTTGGGCTGTGAGTAGTAAGTTAGTAATTGTAGTTAGAGCTATAATGTCATATTAACGTTTAGAAACTCATTGCCAACTCTTTTTCCTCTTATGTGACTGAATCAGTTTTGTTGTTATTATTCTTTTTCCCCCTTTTTTTAAAATTACAGGTGGTAAGAGCCCAGAGCTCCAATATTATCACTTACACAGATGATTTAAAAACAATGGCATAAGGTGACAGGAAGAGATTTGGTTAATGTTTTAAAAGGAAACTTTGTGCTTTTCCTAAGAAATCAGTGGTAACATAGACTAAAACATGTGCTTAGAACTTTGCCCGTGAGCTGCTTGCCTTTGTGGTTGGTAGTGCTTGGAAGGAGGTATCCTACTTTCTTGTAAAAAAATAAATAAAAAAAAATTAGTGATTGAAGGTTTCTTTCTCTTGCAGAATCATAGAATCATGGAGTTGGAAGGTACCATGAGGATGATTTAGTACAATTCCCATTATGGAGAAATACCAAATTAAAGCACTCCTGGCAGATAGCCATCCAACCTCTTTTTAAAGACCTACAAAGATGAAGAGTCTACCACTCTCCTCATCCACCATCATAGTTGCTAAGAAAATGCCCAAGATCCTTTCTACTTTTAGAACAGTGTAAATATATGCTAAATATATGTGTAAATATATGGTTAACAGGAACCACAATAATAGTTGATCAGCTTCCCACTTATCATGTCAAACGTAGGAGTGAGGGCTGTCTGTCTGCTTCCAGAACTAGTGGCTGCACTAGGGCTGCCTGCTCAGGACTATCCCAAGACCTGAGATTTTAGGGCCAAAACCTGAGGCCTTGGGGTGACTCCTTGTGATTTCATGGGAAGTGATCCATGATACTTTAACCATCAAACACAGTTGTGCAGAGGATGATATTCAAATCAAGACTATCAAATCTAATGAATGAGATATAAAGATATATGCCCACACTTTTTAAGGCAGAGCATTCACCCTGTCTTTCTCCCACTCACCCAGAGGATTGGAGAAGAGGGACCAGGCCCTGAGATCTGAGACCATATTTGAGACCATGCTTGCACAAGGAGGAGCACAGGCATTTGCACAACTATGTTTACACTAGTGTAAAACAAGATTCCAGCCTCTGATTGGGAGGATTACTTTAAATGGAAAAACATACTGGATTAGATTCAAATTTCATCATATTTGGAGCAGAACTTTGAAGTCAATGGGATACAAATTAATCATTTCAATGGGTTTCCTCTATGCTGTACTAACTTATGCTGTACTAACAAATGCTGTACTAACTTATATACAAAGAATATTTCTTTGTAAACTAAAGTAGTAGCAGTGGGCACACCATCTGTTTTGTACATATGAATCATACTAGGAAGGTTTTGTAGAGGTTATTCAAAAAATAATTATGTCAAAGATGCCACTCCATTCACAAATGGACAAGGAGATGGAAGTATGAGAACTTCATTTTGCCAAATGTACTGTGTAAATGTGTAAGATGTGCATAGTGCCTAGTTTTGGGGGAGGGGATGCCATCCATGGTTTTGCCAGCAGAAAGATGCTGGAAAACAAGACAGCAATTTGTAGTACAGCAGTAGCAGCAATCCACATCCTTGGCCAACGAGTAGTCATTGCAAAGATAGAACAAAATAAACTCAATGATGGATTCCAATGGGAAACATCTGGACAATAATTCATTAAGAGCTAGTCCTATCTCAAAGACTTTTTTAAAATCCCACTAAATACCTTAATCATCTGATCAATGCAAGGATGAGTATGTTACCACCAAGCTAATATTTGCTGGTAGACAAACAGTTAAGATTTTTTTTTCATTTCCCTCTGACTTCACTGACAGACAATGTGGTGGAGTGGTTTGAACACAAAACTATGACTCTGGAGACCAGGCTTAAAATCCCTGCTGAGGCATGGAAACCCTCTGGGTGACCTTGGCCAAATCACAGTCTCTCGGCCTCAGATGAAGGCAAAGGCAAACTCGCTCTGAACAAATCTTGCCAAGGAAACACTATGATTAATTTGTCTTAGGGTCACCATAAGTCAAAAATGACTTGAAAGCACACAACAACAACAATTGAGGTCATTGGCACTGTTCATCTGCCTTCCAAAGCATGCATGTGATAATCTGCAAACTGCAGCAATAAGCCTTGTATCTGATGAAGTGAGCTGCAAATCCATGAAAGCTTATGCCAAATAAAACTTGCTTGGTTGGTTGTTTTTGCAGTTCTTAAGTTACTGGTATCTTATCTATGGATGAGTCAGGCCTGAAACTTAAGTAGAAATTGCTTGAGTATACAAGTGGACAGGAAGATCAAAAATGACCTCTCCCACTGTTTAAGAGTTATTGAATAGCTCTAATCCTAAAACGGTTTACTCAGAAGGAAGTCATGTTGAATTTAATGGGACTTACTTCTTGGGAATATATGTAGAATTACAACCTCAGATCTAACTTGAGTCCATGATCTTTCAATAGAATAGCTTGTAGAAAGCTGTAGTTGAGAGATGTTATATTATTGTTCATACTTAGCAAATGCTTATTTCATTTTAATTCTAACATGTATGTTTCGTGACTTCTTCTGGGATAGCAGTAGTATAAGATTATGGTGGGGACATAGCACATGTGAGAGCCAGGATGCTGAAGTGGTTTGAGCATTGGACTACGACTCTAGAGACAAGGGTCCAGTTCCCCACTCAGCCATGGAAACCCATGGGGTGACCTTGAGTGCGTCACACACTGACAGTCCCAGAAAATCCCATGACAGGATTCACCATAAATAGGAAAAGACTTGAAGGGACACAACACCATAGCACATCTGCAGCATAGACAGTCCTGCTTCAACCATTCTCACTGTGCAGAGTGCCTAGGTAACATCTGTCTGCTGCTGGAAACAATGTCTATCACCCACTCTGTAGAAGGACACCCAAGCCAGCTCAGAGACTCTGCCTTGCTTTCTTGACCCTTGAAACTGGACCCTGACTACTTTTTTTTGCATGTCCTTCTGTTGACCTTGGTTTTCCTGGCTGCTGACTGATTCCTCATGTTTTTTGACTTCTGGACTGCTAATCAGCCATGCAACTTTTTTCTCTTTCAGTGAATGACAATAGTATGATCAAAATGTAATTCCAAGATTGACCTCGTTTGGAATAACCAGTGACATCTGCAGGTGTTTCTTTTCTCCTTCTGTATGCTAGATGGCTTGATTATATACCCTTCTATGGGTTCCTCCATGTGAACACATGAATAAGGGATAGGACTCTGCTCTCCCTGTCAGTGCACTGAGGAGGATGTCTGAAGAGAGACACCTATATGCATACTAATGTACATGTATAATCACTATATACAATCAACAATACCCAGTTTTCAGTCTCTCTTTCCAGATACACTTCCTGCTCAATACACAGAGGAAAGAACATGAGCCCTGAAAGGTATGATGTATGAACATGTGTGGAAGATATAGCACTTGGACTGTTCCTTTTAAAAAGTAAAAAGTAATTTATTCCTGTTACTTATAGTGGTGTTCAGAACTAATTATTTGTCATTAATCACTACAATCATTAACTTTTTGTTACTTGAAAAAACATCTTTAGGATTGATAAGAGGATGCCATAAAAATTCCAATGGAAAATGCATCTAAATTTTCCTTAAAAGGCATTTTAAGAGTAAATAGAAAAGTTATTCATTGCATCAATAAAATAAATTTGATCAGACCCATTGCATTACTTTTGAAATGTAACTTTGTTATATCTGAAGACAGTGAAATTAGTAGAAACAGGTTGGTGTGTTAATTGTTAATAAGTATAAAAAGTCCAATTATGTTTATGTTAGAAATGTAGAAAGACCCTTAACTATTACATTTATGTTAAACTGCCATTTAATTTTAATTAAATGCCAACACTAAAAGCCTTACCACCCACATTGCAAACACAACAACAAATATAAGCTAGATAAAGGTAAGCAGTCATATATAGAATCAGAGACCTCTTCATAAAAGCATAACCAGTTATAGGATAGCATTAGTAGAGTTAAAACTAGTTTGGTTTTAAATTACCCGTGTTACAGCATGTGCACAGTATATACCCAGATCTTTAGGATCACCAAGAGCTTTTAACCGTATATGAAACAATCTTTGCAAATAATTCCCATAAATCCAGAGGGCTGTCCTTGAATGTTTTCAAAACTATCATAGACAACTTGCTTGGCACAAACACAAAAGGCAAAGTTGGTCTTTGAATCACCTCAAACACAAAGTTCAGTCAAAAATAGATTGCCCAATCATACAGATGAATTTATGCCCTCTCCAAAGAACTAGTCATAAAACCAGCTTAGATGTGTTATCTAACACCTGCTAAAACATACAAAATTAACAATGCAATCTCATAAAAATGATGGAGAGTGTGTGTGATGTGTAGATACCTTGGAACACATGTGGGCCCTTTCCATAAAGTTCTGGAATCTGGGATAAAAGTCTGAGCAGGTTAAATCAAATGATGAGACAAACCACTACTTCTTTATCAATACTTTCAGTCTTTGATGGGAAAAATGCAGAACTGCCACACAAAGAACTGATTTGAATTCTGATAGTTGCAGCTGAAATACTAAGACCCTGGAAAACTACAGAAGGACTAGTTCTTTGGTGCATGCTGGTTAGGCTCTGGTGGACTTCTCTTGCTGGGAAATTTATAACAAAGCTCATTAGTGAGAGGGGAAGTATGAAAAAGCAACTCACCCATCCGCATCTCACAGCTCAGATCTCTCACTGGACAAAGCCCACTATCAATACTTATAGTAGTATCTTCTACAATCAAAAACAAGTATTGAATATAAGAACCATGGTGAAGTAATGCATCTAAATGAAATAGTAGTTATGGACTGTGATGGTTTCTTTAGCTTACTAGTTCCTATATAGATCCCAACAAAAGTTTTCAACCTTCAAAATTTGGTTTCTTTAGACAGATGAGGAACCTCTATGTGATGAGGTAGAACAGAGGAGGACTGTCTCGGTGCAGAGAAGGTGAACTCTTCTAAGTTGTACTTACTTCTTGTTGGTCTAAATTCTTAGAACGAGGTAACTGTCATAATCTAAACATGAACTAAAATGAATGGCTTGGATATTCTGACCTAAACATTGTAACTCCCCAGTTCTCCGAGACTAACAAGAAGAAGCAGTTTTTCAAAAATTCAGGAGAAGTAGGTTTTGGATAAGGAGCCAGCTGGAAAATGTAAAATGTGTTGGCTCTTTTGCAGTCTCTCTCATTTAGTTAATCAATAACATTATTAATAATTCAATACTGGGATTATGTTACTGCTAGAACTCCAGCTTAAGTCAATCAATTAAGTTAAAAGATAAATGTAATTAAGTTTCTCTTTTCCAATTGAAAATTTCAAACTTGATTGATAATTTAATGTATTTTAGCTAGTTAGTTCCTACATTTGTTAACATACAACTCATTGTGGGTAACTATGTTACTTGTAAATTGTTGCTTCTGGGCTCTGGGAAACACACATGAAAGGAGCATATGTGAATAGCACAGGTGGATGGAACTTGATGGCATTCACTGTTCACACGTTATACCATAGAACTGACTAGTAAAGATGTTTGGCTAAAATATGTGATTTCCTGTCTGTATCAACTAGAGCCAAACCTACACAAACTTAACTTGCTTTAATTTCTGAAACAGGAAGAACTCTATGAACAAAGTCATTATTAATAACTATTGTGATCATAATTATTTAGTGTCTCCTATGAAGTAGGCGTTAAATAAAGGAATAATACTGTTCAGACTCACTCTGGCTTTCTTCTTTCCATAATCCACTTGTCCAGAGGAAAGGAAATCAGTAGTATTACTGATAAAAATGCTATTGATTCAGGAACAATGAACAGAAGGTGAAACATATTTCCTGATGTTTGTGGTTTGCCTAAGTTTACCACAAAGACCAGATGAAAATGTAGCATAGTTCTAGATGCACAAGCTTGTGAAGAATTAGATTCTTCATAAGCTACCATTTGAACATTACATTCCTGGAAAGTGGTTATACAAAAATCATCATTTACCTAGAGTTATGATCAGTGATGCCATAGGCAAATATTTTCAGAATTTGTTCCTCAGTGTCCTATATCAAGAGAAGAAGATAGTGTGAAAATTCTATGTTTTGCCTGAGTGTTAAAATTAATAAAATTGTTGACCAGTATTCTACTTAAAGTAACCACCCCAAACCTGATGGAAATTTCATTCATCCATGTTCCAATCATTGGTAGAGTGAACCTTCTTCTCCCCAGGCAGCTGATGCCCAGTGAAATAGGTTGGAAATGGGAGCTACAATAATGGCAATGGTGTTGCAATTGTGACTACATAGCAATCATGAATATGGCACAGTTACCTAGATTTACTCATCCATAACTGTTCTGCATTCACAACTGCTTAGTCACAATTGTGACACTTCCCAGAATTATGATGCTCTCAACCTATCTTACCAGGCATCAGCTGCATATGGAGAAGGAAGTCCATTCTCCTAGTGATTGGACTATGGGTGAATGAAATTTCTGTCAAATTTGGGGGAGAAGTGATCCAGGACAGGTTGCTTATTTGAGTATACTTAACTAAGTTTGTTGTTGCCATAGCTAATGTAGAATGCTGGCCATAATATTTTGGAGGTTTCCAATATATGTATTCAGATGAAAATGTTTACATCTAGAAGCAATGTGTAAAAAAATCTAAAAACATTAAATGTATTTCATTAACTGAAACCTTTGCTAAAGTGAGATCAAATACGGGATGCATAGGACTTTTCTTCAACTTCTTTGTGGTTCCCTAAAAATCTCCAGGTATTTAAGTTTGCTGAGGAATATTCAACTTCATCTCAAAATATTGCTTTAGCCAAAAATGTCATGGCAATTTAGGGATGCGAAGAAACCCAGTGAGAAAATGCACAAACCTTATTGAAATCCTTTGACAGGAGGCAGACGCTGAATATCCTTCTCTAGTGGTGGTGCGGATCCAGTTTTGGGAAGGATGTTGTGTACAAGCCCCTTGTACTTATCATGGGGGAGGGGTCTCCTTAAGGGATTTTGGAGGTACAGGAAAGTGGAATGGCACCCAGCTCTGAGGCCAAGGACCAACCTCACTTCCAGATGGCAGGAAAACCACACAATGATGGTGCATCTACATGATTTCCTTAACTGCCATTCCATGAATTCTTTCCATGGCAGTTGGCTGGGAGAGCTTACTGGTTAACAGGCAGGATATTTAATATGTAAATCTATGCCTCAAGACATGCCAACACTACTCAACTGTATGTAATAAAGTTGTTACTTTTTTCTCTCCAAACATGACTTGTGTGTTCCTTCAGCTCTCCTCCCCATCTAGGTTGACATATTGACAATAGGCCAGCCAGTCTCAGACCCCTGAGCAGTAATCTCCAAATTCATTTCCAAAATTTAACTATGGGCAGAACCATGTGGGAATTCTAATTAGGATATATTGGACCAAGGCCATGTCCCCAGTAGGATTGTGTTCATTTACAACTGCAGGTATAATGGACAAAATTCCCTCATAAGGAAAATTCTTGGGATTACTTTCAATAATAAAGTATATTATTATAAGTCTAGTTTCTCTCCAGCCCATAAAATTTGTTCATCTTTAATAAAGTATATTTTACAAATAATTGAACTTTTACCTTTTGTCTTTTTATCTTTTTCCTCTGTGTTTGCAGAATATAGCAAGAATGGGCACTGTAGTATGGAAAAGCGCAACACACAATACTAAAGCCGTTGTACAAAACCTGGGCTGCTTGGATTGGTCTTCCTTAGTTTAATGCTTAATTACAGAGTTGGTAAACGTGGTGAAACTGAAGGCGGGTAGAACATAAGTCTGAGAACATCAGGGGCTGGTATGCCTTTGTTGAGAGCATTGTGTTGAGATGTGTAATGTGGGTGGAATCCTGTGGGAAGTTGACAGTTTGTGGGAAATGCATGTAGGAGGAACTGGGTTAGTAAGACCAGGCTTCTAAAATATAATCTTTTTGAACTCATCCCCCCCCCACTCCCACCTCCCTCCAGTTTCAAAATGCAGTCACTTTGATGAAAGTATTACAGGATGAGTCATGTAGTTTAAGAATTGCTAGGTTACAGATTAACTTGGAACAATTATTTTGAAGGAATGGCATTTGAAAGCAACAATAGCTCTGATGGCATGTTAAAATGCCCTTCCATTGCAGACAGAATATTACTCTTATTTGTTGGGATTATTAATATTTTCTGTAATGCTCTTTGCTATAGAAAATACTTTACAAAACCAGTGATCATGTTCTCTATTGGAGCTACTTTCCTATAACATACTTGGGAAAGAAGGTGTCTCAGGAGGAGGAAAGCAGATGAGAAGAAAGAGGATGTTGCTCATTTGCTCAGAAGGTATAGTTTATTAAATGAACTTATATACATGTTCAAAGTGGCTAAAGCTATCTGAGCAGTTAGTGATGGACAAGAATTTGAACCTGCTTTAGAGTCACATTGCATGCCAAATATATTGCATCTGGCTTTAAAAAACAAAAGAGAAAGCACATGAGGAGCCGATCCAGAGCAGGCCCATTGTGCATGGTAAGGAGAAGGTTAAATATTTTCTTACCCAGCTTTCTTGAATGAATTCATCTTCTTGGGTATAAAAGGAGGTTGGAATGGGAGGATTAAGATGAGGTTCAGTGAAGGAGAAGGAGAAAAGAGCAGCTAGAGCTATGGCTATTTCCACACTAGACTGTTATAGTGCTATTATTCCACTTTCAACATCCCTATGGAATCCTGGGGTGTGCAGTTTAGGGAGGGACCGTTGAGGCTCCTCCCTAATCTGCAAACCCCAGGATTCCATAGGATGTTGAAAGTGGAATAATAGCACTATAATAGCCTAGTTCAGAAATGGCCTATGTCTATTTCTTTCTTGGAATCAATCAATGTTTCTCCAACTCATTTTTGGTGTTTCAAGTCTGAAATGAGAATCTTATTACTTAAGGGATTGTGAGCATATGAAAAGATGCTTCAGCATATTCGTGTGGGCTCAATAGTGCACGTCATACATAGCAAAATGATACTGGACTTTTTTTGTAATATCCCACTTTGCCCCAGATTGTGAATCTTAAGCTCTGATAACAGACAATTTTACTTTAAATTCAGCGTACGCAGACAACCAGGTAAGCACCTGAGAAGCAGCACAACTGGGAAATAAGTTTTGTTTGCTCCCATTCATGAGATGTTACACAATTAGGCTTTATAGCATGAGTGATTGTTTTGCAGAATGAACTTATTGCATTTTGATCCTATTCCTTCTCCACTGAGCACAAGAGCAGCCTGTGTGGTTTCACCTCTATATATTCCTTACAATAGTCTGTGAGGAATTTAAACTAAGAAATACTGAGTGATCCAAGATCCAGGGTTTCCAGTCAAAAACCAATTTTCTAATCCATTACATTGCACAGTCTGCAAGGTACGGTAATATTCTGTGGCCTTGAGAATATAAAGGTTTTTACAGATATCTTATTGAGTTTAAGTATACTACACAATTATAGCTCTATGTTTCTATTTTAATTGTCATTGCTTCATCCTATGGAATCCTGGGATTTGTAGCTTAGTGAAGTACTTAGAATTCTCTAAGGTGGAACCACGGCAGTTAAAGTAGAATCAAATTGCACCCATGTGTATCCATGCTATAAAATTGCTGTACTTTGATACCACTTTACTTGCCATGGATCCATCCTTTTGAAGGCCATGTCCCTAAACACCCTAGAGCAAAAGGATGGCACGTTCATGCGGTATTGGTTACCAACTGTTCATCTTCTGAAAAACAAGTTAAAGACACTGGAAAATAAACCTAAGCCATGCAAATTCTTTTTATCTGTTGCTGAAGAGGGAAGCCATAAAAACAGTTTGCACCTCTGGAAGATAAGAACCTTCTGTCTGCCTACACACTCTTCAAAATGGTCCAGTAGCAGTCAGATGAGAACACCCAGATAAACAGCACTTCAAGTGGGTCATCATAACAGAATGGATGTAGAAACAGTATATAACTCTGCATTCTGTTTTCATCCCAGTAGTGGCTCATCCAGATGCAACAGGAAACTATCTAACCTTTTTCTACTATATTAATGAGATAGACTCCCAGAGAGAAAAGGGCTCTTTGGAAGAAGAAATGCCCATCTATCTGAATACACATGGCATGGAAGTGTCCTTTCCCTTTGAGACTTTCCATGGATTCTCCATGCCTTTTCCAAACACAATGCAGAGATGTCATCCAATGCAGTGGTTAAAATACTGGTCTTTAATACTAGTGGGAATATCATGACTGATAAAAAGTATATACAAAATGTTTGATAACATGCTGAAGAACCCAGTTCTTTTGAAGCGGAACTAAACTGTTATGGAAGCCAAGTTTTAGCTTTCAGTAGAGGACTCTGTTACACTGTCTTTAAAACTATGTCTTAATTTCTGAGAACTCCTCTTGAGGAGTACTACAGATAGGAAGTGAGGGCTCTAGGTATTGCTGATGGGGCTGTGGTGAGCCTAGTTATAGTATATCTGTAAATGAATGTCTTTGTTTCCTGAATCTTACTGTGTGCTTGTGTATTTCTTGATCACCTCCCTCATTTCCTTTCAGTGGGTGGGTTTTCCATAATTCATGTAGCTGTTTCCTTCTCTCCCAAGCTGAAAATAGGCTCGGTAAAATGATGGATAGGATTTCCCCCCTTTTATATTGGAATGGGCATTGGTGCAGTAATGCAATATAAATTCAAATGCCAAATTAGAATTAACATAAGTGGAATAAACATCCCCTTTCATTAAACACATTCAACAAAAAATATAATGAACCTAAATGTTCTTAGCTACTTTAGTGTAAACATAATATTGTGGTATTTTCCCACTAATTTTCCTATCTTTGGTGACATCATCCCCTTTTGTTTCTTGGTGATTCTGTTTTGACTACAGTCCTGGTAGCAGACACCCTCACGACTATGAGTGGTACTGTCTCTAATAATTATAGATAGTTGGCATGCACAATTTGACATTTGAGTGGTTGCATGTACAATTTGACATTTAAGTGGCATACACTCTGTATAAAATTTTTATGAACACATATTCAGGAAAACGTGTGTTACCAGGCCATGCATAGCCTGTTCTAATAAAAACTTCATACAGTACAACCTTGTTAATCTAAATGGTTGGGAGGGGGGCACATGCCAAATGATCACCAAGTGAGAGTATGGACAAACTAGGAGGTTTTATGTTGATATGAAATCACAGAAATAGGTCTGATAATGTCATCCTACTGTGTTACCATTGACGATCAATATTCTGTGTTCAGCATAGTGGCTAATACAGTGGGAGACCCTACTGTAGTATTTCTTTCTTTTTTAGCCCACCTACATGGGTTTCCCTTTGAGGCTTGTACTGGGAAGTCCTCAAGGGCCCCTTTCATGATACACAATTATAGAACTGTGATTCCATTTTAACTGCTGTGGCTGCAGCCAATGGAATTCTGGAGTTTGTAATTTGGTGAGATCGTAGAGGAGCTGTCTGGATGAGAACTGCAAGCACTCAAACTGCAGGATTCCATAGGATGTTGCCCTGGCATTTGAAGTAGAACTTCAGTGGTACATTTGTGTAGTGTGAAAGGACCCAAGGTAATTATGAGCTACCTATCAATCTGAGTTGTGGAATGTCCTGTCTCGGATCTCCAATTGGTTCCCACATTGGCCTAATTTTGATACTAAGACCCTTTCTGCATGTGGGAAAGGAAGCACACAAAAACAGGACTCACCGGATTTCTTCAGCATCTGGGTGAGTCCGTCGGGACGAGGAGCAGTGCGAGCTCATCGCTCCGCACTGCTCTGGCATCCAAAATGGCGGCTTCCAGTTGGTGGAGACTCTCCACCAACCAGAGAAGCTCGCCAGCCTAAAGCCCGCCCCGGCAGATCTGCAGGCATGCACTAGTGCTCGCCTGCAAATCTGCACCGGAGCATGGTGACGGAGCGACACGGAGTCACGTGCTCTGTACTTTTAAAAAACCTCTTAAAAGAGGTTTTTAAAAAGCACGCTGCGCGACCAGTTCTGGTCGCTCCAGAGCAGACTGAGGTGTGGAACTACAAAAAGTAGTCCACCCCAGTCCACTCCATGGTGCAGAAGACCTCCGTTGGAGGTCGCTCTGCACCGTTTTAATAGGCCGGTGCGGAAAGGGCCTAAGTTAAAATCTGACTCCTGACTCAAACATTTGGGATCTATGGGCTATTGCTTGGCTCTGACATTTTGGACTATAGTCTTTTGTCCTCTGGTTTTATTTATAACTGCCTTAAATAGTGCTTATTGTCTGAACCTTGCCCTGAGATTTCCAAATATAAACAAATATATGAGTGAACTAGGAAGGCCTTAATTTCAGACAAGGCTCACTTGGGCTTTCCATCTTGTTTATAAGCTACAGGATATTTTACTTGGCCGTGGCCTTATAATCCGAGAAGGATGAGCCAGCTGGAGGAAAGGCCGGTTGTCATTCTTCCATAGGTTTATGTTAGGAATATGGCCCAGTTCCTCATTCTATGGTACTCAGCCACAGAGTACCATAGAATGAGGAACTGGGCCATATTCCTAACATAAACCTATGGAAGAATGACAACCGGCCTTTCCTCCTCCCATTTTAACTAGAGGTTTAAAGGGCATGATCGAGTAGCTAGAGTAATGCAACTCATAGATCTGGGATTAACAAAAAAATATACCAGACCACTTGAATCCCATTGATTTCTTCTTTTAAAGGGGCAAATTCACTCTGCTGTTGGTTTTCCCTCATGTTACCAGAAGAGACAACTATCCAGCCTGCTGCTTTCTGAGTAGATCAGAGGATGTTTCACGCTCTTGTTATGAATTCCTCAGACTGACAAGTGGCCCTGACTCTCTCCGAAATGCCCTGAAAGGCCAAACTCTTCCTTGTCTTCTGCTGTTAACTGGTGGCAAGGAAAAAAAGTTTAATTTTATTTGACTAGCAATGAAATGTATTAGCTGTTTTGATATTATTCATTTGCTATAAAACTCATCTGATTTGTTTCTAATGTGATTAGATTATATTGTTGCTGTTACTTTTGTCTTTTTTGTTGTGAAACATTTTGCGTACATTGCATATGGAAAAGCAGTATACAGATAAAGTGATTGATTGACTAAGCTATGGGGAAAAGTGCAAATGTGTGGGAACAGCGAATCCTTGGCTAGTTTTACAATAGTGTCTATACTCTCTAGCATACAAAATGACACCTTGCTTTCATACATATGCACTTCCTGAATCTCATGTACCATCCCTGCCACTATTAAATGTGTCTGTCAATGTCTAACAGACCAGGCAGCATTTGGGGAATCCACAAAAAGTAATAAATATTTGTTTACTACTATTACAAGTTGTTAGCTGGGATTGCTATTCACTTAATGTGGGCTGCTCAGAAGATCCTGTAAATTATTTCTGGTTTCTAATTAGCAGATTACTGCAGAAAAGCAGCCCTTGACCCATATAAATAAAATATCAAACAAGAACCATTCTAGTGTAAAAACTGAAAACTTCCAGATTTTTGGTACACATTTCTGTTTTTATAGTCTTAGCAACACCCATGGACTTGCTGTGCAACCAGAAAGCCAAAATTTCCAACTTAATTATGCTGGGAAGAGAGGCTGAATTCCATATGATTTGGAAAACAGTGCTGGGTCATAACTTTTATTGAATGCTGTGTAGTAAAACTCAGCAGCCCAAAGGAAGAGGGGTGCACCCATCTGCAAATAGTTAAACCCTTTGTCTCTACCAAGTAAGCTGGGCTGCAGTAAGATTCCATGACTGTCATTGACTAATGGTGGTACAGGGTTAGTGAAGCCCTGTATAATCTTTGTGGAGTTCTTGCAGTGTGCTAAGGTCATTTCTGCTGTTACAGTGCTATTATTCCTCTTTCAACATCCTGTGGGAATTCTGGGGTTTGTAGTTTACTGAGGCCAAAGAGCTCTCTGGCTGAGAATTCTAAATGCCCCTCCTTAAATGGCAAACTCCAGGACTCCAGAGGATGTTGATCCTTAGTTCCTGGTCCTCTGGATCATAAAATATGTGTGTGCCTATGTTCAAGGGCTGTTTCTCCGTTGCACAGTCTAGACGTTTTGTTTTATTTTGTGAATAAATTAACATCGAATTAGAGCAGAGAAAAATTAAAAGTTTTCAAAGTTGTGGTTAGAGTGTGATACTGAGTCTTGGGAGATCTGAATTCAAATCCACATTGAGCTAGAAAACTCACCGGGTTACTTTAAGCCAAATACTCTTTGTCAGCCTGATATACCTCACAAGGTTGTTGTAAAGATAAAGGAAAGAAGGAGGAGAATGCTCTGTAGGCTACCTCCCCTCAATGGAGGGAAGACAGGATGTTAACATGAATAACTTAATTATGATTAATTAGCTATGACTTCCGTAATTCGATGATAGTTGAGGTAATTCCTTGTGGATCATTTTTGCAGGCATTTTTATAATGAACATACCAGCATACTTGCAACAAAGGCATTTCTTATGCTACATTTCCTATGTGACGATATGCATGCGTTTCTCATAAAAATATGTAAATTTTGAAGCACTTTCAAAACAATAGAATGCAGAAAGACCAAGACAGACCAGAAAACTGGACTCAGCATCATTCTCAGTATTCCATAACATAGAGGGTTGTTTTCTTTTTGTGAATTAAGCCATTTCCAATGTATAGTATACTTAATGCCAACAGAAACAATTTTAGTATTTTTTAAAAATGATATAACAAACTCACGGGGATTCTTTACTCTTAACAAAGACAAACAAATAAAAGACCAAATACCCAATGTCCGATTATAATAGCATTGCTGCTTCTTTCTTTCTTTGTATCCCGCCTCTCCATATGGATCGAGGCAGCGAACAACTTACAAATAGCATGTATTTCGAAACATTTCTATACATGCCCCCAACAAGCTGGGTAGTCATTTTACTGACCTGCGAAAGGATGGAAGGCTGAGTCAACCTTGGAGCCCAGCAGGATCGAACTCACAACCTTTTGGCTTGCAGTACTGGCATTTAACCACTGCGCCACCAGAGCTTCTGTTATGGATCCTATAGCACACCAATAACAATTAAATGATAGAATCCCATAAACCACTGGATCTTTTTGAGGATTTCTGATATGTTTCATTAATCTCATGTTCTTCTGTTAACCAGTGAAACATGAGGTCCAGATCCAGATGTGGCAGATCTGCAACAGAATTTTGGTAACATATTAGGGTATACAAAGCTTAGAAAAGTTTGATTTCTTGCATTACAACTTCCTTCTTCCCATCTCATGTGCTAAACCATAGCTAGGATCCCCCCTCTTGTGTGTGTGTGTGTGTGTGTGCATATGCACATTGGGAAAGGTTTAGGTAATGACATTACCTGGGTGGGAACACCCCTCAGATTTCCTGATGCTGCTGAGTTGGCAGCTGTAGCTAAGTTTTTTGTTTTTTTTTAAATAATCTCAAGGAGCAATTTTCATTGGGATGACAGTGAACTGTAAGATCAGGTTTAACCTTTCCTAGTCACATTCCCAAAGGATTCCTACCCTATCACAAATGCTCATATTGGTGCCAATGGGAGCTGCTGCCTCCTTCTCTTCCTCTTCTGGTAATGTTTATAGCCACACTTACTTGTTTACTTCTTTGAGTTGTAACAGTGTTTTAGGATAAAGTTTAAGGACTACTTTACTGGAGGATAATCAATTACAGCAATCTCTTTGCCATGTCCTGTAAAATGATATGTAACCCCTTTAGGATTCCTAAAGAGGGAAGAAAACTTCTCATAGTAATAACTAGTGAAACACAGAGTTGACACAAAACTCTACCTAGAAATGGCATGGCCTGGAATAAAAATGGAAAAATTATAGGGAAAAAAAATTCCTCCCAATTTTCCTGAAAAAGTAGAGAAATTGGTAATAAAAAAAATAGAAATGTATTTTGTTGTTGTATGCCTTCAAGTTATTTCCAACTTATGACAACCATAGGGCAAACCTATCATGAGGTTTTCTTGGTGAGATGTGCTCAAAGAAGGTTTGCTTTTGACCTTGTATGAGGCTGAGAGACTGTGACTTGCCCAAGGTCACCCCATGGGTTTCTATGGTCAAGTGGAGATTTAGACCCTGTTCTCTAGAGCCTAGTCCAACATCCAAACCACTAGACTACGCTTGCCCTCAATATAAATTTGTTGTTGATGTTATGTGCCTTCCAGTCATTTCTGTCTTATGGCAACCCTAAGATGAACCTATAATGGGGTTTTCTGGGGTTGAGAGTGTGTGATGCACCAAAGGTAACATAGCTGCTTTCCATTGCTGAGCAGGGAGCTGATCCATGCTCTCTGGGGTCATAGTCCAACAGTCAAACCATTACACCACACTGGCTCTCCATCATATAGCTACTAATCCCAAATTATTTCTAAAATCCATGCAACATAAAGATTTTTATTAAAACAATCTGATCACTGAAATTCCTGGACATGATTTCTTTTTAAAATGGTAATGAATATTTTCTGTCTGCTTGGCATTTTAGAAAACTGTTGTTGTTGTGTGCCTTCAAGTCATTTCTGACTTGTGGTGACCCTAAGGCCAACCTATCATTGCGTTTTCTGGGGGCTGAGAGGGTAAAGTCACTCAGTGAGTTTCCATGGCTAAGAAAGGAATCAAAATTTCGTGTCTGGGGCCATAATCCAAGAGAACTTGAGTTGTAAAAATAATGTTCCATGTTTTCCTGATGTTGAAGATTTCCCTCCCTTTTTCTCTATTTTTTTGGTTTTTACTGCTTTTTGCCTGCTCTAAACAAGCTGGCAAAGCCCTGTTGGTTCCGTACAGTCCAGGATCTTGCACCTCCATTTATAACAAAAATAAACATTTAAAAAAAAGAAATTTAGTTTGTAATTATTGTCTAAATGCACTGCTCTTCTAATACATCACACATAATATGTCTGTGCAAAACAAAATCATATGTATTTTTATGTTCCTAAACTAAAATAGCTTTATTACTTTCCGTCTGTAAAATGTTCTAATATCACATTTTAAAAACTTTTCTGACAGTTTCTGCCTTTTCTAGGGGAGAAAAAAGGAAGAGGAGTTTTTCCTTACATGGGTCCAAAATTTCCAGAAATTTTTACATCTATAGTTTTATTCCAGTTTCCTTTCCATGTTTATCTATCTATCTATCTATCTATCTATCTATCTATCTATCTATCTGTCTACTTTTAAAAAACATTCTCCATAGTAACTTGGAGAAGTTACTTTTTAGACTACAACTCCCAGAAACCCCCAACATATACAACCACTTTTCTAAACTCTGGCCTTACTTAGGAGATGGCTGTTAAAGGTTGTGAATGTCCAGTCTTGCATTGTACAATCATCTCTCCTCAGCTTCTAGCTCAGTTGAAGTCCAGAGAAGATGGCATGAGTTAACTTCTCAGGTTGTTTCAGGTCAGAAACCAGGACAGCCAATGAGGCTGCAGAATGTAACAGATGAAGAAGTGTGTAACAGAAACTCATACAGAGAGTTCCCCTTTTTTAACCACTTTGTAATGGTAAAGCAAGTTACAAAATCAATCAATCAATCAATCAATCAATCAATCAAATGTGTCAAATGAAACTTGAAAGAAATTCTTTGAAGGGCTCTAGTTTTGAGTATGAGGCAGAAAAACGGTCTACACTTTCATGTGGGGGAAAAATGTGTGAAAAATTACCTAAAAGAGTTTGGCACAGCATGGGCTCCTCCTGTTTGCTAGAACTGGACACAACAGTGCCCTTCCTTATACCCAGTCTGGGATGGTGGCATTACAGTAATCTTTCAGAAATTTGGAAAATGCCAGGGAAGATGCGGAACCCTGAAGATAACTAGAGCTCAGCCAAAATTTACCAGATGATATTTCTATGAAAAGCCTTCTGAGACTTTTTTTTTCTTTTTCCTAACTCTTCTGAAAACAGAGAACTCCCTTTTCCCCAATTTTTCACCATTATTTTAAAGGTGGCTGTCTAAACTCCAGTCACACAGAATGTGAGATACAGAGGATGGTTTGTTGTTGTTAACTGTCGTCAAGTTGACTTTGAAGATGTTGAAAGTGGGATAATAGCACTATAACAGTGTAGTGAAGAAATGGCCCAACTCTCTGCTATGTTCTGTTAGTAATGTGGTACCATCTGCATACCTTAAATTGTTGATGTTCCTTTCTCCAGTTGTCACACCTCCTTCCTCCAAGTCTAATCCTGCTTTATGTATGATATGTTCAGAATACAAATTAAACAGACAGAGTAATAAAATGCAGCCTTGCCTGACCCTTTATCAACTGGAACCATCCTGTTTCTCTATATTCTGTCCTGATGGTAGCCTCTTGTCCTGAGTACAGGTTATACATTAGGACAATCAAATGTTGTGGCACACTCGTTTTCTTAACAATGATCCATAGGTTTTCTTGATCTAAACAGTGGAAGGCTTTGCTATAATCTATAAAACACAGGCTGATTTTCTTCTGAAATTCTTTGGTGCACTCCATTATCCAATGTATGTTTGCAATACAATCCCTCCTGCCTCTGCCTTTCCAGAACCAAGCTTGGGCATCTGGCATTTCTTGATGCGTATATCGTAAATGTCTTTGTTGCAGAATTTTGAACATCTCTTTGTTTTAATTGGAAATTAATGCAATAGTGTGGTGGTTACTGCAACCCATGGTGTGCCTTTTCTTGGGGATTGGAATGCATGTTGAGAATTTCTAATCTGTGACCATTGTTTTGTTTCCATATTTGTTGACAAATCAGATTTTAGTTAGAACTAGAGTAGATTCTGTCTCTGTAGGCTGAAGCAGCTCAGTTGGTATGCCATCAGTTTCTGGTGATTTATTTGTTCCAAGTGCTCTGACTGCAGGTTCCACTTCATCTTCTGTAGGTTCCTCTTCAAATGGTTATACCTTGAATGAATCTGTCATCCTTTCATCCCTTCTACACAGTTCTTCAGTGTATTATTTCCACTGTCTTTTTATTTGTACTTGGTGCGATAATGTGTTTCCCTTCTGGTCATGTAGCCTCCCTATTCTTCCTTTTTTGTTGTCATTTTCTGTTTCTTTCCATTGATTATTATTGTAGTTCTACCTATCCTTGTGCACAAGTTGCTGAAAAGTTGCATTCAGGGTTCTGACTCTATTTCTATCACCTTTTCACTTTTGCTTCTTGTCTGTCCTTAGCTACTTGAAGAGTTTCATCTGTTGTCCATTGAGGCTTCTCTTTCTTTTTTGATTGTAGATGATATCATTTTGGATTCCTCCCTGACAATATCCCTGGCTTCTATCCAGAGTTGTGGCTGGCTCACTGTCAGTTAGGCTTAATAATGCAAATTTATTTTTTACAGTATGTTTAAATTCTACAGGGATATTCTTCAGGTTATATTTTGGCACAGTGGTTGGTTCAATGTTCCTCTTTAGTTTTACTCTAATTTTTGATATTGTGGTCTGTGGCACAATATACTTCTGGTCTTGTTTTTACAGAGAAAATGGAGCTTCTACATCTTTTGCTTCCAATTATGAAGTCTATTTGATTTCTAAATTGGCCACAAGATGAGGTCCAGCTACACATGGTTACTTTAAGAATGTGTTTATGATGAATATGTTTATGATGTTGGCAACACAAAAATCAATCAGTTGCTCTCCAGGGATTCTTGCTCCATGACCAAATTTTCCTACAATCTTTGATTCCCTTCTTTTTCCTACTTTTGCATTTTAATCACCTTTTTTAAAAATTGTTTACTTATTTATGTTTCACAAACAAAACCATAAAACAACAATTAATACTCAAACAGGCTTAGGATATGAGTAAATTAAAAAGTATGTGTTAGGGACATTTTTTACAAGTTATTCCAGTGGAGTCATTATCAGGATGTTGATGGATGCTTCCAGTTAGTTTCTACTCCATCCATACTTTCATGTGCCAGATAAATTTAATCAGTTTAAAGAGTGGAAATCACAGGGATTATACTATATTCAAGATCTATTTATGAATGGAAAACCTCAGATTAAGAAATCCCTTTTTGTTCAATTAAAGCATCTCAAAACCAATCACTTGTGATTAACAAGTTGTATTTTGGTGTGTGATTCATTTCTTCCGGGAGTCCAGCATGGAAAATTTCAGTTTCCTCTTCTTTTGCCTCTGTAGTTGGAGTATAAGCCTGGATTATTGTTATATTGATAGGTTTTCTCTGAAGTCCTGTTGCTATGATTTGGTCAGAGTTTGCATTATATCCTTTGACTGTTTTTGCAACATCTCTCCTCACTATTGATACCACCCCTTTTCTTCTTAATTTCTTGAGTAAAGTACTGTGTAATTTTCTGACTTAAAATGTCCTGTTCCTGTCCATTTTAGCCCACTCACCCCAAGTATTGCAATCTGTATATGTTCCATTTCTTGACTTACTGTGTCTATTTTACCGTTATTCATGTTTTTCACATTGCATATTCCTTCAGTATCTGTTGTGCAGCTTCAGATTTTCCTTTTCCCTCTGAGCATACCAACAGCTGAATGTCTTAGAAAACAGAGAGGGATGCATGATTCCCATCCCTGGTGCAGAGATAGACTGATGTGTGCTATTCAGGTGAAAGTTAAACCTGTTCTTTGCTCTGTATAGCCCAGTAAGACTCACATCTGTTCCTGCCTGCATAACTTCATTCTGTTTCTTGATTATTTTAAGATTATTTATTTATTTTAAATTTTTATATTGTGCCTTACATCATAAGAGTTCGTGATCTCATATATCATTTATATCTCCCTGCCCTGTATCATATACTAATAGAGAACTCAGAAGTGGAGGTCTGACTCTTACCATTTGTGGAAGAACAGGGCTACAGAGAAACCAGAGGGAAGTATTAGCCCACTTGGGAGAAACTCCTTGGTCTGCAGAAATGTGTAAAAAAATCTTTAAGGAATCTCCCCATAGTGGAACAACAATATCCCACTCCTATTGACTGGTTGCTATGGACAGCCCATTCAGCTGATGTCTTTTCAAAACATTTAAAAGCAATTGTGTTTCAATAGAACGTGTTTGCTTGTGTATTAATGTTACAGTGTGTTGTGTTTTTATTTGTCTTTGGTTTTTTAACCATGTTTTTTAAAAAATAAGGTGAGCAGACAAGGTCCAATTTCTGGAAGAAAAGCGGCATATAAATCAGGCCATCATCTCAGTGAGAAGTCAGTATGCTCATTCAACAGAGAATGTAGAGTAATCTGGGGAAGGGCACAGATGGAATAAAGTTTCCCAAGAGCAAGCTGGCCAGAACACTGAACAGAAGCCTATCAGGCTGCAACATTGTGCTGCAGGTCCAACTTGTACTGAACAAAATTTGGTGGCCACATCATTTCCCTGGTTTTCTCACATGTTTAAAGAGTGAAGGCTGAGAAAGTGCAACAGACCATAGCCTGGACCTAATTAACAGCCAAGAGCTAGAATTTTTTAAATTCCTGGGATTTCAAGATAAAGGAGGAAAGTGCTCCTAATGGTGCCAGCACACAGTGCCAAATAAATCACGAGAACTCCCCCCCCTCCATTTGTTAATAGGAAGAGAAAGGTCAAAGGCATCCCTTGGAGCTGGAAGGAGAGAAGGGAAGCTTTAGAATGCAGCAAAGAGGTGCTGCAACAAATCTATTACTACAGCAGACCATTAATCTGTTCTTTTTCCTGAATTCATCAAGCCCATCTTATGTAGTCCCAGACTGAAAGGATAGCTGTGCTAATTAGACTGGACTGTATATTGTTCTGATTTGATGTTAAACAAGTTGGGAAAGGCCAGGTGTTACTGGAGAGAGTAAACACACCTCCTTCTTTAATGATGTGGCAGGCAGCAGTGCTAGATTTCCTCTCATCATCTTCTTGCTGAATAATGTACACTCAGCTTCTTGCTGAGAAGCAGTGGTCTAAATCCAATGTGATGCTCACAGGAGGGTTGGGATATTCATCCCTGTCTCTCCATTAACCCTCTCCAGCATCAAATCCAAATTCTCCTGCAGTGTGAGCAGATGTTGAACTCTGGATAGTTCCAACTGTGTGTCATGTGTGGAACACATTTAGAATCCTTCTGATTGGAAATCCTAGTTTTACCCAGAATCATGAAGTTTGATGCTACTATATCTTCAGTGTTGCAGTTAACAGGAGTACACTGAAGCTCTTCAACAGAGAATTCTAAGCACCTTACCAAATAACATGTCCCAGGATTTCATAGGGTAGCTATGACAGTTACAGTGGTATCATACTGCAATGATATAACAATATAATAATATATACTGATATAATGATATAACGATATAACTATATAATGCTACAATATACCGCTCGAATAACTGTGTAGTTAGCACCCCAGCAGAATGAGCAAGGTATCTGCCTTCAGTCTTGCCCACTCAACAGAGGAAATTTATAGATAAAGCAGGCAAGATTAGGATGCTGTGAGTGGAGTCAGAGTACCTCAGTGACAGCTAATTGCTTCCATGTCAGAGGGGCAGCTAACCTGCTCTGGCTTTTAATCCCAACTAGGAAGGTGCTATTCAGTGAGTAGAAGATCAGAATAGGATTTCAGCAACTTGAATAGACTAAAATCCAGAATGGACTTATATCCCTACTGACATGAAACCCCCAGCTGCTACTGGTACCCATAGTTCTGTACCTAATCCCCGGGAATAACATTGGCACAGGAGTATTGTTTGACCTTAGTGAAATGAGAGCAGTCTCCAATCCAAAATTCAATTTTGTAGATATAGTTTATATTGTGATATAAATATCTGTTTTGTTGTGATTCATATGTGGTAGCAACTTGATGTTTGCAAGTCATAATCAGCTAGTGGAGTTATGGAGTATATGGACATGTGAATAAATCCATAGTTCTAGAAAGGTATGTTAAAACTCAGGAATAGCTGCATGATTTTCCTTTTCTGTCTCCTAGATCAGAAGATACCATGTGAATAGTTTTTACATCATGAGACTAAACGGCAAATTTGTCAATAATAACCAAGAATGAAATGTTCTAAATATAGGGCTAAACAGCTCACTCTTCTGCTTTGTAATTAAACGAAGATAAAGGAGTATGGAGAAAGTTCTGAAAATTCCAAATGGCCTTTTTAAGCCTCCAGTGAAGAGGCTGAAGGAGTGTGTGTGAGAGGGAAGTGAGAGTAGAGGATTTTTCTTCCCCACATGATTATATTTCCTTCCCCCCCTCAAATAAAACAAATAAGTAATTCTGTATAAATAATTTTTTAAAGATTGTGATATAGACATATTTTTAAATAACAAAATTAGTTTTTAATAATTAGTCCAGTGAATGCATGAAGAAAGACTTTTTCCCCTTAAAGTAACTGTTTCATAGAGACCATTCCTGGCTTGTTGGCAGAGCTTCGAAAAGTGACTCTTAGCCAGCGTAGCCATGGGAACTGGGGGGATTGAGTGAGTTGTCCAAAAAGCTTCTTTTCCTGAGCTCTGGGAACAGACTCCCTCTTAGGTCCATTTGTAGAATCACAGAATCATAGAGTTGCAAAGAACTGCTAGTGCCATCCAGTCCAACTCCCTGCCATGCCATTAAAGCATACCTGAAAGATGGCCATCCAACTTCTGTTTAAAGACCTCAACAGGAGATTTCCCCCAGGCTGAGGCAGTCTATTCCATTGCTGAACAGTTCTTACAGTAAAGAAGTTAGGTAGAATCTAAATGGCTATCATATCACCTCTCAGTTTTCTTTTCTCCAGGCTAAACACACCCTGCTGCTTAAGTTATTCCTCATAAGGCTTAGTTTCCAAAATTTCAATCATCTTTGCCCTCCTCCACTGGACACGTTCCAGCTTGTTAATATGATTCTTGAACTGTGGTCCCCAGAACTGGACACAATTTTCCAGGCAAGGTCTAAACAGAACAGAACATTATTACTTCCCTTGATATGGACACTTCACTTCTGTAGATGCAGCCCAGAATTGCACTGGCCTTTTTGGTTGCTGCATCATACAGTTGATTTATGTTTAGCTTGTGGTCTACTAAGACTCCTGGATCCTTTTCACATGTACAGTAGAGTCCTGGTTATCTGACCTAAACCGGCGGGCGCAGGGTTGGATAACTGAAATGTCGGATGACACGGAGCCCTGTGGTGGCCGCCATTTTGGGGGCGTGTTGGGGGTGGGCCTGGGGCGTGTCGGGGTGTGTTTGGGGTGCAGAAATGCCTGCAGCCATGCCCCCAGGCAGCCGCGACATCGGTTAATCTGGAGCGTCGGATAACCGCAGGTCGGATAACTGGGACTCTACTGTACTGTTATTAAGCCAGGTATCATCCATCTTATATTTGAATATTCTATTTTTCCTACCTAAATGTGGTATTATACATTGATCCCTGTTGAAATTCATTTTGTTAGTTGTGTCAGCAAGAGACAAAGTTTTGCCAGCAGAATTGATTATTGGTAGAACACTTACACAGCAGCTCAGGAGGTTTCTGAGCTGCAAGAAGAAGACTAAGCCATTCCGGTTGATGTTCACCACTTTGGAGTCAGTGGCAGAGCTTGGAGTATATGGAGGGGAGTGGGAGGGGGTGTGGCCTCCACACATGGGGGTGTGGCCGTGGTGTGTGAGGGCATGGCCAGGGTGCGTGGGGGCATGGCTATGGGTTTGGCTGCCCCCCAAACATTGCTGCCCAAGATGAATCGCCCCCATTGCCCCCCCATCCCTATGTGACTGTTTGAAGTGGACAATAGCATCTGTCTTTGGGATATTTGAGCTGGCCTATTAGTCGTTGTGGTTATCTTCATCTGGGTAAGTCTGGCTTCTGGAATGTTTGAGTTGCAAGTCATCTCTGTAGCAGGCGTAAGAGTCAAGGAAGGACTCACTGCTATTGATGACAATAGCCAGGAATGGGTCATCTCATGGGAGAATTCCTCTAGAGGTTCTTTCTATAAATACTCTGTTATACAGGACCAGAATAAGATTTGCTTGTCTTAGGCACACCATCTTCCCCATTCATCCTGAATGATCAAAGCAAAGTAAGGGTGCATGGATGGTAAATTGTAAGATGGCACAATGTTATTACACAACATCATTTTTGATCGTGGGGTAGAGCTGTTAAGGCATGCACCCTATTTTACATTTCCTAGCTTCGTGGAGCTTGAGTCAACTTGAGATAGTCTTAGCTCTGATCTTGAATTGACAGGGTTTTCTTTTTAATTGAGTATCAATCTGCAACATAGTGGGTGGTTCTCCTGATGCTCACATTTTTCTCTAGCATATGGGTTGCCCCACTGTGACTTGGTTAGTGCTTTGTCCAAGCTTTGGATCCTTGTTGCCTTATGCCACACCAATTTCTGCAAACTGTAGCCAATAAATGTTGTTGCCATTTTAAACCAGGGTTTTGTCACTGTATAATTCTTGTCCTCCCACTCTATCCCTGCTCTGTGTTATGCACAGAAGTCTGCTTGTATCAGCAGGGATCAAAAATCTGCTATCAGTGTCTACAGTATTGGCAGAAACCTTGGAGAGAGGTTAGAGAGACATTATTCTTCCTTTGTAGCACTAGAAAATGGAGAAAATATTGATTGGTAGTAGAAATTCAGGACAGCCAAAGGAGAGCACTTCTTCACAAAATAGATAATTGACTCATTTCCAGAGGGGCAGCTGTGTTAGAGCTAAATCCAGCATTCTACTGGTAGAACTTTTGGGATTTTCTTCCTCACCTGGAGCTTAATCCAAAACTTGGCTCTGGAGGGTTTCTCAGCTCTACAAAACAGGTTTTGGAGAAATGTGGAGAGAGAGAGACAGTACTCTCCCACCGCCCACCATGCATGGGTAGACTCTACTTGCAGTTCCCCAGATGCCATTGTTTTGTCAGCAGAGGTCCACCACAGAATCTTACCTTTACTTTGTTGCAACAAAAACAGCAAAAACATCAAAAAGTCTTCCGATGCCTTGAAAGTGATTATATTTATTATGGCATAAGGTTTTGTGGACTACTATAAATTTGTTGCCTGAAGGTGTGGTTATGGTCTTCTTTCTGGGAGCTGTAATCATAATTCTTTCCAAACTCTGGGCCTAATAGTTCCAGTGGCAATGAGTCATGATAAATAAATGGAACCTCTATATTCAGATGAAACATGCTATAGGATACCAATTGCTGAGAAGATGACCAATTGGCAGAGGAGGTGGTATTTTCCTTCCGTCCCTGGCTGTGGGCTTCCTGGAAATATTTGGATCACCACTGTTGGAAACAGGATACTTTGGTCTGATTATCCGGCACTCTTCTTACAGCTGTTATGAACAGCATATGAGAACAGTCCTGCTATGGTCTTTGCAACCAGTTACTCTCTTTTTTTCATGATGAAGGATATAGGCGCTTGTCACATGAGGCTGTTATACTGCAAAGGCACTGGTGAATCCTGTCTTGGTTAGAGCTCATCACATGACATCACTGTTCTCCTGGGGTCATCCCAGTGGAGGATCAGTGGGGAAACACTTCTTTTTTATTGAAAATCAGCTGTTAAAACAATGATTGCTTAGCTACTATTTCTGGTGCTAATATGTCATTCCAATTCCTGGTGATATCAGATGGCTGGATGGTGCTGTATGGATATGCTTTGGTCTCCTTTTCCTAGGATTCCACTGCAGGGTAACCTCAGTTTGTTTCTTGTGGTTGGCAAAGAGGACACCAGCTGGAACAATGGCTGGGGAGGGTTCATGGTAAAATTGGATAGTCAGATGGTCTCGTATAGGTATGACTTGGTTTCCAGTTCCTAGGATTCCCATGCAAGGCAGTGGTGTATCAAGGGGGTGGGGGGTGGGGGCGCCCCGGGTGGCATGTTTTTGCAGGCAGCACAGGGCCACCTTCCACATGCTGGCAGATGTCCAGCAACTAGATGGGCACTGGAGCCTCCCAGAGACGTCTGCTGGAGGAGTATGCCACCCCAGGAGAGAGGGGCTGTCCTTCCCTCCCCTCCTTCCCTCCCCTCCCTCCCTCTCTCCCTCCCAATCTGGAATCAAACCTGTTTCCAGCCAAAGCAGCAGCGCTGACACTGGCAGACCTCCGGTTCAGGCAGAGAAGGAGGGAGGGAGAAAAGGAGGAGAGGAGAGGAGAGGAGAGGAGAGGAGAGGAGAGGAGAGGAGAGGAGGGACCCTGAGGAGGTGGGGAGAGGCACTCACCTTCCCCTCACCCCTCACCTCAGAAGACTGGGGATGAGCCTAGCCCAACCGACCCTCTGAAGAGGAAGGGACGGGGGGGGGGAGAGAGAGAGACAGGACACTCACCACCACAGGAATGCTGGCATGTGCCTGAGCATGTGCAGAGCACCCCCTCTGAGTGCAAACACCCAGAGTCCAATCACCCAATGCCAATCAAGCAGTTTTTATTTCTTATTTTGGATAGGTCCTCCCTTCCCTGAGAGGGGAGGCAAACTGAGGGACCACCCCCAGGCAGCAAACTTGGGGACCACCCCAGGGCAGCAAAAGTTCTAGCTACACCACTGATGCAGGGCAACCTCAGTTTACTTTTGGTGGTTCAATGAGGAATAGTAGCTGTGGAGGGTTAACATGAAAGCTGCACTGCTCTTTCTCTTCCTTAATTGTCTCCCAGAATGAGGTTTTTAATTTATTTTTAAGGAGACACAGTGAAATAGTGATGTACCAGGATCAGGGGTACTTGGTGGGGAAGCTTGTTTTCATGGTTTCTTTTTTTAATATCTCTTGTGATAGCATATACCAGCAGGGCAACAGTCTGAATGTGTAAATGCAGCAGCACAACCACCTCAGGTTCCATGGCCACATTGCAAAACCAACCAACTAAAAACCAGAGACCTATTAGTGTGCTGCAAAAACTGTAATTTTAGCATCCTGGGGGGGGGGTAAATAAATAAATAAATAAATAAATAAATAAATAAGTAAGTAAGTAAGTAAGTAAGTAAGTAAGAAAGAAAGAATCTGCTCAAACTACATCATGGAGGACTAGGAAAAGAGCAGGGAAGCTTTTTTCCCCTTTAGAAAGAAGAAAAGCTTATAGAGGTAGATGAGGTTTCAAGCACCAGTTCCTGCAGAACCTCATGTGGGGTGGAGCATCACTACAGCATGATTGCAGTTTCCAGGTTTTTAAAAAAGAAATTATACAAAAGACAGCATGCACCAAGTTCACTGGCCATTACCAATCATGGGGAAAAGGATGGCTTTCAGGCTAGCTTCAGCACCAAAGTGTGAAAGGATAAATGTGGGAACCAATTCTGTGGAACTAGCATTGCACCACTGATGGTGCAAAAAGTTGTACTGTTGTCTTGTAATCCTTTTGTGTAAGGGAAAAGTATTTTTTGTGTGGGATAAAGGGCTTGTGTGGTATGTATCATAGGCCATTTCTAAACTACACTACTACAGTGCTCTTATTCCACTTTCAACATCCTGTGGAATCCTGAGGCTTGCAATTTAGGGAGGAGCATCCAGAATGCTCACCCAGAGAGCTCTTTGGCCTCAGAATTCCACAGGATGTTGAAAGTAGAATAATAGCACTATAACAGTGTAGTGCAGAAATGGCCATGGACGGGGAAAAGAAGCAATCAGTTCTCTCAACTGAATCCTGGCAAGTTCTGGGGATATCCCAATGGTCCAAGGGTTCTCAATCTGCAGTGCTCCACCTGTTTTAGACTGCAGCTTCCAGAAGCCTCAGCCAGAATAACTAATGGTCAGGGATTCTCTGACTTAGAATTCTACAACATCTGGAGGGCCTCAGGTTGACAGCTACTGCTCTAGCCTTCCCCAGAATACCATGGAACAGTCAAAAGGTACACATAATTGTTCCATATATATGGGATGATCTGGAGGCACTTGGTGTAGTCAGGCCATTATGTGACTGAAATTACTGATCCATGTATACCTATTCCATTTCATTTAAAGCCTATAACTTAGGGCCTCTTGGATAGTAAACATATTTTTTTAACCAGGACTCGGAAAAGTTGCTTTTTGGGATACAAACTTCAGAATTTGTGCTGGATGGGAGATCCCGGGAGATGTAGTCAGAAATAATTTTTCCTAGCTCTGCCTTTCGCTAAGCTGCAACTCTGTCAGGAGTGGCTGTGGTGAGGCTGAAATCCATGAATCTTGTGATGGGATGGAGTGGTTGGAAGGGAAAGGATCATGTCATAGGCCTTGCTGCTGAAAGATTTTATTTTTTTAATTATTTTTTTTAAGTTTACATTTGAAAAAAAAAATATATATATATAAACCTCCCTGCTTCCAAGCTTATTTTTCCCAGTTGAATTTGCTTATTTTCATTCCACTCATACATTGTTACAACTTATTCAAAGAAAGGAAAAGGTCTTACATTGTTTCATCTTACATAGTTGCATCCTACATTGTTTCACTGTTACATTGTTGTGTTACCTTACAGACAATCTTACATTGTTTCTTTTTCATTTCTTATGTTATGTCCTTATCCAAACCAGAACTTCCCTCCATTCCCCTTAAAAGTTCTGGATAGTTTTGTTTTTCAAAGAAAATGTCAATTTTTCTGTCTCTACCATATCCAGGACTTTTAATTTCCATTCTTCTATATCCACATTTTTGCTTTCTTTCCAATGTTGCGCATGTGTCAACCTTGGGGCAGTTATTAAATACAACATTATCATCTTATTTCTCTTTGTTGCCCTAGCATATTTAACAAATAAAACTCTGGTTTCATTTCAAAATTTAGATTATAGATTCTTTGAATCTCATCATGTATTTCCTTCCAAAAAATTTTTGCTATCTTACAAGTCCACCACATATGAAAGAAAGACCCCACCTTTTCATCACATTTCCACCATCTTGTATTTCCATTTTTAGTTATTTTTTGCAATCTTCATGGTGTCATATACCATCTATATAACATTTTATAAAAAATTCTCTCTTAAATTTAGACTTGGTGTGAATTTTATATCAATTTTCCACATTCTCACTAAAGTCTCTAATTCAATTGAGTGTCCAATATTCTGTGCCCACCTAGCCATAGTGTCCTTTACAACTTCTGATTCCATTTCTCTTTGCAACAATAATTTGTAAAATTTGGAAATTCTCTTCTTCTGGTCCCCCCACATCAGTATATCTAATTCATTTTCTTTTCTCTCAAATCCATATAATTTTTGGTCCATTTTAAATCTCTCTTTAAGTTGTCTCCAAGGGAACCAATTCAGTGCGTGTCCTGCAGCTTTTTGTTCTTCTTCTGTACACATTCTTGGCTTATCACCTTCCCATTTCAGCAACTCTTGATAAGTTAATAAATTTCTTTGTTTTGTTAGAGCAATTTTATATGCTTCTTGAGTGTTCTGTAAAATTTTTGCTTTATTTGTAACCAAACTTTCAATAATGTCTTCCAAATACGATGATTATTGAAATCTTTATTCACTGTTATTCTGTCATAACATAAATATCCGTGCCATCCGAACCTATTATTTATTCCTTCCAATTCTTTGACTACAAGTATTTTCTACTTGTATCCAATCTTTAATCAAGTCTAAACAACATGCTTGATAATAGGTTTTTAATGATGGCATGTCTAATCCTCCTCTCTCCTTTGCATCTTGCAATATTTTGAATCTTATTCCTGGTTTTTTCCCCTTGCCAGATACATTTTCGTAGATCTTTTTCCCATTCTTTAAAAATCTTCTCTTGTCCTATTATTGTTAGGTTCTGGAAGAGAAACATGAGCTTTGGTAATAAAGACATTTTAAAAGCATTTATCCTTCCCAGGAGAGACAGACTTAGATTTTTCCATTTTTCCATATTGCTTTTAATCTCCTTCCATTTCTTCAAATAATTGTTATCAAATAATTCTTGATTTTTATTTGTTATAGTAATACCTAGGTATTTTACTTTCTTGGTTAGTTGATACCCAGATCCTCTCTCCAAATCAGCTTGTTCTTTTTTTGTCACGTTTAAGGTCATCATCATTGTTAAATAGGCTACTAGCATGCTAAAAAAAATTGACAAGTTAACACAAGACAGTTTAAAAACAGTTTTAAACAAATCAAGACCTTTCAAAGCAATACACACAGGCAGATTTGGGTGAAATCAATTATTATTGTTGCTGTTATTTCATTTCAAATAAATCTATTACAGAAGTGACATGATACACAGAGATCATCTCCATCAGTTTGCACATCCTGATATGTGCAAACTGATGGAGGGGCCCAGTTTCTGGGTTTTATGTAAAGATATACAATAATAATAAAAAGAGACGTGAGATAAAATAATAAGTTGATTTGACATGAAGCCCGAGCTTCAGTCACAAGTACAGATAAGAGTGTGCTCAAATGCTGGACTTACAAACCACAGGAAGGGAAAACAATTTAATGAGTACATCTCTGCCTGACAACAAAATAAATCCTGCTGATAAACAGCATGACTTGTTTTAATTCCTTTTTTTAAAAAGCTGATGTCATGTTTCAATTAATTAATGTCTTTTACCTCCATCTTATTTCTTCTTTTGAGTCTGTCTTCAACTACTAGTGCAAATAAGTTCTACTGGAATCACTTTTTGCTGTTGTTAAATGCAGGAAGCAGTTTTGTCTTCTTTTTTATTCTATATTTTTATATAAAATCTTTTAAACCTGATCTTCAAATTGATGATCATAAACTTTTACCTTATTAGTTTGATTTGTATCTCACTTTCCTTATTCTGCCCTTAACAACAACCCCGAGAGACAACTCAGGCTCTGAGTGAGAGTAACTGGCCCAAGTCACACAGTGAGTTTTGTGGATTTATCAAGTCCCAATCTAATACCCTTAACCATTGTACTAACTTGTGGGAGTCATTTGTGCATCTTTCCATGCTGGGACTCATAATCACACCTCCTGTTTCCTACTGCATTGACTTTTCCATTGAACCTTATGAGACTATTTTGCTTTATCAATGCATTTACCTTCTGAAAAGCACATTTGCTGGAGACAGCTGCCACTGTAAAGGTGCACATTGTGCAACTAACATTCTCTGAGTTGAACTGTTAGCACTGCAGCAGGATTTGAACCCTTTCTTGGGAAGTTTCTGGGTCTGATACACAAGTCTTATCACAGCTGGATCACCAGAGATCTCTGATGATGAACATATTGCTTGCTACATGTGGTAAGAAAGAAATACCAGGGACGGGCAAAGTGTGACCCACAGCCTGCATACAGACTCCAGGATATTTTTGTAGTTCTCAGGTGCTTGTCAGCTTTTCCATCCTGCATTCTACAATTTAAAAAAAATTAAAATTAAAAAATGGCTATTGCTGCTTCTGGAAGCCTTTTGGAAAAGTGCTTTTGCTGTTATGCCTCCTCTAAGTTCCTCCTCAAATGACATGTAAACTTCTGAGGACTTTTGTTTTTTGGTGGTGGTGGTGAGTGGACTGGTTTAATCCATGGTGGAACCTAGTGTGCAGAAACTGGGCCCCTGAACCTGCACTATTCAGGTGTATACTGAGTGGTCTGAAACTGATTTGGCATTGCCACTGTTGTCACGTGGTGATTGGCGCCATTACTTTCCATCCATGTGATGTGCCAGTGTTGTCAGTGAATGACATCAGAACTGGTGGATCATGATGACAGGAGCTGGCAGTGAATTAACTTTTGTTTCTGCAGTGACAGTACTCATTGAGTGTACTGTTGGTGCCACTTGAGTGTACTATCAAGCAGCCAGTCAACAGAATGGGGCTGTAGGGTTGCTCTATAAGTTTAAACTATTAATTAAGACTGGGAAAAAGAACACTTTTGCAAGACCTGCAGAGTTTTAGTAGCATGTGAAAAGATGTGAAAAGACCCAACGGCAATGGGGAGGATTGTATAGCTCTGTTTACCTAACTACTCCGGTTTTCCCAATTCCATACCTGAGCAATGCAGCTTGATGGTTCCTCTTAATAATATAGTGGTTAAAGGGGTAGGAAAGTGCCCAGGCACCATCTTAATGTCCTGAAAAATGGGGTGGAGGAGGAAAGAGACAGCTGTCACCATTCTGGACCTCGAGCACAAAACATACACCATAATGTATGGAGCATAATACATATAGCATGATGCTGAAAAGCTGAGAGACTGGCGGCTTTCCCACTTCCCTGTGCAATATAGTGCAACTGGATGGCACCTGGCCATCTCCTTGCCCCTTCAGACACTGGTAGGCTGTAGTGATGCACTCTACTGTTATCATGAAATGCTGTTACATCAGAGAGAGTGGTGGTGTGCAAGTAGGTAGTGGGTACCTCCTTGCAGCATCCCTGCAGCATCCATCAGAGTACTTACACTGGTATGACTGAGGGTTACAGCACTATATATCACTGATAGGATTCTGGGCACTATGTTATTAGTAATCAAAAAGGAAGAATATGCTTCTATAAAGTACAAATAGGCCTCATGCAAAAATCTGTATCAATGTATCATTTGCGTTTTAGGTTTTAGATCTCCTTATGTTAATTTTGAATGATTATTATATCTGAATCTTAGGTTGGATCATGCAAATACTTTTGGGCATGTAGCATTTAGTGAAAATTTGAATTCCTCGCTATTACATTTCAGCAAGTAGATGTAACCTGGCATAGTTCCAGAATAGCTCTTACTTCGTAACCCACCACATACTTTCTCAAGAGTAAAAAACATTAAGATTCAGGGGTTTGCTCCCTCATGCCAGCTTAGTGGAGGCACAGATTTTATACCACAGTGTTTATTTTCTTGAGCTCATTAAGGAGTTTGTGTTCCTTTTTGGCTGATTCCACACCAACTTAACCTACACATCTTGTTTCATTTTATTATTTTAGCTTTTTGCAATCTGCCAAGAGAACATTTGTTATTGGACAGATTAAAATTATAATAAAACACGGTTGACAGGATCCAGTGGTATACCTCTTTTGGATCCTGCTGCTTCCCGTAAGAACTGGCAACACCTATCCTCCTGCAGCTTCCATCCAAGAACCTTAAGTGGCCACTCAGAGGTCTGAAGCAGGAGGGGAAGGGGGAGAAAACCTTGGCTACATTGGTGTTGGAGACCAAAATACTCCATTGAGTCTTGGCTAGGGAAAATGAATGCTGCTTCTCTTTCTGAGAACAATTGGGGAATGTCTCCTCTCCTCTTAGAACTTTTTCATGAGTTTCCATCTGTCCTATTCCTAGACACAACAGGTAGATCACAATAATTACTGAGCTTCCCATGCCATATGTGGCTTATGCTACCAGTAGGATCAATCCAGGATTATGTACTCTGGAGAAAACCTCTTCCTCTTCCAGTGCACCCACCTAGGGTGGCTAGGTGAAAAAGAGAAGATTATGGGGTTACACTATGCCTGCTGAAACTCCTTCTTCTACATAACTCTTTCAGGAGTGTGAAAGCCCTGTCTTTTCCATTTGACCATCACATGTGCCATAGGGACATATTGACCTAGTCAGTGTGGGCTAACTTGGAGTACCAGGGAAAAGTTTGAATGGCCCTATTTAATGCTGGATATTGGATATTTGGTCCCTTCCCAAACATCCTTTCTCTGGAATGACAGTATTAAAAAAGATGTCCTCTAAATGTAGACAGAGACAAAATCCAATTACAGTCACACATTCCCTTTGAAACCTATGGAATGTGAGCATTCACTGTGCCTTTCAGTGAGATTTAGTCACACTTAAGTGCCTAAGTACCCTGAAGACACCAGATCAATGGACAAAGAGTATGAAAAGATATGTTAAGGATTTTAAAGAATATACTAAATTTGAACAAATTATTATTCAAAGAGAAAATATGCAAGAAAATGAAATACTAAAAGGTATTACAAGTGAAATATATAAAATATTAGCAAAAGAACAAGAAGAGGATTTTCTTAGAAAAATGTGGGAGGAAGAGATAGTACAAAATATAGATATACAAGAATGGAGAAAAATTTGGAAACAACGTCATTTAAAAAAATTATCAATAAGAATAAAAGAGAATTATTATAAATTAGTGTGGAAATGGTACTTGACTCCAGTGAAATTAAATCAAATAGATGAGAAATATTCAAGATTATGTTGGAGAGGATGTCAAGAAATTGGTACATATATGCATATGTGGTGGAATTGCAATAAGATAATGGAGTTTTGGCAAAAGGTTTTTAAAGAGATAAAAGAGATTATAGGAGCAGATATACCAGTATGTCCAAATATTGCATTGTTGTCTATATATGATAAGGTTGAGTGTACTCAAGTAAAGAAAGAATTAATAACAAATTTGTTAACTGCAGCGAGATTAATAATAGCAAAAAAATGGAAAGCAAATGAAAAATTTCAAATAGAGGAATGGTATAACGAAGTGTGGAAAATTGTAATTAATGATAAACTAACATGTAGAATTAGGTTTATGAAAGGTTTGGTTAAAGGGAATGATTTTGAAGAAATTTGGAAAATATTTTTGGATAAAGTTATGAAAAGAGATAGTAATACTACCCTGTCAAAAGAAGAATGGCAATTTTGGAAAGTGGATTAAATAAAAAGTTGGCTCTGGGGGGTGGGTATTTTTTAGTTTTAGTTTTGTTTTTCTTTTATGTTGTATATTTTGTAATTCTTAGTAGGTGTGTGTGTTAAACTTGTGATTTATAGATTTAAATGGATAAGTGATGTCAATGTTTTTTAAAAAAAAAAGTTAAAAGAATTAACAATAGAAATAGATTAAAGGGGATGTGAAAAATATTGAATTAAATGTGAAATTATAACAGTTGAACAGATTTATAAATTTAAGGGTAAAGGTGCAAAATAACAATGAAAGTTAGTATTGCTTAAGAGAAGAGAAAAAAAGAAAAAGAAAAAAAAATATTTTTTTTAATTCACTATTATGTATATCACATGGTGTTTAATTTTTTTTTCTTGTTTTGTATTTGTGATTCAGTTATATAAAAAAAAAAGATGATAAAATTAAAAAATTAAAAAAAAAAGAAAAAAGAAGACACCAGATCTATGAAGGTAGACACAGTCAGGACTGGTCAGTACTTGGAAGGGAGATCACAAGGGGTTAATAGGCTGTATTCAGACGAAGGCAGAGGCAAGTCATCTCTGAATGTATATATACATACACACACACACATGTATATATGTATGTGCATGTATGTGTGTGTGTCTGTGTACACACATATACACACACACGTATATATGTGTGTGTATATAATGTGTGAATGTGTGTTGCTATGTTGCTATATATATATTCCTATGATAGCCAGAAGGCACAACAACAGCAACAACAATTACAACAGATTCTGTCCTGCTTTTTGTGTGACTTCATTTGATTTATTACATAAACTTGTGTATATTTACACAGAAGTAAATCCCACCAAATTCAATGGGACTTACTTCCCAGGTAAGCTTGGATTTATTTCTGAAATCTGAAAAAATGGAATGAGGAATCCAGAAAGAATGGCAAATTGTAAGTGATTGCTGGGTGACCTTTGATAGAAGTCTATAATTCATGGTAATATGTGGAAAAATTTCATTGTGATGATTACGGCAGATATCATGAAGCAGGAATATGGAAATGGAAATGCTATGTACTAACGTGTAAAAGCTGAAAAATGCAGTACAATGATATAACAATGTTAAGAGATTTTGGAAATGAAGTCTAGATCAGTTTGGAAGATTCAAGAAATAATTCATGTGAAATAGCAATAATAAATGGTTGTTTTAATTGTGAAACTTTAATAAAATGATATTTAAAAAATGGAATGAGGAATCTTGTGTAGAGGTGTTTAAAATGGAAGTTATTTTCAGTGCTTTGAACCACAGCTTATTTTCCCCTGAGGAACTTAATTATTCCAAGCAAATTATATAAGTTTTAATTTTTATTTGGGGGACAGTTCCAATTAATGTGAAAAAAGAAGAAACAAAATCCAAGCTGTAGAAATGGATCACACCAGCTGAGAAAATATTTTTCTGTGACCATAGTTACCAGATTTTATATCCTTTTAAGACTGCTTTCATAAATCAAACAAGGATTGGTGCAGGTGAATTTCTCACGGAGAATTACTGGGTTAACTGTTGTTGTTATTAGTGAACATTTCAGCTGGCTCTTAACCACAATTACTCAGAAAGAGGTCATATGGATTTCAATAAAACATTTCCAGATAAGTATGCTGAGGACTGTGTAACTGGTAAAAACCACTCCATCTACTAGCAAAATTTGTGTCCTGTATGTAGAGGCTCTGGGCCACCAAAGGTGACAAGACCAAGTGAGATTCTAATTTCCAGGTAGCAACATAGTTTCCAAGGATGCCATCAGAACGGCAACCATTGTTGCTATGTTAGCTCTACTGCTATTGTTTCTGCTTTTGATTTTGGTGCTAGGGAGGTGCACAGAAACTGACAACTTATTTTAGCTGGATCACAGGCACAAAGTGCCCATGTGAATTTATCCTGAGCAATGGCACTTTTTAAAATAGCTTCTTTTCCCATTTGTAATTGTGCCTTAATATTTTAATTATTTTAATTTTGCACAGACATTTTCTGTAGAAATGTAGAAGACCAGTGGAAACTCCCAAGATCATGCCAGTGGCTTTTCCCATTTCTACAACTATCCCAATAGGAGTGGTTGCTATTGGCTTTCATTTCAGTGGGGTGGCCAATCCATTCTGGCTTTTAGTCTGACCTTTAAAGGAACTATCCAATGTGCTGAGCCTATTTGTGCGGACAAGCACCAGCACTTTGGATAATGCTTGTGAATATCTGACTACAACTTAGAGTGGCTTCTCCACCACACTGATATGGAAACTACCAGTCATCACTGCCCAACAGGCTGAGGAAGGGGAATTTTGACTGGCAATAAAGTGATGGTCTTTGTTCAAATACATGGGACAAGATAAAAGTTGATTTGGTCTAAATGGGCAGACAAGTATTTCAATAGATGGTTGATGAATCAAAGTAATTTCAGGTATAGTATGGAAAACATTACAACTAGTTCAAATATCTGGTTTTGTCATTGAAAGAAAATTTCCTCTGAATCCTGGGGTCCTTCCAGATGAAAGTACAGTGCTTCCAGCACTTCCAAATGATACTGTGTAGGTAGTCCATGATATACATTTACATCTGAGAATGGAGGTGGATGGATTTTGTTTATAGAGTTAAGTAAGATATCATTTTATGCTTCTATGAAGGGATGTATATTTAGTGAGTGTAAAACACTGTGCAATTATTATGGCTGTGCATGCACACACACACACACAGAGCCTCGAAGCGACTCTTTGCAGATATTTATGTTACTATAACTATTTAATTATTCAACTATATAACTATAACGAGAGTCAGAGTGGTGCAGTGTTTTGAGCATTGGACTGCGACTCTGGAGATCAAGGATTGATTTCCCGCTTAGCCATGGACACCCACTGGGTGACCTTGAGTGCATCACATACTCTCAGCCCCAGAAAACCCTGTGATACTATTGCCTTGGGGTCACCATAAGTCAGAGGCACACAACAACTTGAAGGCACACAACAATAAGGCATTCCATGTATCCTTACTTTAAAGACTTCCTTTGGTAAGAAAAAAAAATGGTGAGAGAATTGGTGAAAACCTCAGGAAAGTTACAAATGGAAGACAAGAATACCTGACTCTATTGCCCCCTGAAAACTCTCTGGATGAGATAGTGAAATTGCACACAATGAAAGCCATCTTCTTGAAAGCATTTCAGTTGCCAAGTCATTGGAGAAGTTACAAACGTAGCTTCTGCCAGGAAAAATGATAAGAACATATCCACTTTGGGTTGGGTTTTTTTGTTTTTTTTTGGTGTGTGTGTCGAAGAAGAGACATTGGCAATTTATACTGAGTTAACAAGAAACTTTTAGAAAGTGCTCAGACCCTGAAGGCATTCCTAGGCAGATGAGAAAGAGGCTTGTGTGTAATGAATAAGCTAAAAGAAAGATGTGGATGCTTTTCTTTAAGGGTTGAATATCTATACTGCATTACTGTATTGTTCACAAGTAATATCGTTGCTTCTTAATAACGGAAATTTACTGCATTTAATTTGGTTTATTTCATTCCTTTAATCTTTACTAATGAGGTTCTCCCCATCCTCTGACTTTTACCATAGTATCTGAAGTCATAAAAGAGACCTGGATTCACTATTTTAGACGTGATCTATGTACACCAAGATTCTCTCAACTGCTCATTTTTGTATGCTTGTTCTTATCTGTTTTACTGAGTTTGCTGTGAGCATTTATTTGTCCATCTATTAATGATGTTTGTCTTTAGATGTGACACTGTAATTGAAGTGTGTCATAAAGCTATGCAGCAGAACTTCATTATGTCTAATGTGATTTATTTTTAAGCAGTAAAATGAAACTAATCAGTAAATGAGTGTTTACACAGCTCTTCACTTAAGCTCAAAATGGAAAATAATGTAAAAAAAAGTGGTGTTGTTTTTTTTACAACAAATAGGTACACTGGGAACAATGATTGGTTTATTATTTTATAATGGCTAACACAGCACTCTTCAGACTATTTACTCAACTGGACTGAAGTAAGTGTGGCTACTCTGGAGAAAATTGGTTGCAGATGACTGCTTAACTAGAATGAACAGTATTTAAATTACAAGAATGAAGTTACAAATGTCTTCAACATTTTGTGGGAATTAATTAATGACCTAAGAGATTTAACTATGGCCCAAAGTAAAACAGAGGGGCATGAATGTCAAGTAATAATTTCTGTTTCTATTAAATACTTTGTACTGTTTAAAAAGAAATGTGGCCATGTGCTCCATGAGGGAAAAAAAATAAAGTTGGGTAATATTTTTATTAAGACCACTAAGATACATGCAAAAAGCAAGCTTTCAAGCTTTCAAGCTTTCTGGAATTGTTCATGAGGTGGGAAGTTAGCAAACCCGAGATGTGGGAAGAAACAGAAAAGTTTTTTAAAAAATGAGCTTGAGGTGTTTATTAGACCTAAAGAAAAGTAAAATCAACTATCTTTCTCCATCTCTGCAAAAGAAAGGGCTAGCAGGCACACAGTGATTTGCCCTTTGCTTTTAGTTAAAAGGGATTGGCTCATATGTCAATATGAAATAGAGGAAATATGACATTCCCTTTATCAGTAAATCAGGAGATTAAATTTAGGTGGTGCATTTCTTTAAAAAATGTTAAGTCATATTATGCTTATTACTGATTAGAGATGTAGTCTTCAATGTGCTGTCTCTTTTGAGCACTGGAAATCCTCCTCTGGTTCATCCTTCCCAATTGTGATATTTTCCATAGGAAATGAAAAGAAAGAAAGAAAGAAAGAAAGAAAGAAAGAAAGAAAGGAAGGGAGGGAGGAAGGGAGGGAGGGAGGGAGGAAGGGAGGGGCTGGTGGTGCACGAGTAAAATAAAAATTAAAAAGTCAGAGTTGGGTAATACCTTTCTTAGGAACACTAAAATGCCAAATGTGCACAACAAAGCATGCTTCTGTGGTCTTCTAACTCTCCATCAGTGCCATCTGGAATTTACTTTATCAGTGTTAGTGTTGTGTACTGATGTGACTGTTTGACTCTGGGAGAACAAGTTTTGAACTGTGCTCAGCTATGAAAACCCAATGGATGACCTTGGGAAAGTCACACTCTCCCAGTCTCATCAAAAGGCAATGGCAAATCTACCCTGAATAAACCTTCTTTCCATCACAACCCTCCCCCAATCCTCGGATAAGGTCACCATAAGTCACAGTTGATTTTAAGGCACATTATGACAACAGCCATTCTGATAGTAAAAGAATACCCCACATGATAATAATGCCAGTGCCAAATATACGATACGATACGATACGATACAACACAATACAATACGATACAATACAATACAATACAATTCAATAGATGAATTTTGAGGTGGAGAGGGGAATCAAGATTTGAACATTTTGAAAATGGACCATCTGTGTCAGTATTTTGGGAAATTTTGTGGTGGCAAGTGTCAAGCAAGGTCTAGAAAAAGAGAGAGCGAAATAATAAATTTGAATAACATCAAGATTTGAACTACACCAACAGTACAACCACACAAACATTTGCTGCAGCTATGCACCATTGTACAAATAATTGTTCCACCAGACAATCAACCCCAAACTTCAGCTTCAGTGGAAACAAAAATAGATTAGCACAGATATGGATACAAGATATGTTGTAACAATTGACAAAGCCAAGTAGTAAGAGGAAAAAGGACAATCTGGCTTACATGTGGCAACTATGGTTATGGGACAATCATTGTTCCCACATATTTTTGCATTATGTTCAGTTTTAGTGGGAACAGTTCAGAGCAAATATAGCATCAAATGGTATGACTGTCCATATTGACTCTCTGATGCTATCAGTCCATATCTTGTCCATGTTTTGGCCTAGAACCCCTATCAGCAATGTCTAGTGGGACTAATGGGAAGGATTGTTGGAGCTGGGGCAAAATATAACTCCAACCAAAAGTTACATACTCTGATTCAAGGTTTATTTTGGAAACTGCTTATGAATTGGCAATGTCCTTCATTTGTTCAAACATGGTAAGAAAAAGAAAGGGCTCATTATGCTTTCAGAATTAATTGCTACATCTTTCCCCAAATGAGGATGCTCCTTAATTTTGATCATTACTATTAAGTTGAATTTATTTCAAATAAGTATAAATGTTGCTTTGGGCAGTTGGAGGACAGGAATTCAATACTTTTAGTAGTTGTGCAGAAGAGAGAAGTTCTACACAAGTGTGAAAGGTGCCAATGCCTACTCTCTTTTGGCCTTTGGCCAACCTAACAATACTTTAAGAAGGTATAGACCTGGACTAGATACAGTTCTAAAAATGCTGAGAATTACTTTATAACTTTGATTATCTGCTGCAGCATGGGCTATTTGTGGCTTCTTGGAGACCACTTTCAAAAGTAAAATTGATGTCTTAAAATTAAGTAAGGGTAAAATCTGAAGCTGAGAGTGAGCCTCATTGAAGTCAAATGACACCCAATGACACGCATAGACTCACACTGAACCCCTAAGTAAACATGGATAGGCTTGCATTATAATTAAAAATTATTAACAGCAAAAGGTTTACCTGAGAGATAGTGATCTGATGCTTACAAGTATATATAGGATACTGGTTCAGCCCTATAGGTTTTATTTTAAAGTTAATCTATTCTACCAAACAAGATGCTGAGAGCCTCCATTCCATGTTAACAGTGAATTGCAAAATGGCACTTGCTCGACTAAACCCACTCTCTCCACTATTCATATAAAAGTAATCTGAATTAATAATTGTAACAACAAATCAGAAAAAAGCTCTCATATTCATGATGTTATAAAATAGGTAAAATATTAGTTTATTCAAAAATATTAGTTTATTCAAAGATGATAAAATACTTTGAAACAACTTAGATTTGCACATATGAAGTCCAAATAGTTAGTTGCACATATGCATTGTGTAATTTTTTTGTTTTTATGCTTTTCATAAAAAGAATACTACAAATAATTTTGCTAGTGATTTTGATCCTCATTCATATCAAGTGCTTAAATATGGTTACTTATTATTTGTTAAAGACCAATACATACCAGCATATTTATATGATGCCAGCATTGGTCTCCATGAAATAATATTAGAAAAATCTGAATAGAAGAGCTACAACTTTCATAGTCCTCTGCCTTCTCCAAAGTGACATTTTGATAATGGAATAGGAAGCTATTGGTCTTTTAGCAAAACTATTTAGAGATGTATCTTTCAAGGTAAAAGTAAAGTACTATGTGAAAACAAAAACTTTTCCAACAGGTTGACAGTGAATTTTGTAGGACACATTCTGTTATATACTGTGAAATCTGTACATGCCTTTCTGATGTGATAAAACAGATGTGATAAAAAATCTGAAAGATAAACATAGGCCATTTCCGCACTAGAGTGTTATAGCGCTATGATTCCACTTTCAACATCCTATGGAGTCCTGGGATTTTCAGTTTCGGAAGGGGCCAGCCGGCCCCTCTCAAAACTTGCAAACCCTAGGATTCCATAGGATGTTGAAAATGGAATCAGAGCGCTATAACACTCTAGTGAGGAAATGGCTATAATGTTCACAAAGAACTGGGTTTGAAAAGCAAATTTGGAGTTTCAAATATGAGGCAGGTAAGTTTATAACAAATATGTAATAAAATGAGGTTATGGCATGTCATAATATGCTATTATTTGATGGGATTGAGTGTCTGAAAATTAAACTGAAGAAAGAAAGATCAATATGTGGGTCTTCATTCATTCTAAAGAACAAATACAAAATTGAAGTTTTATTTTGTCCTGGGGGGACATGTTTTTACTGGATGTGAATTACACACTAAGTACAAAATATTAGAGTTCCAACACATTAATTTTTCTGTACATATTTGTAATCTTTACATAGTGAAGGCAAACACTATCTCAATTGTTTAGGCTGTGAAAATCTAAATACATGCCATATGTATTAAATGCATCGTGTATTCAGATGCATCTTCTTCTTTCCATCATGGAAAAGCTATTGTATCCAAACTGTATAGTACCAATGAATTCAAGCAGAATGTTGCATCGTGGTTTGGTTGTTGGGCTGACAGCACCCCAAGAGACCAGGGTCTGAATCCCTTCTCAACTGTTGAAACCCACTGGGTGACCTTGGGCAAGTCACACTCTCTCAGTCTCAGAGGAAGACAAAGATAAATGCTCTCTGAACAAATCTTGTCAAGAAAACCCTGGTTCACCCTGAATCAGAAATGACTTTGAAGGCAAACAACAAAGTTTGCTGTCTCTAGAAATAGATCAAATGACCACCTATTTTAGCCCAGTCTGGCTTCCACTGATTTTACAAATCAAACATAAACTCCTGGATCAAGTTTGTTGCTGATAAAAGTTTTGCAGACTGGCAAGCTCAGATTTGCATTTGCAACAATTGCATCCAATGACTCTTTTGCTTCCTGCGGTAGTAAAAGTGACGTTTGGAAGTGATCGGGACAGGACAGCTGCTTCCTCTTACAATTAGTCTCCTTGAAGACTGCAGTCTTACGCACAGTTATCTGGAGTGGATCAGTCCGATAAGATTGTCTGGCTAGCCAAGCACGGGATTGTGCTACATTCCCATCGAATCTTTCCGCACTAGCCTGTTATAGCGCGATGATTCCACTTTCAACATCGTCTGGAATCCTGGGGTTTGCAGTTTCGGGAGGGGCCAGCCGGCCCCTCCCGAAACTGCAAACCCCAGGATTCCAGACGATGTTGAAAGTGGAATCATCGCGCTATAACAGGCTAGTGCGGAAATGGCCGAAATCAGGGGGATTTACGTGTTTAGAACCGAATGCGAATCTCAGTTCTTCAGTGTACTTCTGAAGGACTGCGACCCCAATTCTAAACAGAATACCATTGACACTGATCGTATGTTCTGGGAATTTACTTGGTAACAGCGGGAAGCTTAAAAGATCCCAGAAGAAAAGCTTCCTTGCATTCAACGCAAAAGGGTGCATACAGGTTGGCAACTTTAAGAGGTCTCATGAAAGCCCTTGGAACCTTTCAGGCGTCGGATGGGATGGGGCGTGTGTGTGTGTGTGCGTGCGCACGTCTAAAACGTCTTTGTTGTTGTTGTTGTTGTTGTATGCCTTCATTTCCTTCTTATCGAGACCCTAAGGCAAACCTATAGCAGGGTTTTCTCTACAGGATTTGTCCACGGGGGGGGGTTGCCATCGCCTTCCTCAGAGGCTGAGAGGGTGTGACTGGCTCAGGGGGTTTCCATAGCCAGATCGATATTTGAGCCCTGGGCCATTTCCGCACTACACTCTTTATAGCGCGATGATTCCACTTTCAACCTCCTCTGGCATCCTGGGGTTTGCAGTTTCGGGAGGGGCCGGTCGGCCCCTCCCGAAACTGCAAACCCCAGGATGCCAGAGGAGGTTGAAAGTGGAATCATCGCGCTATAAGAGTGTAGTGCGGAAATGGCTCTGGTCTCTCCTACAGTCCTAGTCTAGACCCCTCAGGCCACCGCACCCCGCTCACTCTCCCAACGCCTTTCTCAAAGTTTCGACCGGGGGACGGGTCGGACGCAGCCGCCCCAAAATCCAGGCACTTCCGCTCCTCGCCGGCGTGCAGCGGTGTTTACGTCTGCCGCGCGAGTGATTTGAGCGCGACCACAGCAAAGGAGGCGGGCAACGCGCTCGCGGCTCCGCTTCCTCTGCCTCCCCGCCTCCCCCCCATTTCTTCCTCCGTGGGGGCCGCCGCGGCTTATCTTTCAACAGTTGCCCTTGTGGGAAGGCAAAGTGTGCGCAGAGCTCGCCGCCGTGTGCGCGTCCGCAGTGCCTCGCGCCGTGGAGATGTTGCTGGAGGCGGGGGGGGCGGCGAGGGAGAGGAGAGGAAAGGGGCTCGGCGTGCCGAGCGCGTGCGTTTCTGCTGCCGGCTTCTGTTCTCGGCGGGGCTGTGTGGGTGGGTGGGTGGTTGGCTGGCAGGGAGGGCGAGGGAGAGAGCTGGGTGGGCGGCTGGCTGACTGAGGGGGAAGGAGGCGGGGGCGCAGACAGGTGGGCTGGCTCGAGCATTTCGGCAACGTGGTCGCGGGGGGGGAGGAGAGAAGGGAAGGGGGCGGCCGGCGGGGGGAGAGAGAGAGAAGCAGCCTAGTCAGGTGACTGGCTGGCTCCGCGCTCGGTGTGTGGACGGGGGGGGCGTGCGCCGTGTGTGCCTGCGCGCGCGCCTCCTCCGTCAGGTTGTGGCGCAGACGGGCGGAGGGGGCGGACGGGCCGTGCGGAGGGAGGCGGGCGAGAGGGCTGCGCGGCGCCAGAGGCGCCCAGAGACTCGGGCATGTGATAAAAAGCGGGCGGGAGGAGGAGGAGGAGGAGGGGAGAGTTGGGAGGAGGAGGAGGAGGAGAGAGGGAAGGGCGCCGGCGGGAGAGGGGAGCCAGGACTTTGGCTGGCTTTTGGGGAGCCGGCGGGAGTAAACGTCGGAAAGAGGAAGAGCCTGCTGCCTACGGAGGGAGTAGTGATGCCTTGTGTGAGGGGGAAGAACTGCGCTCCATCCCTCCCGCCCGCCCGCCCACCCACTCGACCTCCCTCCCTCCCTCCCTCCCTCCCTCCTTAGGAATCCCAAGCGGCGAAGGAGCGGCACCCGCAGTGTGAGGCTCCCCCTGGCTGTTTGGAGCAGGCTGGGCGAGAGGCGGAGAGTGGGGGGGAGCCCACAAAGCTGCAAAGAGGAGCCGCCGCCGCTTCATCCTGCGGCACCGGGAGGCACACACCGAGAGGAGAGGAGAGGAAGCACGAGTCCCGGCGCGCGCCCCCTCCGCGCGCCAGCCAGCGAGCAAGCGAGCGAGCAGGAGCCCATGTGCGCAGGTGGGCAACACCCGTTTTCACCGCATTGTCAGCCCCTGGTGGTTGCAGCCATGCGTGGGGGAGCGCGGGGGAGGGGAGGGAGGGGAGCGGGGCGGCAAACGGAACTCCGGCATCCGAGAGCCAATCGTGAGGTCGGGATGGTGGCTGAGTGTGGAGAGGGGGAGCGCGGGAGGGCGCGCGCCTGTGTTTGGGGCTCAGACGGGAGACAGAACTTGCGGCGGGTCTCCTGCCGGAGGGAAGTGGGGAGCTGCGACGGGGAGCGATTCCGGGAAGGGAAGGGGGCTCCGCTTGTCTTATCTCCCCCCCGCCACGTCCAGTGTCAGTGTAAAAAAAATGCATAGGCATGCGGCTTGGATGTATAGCGGTGTGCGTGCGTGCGTGTTGCGTTGTGTGGTTACCAGGAACACAGGGGGTCAGCGTCGATTTTCCTCTAGTTTTAAAGCTCTTGTTTATTCCTGTTTTTTGCCGTGGAGATGGGAGAATGAAAGGGGCATTTGTGCACCTTGACAAGTGAGTTGGCACTTCGTGGGCAGGGAGGCTTTGCCATGTGCAAAACACGGTGTTTTCTTGAGTAGGAATTTCAGAGGAGGAGGAGGAGAGCAGAGCGCTGGGGTGTGTGTGTGTGTGTTGTGTGAGATGCCAGGAAGCGCCGTAGTTGGGCATTAAATAAAATCGCCAGTGTCAACTCTTGTTGAAATTCGGGACGAAGTCCATCGCTTCAAAGTTGCATTTTAGTACAACAGTTCTGATGGCAATAGCACAGAACGGCAAGCGGCGGCGGCGAGGGAGGGAAGTCTTATGACAAGATGGTCATGTTCTTCTGGATCGCGACACATGGGAATTTCAGAAAACCAAAATTCAGTCACCTTGTTTCCTGGACAAGGGAATACTTGTCGGAGGTGATTATGTTTGTGATTGAAGTTAGCAGGTTAATTGATTTCACAGAACACCCTGGCTGTAGACCAAATAAATAACCTTTAGAAAATAAGACAATATAGCACATCTGTTAGAAATAAATGGAGAAAACTTCTGTGACAGGGAAACGATAAACTTCTGTTGCAGTTCTGTATATGCCTTATGAATTTGGTAGTTCTTATTTCTGAGTAGACATGATTAGGATTATCTTGTAAACACGGATTGTTGTATTTAAGCTTGTTCGGTCTTATTAGAGTTTAGCACAATAGCTTCCAATAGATAGACAAATAATCTTTATAGAATAACTGTGTCGCTTAAAATGGGTGCTTAAAGTGGAATTTATATAATGGTAGACGGATTAGGGATGGTTTTGTGCACTTTGTTTATGTTGTGGTAGTAACCACATGGAGGTCAGTAGAAGTAGGCTGTACCCAGTGCAAAAGGTTAAACAGCCAGGCAGTGAGTACTCTTATTTTAATTCCTAACCTTCACAAAGTGTGGTGACTTAAGATGGAGTGAATACTTTAAAACTGCAGTCATAGCCCCCCTGAAGGGAGACCTGTTTTTGAGTATGCGTGAATAGGATTGTGCCATAGAAGAAACTGTAGAGTGTCTCTGTGCCTTTATTACTGGTGGGAATGCTTTAGATTTATTAATACAGTCTAAAATAAGAGTTTGGATATGACAGTTGGCTACTAGAATATTTAACAGACATCTAATTTCTCTTGTTTGACTATAGATGGCAGTATGGAAACCAAATACATAACACTAGCAGAAGTTATTTTTGCTCTGTATGAAAAAATGAAGAGAGTACACATGACTAGGCTTGGGAACTTGAGAAACCACAGGTATGTAAATTGATTAATCTAACTGCCTATAGTATTCCCAGTATTTACTGTAGTCTGACAGTTAGCTATTTTTGAACAGAATTTAGCTTAAAATATCAAATATATCTGAACAAGTTTCAAAAGCCAAATGGTACAGAAAAACATATGTATGTTAGCACTACTTTAAAAAGATCTGAAGAGGAACAGAGTGCTTTGGGAGATATCTTGAAAGCTATACTCTAAAGATTTTAAACAGTGTTTTTTCCCCACCAATATCACATTAAATATGTTGAAGAGTGCTTGCTGCTGCTAAGTGCTAACAAAATTATATATATTTCAGTTCTGTAAGAGATTTATTTCTTCTATGTGTAAACTAATTAAAATTGGCAGCTCCTTTTTCAAGTGGTATAGCACCACAGTCTGTTTATTTATATTCTGAGTCTCTGTCCCTTTCAGAAGTGAGTTAGAGTAAAATCAGTGGGAATATGCATCTTCCTAACTATGTTTAGATTACAAGAGTGCTAGCCAGGGCTTGTTTCAGCATTTACAGTTGAATAAATAGTAATTTTCCTCTGTGTAGGCTTATGGAAAAGAAGAGAAAAGTTTTAGCAAAGACAGAAGATGTCTTTGCTAAGGGTCGATAATGTGTTTGTGGGGGTAGGTGAACCTTACATAGTCTGATGAGATACAGATGAGGTCACTGGCACCTTAAAACCCCCATATTTCATCAGGAGTTTGCTGTTAGCAGAGAAGGATAGAGGATCTCCCTCAGGGTTCTCCTCTAAAGGTGGCTTTAGAGATGTTTGGAAAAACAGCAAGTTTGGCTGTCTCTTGACTATGTCTGAAACTTAGCATGGCATTAGGGGCAAGCTCTTATCCTCCTTTTGGTTGGGGGCAGAATGAGTATCTTGACACTCTGACATTTTCATGTGGGGGTGGTTGGAGGTATTTGAAAAGCAATATGCCTTCTCACTGCTTTTGAATGCTTCCAAAGGAGCTCACCTCGCTCCTGACCCAGGAGAGGGTTGGTGGTGCCCATAGTTTTTGGCTGTCTGACAAGGCTAACAAAATCTGCAAGCTGTTGAACATTGCTTCAGATTACTATACCAGTAGACAAGCTTTTCTGTTGAAGCTCAGATTTTGTACTCCTGTGTCTGCAAACCATAAACATAATTTCATGTTGTAAGATACTGTATTTCTGACCAGTAATATACTTTGCAATGGATTTTTGTAATGTGAAATTACTGATTATTGTTTATAAAGATGAAGTAATTTATAACAAAAATGTTATTAAAATGAATCCCTTTTACTGTGGGACCATTTTGTGTATTGGAGGGTAAAAGATATGGATGTAAAATTAATTAGCAAAACAGTTTGGCTAATACAGTTTTAATTAGATTTTAAAAAAAACAAGAACGTTAAGAAATTTTAGTTTATTAACAATTCAGCTTCAAAAAAACCCAACCCAGAAATTGAATCCTATTTTCATATGAATGTTTTATATCATGCTAATATCTGAATTTTTTTTCTAATCATTTATCATTAGACCTTTTCTTTTTGGTGTGGGAAATAAAATAGTAATAAAAGTTATAGTTCAGATACTTTGAACATCTAAAGGTAATGACAGTGAAGAATACCTGTGCATCAGTCCTAAACATTCAAGGGCACTGAAATCAGTAAAATTTACTGCCAAATTAAATTTATGCAGGAATGCAGTGTTTAGAGTGGAGAAATTGATATATAAAGGGAAACAGAACTTGCCTGCTTTGCAACATCTGGCCATATTAATTTAAATGTATATTGTATTTATTGTATTACCAGTAGGTGCACATCAGATGAAAGTATAAATGTATAGGCATACATGTAAAAATATAGTAATATGTCCTCCTATTACAGTAAGCAGTCATAAAATATTAACAGTAATGTCTAGTGTAAGAGAAGCAATAGGCAGAGTGCTCTACTGAGGGTTCTTATTATTGAGCCTTCACTATGCTACAAGTACCATTACTGTACATTATGATGAATTGCCATAAATAATTGAAATAAACTGTCATCACATTCAGAGTGCTTGATCTCTGTCTTTTTGGTGTGTTCACAAAGTAATTGGGAGAAAAAAATCCACCATTCAGCATGGTTTCCTGGCTCTTCGTGTAAGTGGTAATAATGTATTACCTGAGTGTCAAATTGGAATATTTCGTGATTAATAATCTTGCAGAAGTTTCCATTGTGGAACTTCTTTTGCCCTACCCTTACTCTTGTTCTGTTTGGCGTTTCACTTACTATAGTGCAGCCATCTCAGCAACTTGCATTCTTGCTGTTTAAAGACTATGCAACATGGATCCTTGCATTCTTTTTTATGTGAGTCAAACCACACAGATAATGATCAAACACTGGATTCCAGCCACAAGGCAGATGCTGATGGTTTTTCTTCCAGACACACTTCAAGGGTGAAGAGCCTGTGAATACATCTGGCATCCTGAAATGCTTACCTGCACTGGAAGAAGTCATTACAATAGTGAATACTCTTTCACCTTCATCTGGCTCCCTGATGAAGGGTTTAACTGATTGACTGAACATGGATGAGGCTTATTTAGTTGGCTTTGTAAGATAGAAAAATTCTAGGCTTAGTGATGGAACGTTTGTTCACTATGGAGGAGGTCCCAGTTCTATCTTTGGCATTTTGATGTAATCTGGAAAAGACTTTTGTCTGAAACCCCAGGAGCACTGATGCCAGTCAACGAAGTAAAGCTTTGGAGCTTTGTCCCTTCAGATGGTTTGGACTTCTTCTTCCAGAATCCCTGGCCTTTGGCCATGTTTTCTGTGGCTTCTGAGAGTTAAAGACCAAAACATGTGGAAGACCAAAGGTTAAGAACCACGTTTGTATACAGTGCTGGATTAGACGGATCAATCTGACTTGATATAAGGCAGCTTTCTGTGTTTCTTCAGAATACAAAGTATCAGAATTTCTTCCTCAGCTGTAATCAAGGAAAAATCTTATGGTGAGAGAAGAGCCTAGATAAACCTCATAACAGATTATGAATGTGATAGTTTTATATGGATTTGTTGTAATGTGGATTGGGTTCTCCTGGATCATCTTTATGTACAACTGCAGTGAACTATAAATATGTGTAATTTGGGTCACAGGGAGATGTTGAAGACACTGATCTTTATTTTTAGCAAGTGAGTTCAGGCACATTGCAGAATGTTAAGGTGAATAATGAAATATAATTTCTGTGCTGTACCTCACCATATGTCCAGGAGTAGGAAAATTTATTTCAATCCAAGGGCCGAATTTAATTTCCAGGAGATTTTCAGGGGCCATATTTAAGTGGTAGGCAGGGTTAAAGACAAAAGAATTGGACCAAAAATACTGACTTTTTTTAACCTAAGCTTTTTAGTGCCAGTATCTAAGCCTTAAGGAAAACATTCTTGTCTTGGAATGGGAAGAATTCTGGACTGGGATGCCAGGAAGGTTTGCAACCTGCAATAGTTCTTGGATGCATGCTTGTGGCAGAAATATCTTGCTAGAAAGATCTTGCTCTCTAAGAGAACTAGGTCTGGATCTACCCCACTACCTTTTTCATACTGGGTTAGCTCCAGATCCGAGTTATATTTGGCTACATAACCACCTGTTACTCTTTAAAACTGCAGTTTGGGGATTCTAAGATTTCCGGTAGGATTCCCTATTATTTGTAGTGCATCCAGCAAGGATGGAAATTATTGTTAGGGAAGTGGAAGCAGTACACTGTTTTGATTTTGTTGAAGAAGTCAAGGTCAACTCACATGAATTGAGATGAGATGTAAGGGAATAAGCCTTTTACAGGACATTTTTCCACTTCTCCTTATTGAGATGTAGCAAGAATTAGAAATCTCACTGTGTGCATCCCAGCATACAGCATCCACTCAGGGAACTCTTTTTACTTTGGTGGAACCAGACTAGTTTGGCATGGGGCTAACAAACCTGTGGCCCTGACTGTGTTTTTATTATATTTTAATTGGGATGCAACTTCTTTCCCAAGAAGATGCTATAATTTTAAATTGAAAGGCTTCTTGAGTAGCATAAGATTGAGATGGGCGATGGCAGAGAAATTTCTATATGAATAACTGTGTGGGACATGAAGCAAATCTAATTAGGAAATTGGTAAGATTTTTGATGGTCTGGGAGGATTAGTTTTTTCCTAGATACCCATACACACTAAAGATGATACTTTCACATGGGAGATGACATTCATTTTTCAGATATGGGTGAGTGTATTTATGTTGTAAAATCTGGGAAATCATACTCAGTTATCTGCAGAAAGTCTTGAGGGGGAGTGAAGGATGTCAAGCATACAGATTGCCCATTTTCTTGGTAAATGAACAGTGTAGAAGTGAAGTGTTGCCCTCCAAGTTTGTGGTGCATCAGGAGTAGATGAATAGGAAGGTGTTTTTTTTATTTATTTTTCTCTGCAAAAGACTTTTTTTGGTAGCTAATAAACACAAAGGGATAAATTTGGCTTGTTTGGGACAGGTGCTGGTAAATAATGTCATGAGATCAGAGAATAGCTCTTTCCTGTGCCTGAAGGTTAACTCATTTTGGTTTAGCCAGATTTTGTCTTCATGCTAGTTTTAAGCTTTTCCTGTTTAAGAATCCTGAAAAAATTGTGGCCTAATTGAGAAAAATTGTGGCCCAGTTTGTTGTCTTTCATTTCTTTCCTTTGCCATTTCCATTCTGGAATAAGCTCATGGCGTAGGTGATCCCTGCTCCCCTTGATCCAAAAAGATTCCATTGGATTCCAGTGTATTTTCCTTCGGTTTCCTGCATCAGCTGAGAACTGTGCACTTCTATGAATCTTTTGCACTTGACATCATTCCATGATGGATGTCTTTTGGCATTGTTCTTTGCGGTAAGCAGTGGTATCTAGGCAGTGGTCCCAAAGATGTTGGCTAAGTAGAACCTGCTGCTGCTGTTGCAGCTTCTCTGGAAAGTCTTGTTGGGCAGAAAATAAATTTACCAACAAAATGCATTTCATGTTAACCTACTGGTTCACAGCTGTCTGGTCACAGGGCAATGGAAATGGTATGTGCACTGAAACTAACAAGGCTGATAATACAGGGTGCTTAAAATATCATAGACTGGATCTAGTCTAGCCATACTTAGAGCAGACTGCAGGTGCCTTGTGTGCTAGATGAATGCAGACAAATTGGGAAGCCTACAGAAGACCCCATATCTCTCCCCAGATTGGATATCTACTAGCTATGGAAGACAACAACTTAAGCAGGGACTCTGCTTGAGGAGGGTGAGGCCATTTCCACACTAGACTGTTATAGTGCTATTATTGCACTTGCAACATCCTATGGATGGCCCCTCCTGAAACTGCAAACCTTGGGATTCCATAGGATGTTGCAAATGCAATAATAGCGCTATAACAGTCTAGTGTGGAAATGGCCTGAGAAAGGTGCAGATGCAGAACGATTCTCTTCACAAAGGAAATAGACCCCATGTATGCTCTTTGGGCTGAGATTTATTGTAGAAATACTTTCTTGGGAAAGAGGAGTGTTCATTAACATAAAAAGAACTCTTTTAGATCAGACCAAAGACTTATGTAGTCCAATATCCTGTTCACCAATGACTGATCAGGGGGCCTATGAAAAGTTCACAATTTCAGCATAACTATAATAGCACTCTCTTGTTTATATTTCCCAACAGTTGCTATTCAGTGGTATACCTCCTCTGGCAACTGGAGATAATCTATAATCATCATACCAATCCAAAACTAAAAGTGACAGTAGTATAGCACTTTCCAGTGTTCATAACTATTTTACATGCATTGCCGGTTGTGTGCCTTGCTCTTGAACTTGCTGTGTAAGGCAAATCCAAAGTCTAGTATTGTCTCCTATTTTGCCAGTGAGGGAACTGTGACTGAGAGAGAGAGACTTTTTTTTCTGAGAGTGCCTAGAATATTTTTGACAGAGCTTTCATTTGGACCAGAGGTGTCCCTATTCACAAGTCAGAATCTTAACCACTGCGACGCAACAGATTTGTTGGCTAGGGGAAAAAACCTATGATACAGATTAGAGAAATATTTGAATTAAATTGTTAAAGAAGAAGAAGCACATGCATATAGGGAAGGGAAGCAGAAGGAAAAACTGTATAAAATATGCCATACACAGAAGGTGAGGAAAGACAGTTCACCAAAGCATGAACCAGTGCTCATCTTTAAAAGCAGGAACATACAGCAAAAGCAGTGACAAGAAACTTCAAGTTAAGACATGAGATACTTTTAATCGGTCCAAAGGAGTTACATAAAAGGTGTGTGTATGAGGTGGGCTTGAGGCTGGAGAAGAGAGAACACTTTAAAAATAGAATAAAAGACTGAATTTGTGGTTGTCATATTGAGAATGAATAGAGATCATTCTATATAAACATTGTATGGAATGCTGGGAATAGCTGGGCATTACAGTGCATCTCATATTTTGTGTGTGTATAAAGACCTATGAAAAGGTAAGAAGATATCAAAAGCATTGGAGATTTATATCTATTCTGCACTTTCTTGGACTTTCTTTTTCACCTTTTTTTAAAAGAGAGGGAACAGTGGACAAATCTTTTCAGAAATAAATCTCAGAAATTTCAAAGGTGCAAGGTTACTAGATGTGGAGGACTTCAATTACCCTGATATCTTCTGGTAGACAAACTCTGCTAAGAAGAAACTCTCCAAGAAACTCCTGATGTGCCTTGCAGGCAATTTCTTATTTTTAAAAGGTAGAGGAAGGAACAAGGGGATAAGCAATCCTGTACTTGATCCTAACCAGTAGGGGAGAGTTTGTACTTTTAGGAGGAAGCAACCATGTAATGCTATAATTTGCAAATACGGGACAGGGTAAAAAAAAAAGAAAGAATATAGTTAAACACTTCACGAAAGTTCATTTTAATAAGTTCAGGGAATTACTAGGTTTAATCCCATGGCTAAACATGTTAAAGGAAAAAGACACTGAGCAGGGGTGGGAATTTTTGAAGAAGGAGTTTCAGAAAGCACAAACACAAGCAGTCCCGTGGAAGAATCAAAATGGCCAAAGCTAAAAAAGCCAATGTGGCTGCACAGCAAATTCAAAGAGCAAGTGAAAAGAAAAAGGAGTATGTATAAAGAATGGAAGGAAGAACTACTCACAAGGAAGAGTACAGATGTGTAGCCTGAGCTTGCAGGAATAGAATAAGGAAAGCTAAAGCTCAAAATGATCTGAAGCTGGCTAGGCAAGCAAAAAGCAACAAAAATGGCTTTTAGAGGAAAGAGAAAGACCAAGAAGACTGTGGGACTGCTGGTCAATGAGGATACAAAATGCTAACAGATCACAATGAAAAGCTAGAGCTACCCTGTGTCTGCTCAATATCCATATCTGAATTCAAGATGACCTTAACAAATGAGAGAGCTGGGCTAAGACTAACAAAATTAATTTAATCGGGAAGAAATGTAAGGCACTATACTTAGGCAGAAGAATGAAATGCACAGATATAGAGTGTGTGACACCTGGCTTAATAGCATTACACGTGAAAGGGGTCAAGGAGACCACAAGCTGAACATGACAAGCTGGAACATGTCCAAAGGAGGACAACCAAAATTGTAAAAGGTCTGGAAACCATGACCGATGGGGAGCGGCTTAGGGAGCTGGATACGTTTAGCATGGAGAAAAGAAGGTTAAGAGGTGACATGATAGCCATGTTTAAATATTTGAAAGCATGTCATGTTGAAGATGGAACAAGTTTGGTTTCTGCTGCTCCCAGAGACTAGGACACAGAAGAATGGATGTAAACTACAGGAAAAGAGATTCCACCTAAACATTGGGAAGAACTGACTGATGATAATAGTAGTTTGACAGTGGAATATGCTGCCTTGGAGTGTGGTGGAGTCTCCTTCTCTGGAGGTTTTTAAATAGAGGCTGGATGGCTGTCTGTTGGGAATGTTTTGATGGTGTATTCCTGCATGGCGGGGGTTGAACTCAGTGGCCATTGTAGTCTCATCCAGCTCTGTGATTCTGTTTTGCTTCAGTCTTTTCCCAAAAAAGAGAACTGTGTACTTCCATGCAACAGCAGAAACCTGGGCAAAGGATCTGGATTTGCAAATCAAGACTGACAGGGTGTCAGGAGTTGCTTAGCTTACCTAAACAGGTTCAGATCTGCAGGGCCAGATGAACTGCATCAGCACTGAAGGAACTTGTTGGTGTACTCTTTGAACTTCTACCCATCATTTTTGAGAAATCTTGGAGAATGGGTGCTGTGCCAAAGAATTGGAGGACAGTAAACATTGTCCCTCTCTTTGGAAAGGTCAAAAAAGAAGATCCAGGAAACTACATGCCAGTCAGTCTAACCTCAATACCAGGAAAAAATATTAGCATGGATTATACAGAAGTTTGTCTGCAAATATCTTGATGACAGTGCAGTGATCAGTAGGTGCTATCGTGGGTACGCGAAGAACAAATCCTGCCAGATTAACCTTAGATCTTTCTCCAGTCAGGTCATTAGTTTAATAGATGGTGGGAATGCTGTGGATGTCATTTATCTGGATTTCAGCAAAGCATTTGATAAGGTCACCCATAATGTTTTGATTAGTAAACTGATTAAATGTGCAACAGATGGGAAAACTCTCAGATGGATCCATTATTGGTTGGAAAACCAGCTCAAAGAGTTATCATCAATTGTTGCAGTTCATTCTGGAAGGAGGTTCCAAGTGGAATGCCTCAGGGTTCTACCCTAGAGCCATTATTCTTCAACATTTTTATCAATGACTTAGATGATAGAGTGGAGGGAATCCTTATAAGGTTTGCAGATGACACAAACTGGGAGAGGTTGCTCACACTTTGGAAGATCAGAACACAATTCAGAAGGACCTAGATAAACTAGAAAATTGGGCAGAAATTAATAAAATGAAAATCAATAGAGACAAATGCTACATTCTGCATTTAGGCCACAAAATCCAAAGGCACAGATATAGGAGGGTGATACATGGCTCAGCCATGCTATATGTGAAAAGGACCTTGGCATTATTGTTGACCATAAGTTGAACATGAGCCACCAATGTGATGCTGCAGCAAAGAATGCAAATGTTATTTTAGCTTGTTAATAGAAGCATAGTTTTCAAGTCAAGGGAAGTAATAATACTCCCACTACATTCTGTGCTGGCCACACCTTAACTGGAGTTCTGTTCTGAGTATTTCATTTTAAGAAGCATATAGACAAGTTGGAACAGGTTCAGAGAAGGACAGTAAAGAGCTTTGATATCAGATGGTTTCCTTATAGACTGTTGGCTGAAAGATTTAAAATGAATGAAGAGCTATTTTGTTTTGAGGTAGAAACAAACAGAATTTGAAAACCTATTCTGTAAAGATGATGGGTAAGCATCATAGCTGAAATATACAAGATGTTCAAATTCAAATTGGAGGAAAAACAAATGAAAGAATGTATGATTAAATGGGCTCAAAATCTGGACCACCTGGCTCAGATGGAACAATGTGAAAGGATGTGGGCAAAAGATTTGAAATTTACTTTTAAGTTAAGACTTGAAAGAGAATTTATGTAAGGTGATATATGGGTGGTATCTGACTCCAGAAGAGCTGTCTAAAATGTATAAAGGTTCCTCAACTAAATATTGGAAATGTAATCAGTCAGAAGGGGCTTTTTTTTCCATATGTGGTGGAATTGTGACAGAGCAAAGTCATTCTGAGTGATGATATACTGTTTGATGGAGAACATTCTCAGGATTAAAATTCAGCTAAAACCTGAACTGTTTTTATTGGGACTGATCAATGACCAGATAAATAAGAACTTTATATGAAGCATACAATACTGCTGACAATAGCAGTTGAGGATGTTGTGTGTACAAAAGTGGAAATACCCCACAATACCATCTCAGGATGATTGAATCATGAAGTTGCTGGACATGGCCGAGGTGGACAAATTGACAATGTTAATTAGAGAAGGTTCTCTGAAGAAATTTAAGAAGCAATGGGAGAAGATTGTAGCTTTTCAAAGAGGAATGTTGGGAAGGGGAGAGAGAAGGATATGCAACGTTAGGTCTTGCATAATAATATTAGAATTATTCCTGTAGAATATTTTTTTGATTTTAATAAGAGCAGTCTACGAAAGTAGTAAAGTAATCATTTTATAATTATAAATGTAGTTTTACATAATTAAAATATTAGACAGGTAACATGATTATTTGGGTACAGATATCTCAATAGAATTTTGAGGAAGTACAATATCAGTCCCTAGTCGGAAGTTAAGTGTGTGATCTGTTTATCCCCTGTTGTAGTTAGTGTGTTAGTTTAGTTAGTTTGTTGTTTGGCTTAGTTAGTAGACACATAATTTTCTTGATGTGTTTGTTCCCTTATAAGTTGTTTTATATTAGATAAATGTGTGTTCAATAGAATTTGAAAAAAGAATTTTTCTTTTTTTTAGAAAAAGCAAAACACAACAAGGATGATAAGAGGTATGAAGAAGAAAAAATGAGAATTAGTTTAAGGAGCTGGGGCATGTTCAGGTTCATGAAGACTGAGGGTTGACCTGATTATACTCTTTAAATTTCTCAAGGCATATTCTTTGCTGCCCCAGAGGGTAGGATGAGGTCTAATGGCTTGAAGTTACAGGAGAGTAGATTTTGACAGAACATCAGAATGAACTTCTTGACAATAAGAGCAGTTTGGCAGTGGAATCAAAAGCCTAGAGAAGTGGTGGGTTCTTCTTCTCTGAATGTTTTCAGAAAGATGCTGGACAGCTACCCTCTGGAAATGCCTTAGCTGGAGATCCTTTATTGAGCAAGGGATTGGACTAGATGAGCCATGATGCCAGCACTGTGATTCTATGACTCTATGAGAACATGCCCATGGAGGTATACATATTAACAAAATGAACAGGGAAAAATAAGCATTGTAAAAAACAAACAAACCCTTCCCTTATTTATTAAAGAAGAAATAAACTGGGTATGTGTGTGTGCTCTGAGCAGATGAACCTTTGTCAAGCAGAGATAAAGGGAAAACTCCATAGAAAACAGTGTGGCAATTTATTTGGAGAATAATTGGAGCACACAGTACACTTCTCTGTGTTTAAAATCCCAAGAGCTCTGTGGAGTGCCCAACACATTATGAATGAGGTGAGAGAAAAATCAGTGATTATTACATAATGTGCATGAGGTAACAGTGGAAAATACAGTGTTCATTTAGTAGAGCATCTAGGATTTTTCCAAAATCTTAACTGGGGAGAATCTTTTTATAGCATTCTGTGGTTAGCAGTTACCAATATAATGGTACACTTCTTTTTTAGTCTTTTGGAGAAATAGAAAACTGGACATTGAATATAATTTCAAATATGAGAACAGTGTGTCATAATGTGAGAAACCTGTGCAAGCTTAGGGAGATTTTCTATCGATCTATTTATTTATGTAAACATGAACAGTAACTGAATTTATGCTTGGTGCTACATACCAGGCCAAATAAGAGATAAATACTTTTGTCAGCAAGGAGTCAGTATGCAGGTGCTTAGCTTGCTGTAGATGATAATGTATTCCTGTATTGAAATTTTTATGTATGTACATTATTAAACTGTGGCAAGACATTATGTTACAGTTTGCAGTGTATTTCCTAAAACAAGGGTGGCCATTTGACAGTCTGTGTGAGATCTGGCCCTTGATGATACATTACATAGAAGATTAGGATGAGTTCATAACCTTCCTGTTAATTCTGTAGTTATGATTGTACTCCTATGTATCATACATTTCTACCTTGAAAGATGACCTAGATGTACTCCAGTAAAATTAATGAATTGTATTAACATTTTATCTGTAGTCTTAGGTGAAGAATCGTAGTTTTTACATAAGTGTTCCATCCACATTTCTGCTGCATACATGAATTTTGGATCCAAAATGATTGTTCAGTACAAAGTATAGGACATATTTGGACAAAATTAGGGTATTTGATGCACTGCAGTAGAGAAGAACCTTGTTCCTTTCAAAAGTTGGATTTTTCCAGTTGGAGAGAGGAAAATAACACACTTGCCTTCTAATACCTTATTTGCCTGATCCTGTAATCTTTTTGGGATTCGTTTTTGTATTTGTTTATATACACAGAGTCGGAAATGCAACTACAGTATGGAAGAGGCTCCAGGATTCTTCTTCACATCTGTTGCCAATATCCCCAATTCAGGGGAGGTGGGGTTTTTTACATAACCCCACAATTCATGTTTTTGTAAACAAACAGGGTTTTTAAGTGATTTAGGAATAATTAACATCCTCAAAGTTAACAATGTAGGTGTCTGTGGCTTGCTGACCAAGTTTTAAATAATAAAAGTTTTAAATAATTTTGGGAGAAAAATATGGTTTGGGGTTTCAACTTTCTTATACTTATCCTATCTTGGAGACTAGGCAAAAAGTCAGAAGTCTAAGAACAAAGAAAGTCAGCTGAAGAAACTAGATAAAATCTTCAAGTATAAAGATGTATCATTAAATACCAAACTCAAAATCATCCAGGCCATAGTATTTTGATTTGTATGTATGGGTGTGAAAGTTGACAGGAGTAAATCAACTCATTTGAAGCATGGTGCTGGAGGAGAGTTCTACAGATACCGTAGACCACTAGAAAGATGAATGAAAGGGTCTTGTGAAGATGGCTAAACTGAGACCGTTGTACTTTGAACATATCACAAGGTGACATGGCACCATGGAGAAGATGATAGTGCTTGGTAAAGTAGAAAGCAGCAGGAAAAGAGGGAAACCACTCTACAATTGGTGATTGGGGCTCTTGGAGGTGTATACTTCACAGGGTCACCATAAATTGAAATAGACTTGATGGAACTTAACAACAACAACAACAACAACAATAACAAATCAGACAATTCTAGGAGAAAGCAAGTTATCTTTTCTACAGCTCTTGTTTTTTTTCTCTTTTATATAAGTAGCGTTAAGACTTTGGCTTTGCTATCTTCCATCGGGTTTTAAAATTGTATTAATTATACTTCAGATACAGTTTTTGTGGGGTATGCAAAGTTCTATATACGTAAGCAACATGGTGCAACATTATTTAAAGTCATGGTACTCTGTTGCCCAACTTAATTCTACTTAGGCTTCTAAGTTCATGTGCATGAATGAGAATAACATTTAGAATATAATTGGAGCTTGCTAACTTGTTTTAAAAGTTGTAAAATGTTTTGTGCAACAAAATGTTGAAATGTTCACTGTTGCATTTATTGAGCAGAATTGTCATGAGTTGATTTCAGCGAGCTTACTATATTTTATCTTCCATTGGTGGCGTGCATGGTGTCTATACTACACAGTAATAACTCCATTTTGATAGCGTTTTAACTGCCTTGGTTCTATTTATTATTATCATTTTTTTACATAGTGCCATCACTATGCAACAAAACAGTTCCCTGCCTTCAGGCTGACAATCTAATTAAGACATTACACAGAAGAAAAAGGGGGCAGCAGTGTGAGAGGGGATAAAGGCCCTTTCCGCACGTGGGAAAGGAACTGCGCAAAAACGGGACTCACCTGACTTCTTCAGTGTCCAGGTGAGTCCGTCGGGACGAGGAGCAGTGTGAGCTCGCCGCTCTGCACTGCTCTGGTGTCCAAAATGGCAGCTTCCGGTTGGTGGAGGCTCTCCACCAACCAGAGAAGCTCGCCAGCCTAAAGCCCGCCCCCAGCAGATCTGCAGGCACGCACTAGTGCACGCCTGCAAATCTGCACCGGAGCGCGGTGACGGAGCGACACGGGATCGCATGCTCTGTACTTTTTAAAAACCTCTTAAAAGAGGTTTTTAAAAAGCACACAGCATGACCAGTTCTGGTCGCTCTGGAGCGGACTGAGGTGCGGAACTACGAAAAGTAGTCCACTCCACAGTGCAGAAGACCTCCATTGGAGGTTGCTCTGCACCGTTTTAATAGGCCGGTGCGGAAAAGGCCTAAGTCTATCAGATACTACCTTTTCTTTTCTCCCTCCAAGGCTTTAGCAGTGGCAGGTGGGATGGAGGGAGGGCCTTTCATTTATTTCTGTGCTGAGACATGATCAAGCTGTGCCTGCCTCTTCTTCTTCCCTCCAAGACCAGGTTCCATCCCATTGGAGTCGTAGGATTTATAGTTTTGTTGGCAAAGTAACTAGAATTCTGCGCCGGAGAACATCTAATGCTGTAGTTCAGGGGAGTGGATCAGTGTTCTCTAGTGGGTATTTCTAAATATGTCAAAAATCCCAGGATTCTGTGAGATGCAGGCATGGGAGTTAAAGGGGAATCAAACTGTCATAACTGTACAGAGTGAATACACTCCAGCTATCTTTTTTTTAAACGGCTTTGACTGGATTGCCAGTTTCATTTAGTGCTGCATTTAGCAGGCTTGCAAATATTGCATTAGCTTCTATGCCCAGTTAAAGAGGCTGGTGCTTACATTTAAGGTTCTTAGTGGCTTGGTACCTAAGTATCCAAAGGACCCCCCCCCTTACTAACCTCTCATCATTAGGAGAACTGCATTGTATACACAAAAGAGAGCATGTTTTCTAGGATGGCACCCTGACTTTGGGACACTTGCCCTAGGGAAGTTTTAGTGGCAGCAGAATTAACAGTCAAGAACAATGAAGTAATTGTCCAGGCTTTTCAATTAATTACATTGCTTCTGTTGCTTATATAGTTTTATAGCTTGCTGCTTCTCTGTGTTTATGAGGATGATGGTGAATCATGTTCTTGTTGTGATATTGTAATTTTGAATTCTTATCTTTGTGTTGTTGTTGTGTGCCTCAAGTCATTCCTGACTTACGGTGATTTAAGGCAAATTTGTCATGGGGATTTCTTGACAGTATTTGTTTAGAGAGGAGTTTGCCCTTGCCTTCCTCTGAAGCTCAGAGAATGTGACTTTCCCAAGGTACCCCAGTAGGTTTCCATGGCTGAGCAGGGATTCAAACTCTGGTCGCCCAGTTTCCAGTCCAACGCTCCTAACACTCAAACCGCTATACCACACTGGCTCTTTATGTCTTTGTACTGTGCTAGAATCCTAGCATGGTGAAGGGCAGTAGATCAGTTTTTATGGTAAAATAATAAATAGAGGGCAAAAGAAAAATCTTTATGATGACTATACCAGGATCTGTTGTTAGTCCCCACCATATAGTACTTGAGGAAGTAGGAGGCAGCTCTTCTGTCACCAGTAGCTTTGAACACACTCAAGATTCTGCTGTGCTTCCACAGGTACCAACATTATGCAGATACTTCAATGTCTTGGTGACTGCCTTGATGGCTCTGGAACTCTCTTTTCTTGTCCTTTTAAGGAGAGCAAAGACCTTTGTTCGGGATGGCTTTTAGGTAACTTACTAACAGCTGTAGATAGTGCTTTTAATTATTGGTGATGAAAGGATCCCACACAGTTTTATTGATGTGCTTTTTTACATTGCTCTTACTTTGTTTGTGTTTCAGTGTTATACGTGGTTAGCTATGTTTTGATGTTATAAATTTAACTGTGTTTTTGTTCATAACTTCTTTTTTGAAATCTTATTTGTCTTGAGTCCCAGTTTAAGAAGAAAAGTAGGATAAAATCAAATAAATAAAATGGCAACTTCTACTGACTTCAGCACCATTCTATGATAAAGTTTGCACATAATTATGAGTGCAGAGAATTCTGCCTTGATCATTCATGGACATCCTTCTCATGCATGCTATCCACTTAAACACAGTTGACTCTTTCATATAGGAACAGCAAAAATGAAAAAGTTTAGTATTGTTAGTAAACAGGAATTCCTGACTTGTCATCCCCAACTGGAAACCAGTAATGATTTCAGACTGTGGCTTAGCAAGGAAGCAAGAAACCAAGAGTCCTTATTCAGAAGTAATGTTTATTTGTTTTGCTTCTGGTTTTATTTTAGGTAGCTCTTTGTGCAACAGTATATTGCTTGTGAATTATAATACTGAACTCTTCACAATTCTGCCTTATTGTTAATTATAAGAAGGCCATTCTCTTCAATCAAAACATTTGCTCTTAAAGAAATCAAACATTGGAGTGATAGTTTGATGACTTGGACCTTTGTAATGTTTTCTGCATTTGGTTCATTTCTGTTTGTTAATTTAATTACCATCTTGATGGATCATGAAAAAATGTGCTAGTCAGACTTGTAAAAGATACAGAGTTGGGAAGGGTGTTAAATGCTAAGGAAGCTAGAAACTACCATATGATTATGCTGCTTTGAACAAATTCCCTGAAGTCAACAGTTAGAAATTCAATAAACAGAAACATAAGGTGGTGCACGATGGGAATAATCAAATACACAAATGTTTGATAGTTGGCAAAGCAGACTTGCAGTTGTGAAACTGCACACTAAATTGTATGTGGGGAATGAACAGCAAAGACATATTGAGCTGTAATTTACTGTGTTGCATGTTCATTGCTATAAAATAATGGAAAACCCAGGATCCTATTTGAAATACTTTTTTTTGTTCATACTACAGAGAATAATGCATCAAGATATTTTGGGATAGCAGGAGGGTTAAAAAGAATGACACAACCAAACATACTTGTAAAGTAAATGCAGTTAAATTTGAAATTATTCCTCTGAAGTGTTCTCTAGAGAATCTTAGATTCAAGCGAATTATATTTTGGCAAATTGTGTTAAAAAATAATAATAAGATGTTAAGGCACTTAATAGACTTCCATAGACCCCAAGGCTTAAATAAAACTGCACATTGTGGAGAAGTGTAGCAAAATAAGTATCATATAAAAACTTGGGCTTACATTCATCTAGAGCCCAAATTTTTTTGATTGATGGTGCCTAACTGATTTCACTTGACTGAAATGGGTGTGTGAATGAGCAGATATTCCTTAATAGGTGATGTTATAATCAACACATTTTTATTGATGTTTTCTTATCCTTTAAAATGTGTTGTGAAAATACACTTTTTGTTAGAGTGTCGTCATGACTGATTCAGCATAAAACATTCAAAGATAGATAAGTTAACAGATGAGAGCTCATATGTTTAGTTAATTAACAAGATTTTTTTAAAAAAAATCACCTGCATTTACTTTAGAAGGGGATTTTAATTTTTTTTTTACTGTTGTTAAATTGACTATTAAAATAGAATAAAAAAGGTTGCATTAGAAGTCTTAGAAGAATGAAGCCATATATTCCATGTTTTACTCCGTCTTCTTGTCCTTGTTTGGAGGTTAGAAGAGAAGTTTTCCCTTTCTTTGGCCTTTCCTTCTTTGGCTTATCTGCCTTATAATTATCTCTCTACCTCTCTTAGCTTACTGAATTCACCCATGAATCCTAGCAAAAACCGCCTACGTCACCCCTGTAGGATCTTCAGAATTCATGTCCTGGGATAGATGTGGTCCTGTTGAACAGCTGTTTTCCCTTGTGTGCTTGAACAGCCTCTTTCTATAAAGGTGCCAGTGATCTAAAGAGAGAGAAAGTGGAGTTGTGGAAATCCCTTAACTTCTCTCATTAGACTGTTTTCCCCAACTTGATACTTTCCAGATGCCCTTCTGCGGCTGGGGGTAGATCAGGAACTGGTGTGATTGGGAGTTATGGGATTTGTAATCCCACACATTTGGAGAGCAAAAGGCAGAAGAAGTCTGATATAGGCTTTGTGAGTAGGGAAGAATCATTGCAATCAGCTGAGTGAGTATTGGGAGTTTTTCAAAAAACTTCCAGTCCTGTGGATCCTGTTATTTTCCTGGCAGAAAGGAAAGAAAAAACCTTTTTAATCATTTGTCTCTGCAGTCAACTAGAGAGTTGGTTTGGAGCTAATGAGATGACATATCGATCAAAATGACTAGCTGTCATTAACACCAACCATGAATCTAGGACTGTAATACAGAGAAGGAAGAACCACTTGGGTCAAATGAACAATGGTGCACAGAGACATTACTTTGGGGTTGAGACATAGCATCTGTCCAGAGACACCTAGCCAGATGCCCTGTGAGCCTGTACATCCCTTATCTGGGACCTCCAAAAATGGGAGACTGGTTCTTCTGAGAACCCTTACATCAGTGGTCTCATGTTTCCCAGTGTGAGGCAGGCTACCCTCAAAGCAGCTGGTGACTGAGATGGAAGCTAATACTAGATATTCCTGGGAAGAAGACTATTATGTAAGGAGTCTCCCCTCATTATGAAAGGGGTGAAACTTAGGAAAGGTAGCCTGGCCCAGCTGTCCTCAGCTGAGTTCAGAACTCATCTAGGTAAGCTCCCTTCCCTACCTACCTAAACACAGACATCCATTGTATCCCAAAAACTGCTATTCGTGTTCAAGAATAAGCCATGAACAGTGCTTAACTAATGTCTATTTTTTTCTGATAATTATATAACAGTGGAGATATAGGTCCCATGCATTTGGAGTAGTAGTGATTGAATGGGTCCATTTAAAATAATGAACATTTTGCCCAATCCTGATCATGTTGGCAAGACTGAATGGACAGTGTCATTGATGTCATAGAAAAAGATTACAACTACTAGCTGTGTTGGAGAAATAGTTAAAGCAATGCATTTACACAGTCAGATAAAACATTTGATCAGATTTACACAATCAGATAAATTTTATTTAAGCAGTCCAAACATTAGCTTGATGGCTTGAAAATCTATTCTGATTTCTCATGATAAGTATTGACTGTGATACCTGATCATTCAGGCCAAGAAGTGAATGCATAGTATGTGCTTTTCAGTATAAGTCAGCTCAAGCTGGTATAAGTCAGATCAAACCAGTGGGACTTGCATTCCATCTATGGACCAATTTTCTTGGAAGGCAAATCCATTCACCAAAATGTTGCTCCTTTCCAACTTCCTCCACTACTCACTCTGAAATGTTCTCCTTTAAACCTCTATACTTTACTCTCCCAAACACCATCCGCATAGCTTTAGAAAAGTTTCCTTGTTTCACTTCCACAGTAAGACATCCATGCATTTAAAAGGTAGTAAAACTTCCAGAGCAGTTTCTATAAATGCTTTATTTTACCCATGACAATATGTTCATTTGCCTTAGGGCTCTGTTCCACCTAATATGTCATTTGAGGGGACTAGGTTTGTTTTAGTATTGCTCTTTAGATTATGTGACTTTTGCAGTCATGTAGTTTAAAGCAGATTTTGCTTCAGTAAAAGTGTGTTATGCGCAGTAAAAAAATGTTTGTTCATTCACACACACTACAAATGCTCCCCCTCCACTTTTCTGTCTATGCAGATCATGATAATGACATAAATAGTGGAAAGACATTCAAGTGTAGTTTAAGGCCCTTTCTGCATGATGATGGTGTCCCAGCATGGGGACGCAAGAGGATTAGGACCGTGATGACACTTCTGCATGATGTCATTGCAGTCCCATCCTTCTCATGTCACCAGCTGGGTATATCATTGACAGAGTTTCTCTGTCAATGGTCCCTGATTGCACAGTGCTCCTGTCCTCCCCAGCCATGCGGAAGTGCTTCCTTCCTGGGGCAGCATGAGAAAGAGCCCAGCTGTGCTGTGGAAGGAAGAGGCGTATCCCTACCACAGAGACTGGTTGGGTGCAGAGGGGAGTGTTCCCATCACACTCCCTTCCCAGCAAAGGCGCTGCCAGGATTGCAATCGGAGGACAACAGGATCAGTTAAGATGTGGAAATGGCCTAAGTTTCATGGGTGAAAAAGACCTAAATGTGTAAAAATGTTTCTTATACCTTTAAGCAGCTCATTCCACAACCACTGTCACTGTGCATATTCCAGATATTAGGAAAGTAGAGATGGTATTTAATTTAATTTGTAACTTTCAAAGTAGAAATATACTTGAAGCATTCTAAAACAGATCATATTTTTTCTGATGCTAAATCTCAGGTGCTGCAATAATTAATTTTAAATCAACTGGTTTGGTTATCCCCTCTCCTCTCCCTAAAATTCTTGGAGCTATTTTGAGTTCTCTTCTTGGGGAAAAGGTGGGATGAAAAGTTCTTCCTCCTCCTCCTCCTCCTCCTCCTCCTCCTCCTCCTCCTCCTCCTCCTCCTCTTCTTCTTCTTCATCATCATCATCTACAGTTGATGTTCCACATTTGTGAGGGTTAGGGGCTCAAGACCCCTGCAGAAATGGAAAAAAAATGGAAAAATGTGTGTGTGTCTGTGGGAAGGGGACCAAGGCATGGTGGATGGGGGAAAGGGGGCACAGGCATGGTGGGTGGATGGAAACGGGGCACCCAGAGTCCAAACCAGGTCAGGGAAAGGAGAGGGAAAGTGGGTGGGTCAACATGGTGGCTATATACTTCCCCTCTTTTGCCCATCTCCTTCCTTGGGTATGTGTGGGGGCATTAGGAGAGGATTTGTGGTGCTTAGAAACAGAGCTGCAATCCACCCCTAGCTGGCCAGGCAGTGGCTGGTGGAGGAGAAGGACCAGAGGCATGTGTTTAAAGGGCTGTGCAACCTGATTGGAGGTGTTGAGATGGAAGGTTCCCTGAAAAGCAAGCACTTGAGGTGAGGTGTCAGGGGTTGGAGAAACTCGCAAATATTCAAATCCGTGAAAGTTAAACCCACAAATGTAGAGGGCTGACTGTGGTATTACTACTACTAATAATGGAAATGGAGATCTAGAGTGCACAAGTGCTCATCTGATGTATTGTATGGGCAAGATCTGTTGCATTTGAGGGGATTTCTGCATCTTTTTGAAATGACTTTGTTGCTGAAGGGAAAAAATGAGATATATATTTTGACTTTTAGAATAATGATCATATGAAGTAGTTTCCTATGAGGAGTTTATTTAACCAACCACACAGTAGTGGTAATTTTTGCAATCATTTACTGTGTGAAATGAGAACTTGATGGGAATGTGAAGGGAATTTCTGTCTTTTGTTATTTATATGTGATCATACTAACATTTCACATGAATTTCTCCAAATACAGAATTAATGCAAATAATTTCCTGAAATGTGGAGGAGGGGGAATATGTTTGGCTTTCTGGAATGATTCTCTACATTTCTATTGCACAGTTCTAACTAAAACCACATTTGATTTTATTTTCCCCTTTTGTTAAGCGTAAATGGTGAAAATAATTTAAATTCCTTGCAGCCAAGAGGAGAATCAGATTGTATGTTGCTTCTATAGGTAGGAGAGAATAAGAAGTTATATAGCATATGTACATTTCATTTTGATGTCTAATTTGCTAATTGTATTTTTTTTTCAGCCCTCAGCCACCCAGTTTTACACATAGTTCAGAATTTTGGTATTCTGTGGTCTTCAAGGTACTATGAGAATGAAAATACCCCAATCTTCAAAAGGGACAGCAAAGCTGAAGGAAGATCTAGGAAACTAAGGCTTGGTCAGTCTGACTTAGTTTGTAGAGAAATTGCTAGAACTAGAATTTGATTATGAGAATGAATGCATCAGGGACAAATTCTACCAGACTTAACTCTTTTTTAAATTTACTGGGTTACTAACTTTGTGGATGCTGGGCATTCTATGAATATCATTTATCTTCATTTTAGAAAAAGCATATGGCAAAATCCCCCATGATAATTTGTTTAGTGAACTGGCTGAATTTGAACTTGATGATAGATAGATTCTCAGTTGGGAAACCATACTAAATTGTTGTGTACTGGGATTTTTTAAAAAAATTGCATTGTCTGAGTTATGGGGTATTTTCTGACTTCATGTGAGAATTCAGTGAGAATTGAGGGTTTTAGTAGAGTTAGTAGTGGGGTTAGAGCCAGACTTTTACATATACTACTTGTATTTCTTGATCCCAGTGAGAATTTCAGCATGTGCTGAAACAGGGCTAACCTACTGACAACTAGAATACAAAACTTTTACACCTTTGAATCCCAAGTTATTGAAAAATAACCCAGGTTGTTTAATCATAGTTCATTATGTTGGCTGGGGGAAAAGGGACCCCAGTGGCAAAACAAATTAGATTTGTTAGGACATTTGTTCCTGTCCCAGTTTTTTTGTTTGAGGGGAAAAATAGTTTTGTACATAGGAATGGCAGAAATTCTAGGGCATTGTTTGAAACTGTTCAGGATGGCAGTTAGTTGGCTTAGAGATAGTACATGTGAAATGAATCTTAAGTTGCAGTTGTTTGCAAGCTTAGTTAGTAGTAGGATGCATTTGCAGAAAAGGCTAACATCATTTCAAGTTTTCTTAATAAGAACACTGATTTCCAAGCCACCAGAAATCATAGTTCCATTTTATTACATATTACTCAGACCTCATTTCGAGCATAGTGTCCAGTTTTAGGCATCACAGTTTAAGACAGATGTAGAAAAACGGGAGCAGTTTTAGAGAAGGGCAGGGATAATAGCTAGTTATAAGGAAAAAAAAGGCTTATAAGGAAAGCTTGAAAGAAGTACCTATATTTACTTTGAGATGGGCTATGATATTCTTTTAAGGAATGTCACATAAAAGAGGGCAAAAGCTGGAATCGCCCAGTGGGCAGGACTAAAGCTAATAGGCTTACGGTGTGGAGGATGGCTGTTGGTTGAATGTTAGGGGAAACTTTTGGATGATAAGAACAGTTCCACAGGGATCAATTATTTAGTGGAGTGGCAGGCTCTCTGTTACTGGAGGTCTTTGGTCAAAGAGGTTGGACAACATTTGTTTCAGGGTGCTTCGGTTCTAGATTTCCTGCAGCAAGAGGTGGTTGAATTACACAGACCCTCCAAATGACTAATGTTATAAAAACTTCAGTTGATTTGTGTAATGTTAAGACTACTTCCACACATAAAGATTATATTAAAAGTGGAAGGATTGAGGGAAACTGTCTTAAAATACTTTCAACCCATATTTTTCATTTACTGTTTTCTTAAATCTGCAGGGTACGTAACATGGAACTATAGTGTGAAGAACAAGCCACTGGAAAATGTGTTTGTAGGGCACAATAAAAGAAACTGAGATATTCCTCTTTCTTATTTCTGTTTTAAAACCTTGTTTGTGTGCCTAGTTGTATTTCGTGGAATAGTGTGTCTCCTCCCACTAGAAAAGTCTGCCTTTGACAGCAGTCCTCCACTTCAGCAGTAAAGTCATGTGCAATACTATCATTACACAAAAGCCAATCATGGCCGCTGCAGAGGAAACTGCTGCTGCGGTGACTACAAAGAACTTTCCAGGAACTCGACTGCTGTTTTGCAGAAATCTGTTCTGGATATCTACAGGTCAGACGTAAATTCCTACAGCCTATTAAAAGCTAGAATAATAAAGATTGCATGAGTTCCATCAGTGGAGGAGAGGGGATTTCACTGTAGAGGAGGCACAGGCCTCTTCGATAAAGAATTAAGTAAGCTGTAAACAATTTTTGTACCCTATTACAGTCTGGTAAAACAAAGTAAAGGGAGCATATGTTGCCTCTTCAGCTGAAATTCACTAGGGAGGGATGGAAAATCTTATTAATTATGCTCATGAGCAGGACAAAATGCATGGAAATTAGGTTCTGAAGTGGCAGCTGCAAATCATCTCCTTTTGCAACTCCAGGAATGCCTCAGTATATGCAAGGAGAATACTGTGAAGTACTTTGCATTCTGAACAGTCTAACTAATAGTTTATATCACCATCTAAGTACAGATGTATGCATGGCTAGGCTGTCCCTGTTTAAAAGAATTGTAAAAATAAGCAGCGAGGAACTTGGAAATTGTACAGAGACATAATCAATTAATATTAATATATTGGAGCAGAAGTGTAGTACTGAAGAGAGTATTTAAAGTCACCTAGGGGCCTTATGGTAGTGTAGGAAAATAGGCAGAATATCAGTCATGGCAAAAATATAATTTATGAAATGACATATTAATGCACAAAACTTTAATCTGTTAAATCAGTTTTTTAGTCAGCGCACCTCTGGCTACTTACCACTGGCTAAGTTGGTGCAGAAGTGGTTAAATTGGCCCTTATGCAAAATTTGTTGGGTGAAAACTGCATGTGCTTCAAATCTGAAGACTGTTACGGTCTCATGGATTTCATCTTGTAAAGCATCCTGTAGCACAGTAGTAGTGTTTTTGCATCTATTTAGGCAACTTGTGCTGGTTTCTTTCTTTTCTTTCTTTCTTTCTTTCTTTCTTTCTTTCTTTCTTTCTTTTTTAAAATACTTGTTACTTCAGAATGTAGCTTCAAAATGATTAGGACAGCTGCTATTTTCCTGGCAAAGTAGTGAATTTATTGAAAGTGAAGTATGTGAATTTATTAAAAGAAGACGCCTTTGCCTTCACTCTTAAAAGCCTAAATCATCTGTTGTCCCAAGTAGAGTAGACCTTTTGAATCAATGAGATTTACTTATGTGTTGACCCACCATTCTGTCATTGGTTGAGTGAGGCTATTCTAGTTGGGAGTAGTAACTGGATTTAATCCATACTTTCAGACTAACATAAAACCCTCACATTGAAAGAAAGAAAGAAAGATCCATCACCTTGTTTGTATGTGTGAGTGTGTGGGAAGAGGTAGCTAAAAGAAAAGCTGAAATCTACTTGCATAGATTTTGAGGAGATTTCATTGGTTCACAGCATTAAGGATGGAAGGTGTGGAACTGTTTTTCTTGCACTGCATTCAGTGGAATTTATGAAAATTACTGTATCATAGCTTGTTCCCTAAACTAGTTTTGATGACTATATAACTACAATAGACAGGAATCTGTTGCATGTTTTCTTTCCTTGTCCTCTCCTATCCCTTTGGCTTCAGTGTGTCTTGTAGTTATCTTGAAATTATAACCCTAGAGATGGTTTATGTATTCTTCATATAGTACCAAAAATTCCTATTAATTTTTGGGTGAATTGTAGAAGATCAGAACAGAATGTTTCCTTTTAACATGATGTTTTTAGATATATGGTTTCCATTAGCCTGCCTACCAAGGGAGTATTTAATTGTTTCTATCACATTTGTTCACTTATCTCTTTCAATAACAGAGTTATTGTTAATTACAGATTTTATTACAGACCATTAAAATAAAATGTGTACCTGGTCTAATTGTACCTGGAACTGTACATTCAGAAGAATAAAGTGTTGAAGTCCTAAAATTTTAGAGTGCCATGCATGTACTGTCTTAAACTGATGGCAAAGTAATTTTGTTTTGTTTTTTTGTTGTTACATCATGTGTAAAACTACAGTGCCAAACTCCTTACAGGTATCAAATTAGCACAGTGCAGGAGAGACTGGCCTAGAAACTTTAGGATTTAATTTTCTCAGTTTTAGCATGTTATTTATTTAACATGGTATGTTAAATAAATGTTCTGCTTCCCAGCAGCCATCCTGAATATCTTTGAGTGACCTTCAATTTATATACTTATTACAATGCTAAGTTACGGGAGGGAATTTGCAGAACATTTGTCTGAAGCTTAGAAGTTTGTAGTTCCCAGTTCTTAAAAAAATAAATAAAAAAATAAAAGGTTGTACAAATTCAATCAGTGGGGTGGGGGACAGGATAAAGCCATTTGCCATGGACCCAAATATATAACAAACATCTCTAATGAAAAGCAATCCTAGTATTTTTAAATGAGATGGTTAATATCGCTATTTAAAAGTGAATGACGGAAAACCTGGGGGGTCTCTACTTAGATATTAGGCTAAACTATACGTCTTACAATGTGCCATTAAAAAAAATTAATATGAAAAATGAATATTTTCCACAGAAACAATTTCACATTTAGCAATTTCCCATATCCATATTCAGTTCCATAATAAGTACTATTATTTCCTCAAATATGTAATGTTTCCCCCAACATTCATGTCTAGTGCTCCTCTAAGTCTTTTACTATTTCATATAAAACCTATCACTATCCAAGTAACAATATCTCTCCTTTGAAAGAAAATGTGCTATCCCCATGGCAATACTTTTCCAACCCTAATATTATTTCCCAATATTTTCTTTTAGCCTTTTGTACCTAGCAACTATAGCTGTCCTTGTACTGCCTATATGTCTAACTTTTCTTGAAAACCTTTTAACAACATTTTTACTATCTATACACACTAAATGTCCAGCTCAGTGCATTCAAACAAATTTTATGAGAAATCTGCAAATAAGATGAACTTGGGCATTTGTTCTGTAGATTGGAAGGCTCTGAAGAGCCAGTGTGGCATAGTGGTTTACATGTTGGACTACGACTCTAATGACCAGGGATTGAATCCCTCATTGGCTGTGGAAACCCAATGGGTGACCATGAGCAAGTCACACTCTGTCAACCTCAGAGGAAAGCAAAGGCAAAGCCCCTCTGAACAAATCTGGCCAAGAAAACACCAGCTTTAGGACCACCATAAGTCAGAAATGATTTGGGGCCTTTCCACACTACACTGTTATAAGTGCTGTTATTCCACTTTCAACATCCTGTGGAATCCTGGGGTTTGCAGTTTAGGGAAGGGCATTTAGAATTCTTGGCCAGAGAGCTCTTTGGCCTCAGTAAACTCCAAACCCCAGAATTCCAAAGGATGTTGAAAGTGGAATAATAGCACTAGAACAATGTAGGGCGGAAAGGCCCTTGAAGCACACAAGAAGAAGTCTGTCACACCCTAGTAAATGCTGCTTCAGGACTTAGTCTGCAACTCCATTAAATTCATTCTTCTTCAAATCATCATATTCTGCCTCTTGGGATACCAGAGTAAGTCATTCTATGCCTTTCATAGTAACCCAGCAAACAGATTGTTACTTCTGTTCTGCCTCCCTGTTAAGGGCTTTGGAATCCTGGAAGAACATTGTGTAAAATGGTTGTGGGTCAAAAGGATAGAGACCTATTTCATAATCTTACCTCTTCTTCAGTGGATCTCGACTAAAACACATTTATTAAGGAGAACACACCAACCAGTATATATAAACAGAGAGTTGGATTTTCACTTAAGAGACCTCAGTTCAAATTTTATTTGGTTTGACTGGATAGCTTCAAGGAGATCTTGTTTCTCTTTGGCAGTTCCCCATTTGTATGGAACAAGTAAATTTCCGATCTCCCTTGACATGGAAGATGTAAAGATCAATTAAATAGTTTTTTAAGAAACCTTGCAAGGGATTGTAAAAATTAAATAGAATAATATTGTTATTTTAAAAAGTCAGAAACTAATAAAATGATAAAAAAATAAACTATGTTATGTAGTTAGTTTTGATGGCATCATTAAGCGCACAAGATCCTGGGTTGCAGAGAAGAGTTAATTTGGTTTGTGGTGCTTCCTTTACAGCCTTATAATCCAGTAATGTGCCTAGAGGTCTTTGTGAGGAAACACTTTTTTTCCCTCTTTGCAAATCATTAAAACGAACAGATCTCATCAAACAGAATCTCTGTTTAAAGCACATCTTGAAGATGTGATACAGGCCAATGATAACGTATTACAATTACCTGGCAATATATTTTTCCTAAAGTGCATTCAAATTATAAAAATGATTGCAAAACATTACATTGGTTGATTGCATATGAATTTATGAACTGTGGTTGTTAAGATCAGCATACATGTAAAATATCATAGACTTCCAAGCAAGAAAACCCATTATGAGGTAAACTTAAACAAAAGCTTTATCTGCTGGGTTTAAAAATATGAGATAATTATCTGCACAGGTAAATACATTCAGAGATGTCATAAGAAAATCATTCATAAAGAAATTTGTCTGATTACAAGGAACAAAATCTGATTACTGAATTGAAACAGCCTGCTTTGGAGGTATTTAGACTACTCCAGAGCAAAGTGGTTGTTGCCTAACTAAATTGATCCAAAGTGAACTGGAATGTTCCTGGATCTTTTAGTCTTTTTGGAGTACTATCTCAACTTTGTATAATAGATATATAGTATTGAACTTCACATAGACATGCATTCTGTGAAAGGAAAATGCCAGACAGCAAGAAAGGTGTGCGTGTGTAGTTTTATGACTAATAGCTCTAGGTTCCAATCAGAGAATTATTTTACTGAGACTCCATAATTATAGCAGTTTTGGGATGAATGCTGAGTTAATACATTAGAAGTTGTTTTGTTTTCAGGGTTTTTGTAAGTCAATTCTGTACCTGTTTGCCAAGAGTACCCCTGTATTTATCCATCTAAATTTTCACAAGGAATTTATCTTGGGGCATGTATACATTGTATGAGAAATTGTTGCAAATTGTCCAAAAACCAAACCAAACCAAAGCATATATAAATATAAATATATATACACACATACATACACATACATACATACATATATAGCAAAGGCATATGTAAAGGTATATGTGTATGTCTTGCCCAGCAACCTTTGCATTTATTTGTTTGTAGTTTGGCTAGTTTGCCTGCAAATAGCATTAAAGCATAGTGAATGAGGAAATAATTTTAAGCTTTCAAAAATTAGCCAAAAACGAATCTTTGATTTGAATCCAGACCAAAGAAAAATATTGGTGTAAAGCATGAAACAGAAGCAACATACTGTCCAAAGGACCAAAGCGGTTCAAAAATATTTTTTTCAAATACCTTGGAACATTGTTTTTTAAAAATGTAAATCATTGGTAGTTACTTTAAAGTATATTGTCAATGTTACTCATTAAAATAATAACACACTACCATGTAATGCTATATATTATATAATATTATATGCTATAATACACTAAAATCATAATACACCACTGTTGTTATTTTAAAAGTACAATTAAAACACAACAATGAGAAAAAATTGCAGTCATTTCTTTACAGGGTTTTGATCCATTTTTGTATTTTTAATTGTATTTACTAGTTGTCACATTATTTTTTGCAAGTGGTTTGATAGCTTCACTGCTTGTATGGGAAGGTAACTAAGACCTCCCTATATAAATGGAAAAGGAGCAGCAGGGGTAGTGAGTGGCCAGACCTAGACAGAAAAGGTGACTACACTTCCAACCGGACAGCAGCTAGAATGGCCTTTTTCTTCCATGGTTGGCTCTTACAAGTTACAGAGCCATAGCAGTATGAGAAGGGTGGGTTGAGAAAATGCCTGGTGAAAATGCCTGGATAAATTTCCAGGCCACTGTTGCTATAGTGCCTTGACCTTGATGTATTCTATAAAAGCCAGGTACTGAAGAAATTAGGTCCTTTAGAAAGAGCCAGCTAGTGGCTGGAGGTGTACATTGGTTGATCTAGTGCAGCCACACAACACCAATGGGCTGTTCTGCTTTGTCATAACTCCGTTGGATCTCAGCCATTGTGCCAGGATTACACCCAAGAGTAATGGGCTGTAACATCATTATTTGCAAAGAATTGCTTCTAGGCTCTGCTGTGTGTGTGTGTCTGTGTGCACACTCGTAATAACTGCACACTATTTTGCACTCACTAAATATATGTCCCTCCATAGAAGCATAAAATGATATTTTACCTAATTCTGTAAATGAAATCCATTCATTCTCAGTCTCCGATATAAATCTGATAGATTAATTTCAGTGGGGATCTATTAAAGTCTTCATAATCTATAATACTAATGTAACAAAGAGATCTAAAATGCCAACGTGTATTTTTCTTCATGATCCATGAAAAGAACTTGATTGACCTTATGCAATTAATAGTCACTATGTCCCTCCTATAGTGCATACTGTTAATAAATGTAGGCATAAGTTATTTGAGATACAAGCTTTTTCTGGTTTCTGCCATGTCAAATGGCTACCCTTCTGTTATCTAGCAAAGAATGATTATAGCATGATTGATGCCTTTTGCCGCTGTTTCCCTTTTGTAAACTTTTAAATCCTTAATCTTGTGCTTGCTATTTATATTTGGACAGCCAAAGAGGCTCCATTCAGGCCTGGCTATGCTGTGGTTAATTTCTGAATTTGATCAAGATTATTCACTATATTTGAATTATTTGGTTGGCTAATACTAATCTTCCCATTTTAAAATAGTATTCAGCAGCACCTGGTATCCAGGCTGAATGCTTTGATTATTGTGTCAATTGTACTTCTTTGGAATCTGTTCAATAGCGGGAGTTTCATTATAATAAATAGAAGTTAAGGAGGTGACTGCAGAAGTAAATGGACTGATCTATTTATTTATTCCTATGATCTGATTTTGTTTCCTCTGAGTGCCTTCAGTCATCTGCTTGGATTGTATAGCTAACTGTACAGTACCTTGATTCTAGTTGATGGAATTCACTTCACAAGAAGATTACTTCACTGTGTTATTTAACTTTTGGATTTTCCCATATTTGTTGAATTGTATTTTGAGTTAGTAGAAAACAAAAAGCAAAATTGCAAGTGATTCCTCCAAAATTAACTGTGTTTCAGCAGTAGTTAAGGAAGGTATGACTAATTCTTGTTGTTCAAATAAATTGTTTCAAAAATGGCAACAATGACTACACAATGACTACAAATTAACAGAAAGCCCCAAACCCTTGCAAAGTACTCTCTTGGGCACTGATTATTGAGTTAGGGTTGAAGCATTGTTCCAGTTTAGTGAAAACTCAGAATGTCTTAATATATAAAGAGTTGCTATTAGTAGGCATATATGAAGAGGATTGCTGGTGTACTTTAGATTTAAAGTATTGAAAATAGTTAGTTTGACCCAACTCTGCATCCTTCAGACTGGATATCTTATTGATGATCTCTTAATGTGTCAGGAACTAATTATGTTGGATCAAGTTTCCCATTCAATTACATACATGGCTACTTCATCATATTTACATATGTTACGGATTCAGTTTATTAGTATTACATTCTGTCAGAAGTAGTCCAGTTTGTATATAAAGAGAGAAATGTCTTCATATTTCATTTTATACAAATTACTTTAGGAAGCAAAATAAGAAGAAGGTCATGGAATCCCTCAGAGTATTTTTTTTTTCCTTGTTCCTCAGCTGATGACTTCTCTAGAGCTGAAGGGGTTAAGGTTATATGTTATGCTGCCATTATACTATGATACAGACATGCTTCCTAGAAAAGCGACATTGATGCCTGTGGAAAAAAGTAAAACATTTGGGGACAGAGTATTGTAATGGGGCAGAAAGGACCTAGAATCCTTGTTGCTAAGTGTAATGTACTGGGTAGATTTGAGTTCGAGAGCAGGTTTAGAGGGTGCAAAGGTTTTATTCATAATAGTGAAGCAGTAACAGCACATCTTGGCAATTGCCAAGACTAAAGAACTATTGGATTTGCAGTACCTTATAAGATATAAGATTACAAATTTGCACATCCAAACATTCTGCCTGACAGTTAATTAAAACAACTCTTTTCTCAGACTCTCATCCCACCTGCCAACTGTGTGATCTTGTAGCTGTGTCTGTTCCCTCTTTTCAAAGTGAAAACAACGTTCCCTTGCTCTCAGCACACTTTTTCTCACTCAGTTCCATCATCCCCTTCCAACTTTTTTTCAAACATCAAAGCACGGCATGGCATTACATGGCATGGCATTACATGACAGGGCAGCCAAAAGCTGTGAGCAAGATAGTCTTACCAGCATCAAATATATAATATCTATACTTTCTCATGCTCGTTAAAATCCTTGTTCTTCTTGCGAAAATCCAATACAGTCTTACAAATAAGATGAAATTTTATCTGTTCACAAAGTATGTTCACTTAAATATCTCAGCCCCCAATCTTTTAAATTATTTGTCCCGATCTTGTGGATCGAACACATATAGTTCTTGATTGCAGAAAAAAGGTGACTGAAAAAGCACTGTTATTCTGTTTTAATCAGAAGAATTCTTAATTTTTCTAAGTCCAAAGGTGTATTTAAGAGTTTTCTTTTAAAAAGCAGGTTGCCAGTATGGGGCCCTCAGATCCTCAGATCCAAACAGCTAGTTTCATGGCAAGGGCAAAAGTTGTCACTCCCTTGGTCCTTCCCATTCACAATGGATTTACTCAAAAGTAAATGCAAAGAAGGGGAATTCTGGACCCTAATGGATGGTCCTCCAGACCAGGGGGATTTTTGGGAGCCAGAGATTTCTCTAGCTGGTGCTATTACCATAAAAGCTTTCCTCGTTACAGAGATGCAGCCAGGAGCATCTTCCCACTGGCCTGGTGGAAGTCAAAGTCTCATGATACTTCTCCATGTATCTTATACCATTTGCTGTAAGAATATATGTATCTGGCTTACATATGTGTTTTCTCTGAAGGCTTCTGTGTTGTATGTTCTGTGTTCTGTGTTAACAGGCTAGACATAACTGAAATTCACATAGATATGGAACTAAATTCTGTTTAAATTAGAGGAGCCTGTAATTTATATCTTGCCCTACTGATCAGGATGCCAGCATAGCTTCATAAATAGTAATACAAAAGTTGCAGATTTCTACTTTTAAAAAGAATACATCCTTGGAAATCAAATGTTCCTGATTTACAAAGAAGGTTTAATTAAGAGACATACAATGAACTGTTAAAATCTATATAAAAGAAAACTAAATAGTACCTGCCAGTCCTGAATTAACTCCCAAGTTACTGCCATGCACAAATAAAGTAACTGCTGACTCCTCTGAAATGTAATATCTGCTCAGCAGTGCCAGAGTGCTATGCTCAGGACTTTGGGAGAATAGAATTTTAAAGCTGGGACAGAACCAGAGGATAAACAACTGCAAAAGAGAACCTGAAATTGACTTAAGTACCATTTCATTAGGTGAAGTTGTGAATGCCTATTGTTTTCTCTGTCTTCATGGATTCACCAAATGTGTGTGTGTGTGTGTGTGTAAAGCAATACTCTCTTTTGATTTGTTTAATCCTTTTTTAAAGGCATCTGTGTTGGTGTCCCATCACTACATTTGTGATAGTGGATTCTGTACATTAATTGTGCTCTGAGTGAAAAAAAAAAGGCTTCCTTTTATCTGTCCTGAATTTCCCAACTTCACTAGAAGATCACAGGTTCCTGTAGGGTGATTGGGACAAGGAGGAGGAGTGCTTCTCCCTATCCACTTTCTCCACAGTGAAAGTAATTTTATATATCCAACATGTCTCTACCTGTGTGTCTTTATTTAAGCTAAATATGTAACCTTTGCTCAGAAAGATGTTGACTCAGTTTTTATTAATATTTTATTAATATTATTAGCTTAATTGTAACATACTTCCCCTCTTTCCCCTGCAAAATTCAGATATAAGGCAGCTTACAAATGAACACATTCTTTATTATGTTTGCTCCTTTCTAAATCTTTTCCAGTTCTCCAAAATCAGAGCAGAACAGAATTGTACACAGCATTCCAGAAGTGGTTACACCATAGTTTTGTATAAGAGCATTATGATAGTCTCAGTTTTGTTTTTTTATTCCTTTTCTGATTTTTCCTAAGACGGAATTAGTCTTTGTTGCATCAGCCTGAAAACTGACTTGAAAAAAGGTTGAGCTGTCCAGTGTCCCAAGGCTTAATCAGTTTATATCTGAGATTGGGAATTTGCCTCATCGTACATCACTTTGTACTTGCCTGCACTCAAGCACATTTGTGGTGATGTGTTGAGAAGGAGAGATCTATTTCTCCTTCTCACCCACCCTAATAGTTTGGTGGTGTCAACTAATTTGAATACTACTGCTTACCTTTAAAGTGAGATAATTTATGAAGAAATTAAAAGACCTCCATTTCAGTGTAATTTGGGCAGCATTTTTATATCCTTTCATTGTAAAACCTAATAATGTATTTCTACTTTCTGGTTTCTGTTTTTTAACTACTGATCCATAAGATGATTTCTTATCCCATGATTAATATCTTTGTTCATGACTCTTTGGTATATGCCTTGTCAAAAGTGTTTTGGAAGCCCAAGTTAACAATATTTATTGGATCATCCTGTCCACATGTTTGCTAGTACTCCTGGAGTGTTCTAAAAGATTAGATCTTTGCAGAAGCCATGCTAATTCTCCTCAGCAAGGCTTGTTCTTCTGGGCGGCTCATAATGCCTTCCACAGATATATCTGGAGTGGACCTTAGGCTAATTAACCAATCAGTGTCCAGATCCTATTAAGTCTTTTGTTCAAACCTGGCAATACATTGAGCACTCTCCAGTGCTCTGGTAGGTCAGACTTGGAGACATTTCACATTGGAGTTTTAATGAACTCAGATGGTTTCTGTGTGGACCTGACTATTTTTTAAATTGCCAGAAAATCTAGAATTTATCACTATGGTTTACCTCAGTTTCTCATACTCACTTCCTGAAAGTATGAATTCAAGCATGAATGAGTATCTTCCCCATATTTTGTGCAGTTAACACAGAAGGAAAGAATTCATTCTATTTCTCTGCAATTATCATCACGTAGTACTCCTTTGGTGACTTCCAGTGGCCCCATTCACCACCTAGCTGGTTTCTTGTTTCTGAAATATTAAACAATAATTCTTTGCTGATCATGATGCTGTTAGGGATATGTTCCTCAAAATGCTTATTGTCTGCTTCCATTTTGTTTGTGCATGTTTGTGTTCTTTTTTCTCTCCTCGTTTGGGCAACACTCCATTGTCTGTGAGAAATTTTCTTCACGCTAATGGTTGCCTTGACACTGTACTACCATTCCTGACCAATGTGCATTCTAGTTAATCATCTGTTATTGTGACGATGAATACACTTTCATGTGTTGGAGATAATGGACCCTTTTACCACTCCTTTTCATTTTCCTTTTTTGCCAGTTTCCCTGTTCTGCAGATGTTCTTGTTACTTAAAAGTCAAATGTGTCTTCAGTATGTAAAAGGCGATTTTTCTCTTATTCTACCATGACCATCAATGTAGAATATTATGATGCATGGAGAAGATATACTTATCTCTCTCAGAAAATGATTAATATGCTACCTAAGCTCCTTGTATGCTTATTCAATATATTTCTTGTTTTGTGTTTTGAATCTTGTCAAATTACATTGGATTGTAGAATTTTTTTGCTTGTTAGTCCAAACAAACCTATACTGTTTGTTTGCCCTATCCTGAGCATTACCTGTACGATGAAATCATGAGGTCATCACAGCAGACATAGACTCAGTGATTCCCCCCTCCATGCTGTTTGCATAGATCACCACAATGGTTTAAGGGAAAATATCTGTAAAATGAAAGTACTGCAGATAGCAGCAAAGCAACCTTAGTGCTTATGGTCAACGTGAGCATTTTAAAGTTGTTTGTCTGGCTGTCTTAGAATGTGATAATGTCAAGGAGGATACTGAAATTATAGAATATTTGTGGATTTTTTTGTTAACCATGCCACAAAAAGAAAAGGGCAAAATACTCTTTGTCAAATATTTATTGGGAAACATGATCCTCAAGCTCTTCTGATACCTAACTGTCTCTGGATCCCACCTAATTTTAACTTAAAGCTTCTAGCTGAATTGGAAGGCTTTTGCTTAAGGGAGACAAATGGGGAATTTTGAGGGTTTTTTTAAATAAACTTCAAAAAGTCCCTTAAAACATTTGCAGAATAATTCAGAAAGCAGATGGAAATGGTATTGAATAAACTTGAAAATTACAGCACTAGCAACTGGATGGTTGAAATCTAGGTAGGACATCATAGTGAAAATTTGATTTGGAGTACTATATGACAGTTTCAGGGAAGCCTGTATGAAATTAAGTTGGGCAAAAATGATGTTTAAGTGGATTAGGTATTGAAATTAGAGGTATACATCAGTTAACAAAGCCTCTAACAAAGTATTTTATGACCCCCAGGACCTTTTCCTGTTTTTAGCTGGAGAGTGGCACTGTTGGCATTTGGAGAAGGATGAAGCAGGGCTGGACAAACAAATTTTCAGTGTTAGGGTACAGCAGCACATATGTACTATATAGCACAATGAAGCTTGAGCTGGGAGGCAGTGGAATTCTACTCTACAGAAACTACTGTAGCCATATGTACTTGCCTTAGAGAGGCAAGGTAAATAGCAACTGCCTCCAGCATCCCTTGCTGAGCAAAACTGAGAGAAAAGGAAAGAGTATATCAGCCTGCCTCACCAGCTACTTTTAGCACATTAAAAACCATAGATCTGTAAGGTTGGCCACCAGAGTGGAAATCATAAGAAAGGCAAATGTTGGTAAAAGGAAAAGAAATCCCTGGAAGAAGCCTTCAGGTGGATTTTAGAAGGTTCAGATTGTTTTTATTTCCTTGTTTTTATTTCACATCTACTTTTGGATAAAAAGTTTGTTGAAACTTGTTGAGCTTCTTTTCTCTTTTGTAGTATAGGAACCTATCTCTCTCCTTATTCTTTGTTTTTTTGTTCCACTGGTACCCAGTTTAAGAAATAATGCCCAGGAACACATCTACTTCATTGACGGAGGTATACTTGTACCTACGAAAGAAATGTTATCTTGATATCCTTTGTCTGGAAATTCTTGACTGTCCTAGTAGCATCTTTGTCTAGAGTTTTATTTTGCTAAGGGATGTATTGCTCAACCAAATTTCTAAGAACCATTCTTTTTGTTTGCTTTCAAGTCTGTTTGGTGTAGAAGGACAGGCATACAGTATCTGTGTAATTAAAATGAGTTTATTTTCCCAGTAGTACTGGTTTTGAGATGGGAAGTGAACCTTGATGGTAAGACGCAGGGTGGCTCTGTGCGCTAATTTTTCTCTACAACTATTAGCCAGCGACTAATTATTGTTCAGCTATCTTAGGCATAAGTGACCGTACCCTTTCTAAAACCTTTGGATAACAAACCATATATATATAAAGTGGTGGAAGAGGAGGTTTAGAGAGAGATGAAGTCCATTAAAACATATATCATATATATGTATAGGAAATTATTATGTGAAAATATTGATAATCTCAATCCAAATTTATGTTCATATATCTTGCAATATATAGCCTTTAAAACTTCATGTTGTCTTTAAAATAAAGAATGGTAAACACAACAAACCTTGCAAAGAAGCCATGTCTCTTATAAGCTGAAGAAATAACCATGTTCCTGTCTGGTATGCAATGTCAGGTTTTTAGCCTGCAAGCTATTGCTTTCTTAGAAGAAGAAAAAATCCAGTTAAGGTACTTCCCCCTCCTCTCATTCCTCTTCTAAAGACGCCAGTGGCACTATCAGGATCTGTTAGGGACAGCCCCGTGCAGAGTGTGAATTTCAGGCCTGGTGCATGTGCAGTATTTCTGTAAATGGACAACAACACGTACTTGGTTTTCCCCCGAAGAGCATGATTTTCAAAGTGGCATTTGGTTTCCTTCTAAACAAGTATTCATAGTGAGTGCTAAGTTGCCTTCAGGCAACAGATAAGGAGAAAGGAGAGAGGGGGCAAAGCAGAAAGAGCAGATGGATGAACGATTAGATCATGTGGATTTGGAATGTTGCCTTTTTTTTTTTTTTTGTACACTGAAGTCTTCTCTTATTATTAGTGTCCACATGGAGGGCAGGGAGAAAGTGGCAGAGAAATTCCCGAAGAAGTCTCAGAAAAAACTTGAGGGGTGTGTGTGTTGATCCAAAAACCTGTTTTTTAAAAAATGTTGAATAGAAAGAAGGCAGAGGAGAGAATGAAAATGTATGTGGTTTAAGAGAATCTGAACCATGTAGCGTTACTTCCACTTTTGTTTTCTGGGCTTCCCAAGAACAAACCATCAGGGAGATAGAAGTTCTGATTTAGATAATGTCTTGCAGTCTTTGGAACAATACATTCTGCTTTAGGGGGAGGTCTTTTACTTCTTCAAGAACATGCCATCTGAACTGGGAGGCTGAAATTCTCAACAGTAAACCGATGCGTTCACAGTGGACCCCGGCAGTCTGAGTTTTCTGCTAAGCCTGAAAGGGGAAATGTAGGTAAAATGACAAGGACTGATAGGACAGTTTCACTTTCCTCTCTCCCCACCCCCAATAGCTTAGCTCAGACCACTCTCTGAGTGCATGGTAGTGGTACAAAGTGTGTGGTCTTTCAGCTCTGACTAATGCATTTTGTACTGTGCGACTGAAAATGCCTCATAGCTTGCCAGAGCTGACTGAGAGTTGTGGAATGTAGTGCCTTTTCTCTGATTTCCTGGGGGGTGGCGGTGAGGAGGGGGAGTTATTTGAGGTTGAGAAACCTGAAGATGCAGGGGAAATGTTTTCATGTTGTGGAATTTGGCTTCCCTTGGGAGAGACCCCAGCCATGCAGGCAGTGAACAGAATGAAAGGCTGAAGAATGGATAGGGGAAAGGCGGTGGGGGCGGGTATGAGAAAAGGAGAGGAAGAAGGAAGAGGGTGGGAACAGAGGGGCCCATTTCCCTTTTTTTCCTTCCTGAAGCAATGACAGCTGGTTCTGTCCTGACTCACATGACAAAGTACTGTGGAGCATTTCAGCTTAAGACAGCTTGAAAAGATGGGTCAGCTGACTTCCCTCCCTCAAACTTTAGTCAGGTGATCAACTGATACCCAGTTAATGGGGGGGGAGATACTAAAGATCACAGGTAAGATCTTTGTTTATGATATGCTGCATGAAAGACTTTTAAAACCGTTCTTCACCGTCCCTGCCATGTGACAACTATGCAAAACATCTCCTTCATTGACTGCTGGGTGTACTGTTGGTATCGTGTTGTGGTAGGCTAGAAAACACCTGGGATTTTTTTTTTCTCCTTTTTGAAAAATAAAGTCTGCTTGTCGTCAGTTTATTGGAAAAGTTCTGCTTCTAAATATAGAGATTTTTCTGGGTGGTGTTGAATGCTTATTTCATTTGTCATGAAACCATTTGTCATATTGCAAGTGTATCAAACAATCATGTTTGGAGGGGAATTCCTAAAAACTGAAGTATGAGTCAAAGAGTCAGGATATCATTTAAAAAAAAAAGAAAAGAAGAACATGCAAGAAATTCCAACCCAGAACTGCCTCACTTTAATGTAATTTTTCAGCTGTTTTTAAAGGTCAGTTTTGCCTGTGTTGAGGGCAAAAATGTCCAATACTAGATAATCACAGAAACACAGGGTTGGAATGGACCTCAGAAGGTAATCTAGTCCACCCTCTACCAATGTAGAAAATATGCTGCTACATGGTTCCAGAGCCCAGCTTCCCTTTTAAAATCTCTAATGAAGGAGAGCCTGCCACCTCCTGAAGCAGGCTTTTTCACTGTTGAACAGCTCATACTCCCTAATCTTTAGAACTCATCTCCTTCCTTGAAACTTGAATCTGTTGGCCTAGGGGTCTTTCCGCACCGCACTGTTATAGTGCTATTGTTCCACATTCAGCATCTTTTGGAATCTTGGGGTTTGCAGTTTAGGGAAGGGCATTTAGAATTCTCAGCCAAAGAGCTCTTTGGCCTCAGAAAACTACAAATCCCAGAATTTCACAGGATGTTGAAAGTGGAATAATAGCACTATAACAGTGTAGTGTGGAAAGGCCCTATTTTTTACTAATATAAATCATGCAATAGTGCTCTTTTCCAATTTAGGGGTGGCCAGGGTGTTAGTTAGGAAAAGAAATTATTCTCAAATGAATTATCTTTATTTATTTTGAGTTCGAGAGGAATTAATATGTGGGAGTGGTTCTGTGCTATGTTCAGTCTGCTGACCATTTATGAGCCTTATAGAGTGATTATGGATGGGAGGACATTTTGCCATAGGATAGATTATGATTGCAATGCAAATACTTGATTTACTTCTTGGCACAATAAGGAACTGTCAGCCTATCAAATGGCAACAATATCTTGGACAAAATGTAGCTTTTATACAAATTATAGACCTTGAACCATGTCCTTCTGTTCTGGGAGCTGCAACAGTAGCATTTTCACATGTGTGGTCACATATACAGTAATCAGTCAACAGCGTGTATGGGACATTGCTAAGCAATAGAGCCCCTACTACCAGTATAGATGTTATATTCTGAGGCCATCCACTAAAGCTGAATGGTGTGAAATTTCCATAGTTCCAGAGATAAAAGGATGAGCAAGAATATGGCACTTCTTTTAATCACAAGATGTGGTGATAGCTTCAAGTTTGGATAACTGTGAAAGGGGACTAGACAAATCCCTGAAGGATGTGATGAGCGGCTACATGTTATAAAACCTATATAATAAGCCCAGTATCAAAGCAGTTTACAGAGCAATCTGCATCTGGATACCAGTTGCTGGGGAACATGTCATTCTTGTTTCCTTTGCTACTTGGTTGATCAGTGTGGGAAGAGAATGCTAATTTAGGTGTGTGGTCTGATTTAGCATGGTTGTTATGCTCTTCATGACATGAAGGTAAATGGAAGAATGCATGATATTAAATCAAGAGTGATTTGTCTTCATTTCTGAAGAGCATGAGAACCAAGGGTCTGTGCCAAAGGCTTTCCAGAAATGATAGGTTTTGAGACAGAATCTGAAGGAAAAGAGAGGGATAGGTAGTATCACAAAAGTGTTTTGGAGTGGGCTTTCCCCTGTTATCACAAGCTTCTAATACATTTTCCATTACTGTTCTGAAGTCTTTTGAAAGGCATCAAAGTGTCTTTTGAAAGGTGTTAACACATTTTCTTAAGAGGAGGCTCAAAATTCAGAGTTCTCTGAGATCTAGATTGGTAGGTTTTATTCTTATAATCTTCATAGAGTTTATTTGCCATCATGGAAAGTAAAAGGGAAATTTGATGGGAAATTTATAGTTCAGTTGTTGAGTGCATATTTTACATGCAGTAGGTTGCATGTTAAATCCAGGGTATTTCCAGGTAGGCCTAAGAAACAGTTGTGCCCACAGAGATCTTACAGAGTTGGTGTCAGCAATGCTGGGCTACAGGGACCAGTAGCTTGATTCACTTAACTGTTTTGTTTGACCCACATAGCAATTGTTGGTGTGTTTTGTGTTATGTGTCATACTACACACTGTGATCCCAAGATACCATGTGGCTTTTAAAATAATCATAATGATACAGAAATGACTGCAGATTTTGTGTCTTGTTTTTGTGAGGTCTTATTCCAGGCAGCCACTAGTGATCTGTTGCATGATGGAAAATGTTTGAAGGAGCATGTAGGAAGTGTTTGAAAGAAAGCTGTCTGTTTCAAGAATGGATTGTAGCTATATAAACTAAAGTATTAGTGAGTCCGATATGACAGGCCAACATTCACACATGAGTCAATCACCAGACTTCCAGCAGTGGAGACTAGAGATGAATAAGACCATCTGAGTCAGAGTGGGACCAAAGTGAATGGTCCTCAGCAAAGACTACATACTGTTCTTGGATTTCCATAGTAAAAGGTCTGGGAGCAAATGTCAGATAATGCAGTGTAACCTCTGAAGTGACAACAGCAGTTTGCTATTGGAGGTTATATCATTTTTTTTTTGTACAAGTTCATCAGGTTTGACTCTATCAAAAGGTATGTCTCCATGATTAATATTTTAACAAGCCTTGTTGCAAGTACTGTATGTTGAATTGTATGGACATTTTACCATAAGCAGATCTTAATCAGTATGGTAACCAAGGGTTTAGTATGGTATTCATTGTTGTAGAGAAGTTTAAGGTGTTTCAAAGAGGTTGCTTAATTTAGATTGATAGCTGTGTTCAGCATGGACCAGTTAGTTGATTATGTAATGTGTTCACCAAGAAGAGGTTTAGCAGAGAAATGAAAACCCTTTTTGAAACCCTGAAGGCAGAATTGTTTTCTACTTCTGTTAGCTCCAGAGAAGGGAAAGGAAATCAGCTTCTGTGAACTTGAGAGGGCATCTGGGATTAGAAGGAGGGAGAACAGCTACAATTACGTTACCTAGGGGAATGCATAGCTCACACTACCTTCCGCGATGTAAATGGCTCTTTTTTCACCCACATTTTCATGTGCTGCTACCTCAGAGCAATGGTAAGGGTCTGTTTGAAAAAGAGCAAGTAAGAATTGAGGTCCAACTCTATAAATTTGAGATCAGAAGATGTTCTTGGGAGCAGATAAAGTTCAGATAGCCCATTTTATGTAAGAAAGGAAAAATAGTCTTTTGTTCAACAAGGGAAGTTTTTCACTCTTTATTCTTTCATGAGTCTCTATAGGGGAATTCCTGGCAGGCACGCAGATTAGTCCCGTGTATATCTGCTGGATTCATTCAGTTATAGCATGTATAAACAAGATCATTCATGTTTATATACTTGAATTGTGCTAGAAATAGGGAGGAACAGAAATAGTATGAAAGTAGGAATGTATTTCTGCTTGGCTAAAAAAGATCTGTCCTCTCCAAATGCTGAACTGTTAATATGCTTTTATTTGGGTATTTGGTTGTATGTACGCATATCATTTTAATCTCTTGAGATTCTGATCTACTTGTTTGTTATAAAGGGAATAGTTTTTTAGATGTAATAATACATTGTTTACATTGCTGGCTTTTTGAACTGAATTGTTTGGTGTCCATTTCTTACAACTGAATTTTCAATTGCCATTTTATTTTTTAACTTTTGAAAGTTTTTTTTTAAATTGTGTGAACCCACCGTAAGAGTAGCCTGACAGATCTGAAAGGCAATATAAATGAATATGTTCACATTATCCTAACACAAATTTGAAAGTAAGAGTTCATGAACAAGTAAAATTAAAATATATGTTGTTTATGATAACAGTTTGAGCAAAGTCTGGTAATTGACGTTTTGTGGTATTAATGGTGAATATCCAAGCATTAGAATGAAAGTGAGACAAATGTCATTCAACAGGATATTCTAATAGCTGGAGAAAACCTGATATAAATAAAGTAAAAGGACATGAAGTGGTTTTTTACATACATATAACAGCGTTTTTGTAAAAAAAAAGAAAAATGCTTTCAAAGTAATGTTAAAGCAGACTATTTGTTTGTTTGTTTGTTTTAATTCCAAGTAAAACATCTGTACAAATCCATGTTGTAACTACCAACCCTGTGAATTTAATAATATAATCTTTATACAGATTTGGTCAGAGTAAATCTATTTCATGCTACAAATCGCTACTTTGCTCATGTAGATATTCCAAAATTTGCCTTCTACAAAAGAGAATATATGCATACATTTAATGATCATTTGGCTTGGCTGGATTATTAGGAGTGCCATCTAGTGGAGTCCATGATACAGTTATTGTACATCGGTGGCCTTGCAGATAACATAGGCATTCGTTATTTTTATTTATAATATAAAATGCTTTTCCCAAACCAGCCTGAATATTTTTTAAAGCACTAATAGTGATCCTGACACCACTGGTACTATCAGGACAGGACTCTAGGTCAAAGGTCCAAGGGGCCATTCACACAATGAGCAGGAAGCCCCTTAAACATAGAGGGGCTGTCTTACCAACATTTAAAGAAAGTAGTATGTGGAGAGCCAGCATAATGTAGTGGTTTGAGCTCTGGAGACCAGAGTTCAAATCCCTGCCTAGCCGAGGAAACTTGCTGGATGAGCTTGGGCAAATCATATTCTCTCAGCCTCAGAGGTAAAGGTAAACGCCATCTGAACAAATCTTGCCAAGAAAACGCTGTGACAGGTTCCATAAGTTGGAAATCATTTGAAAATACACAAGAACAATGAAGTACAGTACTTTTGTGAGAGTTAGGGGTACAGGGCTCCCATGAAAATGAAAATATTGCAAATAAACTCAAGCCCATTTTAGAAGCAGCCAGCAGTGACAGTGGTGGCCAGTGGAGCTCCTCACTGCCCTTCTCCTACTTCCCTTCCTCCACCATTCAGTGCCTCCCCCCATTTCTCTTCTCTTCTCCACCTTCTAACATCTGTCTTCAGTCTCAACAACAGCAACTCCTCACTTCTCTTCCTGTATACATTGGAAACTTCATGCCTCTCCCAGATTCTCAGACAAGGAAAACTCAACCTCTACCCCCAATACCTCTCTTCAGTCCCAGCAACCCCTCACTTGTCTTTCTGCACTCATTGGAAACTTCACCCCTCTTCTGGATGATGGGAGCCTGCTGGTCATTTTGATAAAACCTAGTTGCGTTTTCCTGGGCTAAGAATCTGGAAGAGACTTGAAGATAAGTGAGGGGTTGCTGTTGCTGGAATTGGAGACAGGTGTTGGGTGGGGGAGAAGGTTAAAACCCAGTTGAGTTTTCCTGGATCTGGAAGAGGAGTGGTGGTGCCAGACAAACCAGCAGCCTTTCATCATCCAGAAGAGGGTGAAGTTTCCAATGTGTGCAGGAAGAGAAGTGTGTGTGTATGTGTGTGTGTGTGTACTTTAAAACTTGCAAATAATCATATTCATGGAAGTCAGAAGTCATGTGAAGGGCTAACTGTAATGAGCATTGCCATCTAAAGATCATTATACTCAGAATTAAAAATTACCACTACTGATATGTGTGCACACACTAAACAGGATTTTTAAACAGTGCATTAAAACTTCCAAGTTGGAAGAGGCGGAAGGTATATGGCAGACAAAGGGAAGAGTGTGGATGAGAATATGAAGTGAAAAAACATTTTAAAATGCAGTACATTTAAAATTTTAGTAATAACTACTTGCAGGACTAGACAATCTAGTGGATATGGGTATGGGCAGAAGCATGGAAAGAGAAGGTAGATGGAAACTGAATAGGTAAATGCTTTATATAATCACAAGATGGGCTCAGACTTATAGCTTAACTGGAAGTAACAATGAACTGTTATAATATGAAGTTAGTGCTTAAAAAGAACTGCCAGGAATTCTTTCTGTTTCCTTAAAAGATCAGTATACACACCTGTGTCGTAAAATGCAACTGTTTTGAATGTTAATGTCTTAACATCATAGGGTGGGCAATACATACCTACTGTGCAGTAAAGTTTTATACCTTGCTCTAGAACATGCTCACTTCCTCTCTCAAACAGACATGTTAATCTTTGGATTTTGGATTTTTGGATTCTGTTGTGTCTTCTATACCTTTTAGAATTAATGCATGGAGGAGTACTCATGCATTCTATAGTAAATAGTGAACAAACAGAAGAACTGTTTCATGTCTTTTCTCTTTAGTTGTAGAAATCAAGGTCTTCTGTTCTCAAGGAATTTGTAAAAGCAGTAAACATATATAGGAATCTAAATAGCTGCACGTTAATGTTTAATGTCAGTTTTTATGGAAGATTCCAAGTTTGCATTCAAAGTAGTCTTTTAAGCAAAGATGCAAAATTTGGTGTTAAGAGCAGCCCCCACCCACCCAACAAACAAACTAACAAATGGCAATGCTAACAACTACATTGTGTTAGCTGTATGTCTTGTTAGACTCAGACAAGTTTCTGGACTACTGATGTCTTGCTGCACTAAATAATTGATCACAACACACAGGTATTCAGAAAAGAAAGTCAATCCTGCCACAACAGGCATTATGTAGCAGTAGGAAAACATTGTACTGTCTACTCTTCACATATGTAATTTTGATGCACGTATATGAGAATGAGGAGAAAGGACAACTTCCTTTAAATGACATTAACTAGAGTAATCTGCTAGTTTGTACAAGCTGCAGTGGTAAATTATAGATGCCTTACAAATGGTGTGAAACAGCATTCCTTACATAGGAGCCTTTAGCCCTCCAGCTGGTGTTGACCCTAAGTCCCATGATCCTCACCATTGGCCATGCTGCGTGGGTCTGATGGGAGTTATAAAACAAAACATCTGTAGGGTCCAACCAGAGAAGAATTGTTGTTTGGTGACTGTTAACAAGTGCATGTAGAGCAAATAAAACAATTTGTCAGTGGGTGGGTGGGTGGGTGGGTGCATGTGTGTGTGTGTTTGAAGAAAAGGAACCACAGTGCAAACATGTCAGATATGCCAGTGGATCATATACTGTAAATACACAAGTAAGCAGCAAATCTCATGGATTTCGTTAGTACTATAGACAAGACTTTCACTGTGCAATTGCATTACTTCATTTACAGGAGCTTCATATGAAGTCAAGATATCATTGTCTTCAGTGTCCATAGATTTTTCCCCACTTCTGTAATTTTTCTTGGCAGAAAAAAATGTTGTAGGGAAGAGAGACAGAATAGCTGCATAATGTGTTAGTGATAGGAACCCTCCCTCTTGAAGCACTGTAATTTATTCTGTGATAATAAATAAATAACCTGTAAGTCAAAGACTTCATGTTACATAGAAACGTTAAACTATAAGAGTATGTTTAGAATGTAGAGCAAGTTAGAATGCAAACTGGATTTAATATTGTAATATTAGTTGGATTGTAAGCAACAAAGTTTTCTTGGTATATTCATACAACAAAATGAGCTCGTACAAATCTTACCACTGCAGACATGAAGGTTGTAGATTCTTTTTCTGAACTTTCCCAAGGACATCCCTTACCTATAACCCTGTCCTGTGTGGAATGCACACACACAAGCACATATATGGACATTAGAATTTCTAGCCAAGCCTTCTTCCTGCTGTGCCTGCAGTTTTCTGCCTTCAGGGGTCTTTTATGTGGAAGAGCATTCAAAAATTAAATTTCCCATCCTCCACCTAACAGATAATCTGAAGTGATACAATGGATTCTGCCACTTTAAGTGACAGAATCATGATGGATAACCAGTACATCATGCATTGTAATTGACTCAGAGGGGACAGAATGTTTGAGGGAGGTTGGATTAAAATTTCAGCTCAGCCACAGATCACCAAATGGCCTTGGGCAGACGGCTAACCGTCAGCTTCATTTCTTAATCAGCCAGAGAGACACTATGATACCTCACTTTGCTGAGGTAATTTTAAGGGTAAGAATCTTCAACACTTGAAGATCAGGATGAAATGTTATTACCATCATATATTCATATTTAAACCTCTCTCATGTGTATGTCTATAATGTTGTTCAGTATGCTGAAAAGTCCTAAATCATTGATAGCATTACGTTATGGTTTAAGTCAGGTGGAATATAAATATATGGGAGGTAAAATCTTCAGTTTGGAGGATTTTTTAAATAATAAAAATATATGATGTATAGAGATATGAAACAAATTTAACATTGGTCTGTTCATATTTCAAACATGGGATGATTGATGTCTCTTTTGCAATTTACAGAGTTTCAAGATGATATAGAAAAAGACCAGAAAACCTAACTTTTTCCATTGCTGTTGTTGCCCCAGGCTTTTAGTTTCTATCATTGTTATTGAGTAAATATTGTTCATTATTTTATGATGTTAAAATATAGCATATTGTATACATTGAAAAAAAAGTAAATTGTAATAGAGTAAGGAAAATACATTCTATGACCTGTTAAATGCTTGTGTTTATTGGTCCAGACTTGCAACACTGCATACCTTTCTCTTCCAGATGTGAAAATGTGAAGATAATAATTTGTAGCTTGTGGTGCTTACAAAATAGATAGCAGCTTAAGGTGTGGACTATCACCTAATACAGTACTTTAGTTAAATCCTAAAACCTTTGGTTGCTTTTTTAAGAATTTTGATACTCCTTCAGGTATATATTAAAATAATTTTATATCTCTAAATGCCATTGGTTAACTAATCTAAAACAGTTGTGGGAAGACCGTAGTTCTTTCTTAAGTAAAAATGTTAGCTAACCATTGTTTTTATTTTAAAAATTGCCCAGTGATTTGAAATATAGTTCAAATACAACACAGTAGCAAAGGGACAGAAAGGAGGAGAAGAGGTGCCCAGAATGTCTCACAAATATAGCAGGAGGTTAACAGTAGTATCAGCAGTATCAGTAACAGCATGTATTTCATCTAATCATATATAATGGAAGTGAATTGTTAACTTTTAGTAATTCCCAAGTAGAAGAACTCTTTAATTTAGAATTCTAGTGTTCTGAGTAAAGCAAGTCTTCCCATAGCTGCAGTACAAAATTCAGAAGGTATAAAGACTACTTAAGACATGGACCATATAGCTTTTAAGCAGTGAGCTAAACAGCTAAATAAAGGCATTAAGGAGTAGGGAGGGTGATATTGAAAGACCTGGTGTTTGGAAGGGAAGGAGAGCAGGAAATGTTGGTGTTAGAGAAGAATGGAATGTTTAAAAGACCAGGACTTGTAATTTCCAGGATAAGGGCGTCTACTGCAGTCTGCAAGAGCTGTGGGAAGCGCTGACTCGATTAGACAGCCCACTCACAGGATATAAGGGGGGAAGTATGATCGAGTGGGTAGAGGTCACAAAAATGCCATGTGTTAGCCTTTCTACTGATGACTTAGGGGCTGCTGTGGTTGCATATCGTGAATTTCCATCACCTAATATACCAGGTTTACAAAGAAGGGTGGATTTCATAATGCTGGGTGTGGGGAGTGTCTGGGCAGCCGTGCTTAAATGGAAGTGGGCGGATATCGTTGTGTTTCATGTGTTTTTCTCCCAGCCTCTTTTAAAGAAACAGCCTGTAATAAGCTTGGGCTAGTTAGTATTAAAAAAAAAAAAGTGGTCATCATGAAGAGATACTAACCCCAGTTTTAAATGCCAGCAATAAATGGTCTACTTCACAAAGGAGTGGTAAAGATGGCCATAAGAAGCTGTAAATTTGTGGAGACTGTTAAAGTGATCTTACTAAGATTATATAACAAATAAATACTGCAGTTGAGTGTTGCACACTGTCTTGTAAATATCTCCCCCACAAATGCATAGAACTGACTTCCAGATGTATTGGACTGCCACTCACACCATACTGCCAGACTTCTCAGTACCCATGCAGGTGGGGAATGATAGAAGCTGTAGTCAAACATGCAGATGGGGAATGATGGAAGCTGTAGTCGAACACATCTGGAGGGCACCAGCTTGGAGAAATCTGTTGTAGATTATCATCTTTTTCGTTTACAGCTCTTCATTTCATTCCCAGTGCTTGCAAATAAAAGTTGCAAACAGGCTTTTCATTTGGACTGTGTGATGATAACTTATCATTTAATTTTCCATTTAAAAAAGCACTTCTAAATGCATTTTCTTGCTTGTAACTCTGGGGTTGTTGCAGTTATGAATGTAATCTGTGTCCAATATTTGGCTCTGAAATAGTGAACAGCTTGTTGGTACTAGTGTTTCCCTCTTCCTCTGCACATAGCATTTCTCAGTTTAAAGGAATAATAAGAATTTCAAGAATTTGCCTCTCTCATGCCTTGATTGGTCTTCAACAGCTATCCATGGCTTTTATGCATTCAGCAAGCCTTTTCAGGTCTGCATGTGTCTGCACCACTTTCCTGCTCATTAATTTGCTTTATATATTTGTGCCTGGGTCTTCATCCTGCTCTTGTTCTTTGTCATTTCCCTTCAGTTATATTCCTCAATTCTTAGAATGTGCCCTGTTACATGCGATCCACCCTTTTACACTTTGCATCAGTTCTTGTTCTTTTCCAGTCCGATATACTACTCCTGCGTCAGATTGCCTTTCAGTGTGAAGACATTAGATCTCTTCTTTTTATAGACTAAGGGAAATTATTCCCGTTTATAAATTGCCAAATAACTTTAATGAGTCTGCTAGGCATATATGTATGTGTGTGTGTGTGTGTGTGTATCTTTTTCACTCTAATTTACACCTTAAAAAATCCTGTTGAAAACCCAAGCGCTTTTAGTTCTAGGCTTTGGTTGAGAGTAAGTCCCAATGAATTTAATGAGCGATAAATAAAATTTTGCTATTTTCAGTTTTTCAGCTACTGTTGATGAATCTATCCAAAGATTAACTTAAATCTATATATCCTAGAAGCAGATATCTCAAAAATTCTTCATGTAATTTGAATGGCAACCAGTGGTAAAATATGACCCAGCTACTAGTCAGACAGTTTGAGCACCAACCTCTCCCTGCATAAATATTAACAAATATCATGACCACCCCTTGTTATGTAATACTAGACAAAGTTAGGTTCTTTTTGGTCCTGTACTAATAATGCACTATTAAAAAACAAACAAAACAAACAAAGCTCTGAACCATATTTTAGAGATTTTCAGACGTGTCTCATTATGGAATTGTGATCTCAGCATTCTAGCAATTGGTCGCAGTACCCTGTCATGCCACTTCATTTAATGATGCCGTGATTTGTTTCACTACTTTGTGGTATAGATGTGTGGTTGTACCCCATGGCCATTCTTGACTGATACATGTACAGAGAATTAATAGGTGTAACCTGTGTGATTTTTTTTCTACAAGTTTTTGTTTAGTAGGGCACTGGATGAAATTATGATTCAAGATATATAGAGAATTCTTACAGATTTGGCTTTGATAATTGTTGCTTAGAGTTTTGTGGTGATTAGCACACAACGTAAACAAAATACAAATGTTATCTTTTTTTTTCTCACTCACAGTGGTACTGCATACTTGTGGCTTAACTTTTGCCAGATACCTCCATGTATAACCACAGATTCAGTCTGGGTGGCATAAACAAAAATGAGGCTTTTCTGTTTCAGTGTTGATCTGTTTCATAAACTAAAAGCATTGCTTTTAAGTAGAAAGTGTTCTGTCAGTTGTGTTTCTGTGTATAGATAGAAGACCTCTAGTCATTGAGAGATATAAAATGCACTGGATGGTAGAAAAAGTCATTTTCACTCATTAAATTCTTCACAATGCTAGACAGAGTAAGACAGTCATAGAAAAGACATGGTTTTTATACTTACAATCACCTAAAAACATGTATTTGAAGACTGAAAAGGGACATAGTTAACTATTCTTGAACCCAAACATGTAAAGGCCGTGTAAAGTTATGATAAGTCTTGGTAATGAATTTACTCCAGTCCTTCTGCCCCCTGCCCCAAAATCAGTGGGGGCTTGATTTTCTCTAGTTGGGTTAGAGCAAAGCTCACTGGCTGTTTTTATTCTGTCTCTTTCCAGCTGTGTGTATAGCCATGCATACATTAGGGACTGGACCAGGGTAAATACAGCAAGGGTTGCCGGTTCTCTCTCTTGCAAAAAGTGACAGAGAAAAATGCAAGCCATTGCAGACACCATGGGACCACAATATCAGTGATTTGCCTGCCAGATACAGTTCCATTATGAAAGGTGTAACAGCCAGTATTAGCTGGGTACCTTATAGTTTATTTCATGGTAAGCAAAACGCTTATAATATACCCAGTAGTAAATAGTTCCGGTGCTGTCTAATGCCCCTAGGCTGCAGTTCTTTATCTGGTAGTGTTGGCTGGTGCCTCCCTTTCTTTGTAATGCTAACCACAGTGCTTGTTGACATAATGTTGTTTGTTGCTGATTTTTAAAGAAATCATTTTTGCTGTGTTTTTATCCTGCCCTTTTCTAAGAGAAGGATGAAATGATTTCCCAATTTAATTTTTTTCTCTCAACAGCTTTGAGAGGTAGGTTTGACCAAAAAATAATTATTTTCCTAAGGTTACTCACAGGAGAGGGGGGAGGTTGAACTTTGGTTTCATCAGTGGATAACTGCAACTGTTGCTTCCCATTCAAAAGTTGTATGTTTGCCATTGCAGTGTCTCATAGGAATAAGCTGTTTTGGTTAAGTACAACCCATCCAGTGTTCTGTACTTCTAAGTCCCTTTAGACTAAAGTGGAACATATTTTAATCATAAGATTAACTCTCCCATTGAAATCAATGACACTTCAAAGTATAGAACTTTGGCAAGATTGTGCCGAGTGTTTTTCTATTTTGGGCAACTTTCTTTTTAGCCTCCCTCTGTATCATGTGGGTTGGCTGGCTTGCCCATCTTAAATTATTTGATCTGCTTACACCACAGTATGGTGCACATTCTCTCTGAATGTAGCATACTGTGGTTTGGATCTATGAGGGGCAGATATGGGGTGACCGTATATTGTGGCTTTTTTCAAATGGTTGTTTTGGTTTCTCCTTGTTCTGTGAGAATGAATACTTATCAGAGCTGCTGCACTGCAATAATTTCCTTCTTCCAATAAGATCTTTATTTTTGAAGCATATGTGTTTTTTTTCCTTTCCAACTGAAAGACAATTATTATCCATTGGTCCCATTAAAACCTGTGTAATTACAAACTTTAAAAGGCCCAGGAGACCACTTCCAAACAGAATGAAGCATATGAGGGAAGGCACAAAGTTAAAGAAATATTGAACATTTCCTCTACGTAGGAAGATAGTCACTGATGGAATGGTAAGCTGTCTCCTCTAAACATTCTAAAACCTGTATTTGCTATAGTTTGACTTCAAAACTCAATTCAGAACTAAACAAATTTCAGACTCCTGAAGGCAGAATGAAACATAGCCCTATAATTTTTTCATTACTAGTAGTATGTTCTGTATTCCAGAAGCCAGACAGAAGGGCATCTCCCAATAAAGTATCTGAAAACTAAGATGTAGTAGCCATAGCATTAAAAAAAAAAGAGTTTGAGGGAACTGGAGCTAAGCTCAGAAATTGAGATCTAGAACTGAATAACTTTCCTGTTGATAAAGTAAATAATGCCTTCACATGGTTGAACCTTTGAGACGAAAGGCAGTAATTGTAATAAAGTTGTCTGTGCCACATATTTGCTCATCATTCTGATTCATAGTATTCTATTCTGCCTTCCTTCACCCACTGCAAAACAAACTTAATTTGATTCATACCCTTTAAAAAGGAAAGAAAACCCACCCCAAAACCTGAATTACTCACATAGTTATGATTAACTTCTTGGCATAAACTTGCTCCTCTCCAGCTGCTCCTTCCTTTACTCTGGTAGTTCCTCCTTTCCTCTATTGTATATTTATAAAATGTCAGGCTAAAGTTCTTTACCAAATAGTATTTTTTAAAAAAGGTAAAAGAAGTTGGTGTATCCAGGGGGTTATCATAGTTAAGGCTACATGTGTTGAAAAGTTTTATTGTTAACAAGCAGTAACAGAAATAGCAGCAGTAATAAGCAGCTGTACTTTGTTAAAAATAATATGAAAATCATAAAGTAATATATTCTATAAGTTTTAGCTGGTTGTTGAGTTTGAATATAGTGTAAGCACTCATCATCTCTGTATAGAAACCTATTAATGTTATTAGTGAAAATGTACCTTTTTTAAAAAAATATTGTGGCTATTTTAAGTAAAAGCCTGTTTCCCTAAATAATGAAGAAATTTTAAAAAAATCAAGATGAGAGAAGAAGTAGAGTCTATATTACTAAAAGAACATTTCACTTGCTTTGGTAAAGAAATGTCCTTGTAAAATAGATTATTCCAGTAGAGTTTGCATTCTTGAGGGTATCTTAAATGGAAATGTGAGTTGCAAACCTTGAATTTACACTCATTTCTCCCTGGGGCTTCACCTTACCCAGTGTGTATAGAGAATTTCAGGTTAAAAAAATGTGGTTTGCTTAGGTTGGAGAACTTTCAGGAATTCTAGAACACTTCAGTGAATCATCTTCCCATTGCTCCTTTGAAATAGTCAAAATCCTCTCTTGAATGTGTGTGTTTATTAACAACATGTATCAGTGAAGAAAGACTTTCTGTCCTATAATGGGAACCCTGAGACAACTGACAACATAAAACATAGACATTGAAATAAAACAACATAGAACACTGAAATAGGCATTTATTTGATAATAAATGTATCATGTAGAGAGAAGAAAGAATGAAGATTTAGCTTTAAACTTGTGGAGGTAGGTGGGGGAGAAAACACTCGTCATATCTGACTGTTTCTGACTGTTTTCATTGGATTTGTATTATCCAAGGAAGATGAAGGATTTAATCACTGTAAAATAGAAATGTCTGAAAGGTTGATCCCAGTACATACACAGAGAAAGAATCCAAGGTTTCTAGCACAATATATCTGATTTTCACATCTCAGTACCGACTTAGCAAATTTGGCACAGATGATTTTTTAAAACCTCCTTTCAGCTGCCCAGATTTACAAAATAGAAAAACAAAAAACAAAGCAAACAAAAACTAGGATAGCAGAAGGGCATCTCTCAACAAAATATCTCATTTTGGAAAATAATGTGTAACAGCAATAGCATTGAAAAAGAGGAGAATAGCTAGCATCTCATAAATGATCAATCCACTGGTCCTCAAACAGATTAGAGCCATAGGTGTGTACATTATAGTGAGGATCAGCACTTATTTAAACTGGATGCCACATATTTTATATAGAGTGCAGTTTAACTCTAAATCTAAATCCTAAGAGGGGATCCTTACTGCTTCCTGAGATGCTGTCTGAGGACCACAGGATTTCACTTTTGTCCAAATGGATAAACAAAGAAATCCTTGCAGAGGTTCCATTAAGCTACACATGCTCTTATGGCCCTGTGCAGATTTGATAGGACTTTGTTTTTCAATGCAGTTCCTTAACAGAGATATGGTGGAGAAGGAGCCTGCAGGAAAGAGGCAAGGAAGGTTCCTGACTTTATATGTTAGGCTTTCTAATGTGTGCCAGGCTCTCAAAAAGATTAAAAAACAGTTGGGTTTCCTTGCGTTTCCTAATAGGGTAGCAGAAAGAAGTCTCAGTCATTACAAGGAATAGGAATGTGAAAAATATTAAGAAACATCTTTCTTGTGACTTGAGAAGAAAAGAGTAGGAGCCAAACACCTGCAAGGAGTGAATGAAGCACAGTACTTAGGGCAACATGCATAAACTTTGTTTAGATACATAGAACATAAAATTATGCTAATATATTCCCCCGCAATACCATATTATGTATTTTTTTGAATGCTGACCTCTACTTGCAGAATCTCAACCACAGAATGTTCCTGAAGATGCAGTTCATCTAGCCAGAAACTCTTTTTTTTCGAATGCAAATACTAGGTTTGTTGGTTATTAGAATGAAATCAGTAGTTTGACATAAGAAGGTCTAGTGACACCTTATAGAGTAAGGTTACAGTCCCATTAAACTTAATTGGACTTTCTTTCTGAATTGTCTTAGGCCCTTTCCGCACCTTACTTTTTTCCGACACTGGGGTGTGGGGATCGCGCCAGCAGCCTCCGGCGAGAGGCTCTTGCATCCCTGCCACTTCAGCTCTGCATGAGCTGCCTGCTTGCACGAGAGCCCCGCCTCTTCCTTCCGCAGTGCAGCCTGGGACTTTCCCAGGCTGCGCTGGGGAGGAAGCGTGACTGGCGCGGCTCCGGAGGATCCGCACACCAGGTTAGTGTGCATGGGGCCCGGGAGCAATGTGTAATTGCACACCATTTTCGGCTTCCAGCCGAAAATGAAAAGGTGCATGATCGGCGCCTGCTGGCCCCTGGAGCATCGCACGATTGTGAGTGCATCGTGCAGATCGCTCCTCACAATCACGTGATGCTCCAGGCGCCCTTTCGCATGGAAAATGCCGTACGAAAAGGGTCTTAGTATTGGGACATGTCCATTCTTAGCTGAAATAAGACATCTATCAAAGTTGAAACTTATACCATAGTAGTCCTTTAGGCCAAAAGTGGTAGAGCCTCAAAATGATGCTCAAAAATTCACTTTTTTTTTTGTGAGCAGGGGAACCTTTCAGGGTCCCAAAAAGTAAATATTTCAGGATACTCAGTGTAGAAATACCCATTAAATTGAACTGTTTAACTATATTGTGAGTTTGATTAAATAATACAATTAGAATTCATTCTAATTGTACTTTTCAATTTTCTGATTGTGGATGATTTTACACTTTTCTTCCCCTAAAAAAGTGTTATACCAAAAAGTAACAATTTTCAGCCTGCTTCAATGCTTTGTTGTCCCTGCATTTTGATGCTTTCCAATTTTCCCCTATGCTTAGTATTTCAGAAATTACCAGATTATATTCGTGTTTCAACTGGGTTAACATTGCTGTCCATCTAGAATATTTTTGCAGAGAGTTAATCCCATGTTTAGTTCACAAACTCTTAACACATTAGATGGCAGAATTGTCTTCTTATTTGGTTTGTACAGATAACTTACTGTCCTTTCTGCCTTTTTGCCACTCTGTAATTTAGTTTCTATAGTACTGTTAAATTATTTTAACATCCTTTCCCTGTAAGTAGCAACACACTCCAGACCCATCTTCTCCAAATCAAAATCAGTATGCACCAGGAAAGAGGAAAATGTTTGCTTTAGTGGGACAAGGAACAATATTGCCACTTGTAGGAAGGCTGAACTGCTTTCCTAAAACATCATAAATAGATATAGCCCAACCCTATGTGTGTCTGCTCACTGTTTGCTTAGTGGTGCTTATGCACAATAGGTGTGTTTATGATTGTAGCCAGAATTGCTTGTATGTTGTGAAAAAAAAGAAATGCCTTGTGTCTAGGGTGTTCAGTAGTTGGATGTTGGTTCTTTTTCTCCATTGGACCTCTATTAATGAAAGACAAGGAACTCTCTCGGACTGATATGAATATTTATTCAGTACTTTTCAGAATTTTCTTTTTCTGCACTTTGTGGAAAATAAGAATTTATTTGAATCTGAAATGCTGAAAGGCTATGTCAGATTTCACTGGCTTTATCCAAGAAAATAGTTTAACTGGGGCCAAATCTTCATTCATAACAACATGTCATTATGTCAAGCAGCAGATCTCTCATCCTCTAGCTTTAGAGCCAAGTCTCTTGGTTGCTATCCCTGTGACCTAGAATAACAGCTGTGGGTTGAGCAGCATTGGGACTTGTGGTGGCATGCAGTTGCTTGCAACCCCTCCCATATCTTCAGTTGTAGGTGGTGTGTGATATTCTTATATTTCTCCATTTTGGACTGCTAAACTGATACAACTGACTGTATGTATACAGGTAGGGTTCAAGGCATTTGCTTGGAGCATTATCTATGGAATTCTGTTAACATACAAATTTATGTTCTGATATAACTTGCACCATTCTTCTGTGTTGGCAAAGACAAGTTTTAGGTTAGTTTGAAGATCCATCAGAAATTAAATTATAAAACAAAGAGAGACATATTCTTATTGTGCAGTACTCCGAAAGCTGTATCTTTTTTGGACATTTTGTAGATTTTTGTATCACATGCTGCTTGTGGTAAAAACATGTTCTATATTTTTACTGTATTCATTCTAGCAATGAGAGACCAAACTTGCACTGTAATCCGTATGTTTCTTTGATGCCCTTGGGCAACTGCTTAACTATTACATTCTGTACTGTTTACAGTATGTTGAATGATACTAAAGAAAGTGCTCTCTCTTGTGGTGGAGATTATGTGGGTGGAAGATGAGGATTATTTTCTTAATTGCCTATTTATTTTAACATACAGTGTGCCCTAAAATCTAGTGAAGTTCATTGAATGTCACAAAGCTTGGTTTGTTTGTACTTACCCTCCTTTCTTTTTTTGTTTAATGAATCTTAGGTTTTTATTCTGAAGTGTTCTGAACATTCTTGAAGTCACATGTATACGTAGACTTGCATTATGTATGTAGAACTTGCATTTAAAGAATTTGATTTGGACTTAAAGAAAATTAAATTTTACATATATACATTTTTTATAGGCATGGATAAAAGCAATGTGTTTAATAAGATAATAGGGCTTCTTTTTTAGAGATGTTTTCAGTGAATACATAGCAAATTCTGCTGGAAGTTTATTTGCATTCGCTTTTATAGAAAATATTCTTAGTAAAGGTGAAATAGTACTCCCATTCCAGTTGCTTTTAACTTCTTCTGAAATATGATGCACAAGACTTCGAAAGAGGTTTTCAAATAGCAGTACCTCACCTGTTCAGAAGTCTTTATATAGCTCCAGGTAAATTAAAGACATAAATTGACATAAAGAGTGTATAGTACTGTACTACAGTTATTGTACAAAAACAAATTGAAACATCTTGCCTTTAATAATTTCTGCAAAGCATTTTTATCTGGAATTAGTAAGGTTAAGTATTGGTATGCTGTTAAGATTTCTTACCTTTTGACTGCCTTTGTGACTGTTACAATGTTTTTGTTTGTTACTGCTGGAAGTCAGAATAAACAGAAAAGGGTGGAGTGTAAAATAATGATGATGCAGTCTAAATATCACACGAGTATCTGTTTGCTTGCCTCCTTGTCTGTATACACACACATTTATCCCATCCAGGATTCTTCTGCTTGGCTTTCAAGTATGTTTTGGAATTTAGGTGCAGTACTGCTTTATCTATGCTTACCCCTCTAGGCAGTTTGACATAGCACAATTTGAGCACTACACCAACTATGTGACACAGCCAAGTAGATAGTGCAACTGTGACATGTAGCATACTTGCAGTAGAACAAAATGGCCAATTATATATTTGGGATATGACAGCAAAACTTTCCTTAAATAGAAACAAATCCTGCAGTAAAAAGTGTTTTCTCCAGGGGCATTAGAAATTGGGGGTTGGGGTATACTGGTGCGTATCAGTGGATATATGCACTTGTTTGTGTATTTCGTAAACCATTGTGTTAGATTTCTTGTTTTTTGGGGGATGAGGAGGAACTTGTACTGGTGTGGCTGTCCAGAATGATATAGTGGAGTAATGCATTCTTTACATCTTTTTATGGCTTATTGAAAAATAAATATTTGTTTCATGTTGTACTCAGGGATTAATATGATAAAAAAGTTAGTCCATTACAGCTAGTCTTATTTAGTCTGGAATTGAAAATTTCTTCATGGCTGTCCCAAGGTATTTTAATGTCTTTTCTGAATATAGCGTAAGGCATAAGGCTGTGAGTCATATGAAGAAGGGGTTCTACTCTCCCCAGCTAAAGAGGCCTGTTGTTCTGTGGGGGTGAGGCATTTTGAGTCATCTCATATGGTTTGTCCTGGCATGAGCTTCATAGCTATAAATCGGATTGGCCAACTACAGCAGGAGGAGGAGGAAATCTTAAAGAGTTATTCGAGTTTTAATAGTAGCTACTGCAGCTTATAACTGAATGCAGATCTTTAAGGTTCTGAAATAAATTTTGCATATCATACATTTTGAATCCCAATAGCTTTGAGTTGGCCTTTTTTCCATATATATATCAATGTTCTATGGAATTTGCAAGAGAAAGAGCTGAAAGAATTCAATATTAAAAGTTGCTTATGTTTGTGGTTAGAGTGTGTGCGCATGTGTGTGCGTGTACACACGTGCAATAAGAATGCAGTAGACAGAATGAACAGATGTTCCATTAATAACTGGGCACTGCCTTGTAAAATCAATAAATGAGGACAAATCTGTCTGTCATGTGTCCGTTTAAAAAAAATCCAAACCGATATTCAGAGTAAGATTTACTCTTTATGAAGAACATGGATGTACTTATTGACTTTGACAGGCAGAAAACAGTATCATTTGTGGGGGGTTTTTTGCTGTTGCTTAAAACTGTAATTTTGTTAACTCTGTTAAATTCCCTCTTGCTTTGAAATGAATCATATCATTTCTGAAATTCAAGTTTAACTAATTAAGTGAAAGCTGGGGACTTTGGGGCAGAGAGCAACATAAATAGGTGCAAGAGTGTTTACCCCAAAAAAAGTTCCACTGGATTCTGAAGTGTGCTCAGCGTTGTCCTGAATGTATGTGTGTGTCTGTGTGAAATGAGGGAGTTTCCTGCTTTAAAGCACTCGCAGTCAGGCTGGGCGTTCCCATTTTGCACTCACTGCTTCCCCCTCCCAATGAGTGTCCTTTGTGTAACCCCAACTAATTCAGAAATCTCTCTGCTGTAGTGGGGACGGCCGTGTCATGTGACAGAGGCAACTAGTTGCAGCCTGTGATTGGGCGACAGCTAATTGGCGGCTCTGTATAAGTACTCCCTGCCTTGGAGTTAGTAGAAGCTTTTACTTACTCACATTGCTTCGTTACATGTAGGTTGTAATGCTGAGACCAGGCGGTGATTCAGCAACATGTGATGAAGTTTAGTGCTCGTGTGGGCTTGACTAAGACAAGTGATGGACAATAAAACCAGCTGCAGCCAATTTGGATTAATGAGCGTCTCCCAGGAGTTGGGTAACTGTCACTTTAAGATTGTTTACCCCTTTCTGAAGACTGTCGTTCAGAATCTTTGACAGGGGCTTGTTTGATCTTATTTTTCTTTCTCATTACTTTTTTTTTTTAATCACAGGAATGAAGTGCTGATGACACTTTGCTCTGGAAAATGACTGTGGGGTGGGGGGGAACCTTTCATCTTGCCTTCTGACAAAAGCATTTTGTAATCCAACTTGTCGAGCTGTGGTGGGGAAGGGTTTTCTTTAGTTAACGGAAGCTGTAAAATGGATCACCAGGAAGTATTATTTACTTGGAATGGGTAAGTGTGAAGTGGTATTGCATCTCTTCTGCTACAGACTTTCCCCCCAGGATATGCAAATATGTTTGTATTAAGAATTATTCCTAGATTTATAGATGTCCTAAAAAATAACCATAACAGTGACTTTTTTAATCTGTTGTGACAAAATCCTCTCATTCTCTCTCTCTCTCTTTTAAACAAAGAATGTTTCAGCTGTTACAGAGGCATGAGAATGTCAGTGAGAAAAGCCAAATTATTCAGAAAAGCTTTTTTTTTTTTTAAATAAAAGAAACAATTTTTTCCCCATATCTTCTGTCGTTTTCATTAGTGGCCAGTGAACTAATGTTTGGTTTTTGTTTTGTTTTTTTTAATGAAGGTTTTTTCCTTACTGCATAGCTTAATTTGTGATTAATTTCCTTTGGAAGGTAAATGTACTCTTTCCAAACCTGGGATTTCTTCTTTCTACTAATTATTGGCAGCACATTTACTGGCAAGAACATATTTCCAAAATTTTAAATGTCATTATATCATGCCTTAATGCAATTTAAAGGGGGGAAATTGAATTTTCATTGTCAGCTGGTTTACCCCTCACTTCATGCACATAAGAATTGTTCTCTGAAATTAATGTTTTAAAATCTAAATTTTTTAAATACATTATATCTGTTAGATTAACATTGTGTAGAAATTAATAATAAAAAATAATAGGAATTTTCACCAAACCCCCCCTGAAAAAGTACTTTTTAGTATGCCTCTCCATATTACTAAAGCTATCATGAGCTAACAGAAAAATATTTTTCTGTATTAGTCATACTTCCTTCAATTAGCTCATTTTCAGATTCTCCTTTTCAATATGTTACATTGAAACAAACAGAGGAAACAATTATTTTGTGGTCAATAAAGCTAAGTGTGCCTTGAATCAGAGAAATTTCCTATCAATTTCTCTGTAGTCATAATTTCTGTTTTCATTTTAATTATGTATTTGAAGACATTAACATATTGCTGCAGTGCCCTGGGTAAAGATCAATGTTCTTGTCTCTTAGCCAGTTTTTCCCTAAACTCCCTCCACCTTCCCCCATGGTTATTATGCTTTTGTTGCTGATTGGTTGTTTTAGTGATGTTCGAGACTATTGTAGAAAACAGTGAAAGTCTACTTCTGTTCTGTGATTTCTCTTAACGACTTTCAAAATGGTTCCCATTCTTTCTCCCCTAGCAAAGTATTCAGAAAAATATTTAAACAGTGCTTTCAGTAAAAATTAAAGTTTGCTTTGTAAATAAAACATATTGTGAAAATAAGCAGGAAATGCTTCGTAAGAGTAGTGGTGAAAGAATAGTCTTTCAGATAAGCATGTATTTTTAACAGCTCCATTCCTAGTAGCTTGGAAAGAATGTAAATTCCACCTCGACGTTCATTCTTGTTCTAGTTAAGGTGTGTCCGGTGAACACCTGGGAAAAGGCTACCTGATAATCAGAAGCAAACTATTTGGGAAGGTTTATAATGGTAGTTTTCACTTAACAATCTAAGAAATAAAAGTAACTTTGTCTGTGTCTAACGTTAATTTCCAGATATTCTTGATTCCAGGTATTAAAGAGAGAAAGATAACTTGTAGGATAAATGCACCCTGTGATCTTGCTCTGAAAAGTAATCCAAATGTCTTCTCACAGTTTCATTACAAAAACGAAAGAGGGAGGATAGGAGTCTAGTGACACCTGTATGAGTTACTGATTTATTTTAGCATAAGATTTGGTGGGTTTCTATCCATTTCTTCAGATACACTGGTGAAGTACAATCTCCAAGCCACAAGTATTTTATAGCTACATAGTTGTGGGGTGGGTTCAGAATGTCATTTTTCCAATACTAGTGAAATTGAGGATTAAATTGAATGTTCTGTAGAAATTACATTCACTGATCCCAATTTTTAGGGGCTTAGCTTTCTGTAATGACTTACCACATTCTGCTTCCTGCTCTCTGTAGCTGAACCTGATAAATATTTAAAGCTGATTTAACTAAAACCACTGTTTATTAATTTGGCTGGTGAGGAGAGCCTCTGAAAATTTTAGGTGGTGTGGAGGATCAGAATTAAAAATGTCTTCAACAAACACATGTTCTTTATTTTTCTAGGATTAGGAAATAAAGTACTAAAGTATCAGTATTAAGTCTGAATGCTGAACTGGATTGGCAGCAATATTAAACTTGACCAAACATAACAAAAAGGGTGTATTCTCTGATACTTGAGCTGTACCTGAGCATAGTTCTGCCTATAGTGCATCTAGTAAGAGGTCACTGTCAAGTGAGGTAGCTCTCAGCTGAGATAATATGGTATCTATTACATTAAACTTTAGGTATACCACCTCACATTTAAGAGATGGATAAGAAGACACTGTGATTTCTAGATTCTTCTTAAAATATCCCTGTAGATTAGGTCCTTTGTAGTAACTGTGATTAGCCTGTAGTATCTAATTATTCAACAGTCATGAAACACACATCAGACGGGCAGTTATCTGGAAAAGGTGCTATTGGTCTTTATGGCCTGTCATATTTCTGATTGTCCCATTTAGATGTTCAGTCCTTTGTTTAGTATCCATAGTATGAGAGCAGAAGACCATTGTATGAACCAGGCCTAATAAAGCCAATTTAGTGCCTCTGTGGTGTTTCTAAACCCTTTTTTCTTAATCGTTTTCTTAAGGATTGGAAACACCTGACACCCCCACCTCCGAATTAAAAGTTTTTGTATGAATGCTTCATGCTACAGGCTAAGAGGAGATGCTACTGTTTAATCTATAGTTGCTGAGAAAACCATTGCAGAGTAACTGCTAGGTAGTTCTCATTGAAGTTCTCATTGGAGAGTGATTATGAAGATCATTTTTCTACCAAGGCCCTTGTCATTAGAACCTTTCAGTTAATGTATATTCACTTGGCTGCTAGTAGGTTTGAAAGAGACTCCTTAGAAACTCAGGACATTACTGGATCTTATACATTTACATGCACGTCGTTGAAATAACATGATAACCATTTTTCACCTGATAAAAGAGTAAGAGAAAATGTTTTAAAATACCTCTTTGTATTTTTTACATCTATTTACACACACACACACACACACTTAGTTATTTTTAACTATAAAATAATTAAAAGAAAAAAATAATGAATAGCCATTCAGTTTTAAGCAGTAAGCAGTTATAGCTTGCATGTAGCCACCTGTTTAGTCTCTATAAATATAATGTAGCAAGGGCAGTCTAATTGATCAGTTGACTTTAGCTGTACTATGGTAGGCAATAGTTGTCTTATCAGTAGCAGTAGGAGAAGAAATTACGTATAGCAATCAAAGAAGGCACACTGAAACAGGGCTTTCTGTGGGTTAATAGCAGCCCACTCTGTTCTTCACTTATGCATTCGTGGGTAAGATAGGAGATGTTGTAAAAAACATATTATTAGCTCTCCCTTTTTCATCATTTTACTTGCTATCATTGTTCATAAAACTTCTATTCAGGGCTTTAGTTTCTCGTTCTCCCACCTCTTACTTAGCCTTGAGTAGAATAAGTAAGTTTCAGTTTCATCAGGCCTATTGTCCTGTTTCATATACATCTCTTTTTTTTTACCATGTCATACAAAGTCACCAGAGCATCACATCCAGAAGGACCTAAAACTGTGAATGCATGCATGCTGTGTAGTATTGTGGCATCATACAAAGCAGGGAAAGCAAGCCATTAGAAATGGCTACAGGTATGCTTACTCTGCAGGCAACAGCCTACTCGACTTGAAGAAATTTTCTATTAGAAGAATATCCACTGTTCCATTATGCACCTCTAGGTGGGTGGGGGGAATACAAAACAGCTGCTGCTCTGAACTGAGTGATTTTCAGTGACATTTTCTAAAGCAAGGTGATCACTATTTTTTTGCCAACCCCTTTTTAATAACTGAATATCCATTTTTCTAAACCTGTTCGGGGTTATCTGTTAAAAGCAAGTAAATATGTGGAAGTATTCATAGATGTCAACAATTGTCATGTCTACTTATATTCTGAAGCTAAGGAATTCCCAGATATTGGTGTAGTGATTTGAGTGTCTGACTAGGGCACTGGGAGACCATGATTTGAATCTCCACTCGGCCATGGAAACCCATTGGGTAACCTTGGGCAAGTCACACTCTCTCTGCCTCAGAGGAAGGCAAGGGCAACCCCGCTCTGAACAGCCAAGAAATCCTGAGATGGGTTTGCATTAGAATTGCTGCAAATCAAAAATGACTTGAAGGCACACAACAACATAATACAGTACAGTTATGCCATTTTAAGGCATAAGAATTGTTCTCAAGAACTTGAATGGTCCAAGTAGTTGATCAGTGATGGCCGCCATTACTGAAAAGATAATGATTGCCATCAACTGGATGTTAGGCTGCAACTCTATACACATTTATCTGCGGATAAATCATATATAAGTTATAATCCCAATGTGTAGCATAGGATTTACTTCAGAGAAAGCATGCACTGGATAGGATTACATTGTTAATAACTGAGCATATGTTAATATTACTATGCAGAAACTCATTTAGTCCTGAAAGCAAGTTGTCTGTGAAACACAAAGTCACCCAGCCTAAGATTGTAATCCTAAACATGCATACTTAGAAGTTCTATCCAGTATGCTTCTTTACAGTATATAGTTTTAAAGGTGTGATTTTACAATATTGCAGGTAATTCAAATAATTCTCAATGGTGTTAGGCAGGATTTTTCTGTGGGGCTTCAAATATAAGTCTGGTGCAACTGTAGGAACCATTATCTCCAATTTAACAAGCAAAATGTGGGTAGTTTGTGTATAAGGCTAAGCTTAATATAGCTGTAGCTTGATTTAATTTGGGCACATAAATTAAATTGTTTGTATTTACTTTCTGCTCAACAGGATCAGATTATTTCCTAATCTGTAGGGCAATTTCCCATTATGCCATTACATTTACACATGACAAATAGGTCATTATTTATATTATTTTACCTCTCATTTACTGATAGGCGATTTATGTTGTGGGTTTTAAGGATACAGCAGGACAGAAAATTATTACTTAGGGATGTTTTAGCCAGCATTACCAGTCGTGACACATGCTAGCAGTTTCAGTTCAACATTGTCTAGACAAGGCTATCTGATGCAGAGGACCAGCAGTTATTTTTTCCATTGTGCCTATTGACCACATTTGTTTTTTTCTTTCCTTGAAACTCATCAGGGAGTGGCAGCCCATGTTTTAGGGACCAGTACTGGTCTAAGAATCACCACTTGGATTAGCACTGATCTAGAGGGCTACATTTGATTTTTACTCTCTGTTATACTGTCTGTCCCAGTACCACTTTGAGATGCCCTTTTTGATACAGAAAGCAGGGTATAAATTGATTACATAAAATAATAATAATAGCACATTGAGTACTTTTCCTCATCATAGATTGATATGGTATAGCCATAGAAAACATGTTAAAGGTTCAACCTTTAAATCAAGCCAGTTATATGCCTGAGAGAATTTGGCTACTTAGGAAGCGGTTTTACCAGTCATTATAGGTTCTGTGCCTGGAATGTTTTTGGACTACAATTCCCAGAATCCCTTAGCCAATATGGCTACATTTGAGAATGCCTTAAATTTTGCACAGCAGATTGAGTCTTGATCAATAAGTGAAAGTTTTCACACCCACCTTTGCCTAAGGAAATGAGTTTAAGCAGGTGCTTGTGTGGGTGTAATTTATGTGAAGAATGCTGTACCATAAGGACACTGTAGCCCACAGACTTTATTTTCCAAATTTATATGTAGGAATAATGTGGTATAAGTTATATTTCTAGTTAGGAGATAAAGAAATTTATTTCAATAGTACCCAAAATTGTAGAAGTGATTGATGGAGAACTTGGAGGATTTTTCAGTTTTAACTATAAGGAGAAAACCCCTTAATGTTCAGCATTATGCCAAAATCTAGTCCAGCTCTAGTTTTACAGTCTTGAAAAATACTTGTCAAATAAGATCGAAATTGCATTGTAGTAACTTTGCTCAGCATAATTTATTTACATAATTTATTTACAATATTGCCTGTTTTTCTGCGTGTACTTTTTTTTGTATGTGATTATCATTGATTTTTTAAAAACGTTCTTTGGAAAAGCATCCATTGAACTCAATACCAAGCTAGTTCTAAGTAAATATACCTGCTATGGGGGTGTGAAAAGAAACAGGTTTTAGAACAAAATTCAGGATGGCTTTATACATATGTTTGTTGTACCATACACTACTAGATGGTCTGCACAGAATTGCTTCCCTCCTAGACATATGAAGATTTAGCTTCCTATGGACCTGCCATCCTGCTCTATCCAGCAGAAGCAGAGATGGCCAGAAGAAGTTTCTGCATCCAGTGACTACAGGTTATAACACCTATTTTACCCAGTGAGGAATAGAAAAGCACTGGTTCTGTGCTGGCACCCTTTGATCTCAGATTTACCAGCAAGAGCCAGGGTAGTGTGGAAAGTTGTGCTTAGCCTACCCTTTTCCTCCTAATGATTCTGGGAGTGATAATCATAATTCCCTGCAGCAGGTTTTTTTATGGTGTACACACAATATCCATCTCACTATATACTTGATGCACCTGTAACATTCATTTCTAAAAACTCTTATGTAGATAGTGGCCCTTAATTTCAGATAGGAAGGTGTTAAATAACAACTCTATAAAAGTCTTACTGGTGATGCCTGGCTCAACAAATAGGTTTACACCAAAAATAACATTTACCAAAACACTTTCTGTGCCAGGCCTGAAGGTAGTTTGTGTTGCTTCTGCTTTATGACTTGTCCAACAGATAGTGTATTGAAAGCAAAGTTAATATCACTTACAACCTGCAAATGCCAATTCAAATGTAGCTTCCGTAGAATCCAGCTGGGTTTACTTCCTGAGGGATTGTACCCTTAGGCTTCAGACTTAAAGACACTTACTAGGAAGCAAGCCTCATTGAATGCACTATTGAACTGCTTTTAGGTAAGCATGCCTGGGATCCAGGTGTTAAAATAACTGCAGTGTTCATATTTTGCTGCAGGTGAAATAGAGTTCCAAGTTCATGTTTTTTCTAATATGTATGTAATTGGCTGTCCTTTAAATTTTATTATCTCCTTCATGATAGGAAATACCATGGTAATTCAGTGTGTTTTTGTGATCTCTTTTGTTGCCAGATTGTATTTTGTACACTGACAATTTATTATGTATTCCTTATGACAGTCTGAATAGCCCCAGGTAAGTGCTAGTCACATACTAAGTTTGACAAGTAAGTAGTGTTGCCTTTAATTACCTATAGTTTTAATGTCACTTTTACTGAAGTGCAGTAAGCACAAATTAATCTCAAGGTATTTATTTTAGTTTGGTACAGGGCTGTTATAATGTGAAGATGGCTCTTAACAGAGGGGAGAATTAGCTTTTTTTTTTAATGTTAGCTGTTGAATGCTGGCTGTTTTTTTAAATAGATTTTTAATATATTCTTGTTTCCACTGCCATAGGCCTTCGACATAGCTAGAATTTTTCCCCAAAATTGGGACTCACAGTGCATTACAGTTTAAAAGAACAACACAAATAAAAACATGCAAAAAATAAACATTAAAATAGAATTGAACTATTCACAGTATTAAAACAATTCAGACTTCAAATTAAAAGAATAAAATGCAATTTGAAAAGAGAAAAAGCTGTTAAAAACATTTCAGTTTAAAATAATACAGGACCCCTAGCCTGTTCTTTAAAAACTCTCTCTTGGAATAAAAACATATTAGCCTGCTGACAGAAGGACAATAAGGAGGGGACCATTCTGGCCTCCCTGAAAGTCTAGGGGAAACCTCTGAGAAGGCCCCCCTCTTGTGACATGAGAGGGGGCATTTAGACTTTATTGGAATTATAAAGGATTTGAGATTTTACTTGAATTGTAAAAGAGTTATAACAACCTGGCTCTTTTCCCCTGCTATCATCTGTAATAGGAATAAGCAACTTGAACTCCTCCATGTGTTTTGGGCTGTAGCTTCCATCACACCTGACCACTGACCATGCTAGCTGGGGTGACAGGATTTGTAGTCTATATCTGCTCTGACTATCCCTTGGTTTATTACTACACTGCTTTTTCCCCAGAAACTTTTGTACTTTCTGAAATACCTAGACCAGAGCTTTCCAAACTTTTCATGTTGGTGACACACTTTTTTAGACATGCATCATTTCGCGACACAGTAATTCAGTTTTACTAGCAAACGGGAGGTTAAACTAACCCCTTATAAGAGATACAGACACATAGATAAATTGTAATAACAAAATGTATGGGGACACAACATATCTCATGAAAACCTTTTATATATTTTTAAAGATATATGATTTATAAATAATAACATACATTTCCAAGATTGTAGGTGACACACCTACACACTTCAGGTGATGCACTAACTTGTCATGGCACACAGTTTGAAAGCCCTGACCTAAATGAATGTTTCACTAACCAAGGGAGTTACCAGAATATGCAGCACAGTATGGGCACTTTTCTAATAAAAATGTCCAAATATTGGTTTAGGTGCCAATTAATAGGAGGCTTAGCAAGCAGCAAGGTGATTTTTAGTGCCATTAGTTAATACAGAATAATGCAATCAGAACATCTTTAAATTGAGATTATTTACAATGTGGACACAATCATCACCAATATCTTAATTCTTTAAAGCAGGGTTGGGCAGCTGTTGGCAGTTCAAGAGTCACATTGGCCCCCAGGGAGACATTGGAAGGCTGTACCCATTGTTGTACACACATGTACCAGAAATTTTTTTTTGGACCCTAAATGCACTTTAGGGAGTATGAGGAGCAATTTCACCACATTTTCCTAGGCTATTTTAGGATGAGGAGAGACCTTTCTTGTATCAGTAACTGACCCAGAAGTCAACCTCCTGCTAAAGAACGGGGCTTCTACTCAGCCTAAAATGGCTGTGCTCCCCCAACACATTGACAACATTTTCCCCATGCCCTCTGGTTTGGAGACCCTTTCAGGCCAAAAAAATTTGAAATTTGGAAGGCTCTGGGGGCCTCAAGAGACCCATATGCTGCATTCTCTGCCCCACTTTAAAGAGTGATGTAAATGAAGTCCCTGCCCAGAAGAGTTTGTATTCCACATTGTGCCACTGAGGGGATATAAATACATCACTAGGGAGGCAAGGATGATAGACAGGGAGAGGAGAGGGAATCAGATAGGGAAGGGTAACAACTGAAGAATGTGACCAAGTACATATTTACTTAGTTTTCATTTTAGTTGGGGCTGAGGGTTAAAGTGAAAAGCTTTGCAGAACAGTTGAGTTCTAAGAAGAAATTTGAAAGGGTGCTTCAAACACAAGGGCAGCAAGGAAGAATTGTTGAACGTATTCTATTTTGATTTCATTTTATTTTTAAATTTCTTCATTTATACTTTTACTTTGAATTCTAACTTTTTTTCATGAGAATGGCCAGCATACAAGTGTGTTTAGAGTTTTTAGGTCTGATGAATGAATTCCCCTGAATGTCTCATGATTCTCTTTCCAAGTTTTTCCCTGTTTTCCATCCAGAGCTCTCCACCCACACAGTTTATTAGAATAACTTTCTGTATTGATCTTCTGTGCAAAAATGCTCTTAAGTAGCAGAAGATAGAAAATGCGTAACTGTAGAGATGTTGTCTTTGAATATACTTGTATTCTTTTCTTTTCTTTTCTTTTTTACCCGGGGTGATAGGGTGTTCTTAATGGTGTCACATCCACGTACTGAGTAAGTAACTCTTGAGTTTCTGCTCTAGACCACTCTGTATTCCTGAACCATTCACTTGGGTCTAGACCACCATCTGCTAGAAGGAGAACAGAGAACAGAGGCCAAGAGTATGATTGACAAGTGCCTGCAGAACTAATTGACAATGCAAACAAGAAAGAGCCAACTTAGAAGGGAGGGCAGATTTCTTCCCACTTGTCTGGATGGGATGGGTGAGAAATTCCTTCCTGACCCCCGATATAGTGATCAGTCACACATATTATTAACCCAGCTGGCACATTTCCACTAAAACCTTCATGCATGTAAATCTCGTTTTTCCCCAAGCACACCCGGTAATGGAATGTAGGCTATTCTTCTTTTATACCATTTTTCACTTTTAGAGTTGAATCAAATTGCTGTCTAACATGGTGTATGTGGATATGGTATATGTTTCAAAGCATCCCTAAAAGACTTTCTCCACATATAGAAAGAGCAAACATGGTAAACAGAACTAGACCGCATGCATGTTTATAAATTTCATTTTATTCTTAACACACCCCCCATTTACACTTATAGGAGCATTTGCTTGTTAATTTCCATACCTTTAAATAATTCCACATAATGATGCTTTTTGTGGGGGGTTTTCCCTCATTGAGTAATGTAACATTCTAATTATGTTGCACAAGTTCTATACTATTAGACAGTTCTTAAGCCGCTAACAGTGTAATAATAAAGCTATAGCTACTTATATGTAATTAGAAAACAATTAATTTAAAGCCGTTTTTCATCCACTTAAATTTCACTGGTTAGACAGAACATCTATGTGGCTGTTTAAGTGGCATATAGGTCTCTTTCTTTGATTCCTCCCTATTTCTGTCTGTATCTTTGGCAAAATCTCTTAAGTGATTACACGTTGAACAGGCACTGTAAAATGAGTCAGTTCCTGTTCTTTTGGCTGGGACTTCCTTGGGAGTTCTCAAAAACGGTATTTCATAATGTGGATGTGGTCAGCCTAGTCACTTTCAAAGCATCTTAAAGGAAACCAGCATCAACTGTGAAAAGTGAACTTTGTAACAGTACTGATGTAGTCTAGAACTCCTCAATCAAGTGCACCACAAGTCTGAGTTAAGAGTTTCAGGGTTACCATAATCACTTGTTTCCCAACCCAAATCATATTAAAGAGGCTGATACTAACACATAAGAATACTAGTGTAATTAGATTACAGGTAGGTTCTGCTGGAAAAATTTGTTGGGTTTTACAGTTACTAATTTTATTGAAGCTGCAAGCTTTTTTGTATACAATATAGAATTTTTTTAAAAATCATATAATAACTTGGTTTCATCTTAACATGGTTCTGCTGTTTCTTTCCCACAAAATATCTAGTAATACTTACTTGGAATATTTAAATGCTGCTAGGGGTGAGATCCCAGAGAGCCAACATGGTACAGTGGTTTGAGTGTTGGACTAGTGCTCTGGGAGGCCCAATCTTGAATTGCTGTTCAGCCATGGAAATCACTTGAGTGACCTTGGCCAAGTCATACCCTCTGAGGCCAAGAAGAAGACGGGGCAAACCTCCTCTGAGTAAATCATGCCAAGAAAACCCTAAAAAGTGTTACAATAACTCAGAACTGACTTGAAAGCACATAATATTATTTCTCATTCTTTAAAAATAAGAATCATTAATCCGTAGGATGCATCAGCTGTAACTTTTCTGCTTGGATTGTACTTCTGAACATGTCATCCAATTTCATTTGCGTCTACATTTGTTAATTGCCATGCCTATCCTGTAATCTTCGGATTATGCAACAGACAAAAAAGAAAAAGATTCTTTGGACTATTCTGTGTTGCTGTTCCCACTCTGTGGTGCCGGATGTCCATGACTTACTTACATCTCCCTCTTCCTGGGTTATGTTCTTTTTGCATGAGCACACAGGCTCTCATTCCACATTTCATGAGGTCTGCGTTCTTATCTCTATTTTGTAAAATCAGACTATCATAACTTTTTGCGTCCCAAATCAGAAAACTTTGGAAGCAGGCCCATAGCTTAGTAGTAGAGACATGTTCTATAAGGAAAATGTTCTAGATTTAATCCTTGACATCTCCAGCTAGAACTGAAAACTTGGAAAGCTGTTGCCTGTCCATGCAGAAAATCCCAGTACAAAGATATATATGAAGCCAATGGACTAACTAGGTATAAGGAACATTCCTATGTTCTTGTCATCACTAATTCATAGCCAGTGTATTAATCTCTGTTACAGTGATTCTTCTAAAGATGGATGTCTTATTTAGTTAATCCAAAGGGGCAGTTTGTTGCTCAGTTGTTTGCCTGTTGAGAGGAGTAGTTTTTGGTGTTTATTTATAAGAAATACCCTGTTCCTAACTTGTTTCTTGAGTGCTTCTGCTTTCCCAGCTCTGCCTCCTCTACAGATGCTGTGCAGTCTTGATTCTCTTTCTATCTGGAGCAAAGAACACCACAGGATTTCTGTGTTTGTGTTCAGTTGTTCCTGTGGTCTTAAAGAGTTCTCTGATAATATAGAGGCAGCAGAAGAAGAGTTATGCAAGCAATGGGAAGGAAGTGGTTTTTGTCGTGCTGTCCTTGACACAATATCTCTGCCCACCTGCCATTCTTGTTCTTTCTGTTGGGATCAGTTAGTGAAAGGAACAAGGTCCTGAGGGGGAGGATGTAGGTTTCCCTCTCAAACCTTCTGCCCTTTTACTTTGTAGCTATGTTGCTTTTCAAAGCCAAGGTTGGGTTTTATGATATTTATACCTTTTTGAAGATGCATTTTTTCAGCCTTTGGCTAGTAGCGGTCTCTCACTCTTGGAAGGGAAGGAGGAGGGCCTGTATACTCTACATTTACATGTAAAAGTAAATGATTTAATAGGATGTCAAAACATACTGCGACTGTACAAATATATTGTTACAAAAATATAAACAAATGCAGATTACTCATGCAGAAATAAAACTTCCTAAACAGATGGCAGGAAGTACTTTTGATGGCAAAGTACTTTTCTTTGGAAAGTGAAATCTTAGACCTGCCAGTGGAAAATATTGCACCAGTTTATTGGAGAAGACTTGTTAAAGTACAAGTGCAAGTGTCAACAATGACCAAGGCTAGATCCCTCAAAACAAGTTCTCATTTGCCCTTTCTGGGCTAGCTGTAGTGTCTACATTTCCAAAAGCGCTCTTTTAGTTACAGCATAAGAGAGAAGTGGAGAGTCTGATATTTTTGTATGTGTCTCCCTTGCTGTTGGGCTTTAGAATGATTTTTTCAGTGAAGCTCAGTAGTTTCCAGACTGTTTGTTGGTATACCTGGACAAAGGGAAAGGTATCTGCAGTAAAGATCTATAATTGCAGTTTCTAAAACCTCTATCCTGTCCTAGCGATGAAACAGTGAAAAATATAGCAGAAGATATGTGGGGCAACAGCAGTTCAGGTCTGTTTTTGTGTCGGTTTTTTACCAGCTGGCTTTACAGGCAGTCTGGGAGTCTGGAAATCATTATTGTCTCCTAGAGATTAAATCAGTGCCCCATTTCAGAGATATTTTTGTTTGTGTTTTAGTAATCCATATACATTGAACTGTATGTAGGGGGGTTCTCTGTGCTCACCTGCCAAAAGATGATGAGAAGGCAGAGTAAGTTTAAAAGAAGTCCCACTTTCAAAAAGCTTAATAGCTGTATAAAATGAAACAGTCTAAGATCCGCAAGATCTAAAGTTCTTTGATTCCCAGTATTTTCTCTGTGAGTTGCTATGGCCCACTCTTGTGTGGATTGCTACTGCTGTAGGAAGTGCTTCATGTTCTGGCTGATCAGTGATGCAGTTCTTAGCACAGGATTTGAGGTAAAGAACATGGTGCTTCCAAACTGTGATTGGAACCTTCCCTTATGCTGCTGATGACTGAAAAAAAGTTTGAAATTGAACCAGCTCCATCCTTTACATATCCACATTTTATTCATTTGCCCATTTTCTTTATATATTTCCAAATGTTATACAGTGTACAGATAAATTTAAAAGCATAATAGTACAATAAAACAATGACAGTAAAGCAGCACATGATAAAACTAACAGCAGGAATAAAAATAATGTGGCAAACAACAGCAACAACCTAGAAGCAAAGATAACACATTGAGAAGATACAAGAACACTAAAAGAATTCTTGAGATTCCCCACAGGAAGATGTTAAACAGGCAAGGTGTCACCCCTGGAAATTCCCTCTGTATGGTAGCCCAGCCATCTTGCCTCATATGGCAAAGCTCCAGGACGGGGCCTCAGGTATAGACCATAAGGCTTAGAAAGGTAAACATGGGAGGAGCCATCCCTTACGGTAATTTGGTCCCAAGTCATTTAGGCCTTTAAAAGTTAAAATCAGCCCTGTGAATTGGGGCCTAGAAAATGTCTGGTGATCAGCATTAACAACAACAACAATAATAATTTTATTTATTACCCACCTCTTCCCAAGGCTTGATTGAGGCAGGGTACATGGAGTTAAAAGTTGTAGTTATTTTTATAAAATGTTACATAGATGATACATGACACCTGTAAGGTTGAAAAAAATAACAAAAAATGGGAATGGAAAATGTTGGAAATGTGGTAAAAAAGAGGCGTCCTTCTTTCATATGTGGTGGACTCGTAAGGTTGCAAAGAAGTTTTGGAAGGAAATACATGATGAAATTCAGAGAATGTATAATTTAAACTTTGAAATGAAACCAGAATTTTATTTGTTGAATATGTTAGGCCAACAAAGAGAAATAAGATCTCACCAGAAAACATTGTTATATGTTATAACTGCGGCAAGAATGACATATGCGCAACACTGGAAAGAAGGAAATTATATTGATATAAAAGAATGGAAATTAAAAGTTCTGGATATGGTGGAGATAGAAAGGTTGACTTTTTCACTTAAAAATAAACCAATCCAGAACTTTGAGAGAAAATGGCAAGAAGTTCTGAACCGGATAAAGGAATGAGGGAAAGAATAAGAAAGAGTGTTGGAAAAAATGGTAATGAAAATTAAAGATGTTATAGAATAAGTATAAGCTGAATGTAATAAAGTTGAAAGTAATAATGTGTTAATCTTAGAACAGAAAAAATGTATAAATGGGATGTAAACACAAACTCAACTGGAAAAATGATGCTTGGAAGCAGCGGGGGGGGGGTATTTTGAGTAAAACTTTAATAAAAATATATACCAAAAAAGTTGTAGTTAAATACATATTGAACAATTGATACAAATATACTATAATTAAAATATATCATAGTTAACAGTACAATTAAAATACAGTTAAAAGTAGGATTAAAATACCACTAAAAGCACAATTAAAACTAGAATGGGTAGGCCTGCTGTTAATTGCCATAATATGCTGTTAATTGCCATCAGATTGATTTCTGTTTGCACACTTGTGATATTTTGAGACAGTTGTCTTGGTGGCCATTAAATCTTGGGCCTCCTGAGAACAAATGACTTAAACATATCAACACTAAACTCATTTCCTCAACTCGAGGAGAATAACGAGCAGCATGCCAGCAGTTTCCCCTCATCTGTTTTGACTTCAGTACTCAACAAATGGTAAAATCAGCAATGATTAGTACTCAGATGAGGAAGAAGGCTAGAGAGGAATAGAATTCCCATTGACTACAATCACACACACCAGCTTCTGGACCTCAAGTCTATGTGAGGGTTGTACAAAACACCTGGGAGGCCACATCTGAGACAGTTAAACCTTGATTTTAGTTACGCCTGCAGTGTCAGTCTCCCTCATCCACATGAAATTCTAGCTAAGAGGGATTTATTTCTGATTGGGCTGGCATTTAACATTAGCACTAACAGATCAGATCACATCAGAGGGCAAGCTGGGAATGGACCATAAGAGGGACCAACTGTAAGAGGCCTACTTGCTCTTTTTCTCCACTGGCCTGTTAGCAATCCAAAAGCCACACTTCCTCCTACCCTGACTAGATTAACGCATCTGTTCCCCGCATTCCGAGTTAATCTCTCAGACACATAACAAACTGCTAGTAAAACAGTAGAGTCTCTGATTCAGCAAACTAAGTATTCTTACAGTTAAAACAATACTTGGTTTGTTAGATTAAAACTAAAACATCCAAAGTGCCTTTCTTCAGTATCTTGCTTTTCTCAAGGGCTAAGAGATCTCCCAAGTGGGACTCAAGACTGGAAATGATTCAGCAATCTCACTTCCCTCAAAGTGAAATAGGATTGCCCTTAACCACATGAAACTGTCTAAGGGGTACTTCCGTTATGGTGTCTCCCACTTAGGTGATGCTGTCACTAGGGCCACCACCACCTATAGAAACACACATCTGCGTTGATGCACACACAAACGCACATGCAATTGTTCTATTCCTGGCCAATTTCTTCACCATTTTTAATCATGTTTTGATCCTCAGAACACTGTCTTTCCAGCTATTATCTTCCTTTCATTCTCCAAATCCAGTAAACTTGCTAAAGTTACTGTCTCTCATATCCTCTCTCATTTTTTCTAAAACACTATTTCCGCCATCTCTGAAATTGTACTTAACAAACACTTATAAAACACTTACAAAATTTTCACTGCTAGTCCCAAAGGCCTCTCTTTGCTAAATCTGGACCATTTGTTGAGCCTCCTTCTTTGATGCCCTGAACTAGGTCATCTCTCCTGTCTCTGACAGCACCTGGTGTGTTCATTCATTCATATATGTGTTCTCTGCACCTTTTTCTTTATGTGTGAGCTTTCCTTATGATCCCAGTCAGGGTGCCTGTGTATTCAACCTTTCTGCTTCCCATCTGTTCCTGTATTCAGGGTTCCTCACTGGCAGAAACTCATTTGATTTGCTGGTTATTATGGAGAACAAAACAGCTAGGGTGTGTGTGTGTGTGTGTGTGTGTGTGTGTGTATTTTGTACACACATGCCAAAATAGTTGCACAAATTTCTCTTACATCAAAAATTCCCTAAAAGGCTGGGGTGTTTAAGATTTCTGTCCTTGCCTTCTGTAACCTACCATAAATGCACTTTCCCACAGGCAAAAAGGATTCTATATATTTTCAGTGAAGTTTATTTTCTTTACTATTGATTTTGTAACAGTCTTTTTGCAGCTTCTCTGTATTAGAGATGTAAAGAAGGTCTTCTAGACAAGGCTGGAGATAAACCAGCGTAAAGTCTGTCTGTTTTTCCCACAATTGTATTAACTTCTGAGATTGCATTTTAGCAGTGAGAGGTACTTGAATATTGATACTGCTGTATAGTCTAATCAGATTTTAAAGTGCCTGTGGCAAATAAGGATTACCTGGTCAATATATTTCTGTTGGAGTAGTAATATTGACAGGTGAGAGTTAAAACTTCTCCAGGTTACTTTAATGAGATTATTATTATTATAATTATCAGTATTCTTAAATACTGACTCTTATTAGAAGACAATGACTACAAAATCTCCAAAAAGCTGTCATCTGTAGCTTCACAAGGCTATATTGTTTGTGTGATTCTCAGCTAAAAGGCTACTTTAAGCAGCTTTTCCTGGAAAAAGAAAGCCAAAGGAAGAAAGCCAGGCAAGGCTATAGGGGAAGAGATGGGGAAAATGCAGACTGAGACGAAATGTCTGTTAAATTCTGAAGGAGATAAACTTCACAATCTGTAACTTGAACAGCAGTTCAAGAATATTTAGCAGGCTTTTAGAAATGAGTGTGACTGTTTTCATAAGAGTTTATAGGAAAGCTGTAAGCACCTGTTGACTTGTGGTAATGTTTGCTGTCCCAGTCAATATCACTACATCAGATAAATCCTGGAATATTACATGACTTTTTGGAGATTTGTTACTGATATTGCTGCTCATCAGTGGCAAGTATTAATTTTGGGAATGTTACTTTCCTACCCATGTTCATGTTTTGTGCACTCATCACTTCTGCGAAGTAAACCTTGTCCTTGATTGGCAAATAGGTCAGAGATTTGTGCAAAATCCCAAAAGTCATTAGTGATTGCAGTTTGCAGTTAGTACTGCTTGGGTATGTTCTCACAGTAGATCACACCTTTATGTTATCACTCACTGTTATTTACTGAAGTTGCTTGGCCATAATAATATTTTTTTTGGAATAAGCACCTTCCTGTTGGAGACATGCTTCCATTAATTGAGCAAAAGGGTTTGCTCTTATTCTTGATGTTTCAAGGATTTTTTTTAAATGAAATTTTAGACCAATAAGTTTTCTATAACCTGTGAATGCGGACTTTTGTAAGTTCAAGCACATAATGCTCTTATATGGATTAGCTTCACACATTAACAATGTACCAGGGTGGAGTTGAGGGAAAAATGAATGACTCACACTTCTCTTTTTATGCTTCTATAATTGCATATCTCTCCCAGGGAAAAAGGTGGTTGTGTGCCAGATGTGGAAGCAGCTCTCCCAAATCCTCATTCTCACATTACAGTGGGAGTGTATGAAGAGTCACAAGTTACTTTACTTCCTCTTCCTTCATAGGCCTCTCTGCGTTTTTAATTTTACACTTAAGCAGATAGTAATCTTCTTGCACATAATAACCTGTGATACTGAAAATCAGGCTTAGAATTCATGTCCCTGAAGTAGATTAATGAATTTTATGCAGTTTATTAAAAGAAAAAAGTATAGTTTTATCTTTCAGGAGTGTTTGGGGCCTGGAGCTCTTAGAAACTGGTGCAAATTTTCCAAAACAGGATAGCAGCAATTTCTTGTATGTGCTTCATCCATTTTCAGCCACCCACAGCTAATGAGTTCCAAGAATGAGGTGGATAAATAGGTTTGAAATTTCTTGATCTTATCCAAACCTCTCACTGCAATATGCTGGCCCTTTCAAGTAACTTGGACACAAAAGTAGCTTGCAATCCTGGGCAGATTTATCTGGAACTGAACCCCATTAAATACAACAAGGATTAGTTCTGAATAAAGACACATAGAGTTATGTTATAAATATCTGTAGCTCTGTTGTCCATAGATTTTTTGGATATTGTAGATGTAATGTACTAGGACAAATCAGAACGTGTTGCATATCTATATGTTATAGAGCAGTGTATTTACTAGACATTTGTTGTAAGGTCACAGTGGTTAAGGCTGTTATTCTTTTACCTGGCTACTATAGTAGCTAGATAAAGTGAATTTCCATCATATAGAAGAATATGGCATGCTATATTAACTGTCTTGTAGTTAAGGATGGGAAAATCTGTCAACTGTTTGAATTTTTATAACCATAACTTCCCTCCATGCTGAATATGCAGTGTACTAAATTTGGTAATTTTCCAAATCATACTTGAATAAATATTTTCCCATTTGCACCAACCAAATTCAGCAGGCACGGTTATTAGCATAAATACGAACTTATTAAACCTGCCTCTTGTACAGTCGCTAAGGCTGAAAAGAGTGTCTCAGAAAAAGAGGTGAAATCCTAAATCAACACTAATCTGGGAAAATACACAAAATTTTAAAATACTCAAGGCACTTTTAAAATTTAAACACCAATTTCTCCCACATTGCAATTGTTATATCTCAATTTCCTCTAATCCCAAATATGAACAAACTGCATGATTTTGCTAATTTCATTTCAGTTCATTTTCAACAGGAATTTATCCTCCACCCTTACCTGAAGCATTTATGAATTAAAGGTGGAAAAAAATCAAGATGGTTAGGTTCTTAGGAATTTGAAATAATGTTGAGCCCTTTGTAGAGTTAATTCCTAAACAATTAACATTACAACTTAGGGAATTTGAAATATTTTTCCAAGATTGCTTGTACATATCATTTGGTAACCTCCAGGGAGCTTTCCATTGATAACCCCAATGATAAAGGCAGCTACTTAATTACATTTATCAGCAATTAAACTAGTTTGAGTCTGTCTTTATGGGCATGCCAGTGGTTTTGCCTTTGGGAACTTGTTCTAAGGTGTTGTGCCAGCCACCCACCTCTTCAGGCCTGCTCATACTAGTATTGTCTGGCAGAATGCTTAAAAATGCCTTGGAGAGGAATTCCCCTGACTACATTTAGTTCAATCCAAAACTTAAAAGTTATGGAGCAGTTTATTAACTTATATGAATCAAGTGACCATCAGCTGTTAGGAGTGTGTATGACCAATACAGCCATGGGTGGCTGTTCAAGAGATGGAATCATTAGAAAAACATACCCCCTCCCTTTTTGGATGGGATGTTGCCCCATACGTAACTCAGTCACAATTCAGGATTAGAATAATGTACTTTGATTAGGCACCTGGTCGTTTTCTTCTGTGATGTCACAAGGTTCCACAATGTTGTTGGAAGGGATTAAAAGCCATTGTGTCCTTTCTTTCATCCTCCTCCCTCCTGGCTATATTAGTCTAGATAAATACGGTGGGCCACATTGTCCACATGCTCACTTGTGCAGCTGAATTCTTAGCTGAGAGATAAAATTGAATGAATCATATATTAACTGATGCATGCTGGAGTGTGATTGTGACACTATACTGAAATCTACTTCAATAAGCAAAACAAAAAAAGATTTTAAATATGAATCTCTGAGCAAATAAGAGCTATATTTTAGATTGTAAATATTCATCTCTGTAACAAAAGTTAAATGAGAGAATGATACTTTTAAATAAATCTGGTTTTGAACTTATGGCTTATATACTTACATACTACAACATTTTGACCTCCAAAGAAGTTAGCTGTCCTGGAGATAATTAGTTGATACTGTAGCAATGGGGAAGTGGGGCTAATCCTTCCCCCATGCCATTTACCAAATTCCCCTTCTCTAGCTGCTCCTTACCCTGTGTGCCAAAATATAAAGGTAGCTGTAAGTTTTCTCCTTTGGGACACAATAACAAGTTGACATATACTTCACTTGGAGTATGGGGAAATGGACAATCTTTTTCCAGCATTTTCTTGGGATACTGCTCCCTACAGGCTTTTGCCTGGGGGGAAAAAACCCTAGCAAGAGATTGAATGAGAGATTGCCCCATGTCACAACTGGCTTGGGGCTAAGATGATGAACAGAGAGATTTCCATTTCAAATTTTTACTTTGGCCACCATCACTGAGTGATTATAGTGGTACTGTTATCTTTAGGGGCTCTTTCACATTATACAGTTATAGTACTATGATTCCACTTTAACTGCAAATTACGTCTTATGGCTGTTTGGGGAGAATGCATTGAATTCTCTGCCAGAGAGCCCTGCTGATTCACAAACTACAAACCCCAGGGTTCCAGTGTAAAAGGGCCCTTTGTCTGTGATTCCCATGTGCAGTATGGAGGGTAGTAACAGTGACAAAGTCACAAAGTTACAAATAGTTACAAAGTTGATGTAAGGAGGCAGGGATAATGTAGATGAAGTGCCTTGAATACTCCCAAGTTCTGTGTAATTGCTCAGTTGTATGTTATTCAAAGTGATACCAAGTGCTGCTGCAACTCCAGAATTTAAGCACAATTCATGTGTAAACTTTGGTACAGTTGGTGAGAATAGATCTGCATGTGCAGAGTTGGCACATAGAGCGCTGTCAGTGATGGGATGTGCCAGATTTGATATAAATATGGCAGATTGTCAGGCATTCTCATTCAACAAAAGCACAGTATTTGTTCGTTTGTTTATTTAATTTATATCCCACCTTTCTCACACAGTACAGTTAAGAAATTCTTAATACAGAAGTTAACACCATTAAACTAAACTCTTTTAAAAACACAAGTTAAAAACAAGTTTAAAAACAGCATTAAAACAAGTGAAAAACAGCTTTAAAAGACACTTAAAATGTAATAAAATAGAACACCCCCCATTAAAAGGTCTTTGTCTGCCACAACACACTAAAACCCTAAAGCTTCCTTAAATAAGAAAGTTTTTATCTGCCTGCAGAAAGGTAGTAGTCTTGAAATAGTTTTGGAGTCTTCCCAGTTGAAATTAATGATAGCAGTTTAACCTTCCAGATGAACTTATTTAATTCACAAATCTAAATGTGCTGATCTGTTTGCTGTATATACAAATATGGTTCAAGCAGGAAATGGTACTCTCCTTGTTTGTTCTGTGTATACATAATACATATATTTTAATTGTTTCCACTAACCTCTTAGTCAAAAAAGAGCTGATGTATGCACTGGTCTCAAATACTTTTGATTGATTGGCTTTAAGATCAAATCATACCAGCCAAACTTGTGCTTTGATTCAGGCTAGAACAGGCCCAAGTATGCTGAGATGTGATTCACAAGCCTTGAGTCAGCTGCCTTCATATTGTTGCACAATAACTATGTCCTATTTTCTTTAATATCTATTTGACCTTCTCTTGGGTGCAGTCTCCTTCTACTCTTTGTTAATGAGACATTTTGTTAGTATATCCATACGAAGTGTTGTCCTAAATCAGACTTTCCCCATGAGAACTACAGTTTCCTTTTCTGATTTTGAATTTTTTTAAAGTCTTGTTAGAGCACCGGTAGGAAGCATTTCATTGAATCACTGAATCTCAGACACAGTTTAGCCAGAGTTTCACATTTTGTATATCTTGTTGTAGCAGATCTTAGTAATTTTCTCTGTTTAGGCACAATCTAGAACACACTTGATTGAATTTAAGTCAAATGGATTGCAGTCAGAGAATATCCTAAAGGCACCAGATCCCATCTGATTTTTGGAAGCTAAGCAGGGTCAGCCCTGTATGGTGCTTGAATGGTAGACTGCCAACAAATACCAGGTGTTGTAGGCTATATTTTAGAGGAAGGAACTGGCAAAATCATCTCTGAGTATTCCTTGCCCAAGAAAACCCTTTGAAGTTCATGGAGCCTGCATAAGTTGACGGCGACTTGAAATCACAAACACATACAGTTACATACTAGTGTAAGAAATAGTCTTTTAAAATCCCTTGCCTAGTCAACCAATAGTTCACTTCAGTTGTTGTGATTATTTATTTGAAAATATTAAATATTTTTCAACTACAGCTTCGCTAACTATTTAATTACAATATTCCTAGTAAGATCTATATTGCAGGGAAAATTTTTGAAATTTGAAGCATCATGACTGCCAAAATTATCACCATGCAGACATATTTAAGGAGTTTATACCTCTTATATTGAATCTAAGGAATCCTAAATCATGTGCTTAACCCTTTTATTGAAATACAGTGTTTTTAAGGCTGGAATCCTTGTTAGTGGTAGTAAACTCTGTAGCACACAATGCAACTTATTTCTGAATAAATATACATAGAATTAAGTTGTAACGCTTATAATGAAAACTTTGTTTTAACTTCCTTTTTAACTGTTGCTACCAAAAGTAGTACTCTGTACAGATAATACACATGTAAACATATACTAAATGTCTATAGCATAAAATTCAAAAGAAAAAAAAATCATTGAATAAAAGCTATTTTGATCATATGTGGTACCATTTCAAGATTAACTTTGGAACAATTCTAAAGGAAAAATAGAAAGATTTATATTTTATCAGCATAAGAGATAACAGTTATAACTGGCTAGTAAATTTTTGAAGATGCCTCATTTCTATGGTGAAGTGTTAATAATTTGATATTAGCATCTTATCAGTACTGTTCAATGCTGTATTTCTGGATTATGTTATATGAATATTTTTAAGACATCCAAATGCTGCAGTTTAATCTTCCAGTCCATCATGATTTTAAAGACATGGTGCTCATTGTTTGTCTTGAAGTGTTTCTGTAGTCTTAATTAACTATACTTCTGAAAAATGTTAAAGCTTTTCTTTAATGCTTTTGTTAAAAATGCTTCACATAAAACCATATAAATATGTTTCGCAAAACTACTAGTGAAATATATATAACTCAGCTTAGTTTATTGCAATACCTATGTATGAGTGAATATATTTTATTTTAAAAAGTGTGGCGTTTCGGGTTTTTTGCAAAGATAGAATTCTGGATAATTATTTTCTCTTTTGTGTTCACAGGTTACATGTGACATAATGGGGAAGGGTCTGTTGGTCCAGAGAATTGCTGCTCATCAGTCGCTCAGTAGTCAGTGTAGATTCTGTTTTCTCAATCAGCAGCTACATCTGGCTACTGGGTCTCTGAGGACATCTTGTAGCATCTCACCACTGTGCATCATTGAGGACAACTTGAATCTCTTGAAATGCTGTTATTTTCCCAAGATGCAAAGAGAAAAAATGATTCAGTAATGTCTGCTGATTTATCTACCAGTGCTTCACAAGAAAATTATTTCCAGTGAGATATTTTATACTTCTGATTGAATCAAACAGTACTTTTATTTTTGTGTTTATTATATTTTATTTATTGTGTGTATGATATTAATGATCATGGGTTGACAATAAACAGTCATGAGTCCTTAACAAAAACACAGCAGCAAAATACCTCTCATCATAAACATGGGCTGGCATGCAGCATTGCATTTATAAATTTGCAACCTAAACTTAAAGATCTGTAACTGCTCTGCATTCAAAAAGACTGTGTAGTCTTACTGTAAAACTACATAAATGCCACCTCCACTCAGTTTAAGAGTCAGTAGCCAGACTGGACAAATGAGGCCTGTTCAGCTTCTACTGGGCTACAGGAGGGATCCACCCTCCTCTCACCTATGAATGAGGCTGTGACAATAAGAAGCAGGATCCTTGTCGTAAGTCCTTGTGCATCAGCCTAAATTCAAGTGAGATGGAGTGCTGAACTTATTCAAGCGGTCTACTCAAGTTGGTTCTAGCAACTGGAATTATGGCTCAAATGACAATTGTGCACAATCCAGATGTTGGACTGTAGCTCCCAACATTCCTCCCCACTGGCTACGTTAGCTAGAGCAGTCCAGCAACATCTGGAAGGCTCAGTATTTTCCATCTTTGATTTAGCCTGTTGTTCTTGCAGTGCACTGGGTTACATTCATGAATTATGTTCAGTGTTTTAAATTGTATTTTAAATTTAAATTTAAATTGTATTTCTCTGGCATTATCATTGCTTGTGTTTGCACGTATTTGAAGATGACCATGCAGCCTTGGGGCCTGAACCTGGCATACAATGTAGAATTCTGTGTTTGTTAAGCAACAGCTACATTGTCTGCTGGGTTTCAGGCTGCCTGGAAATACAAAGCAGAGCTGTACTTGACACCTTCATTCTGCATTCTGTAGCCTACCTTTCAGTGTAAAACCAAGCTTGTATGTGTGTGTGTGTGTGTGAAATCTTATGTGAGCTTCCTTCTTTCATAAATAGTCTCAATCGTTTTGTGAGTTTCTTACCTTAATGCTACATTTTTTAAAAAAAAAATAAAGATTTTGAGCTGTAATATATTGAAAAGGTTAGTTTTTGAGTTAGTGCTGTTACATTTTTCTTGAGAACATGAGAGCACACTGAAGAGACATTCAGACTTGTTTGTACAATAGGATCAGATTTTTACATCAGCAGTTTCATCTAAATGACCTTCTTGTACACACGTAAGATGGTACAGCCCTCCTGGAATTCTTTGTCCCTTGAAAGTACAGATGGAATTGCTATGTGATTGAATGCTTCTCCACGTAGGAAGCATCAGAGGGAAGGCAAATCTAGAAAGCAGAATATGAAGCAAGGAATTTTCAATAAAGGTGAATATTGATTCTCAGCCCCCTAACTGCATTCCAAAGTGGTAGAGTTCAAGGGGGAAACACTTGATTCTTTTGAATGTGTAAATTCTATTGGATTTGCTCTTGATATCGGATTAGCTTAGATTAACTTTTAATTTTGATATAATTTCATAATTTATTAGCATCCTATTGTGTTAGATATTTTTTATTCTTGCCTGGGGGAGGAGTACAGGCTAGGAGTCCTAAATTATATGATTTTAATAATGTCTGTGTCCTGTGATTCTCACTGTAGTCTACATGAGTGTACAGCCTGGCTGGTTCAAAATGTAGAGATGTCACAAAGTCACATCAATATGGTCTTGTTAAGCTTCTGCTAGACCATAGTGGTGAAAATGCAGCATGTGGGTGCTCTTTTGTGGCCCTTCAGTCCCCCAAAGCCTCCCCTAAAAACAGAGATACTGTTCTAACTTGTCAGTATCATGTCATGTTATAAGTAGATATGCATTAATGAATACTAAGAATGTACATTCATTCAGCAGAATGTTGCAGGAGCCAGACTGATTAAACCAAGCTTTGTAATCCTTAAAGCTACCAATAAAACTGTTAATTGATGTCAGGGTGTTTTTATTACAGATTGCAATCTCCCATCTCAGGGTAGCATGCAAGTTTGCCAATCCAGCAAGATACATTAAAGGAGATACAAGATACATTAAAGCAGAACCTGCAAAAAGTGGCCAGGTTGACTGATGAATTCTGGGAGTTATAGTCCAGAAAAACTATTGTTCTAAGTTCTGGATTAAATAGTGAGAAAATGAATTGTGGAGGACTTAACCAGACGCTTTCCCAGTTGAACAGAAATTTGAATGCAAACTTCACTTAATCTAAAATAGTGGCAGTAGGTTCGTTGTACTACACTGGTGTCATTTCACCAAAAAGGCTAGTAACATATTCATGTATATGCCATTTAAATGTATTTCAAAGAAACTAATAAATGCAGGATTCATTGGGAAGGTGGGTAGAGAAATGTTCCCAGCACTTTATACTTGGAGCAGTAGCTCTACAATGGGGATCGTGTAAACATGAGAAATGTGAATTGCAAACTGCCCTGCCATTTGTCAGCAATTTAAATCTTGATATCTTGAAGACCTGCTCGTTGAAGAATATTCAAACATGAATGATCAGTTGAAGAATGATGACCCTCACCTTTAAAACAGACTCAGGGTTTTTATCTGATAGCTACAATTGCTATTGAGTTGTTTTTGGACAGTTTTGGCTAAACTGGCACAGATGCTTCTTTGGAATTCATGACCACAGGTTGGCAGCAGCTGCTGCTGTTATTGACATATCGACTATGTCCAGTAGGTGTTCCCATATTCAGCATTAAAAAAAAGTCCGACAGTTGATAATTTTCTTCAAGTATGTCAAAAGTGTAAATACATTGCATTTTGTATGAAGGCAAATAACAAAGACTAAGGTACAGACCTTGTTACACATCTGGGCAGGTTCACAGGATTCTGTTGTCTGCCTAGGTATTGATGCTCTCTCTAAAGCCTCTTGAACTAAAGCTCTGCTTGATGCTGTAACATGCTAGGTTAGATCAAGCCTGATTATATCTAGGTGTCACATAAACTGTACAATTTCTCCATTCCAAAGAAATCTGACAGTAGAAGATGGAAAGATATACCATTCCAGAGCAACTGCTTTTCCACTGTAAAATCCCTGACATGCTTTTCTTTGGCAAGTTTAGAAACCTGTCCAGTGAATAGCAGTGGATTGTGGGTAGTGGCTAGTAGGACCAAAGAGATTACTATTTTCTTTGTCCTGGGAGTGGGTTGCACTGAAGAAAGAGGCTATCCATGTTAACACTTTATACATGACCACTGTACAGTGTGAGGTACATTTCAAAGGCTTGGTGACCATGTTCTCTTGAGGGCAGTTGTCTTCCTGCAGGCTTGCTTTGCCCATTCATAAATGCTGAGCACCACATGACTTTTCATGACCACGCTGCTGTTAGCAATTAGTCACCTCAGCAGTTTCACTTCCTCACCGAATTTCAGATACACATATGGTGTTGAAATAGCCAGGATGGATATGTGGGTGACATTCCCGAACTGTTCTTAAATCATGTTGCTTGCATTTGATAAGGGGTGCATTAAGGATTTGCTGTTACTCAGGTTTGTTTTTTTAGGTGATGAGTTTTGTTAGCCAATAACATGGAGGGGCTCTTGATTTACAGGAGGCTGGTTCTTAACCTAGTGTCAACATTGGAGACCTTGCCAAAGATACCACTCTGTGCCAGTGGAGTTTGCAGGGTCATATGACTTGTATGCTGCATGGGAGGGAAACAAAACCAGATCTTCCTCCATGTACATGCTAAGATGAGGTTATTTTCCATTTTACACTGTTATGTGACTCCTTGGCTTGGATTAATGTAACCACATCTCACACTCCAGTTTGGCCAAATGTTCTGAGTGTATACAATAATTCAGCCCTTTCTGTAGTCTTTTGTGTCTAATAATACATAATGCCTTGATATCTGATTAACCTTTCATAATTTCTGCCTCAAACATGGAGCCTTGCAGCACCTGTACTGCATGTTTAGATTGCAAACTATACTTTTTAAATTGATGTACTGAAGTCCTATTAGTGTGAGAGCCAGTGTGATGTAGTAGTTTGAGTGTTGGACCAGGACTCTGGGAGACCAGAGCTTGAATCCCCACACAGCTGCCACTGGGCAGGTTTGGGTATATCACAAGGGGACTAGAGTAAACCCTTTCTGAACAAATCTTGCCAAGAAAACCCTGTGATAGATTTACCTTAGGGTCCCCAAATGTCTGAAATGACTTGAAGATACACAACAGCTCCTATTTGCATCAATTACCCATTTGTTTCCAGATTCTGTTTAAAGCACTAGCATTAACATTTCATCCCCTAGATGGCTTGGGGCCAGGTTATTTGATAGGCCGCTTATATGTGTATGAACATGCAAAGGCCCTAATAAACCCCAGAGGCCCTACTCTTTGGTCCACTGCTAAATTCAGTCAAATTGACAGATATCAAATACAGGGCCTTTTCAGGGATGACCGAATACTTGCAAAATTCAGTTTTTAAAGATTTTTTTAAAATGTCTCTTCATTTGTTCTGTTTTTACAACTATTGTAGGCTGCCTTGTGATAGCATGTCCTGAAATGGTGGATAGAGATAAATAAGAATCAAGAGAAGCAAGTGTTTTAACTTGAAACAACATGCTTAGCTTGTGCTAGGAGGTGCTGGGCCGTACAGTGTTGCTAGACTGCACATTTGTTGTGAGTTTTGTGAAGCTTGCTTTCCTTTTAAGTATGAACCTTTGCAGTCATGCTACAAGGTAAGAGAATATTCCTAGGTAGACTTATGGATGCAGAGGGATGCATCAAAAGATATGAATAAAAACAGTACAAAACATTTTTTGATAAATCACATATTGATCACTTAGATTTGTAAATGATAGAACAGTGTAACACTTAAGAAAGGAGCATGTAAGCTGCAGTCCAAAGGGTCCTTCAGTGACCCTTGCATTGACAAAACCTGCGAAACATAAACATCTTATTTTTCCTTTAAGACAGATAGAATCAGAAAATAAATATGTATAGGGGGGTGGGGGTGGCAAGAAAGTTTAACTTTACTGAAATTCTTTCCAGAATCAGTTTTCAGTGTGAGACTGCTCTGCCCATGCTGATGGTTAGAACATCAAGCTATTGCGACAAAAGGAATATAGTGGGCCCTTTCACTTTAATAAGGGTTCAGGGTACAGAACCCTTGCAAAAGTAAAAAACCACAATAATTCTTCTCTGCCCAAGTGAGTGCTCCCTCTCCCATTCTCTACCAGGACTCCATCTCACATTCCCTTGCCTTTTGCCTGGGCATATGTGCCTTCCTTTCACACACCCAGGCAAAGGACAAGGGAATGGGGGGAAGTGGGGAAAGGCCCACGTATGCCTGCCTTCTCTGCGCGCAGGGCTCTGTTCTGCCATTTGATTACCTTTTGTCCATGTGTGGAAAAGAAAGGTACATGTGCCCAGGTAAAAGGCAAGGGAGTGGAAGGGGGAGAAAAGGAAGGCAAGCGGATGCCTCACAAATAGTCCATGAAGGTCAAACCCATAAATGTTGAGAGAGGACTGTATTTAAAAACTTGTGCAGTGTAATGAATAGTGTGTTCAGTGGACTGGAGAAACCAGTGTTGTAACTCCTACAACCCATGAAATGACATAAATTCATGAAAACTGGAATCCTGCTCACACTTTTGTGGGACTAACTTGGAACTTCTCAGTAAACATGCAGGGGATTGCACCATAAATGGCTTTGCTCAAATCACTCTAGTTTAGTCTCCCTTACCAATTGTAAGGCTAAATTGTGCTTTCAGTTTCAGGAAACACTCTCAGGCCAGATGCAGATTTGATCTGAACTGGTAAAAAGATATTAACTTGGTTTGTACCTTGCTATAATGCCTATAGGCAAGGTGACACCCTTCTACTTGCTTCCCTGAGAATAGGCACTATTCTGCCATCTGTACAGATAGATAATCCTGTGAACACAAAACAACACTGATGGACCAGACCAAAAGCCTATCTAACTCAGTGACTGGTTTGCCATCAGGGCCATGCAGCTTTTAACTCATTGATCTGGTTCTGATGTGATCCTAAATTTGGCCTGGACACAAGGAGGAGTGGAAGTTTTAATGTGCTTTTAGTTAACTGTACTTTGTCTACAAGATCCCAACCCAAACTGTGATTATTGTTAACTGTCTTAAATCAACCTTAAACCTGATCTTAAGCTGGTAACCATTTTTTCCTGATTTAGATGACATGGGGAACTAATTAATTGAAGACCATAGTTTAAAGTCGGCTTGGTTCAGTAAGACTGAGCTAAGACCAACCAACCACAGTTATATTTACATTGCATCATAGTTAGTGCATTTTAGCAAGAACTGGGATGCGTGTCATGCACTTAAAATTTTAAAGAAGCTTAATCTGTGTGCTTATGGGCAAAACTTGTGTGGGAAAAGTCTTCCAGAGGATGAGAGAGAAGCATCTTCACACACAACACAACCAAACCCACACAGACATTGTCTTCTCCATCACATAGAAAATTATATTGATGCACTTCCCATTAACAAACAGCACTTTGGAAACATTTCAGAAACTTAGGTTATACTTTGTTCTCTAGGTTGCTTAGTAACCCTTGCAAATGTTAAATTTATCTCAGGCAAGGCAAAAATGCATTAGATTTTGAACTTCAGTCATTGCAAAATTCCCTTCCAAAATTAGTGTCTGTCAAGGTAGTGTTGCTATATTTAAGATCAATCACTTTTGCCTACAGCGACTGCTTATTCCCAGATATAAGCCATGCTTCTCACTAGTCACAAGCAAATTAGTGCCTTTTAGAATCATATGGGCATTACTAACTCTGAAAGATGAAGAAAAATGCAGGATAATACCAGTATAGGATATCACAATAATGAATGGGGATTGATATAATGGACCTGGCATTGTGTGTATGTGTGTGTTTATGTGTCTTCAAGTCATCCCTCAGTTAATGGTGACCAACAGAGATGGTTCTGCTAGTTCCTTCCTCTGAAATATAGACTACAGCACTTGGTATTCATTGGCAGTCTCCCATCCAAGTACTAATTAGGACTGACCCTGGGATCTGGTGACTTTGGGGTGTTTAGGCCTCCTGGCATCATAACATGATCCTGTTTTCATAACTGCATTGGACTGACTGACCAGATCATTGGCACTGTGGTGATCATCGTAACCTAAAAAACAAAGCTCCCTGAAATAGGAAGCTGTCCACATACACATTTTCCTCCTGAGCCTCCATATTCCAGCCTACTCAGCTATAATGGTTACCAGTGCAGGATCAGCAGTGCTAAAAGGTATCATCTGTGCTGAGGTCAGGAAATATGAGCCTCTGTTCCCTTAAGTGCACCTTCTCTGTTGGCTGAAATTCTTTTTAAGCAATCTGCATTTCTCCACAATACATTGCCCCCTTTTCACTTTTTAACATACTGAGATCACTTCATTTGCAGTGTAATCTGCAGACATATATGTAGTCCTGTCTGTCGTTTATATCCAGTTTTAGTCCTGTTGCTTAAATGAAAGCACATCAGCTCAATTGTCTAGTGAATCACAGCCTTGTTGCAATATGGCCAAGTCTTCTCTGAATTATGACTTGTTTACATAGACATAGTGGCTGCTCTTGGTAACACTTGTCTGCTCCTGGGAAGAGAGTTTCCTTTTGCAGGGAGGTGTACTGACAGCAACTGAGTCAATAGTTAGAGAACTAGGAATGGACAGCTGTAATATCAACAATATAAACTTTGTGTAGCATTGGGCAGTTCTAGAATCAGCTGGATTCCTACAGTATAGCATCTATACTTTTTCTTTCTTTTTTAAAAATGCAATTCAGAAACATTCACTTTTTTAATATTTAAAATCTTCCTGTTGACTTCTGTTTTCCTTTCCTTTTTCATCCTCTGCTGCTTCTTCTGTGTTGAAATTCAATTTGTAAGCTCTTTGGGGCGAGGACTTGCCCTTTTGTAGTCTACAGATTACCATGCTTATTGCATTCTATGAGAGAAAAACTATATAATACAGATTTTACATAACAATGTACCACTTTTCTATTTCAAAATTACAAAGGGTTACCATAAATCGGAAACGACTTGAAGGCACTTTTTTGAGAGCCAGTGTGATGTCGTGGTTTGAGCATTGGCCTCTAATCCTGGAGACCAAGGTTTGATTCCCTGCTCAGCTCAGCCATGGAAACCCACTGGATGAACTTGTTTGTTTCACATATGCTCAGCCTGAGAAAAAAACATGATACATTCACCTTAGAGTCACCACAAGTTGGAAATGACTTGAAGGCACATAACAACAACAGTTTACAACAAATAATCTATGAAAAGGCATTATGGAAAAACTCTCTTTCATAATGATTATTTGTTATAAACTACTTGAAATATTTTTTAAATAAAAAGTGATATATTGTTACATAAAATCTATCTTATATAATTTACATTATATTTTTTTAAAAAAACACTTCAAACAATGTGCTTCAGCAATTATATTAAAAGGACTAGACTCTGGAAAACCTGTGGTTAGCTAATAACATTGTTAAACTAATTTATTAAATTTATTAAAGAATTTTTAACTGCAACTTGAAAGTACTTTTTGAACCATAAAATTAATTAACACTGCCACTTGATCTACACCCAACAGAGCAAAATAACTTGTGCAACTGGTTTTGCACCTCAAGGAAAAAAAAGTGCTAGTCCTTTGAGTATGTTATCCTACACATTAAGGATGAGCAATGCAGAGGATTTGGAGAATGCTATCACCCTGCTTTCTCCCACTACATAGGGTCACTGCAAATTGCAGTTATTAAATAAGCCACTGGTTCTGTTCCCCATGGGTCTTATGCTCTCCATGTGATCTTTTCATATATGTTCACTCCCTGATATTTATCACCAGTTATTTATCAGGTATTCCATTTCCTTTACTACAGTAGAATGTGTCAAGTGATACCTGTACACCTACTAGCAACTCATCAAGACTGTGTTTTCCCTTTGGAAACTTAAGCCATTTCTGCATGGCATCACTGTTCTGCAATGGGAACACATTGGCAATGGTCTGTGAGTCATGCTTTCACATGACTTTGTCATGGTCCCACTGCCAATGTGTCTCCACCCATCGCAATCGCAGGATATTCCATTAATGGAAGAAATCTATTAATGGCCCATGATTGTGCAATGCTCCTATTGCCAGCGGCCGTGTAGAACGGGTGGACAGGCGATCTAGGCACATCTTTCCCCAGCGCAGCATAGGAAAGAGGCCAGCTGCATTGTGGAAGGAAGGAGCATGGCACTCGTGCTCCCATCAGCAGGCAGCGGGCCGGGTTTGGAGGGGAGTGTTGGGACATTCTCACACCCTGGCTGCAGGACATTGCTGCATGGAGGTACAGTACGGAAATGGCCTTAGTTTACCTACAAACCTCGTGTCTTGAACATTTAAGTAAAAGTACTGATTATGAGTTATAAAGCCCTATGTAGCTAGGCCGATAAGATATCTGAAGGTCTATATTCTCCAATACAAGTCTACTCCAATTTTTGAGATCACTGGTGAAGTCCCTTATTTCAGTCCTGCCACCTCATAGATACAATTGATGGGAATATAGGAGAAGGCCTTCTTGATGGCTGATCTCAGGCTCTAGAACACCTTCCCAGTATTTTGGGAACTGACTGCTTTATTAGGAAAGGACTTTTAATAATGTGCTGCTCTTGCCTTTTAATAGATTTGTTTTAGATGGTTCTTAATTACCTAGGGAGTTTAATTACATTTTATTTTATTTTTTTTGTTATATTTTGTTATATTTAATGTGTCTCTGTTTTTAACTGCATCTGCTTTAATTTTTCAAAACAATAATTTGAAATCAGTTATTTCTTTGAGGTAAATAAATAAATCCACAGTTTTGGCCTTGCATTATTTCTCCTCTCTGCCTCCATTGCTTTTTTTTTTTTTTTTTGCCTCCATTGCTTTTTTAAAGGCCAGGCTGTTGAATAATTCTAGAAAGCTCAAAAGCTTGCACCCCTTTGCAAAATTACTTCCAATTTGCAAAAGAATCTGCTTTTTTCTCATTCTTTCCCACCAAATATTTAGCTTCCTGATTTAGAGGTCTGCTGAAAACATTTCTATGAAATTTGATGTTGTTGGTGGTGGTGGTGATTATTGATTGACTAATTGATTTTATCATCATCCTCTGCATCCTGTTTTAATCTTTATTTAGAGGCTTGCAGATTTCATTCAATCCCCTGTCCTGTTGGGCTTTTGTTGGCAGAATGTAACTATCAATGTGCCCAAGTTCCCCCTTCCCTAGTAACACTTCTTTTGCACTTACTATGCAAACAATGGGACAGCAATGGATTAGACACTACTGAGGTATGACTAATTTCATTTTACGGGAGTGGTCTGAGATGGCTGTGGAGGCCAGAGATCTGTGCCTTCTTCCTCCTTGTTCACCCTCACCCCCATCCTTCTCCAATGTTGGAAGGAAGGCACCGAGAAGAAGAAGAAGAAGAAGAAGAAGAAGCAGAAGCAGTAGCTGCTGCTGCTGCTTTTTTAGTGGATGAATAGATCTTGCATAGTGTGAGGGAGAGAATCTGAGATCAGGGCAAAAATCCTTTAGTAGCTTTTTGATTGCTTTTTCCAATGTTGCAGAAAGAGGTACACAATACTTATGCAACAGTTTTCTGTAGGCAGTGCAGTGGCTGCTGATACCACCCAGGTGGAGCTCTAATCATCTGCCAGCCCCAGTGGCCAACATTGAAAGATCTGCCTCAAACAGCTGCTTCCATGTAAGCACACTGATGGAACATCATGCTTTGCCAGCTTCAAATAGGATCTCATCTCCTCTCTTTGTAAGGTCAATGCACCCTTGATAACCTCAAGGGAGGATTTCCAATTCATCCTACAGCCCCAGAGATGCATTCCCAGGAGAACAAGACTGCAACCTTAATGTATCTTTTATATCTATTTAAACATGTATTTATACGTTAATTCACAAACATGGCCATCTTTCAAAGAAGCTGATGCTACACAGTCACAGTGCATAAAAATAGTTACACAGCCCATGTATAACTGGACTCTCCCTTTTTTCTGCTCCTTTGCCTCATCATCTGCTATCTTGATTTGTGCAGATGAACCCACAGGTACCTATATGAATTTACACATACTTAAACTGAGACTTGAAAACTTGGGTTGAAAAAAAGCTTCCTACCAGCCTTAGTTGGAGAATACATGTGGGAGCTGAAATGTTTCGATGTTCTTGATAAGTACACAGTGTTCTCATCTGGGTACTCTGTAAACAAGAACAGGTGGAAGGCTTTCACTAGCTTCTGCATTCTTTCTTCTTACAAGCAAACCATTTTAAGGGGGAGGAAAGGCATTTTGTGTATACTTGCAAAAGGTATAATTTTCCAAGATGATTTTAGAGGATGATGTTGGATGCAAGAATTCCATTCTCTTTCAATCCAAAAAAGAGTGTGTGCCTACACAAAGGAAGCATTGAAATTAGAAAATCTGGTTGTTTTTGGTGTCTCTCAAAGCAAGGCTTAACCTGTTAGCAAGGCTCTCTGAGGGTTATCCAGTGGAACAGGGATAGATCCATTCCAGCTCTTTTCACCTGCACATGTATTTTGTTGCAAACCAAGGCCATTTCCACTCTACACTGTTACAGTGCTATTATTCCACTTTCAACATCCTGTGGCATGCTTGGCTTTGTAGTTTACTCAGGTCAAAGAGCTCTCTGACTGAGATTCTAAATGTCCCTCCCTGAACTGCAAACCCCATGGGATGTTGAAAGTAGAATAATAGCACTATAACAGTATAGTGCAGAAATAGCCTAAGCCTTCTTTCTGGCCATATGGTTATGGTTTCAAATGTGAAGATACCACTTACAAGCAAAAGCATGGCTGCCCTATCACCTCCAGGTTGATCCTTATGCCATATCTGCACTATACTGTCATAATGCTATTATTCCACTTTCAAAATCCTATGGTATCCTGGGGTTTGCAGTTTAGGGGGGGGGACAGTTAGAATTCTCAGCCAGAGAGCTGTTTGGCCTCAGTACCCAGAATTCCACAGGATGTTGAAAGTGGAATAATAGCACCACAACAGCATAGTGTGGAAATAGCCTTAGTCCTCTATGGCACCCTTGAAATCATTCCAATGTTAGGGACTCATTATAGATTTAACATAAATACAAGGTTGGTCACAAGCCATAATAAAGATTAAATGCAAACTACAAAGGCAAGTTCTAATTTGATTCAGAGAAAATGCCTCTTTTCAATTTTTTCCCTACTATCATTGGTAAAATGGAACATAAAAAGACCTCAGCTGAATTGGAGCAAAGGCCCATCTATTCTGTCCCTACAGTGGCCCAAGTGATGCTAGTGGGAAGCCAATAGACAGGATTAGAGATCTATAGTATCCATGTGTCCTGGAACAAGAGAAGGGAGGTTGTATCCCCTCAAGACTAGGCTGCCCCCCCAAAAAAAATTGGAACACCAAGACCCCTATGTAGTGGAGCCTACTTGGTGTTATCAGACAAAAGTGTACTAAATGATCACTAACTAAGAAATGTTATGACAGCAATTGTTGTTGAGCTCTTCCAGAACATAATAAAGGATGCCCACAATCTATCCTATGCTCGCTTAGGAGTACACTGAACTCATGGAGAGCATTTCTAAGTACAGACTGTGCTTGTAAGACTCTTCATATTGAAGGGCATTTCATAGGATCATAGAGTTGGAAGGGACCTCAAGGGCCATCCAGTCCAAGCCCCTGTCCTTTGAATGCTAATGGGTGGGAAAAGTAATTTGCTGTTTGCTGTTCCCCATACAAGCACCTATAAGTAGGCAATGTTAATCATAGAATCATAGAATCATAGAAATGTAGAGTTGGAAGAGACCACAGGGGCCATCCAGTCCAACCCCCTGCCATGCAGGAACACCCTCAAATCAATCCCGACAGATGGTCATCAAGCCTCTGCTTAAAAACCTCCAAGGAAGGAGACCCCACTACACTCCGAGGCAGCAGATTCCATTGCCGGACAGCCCTGACTGTCAGGAAGTTCTTCCTGAGGTTCAGGTGGAATCTCCTTTCCTGCAGCTTGAATCCATTGCTCCTTGTCCTGGTCTCTGGAGCAGCAGAAAACAAGCCCCCTCCTTCCTCTACGTGGCATCCCTTCAAATATTTAAACATGGCTATCATGTCCCCTCTTAACCACCTCTTCTGCAGACTAAACATACCCAGCTCTCTAAGTCTATCCTCATAGGGTATGTCTTCCAGGCCTCTCACCATTTTGGTCACCCTCCTCTGGACTTGCTCCAGCTTGTCAATATCCTTCTTGAACTGGGGTGCCCAGAACTGGACACAGTATTCAAGATGGGGTCTAACCAAAGCAGAGTAGAGTGGTACCAGTACCTCCCTCGATCTAGACACCATACTCCTATTGATGCAGCCAAGAATTGCATTGGCTTTCTTGGCTGCCGCATCACACTGCTGACTCATGTTCAGCTTGTGCTCTATGAAGACTCCTAGATCCCTTTCACACGTACTGCTATCCAGCCACGTGTCCCCCATCCTATATTTCTGTATTCCATTTTTTCTACCTAAGTGTAGGACCTTACATTTCTCTCTGTTGAATTTCATTTTGTTCGCCCTGGCCCAGCTCTCCAATCTATCCAGGTAATTTTGAATTTTGATCCTGTCCTCTGGCGTATTAGCAACCCCTCCCAATTTGGTGTCATCTGCAAATTTGATGAGCATGCCCTCTATTCCTTCATCCAAGTCATTGATAAAAATATTGAACAGCACTGGGCCCAGGACAGAACCCTATGGCATCCCACTAGTCACTTCTCTCCAGGATGAAAAGCAGCCATTCGTGATCACCCTTTGGGTTCGGTCGGTCAACCAATTACAAATCCAAATAACAGTAGCCCTGTCCATCTCACATTTTACTAGCTTCTTTGCAAGAATGTCATGGGGAACTTTGTCGAAGGCCTTACTGAAATCAAGGTATGCTACATCCACAGCATTCCCTTCATCTATCAAGCTAGTAACTCTATCATAAAAAGAGATAAGATTAGTCTGGCATGACTTATTTTTGAGAAATCCATGTTGACGTCTCGTGATTACCGCGTTGCTTTCTAAATGATTAGAAACTGACTGCCACAACTTAGAGCCCCCTCACCCCAAAACCCCCGGTTTTCACACACTGGAGAGTCTTCTGATATTCTGATCATGTTCCCAGCAAGTTATATTGACATTGTGCCTCTAAGATACTGGAGGTAATGTGCAGCCACAGCTATGGGTAGCTATGGGTATCCTTATCCTACATGGTTTCACAGTTTATATTCCTTGTTACTGTGCTGTCATGTTGTGCCTGTGTATGGTTTCTGACTCAGTGAGGCTGTTATTTATCAAGATGTTCTTTCCAGAATCCCCAGCTTCAACAGGAGATTAGACCTCTTTCTCCCCAACATTAAGATTAGGTTTGATTAACCCACTCAAATTGCTTTTTAAAATGGTCCTTCTTGATGGTCATCACTATGTCTTTTGTTAAGAGAATTCTGTGTTTCTGCATTCTGTAACGCTGTGTGAAGAAGTACTTCCTTTTGTCAGGCTGGAATCTCCTGCCATTTGGGTTAGTTATAGCACATACTGAGTGTGTCTACACTACACAGTTAAACCAGTCTGATACCATTTTAACTGCCATGGCTGCATCCTAAAGAATCCTGGAATTTGTACTGAAGTATTTAGTTATCTACCAGAAGGCTCTAGTGTTCAGGGGCTCTCTCTAGTTAAAGATTTTTGAATATTTAACCAAATTACAAATCCTAGGATTCCACAGGATGAAGCCAAGCCAGTTGCAATGGTGTAATTGTGTACTGTTGATGAGCTCATTGTGTGTCTGACTACTGTATCAAAAGTGAAGGTAAGAGTCAGACACACCGTGAGCCTATCAACAGTACACAGTTATAGCAGTTTGATACCACTGTAACTGCCATCCTAGGGAATCTTGGGATTTGTAGTTGGTAAAGTACTCAAAAATCTGTAGTCAAGGGCAGCTGCAGTCTACTCTGTCCTGAACTATAATACTAGAGCTTTCCGATAGATGGTTGTAAGTACTTCACTAAAAGTGAAAGTAAAAACATCGTAAGATGGTATTTCATTCACCATGATTTCACAGAGTACATTCCTTGTGAATGTTCCCACATGTGGTGTCAAGGTATAGATTCTATCTCAGAGAGCCTGTAAGTTCTCAAGTCTTTTTCCTCTGACAGAGAGAGAACACAAGCTGTTATCACTTGGTGACACATTCAGACAGTACCGTGTGAATCAGTCCCAAGGGCAAAATAATATCACATGGTAGTGATAATCTCACTTGGCAGATACTAGGAATGAAAAAAGACCTGGGACAGAGCTTAAGGAAGTTACTATTACTGTTAGAAACTAAAACCCAATATCCCTCAGCTAGTTGCTATGCTGACTGGGTGGTGATGGTGGTACTCAGAGTTGTCCAACCCCCCCCCCAAAAAACCCAAACTCTTTTCCCAGCTTTGACAAAATCCATATAGCCTTGTACAGTTGGCACTCCGTATCTACAGATTCTGTATCCACAGATTCAACCAGCTATGGCTTGAAAATATTCATTAAAAAATCCTAAAAGCAAACTTTGTTTTTGCCGTTTTATATAAGGGATGCCGTTTTACTACACTATTATATACAATGGGATCTGAGCATCCCATTATAATATCCACAGGGGACCCTGGAACCATACCCTAGCAGATACTTAGGGCCCACTCTATTTCTATGTCTATAATTTTCTCCTATTGTTAAAAGAAAAGATATTAAATGGTAAACAACTTTGACAGATCTAAGGAATAGATGTGGTGAGATACAAGTGTTTTACAAAACTAGTGCTGATGTAAAAAATGCAGCAGTCACAGAAAAGGGGAGAACTGAAGAGCAGGAGAAGTGAATTTCAATCCATTCTTTACAATATTGTTTGAACTCTATTTTCACTGAGCCAAGAAAATAAGATTTAAAGCTCTCAAAGTGGGAATGGGGAGCTCACACACCAAAGACATCTAAGTATGATGCATTTTGGTCAAAAGAGGCAGGTAGAAATCTGCTTATTAGATAAGATGCTCGGTCAACTCCGTGGTGCAGGCTTTTTGTTGTAGTGCTGGCACCGTTTGATTTACAGCCAGTTTCATCCTGCATATCTGCTCTCTTCCATCTGTTAATGTTCTGTGGTTCTATCTTTATAATAAATACTTGCCTATTAACTCTCCTTCTTCTATCTCCCCACTCCCAGCTTCCTTCAATCATTTTCTACATGTCATTGACACAACCTGAAATTTTTCCTCTCCAGAGTCAAGCTGCTTCCCTGGAAGAAGCTGGCTATACAGAGAGAAGCTTAGGAAGGAGAGGGCCAAAACTGCCATGCCCTTGTAACTGTAGCCAGGGTCAATGTGCTTCAATAACTTATTCTCATAAATAGCAGTTAATAGCCACACAATAATATCCACACAGGTGTTTGTGTTACCTAATGTACAGTGGCAGAGAAGAATCTTTCCCATTCTTGTACATGACATCTTTCCATGTGCTGCTCATACTGTTTTTGATGGTAAGCTTGCTGTACATTTTAGAAACAGGCACAAGAATATAGGGACACTCTATATTATTTGAAAAAGTCTGTATTTTGGCAAGAGTGGGAAAGGTATAAGAAAATCAACTATTTAGCAAGTAGCAGGAAACAGTAAAACAATGGGGTGGGGCATTTGCAGCTACACCTTGCCCTTGAGGACTCCAGCTGAATCATTTGCTCTTCCAAAATCAATTGTGTTGTAAATGTAACCATGACCTAAAGCAAAACAAAGTAGTAAAATCTTGAGTCACAATGTAGTCATCACTTGTTTGAACAAGCCACACTTATAAACAATTTCAAGAGCCTCTGCTAGTGAAACTCTTTGGGACCAGCAAGCCATGTTTTTTGTCTGCTTGTTTGTTTATTTATTTCATGTGTGAGATTTGTGGTGTGGTCACACACAAAATTTAGTATAATCCAGACAAGTTAGAGAAATAATGCTGGGAAGAGCTTAATGTGGCTTGCTCTCCAAATGTTGTTGGACTGCACCTCTCATCAGCTGTACCCAGCATAGCCAATGATGAGGAATTATGGGAGTTGCAGTTAGAAAACATCAGAAGGGCCACACAACAGTTATCACACCTGCCAGCATACATCTACTAGAATCTTTGGTAGTTCCTAAGAACGCAAGCATATTAATTTTAAATACTACTGTTATATCAAGTGGCAAACTGACATTTATGAATGTTTGAGGGAGAGATATTTTTATGTAAATACATATCAAATTTTTAAAAAATCGGTAAAATGAATAGACATTGGTGCTATACAGTAGCATAATTATAACAGTGATGGGGTAGGATCATATGTTATGCAATTATTGTATAAAACAATAACAGTATACATATATATTTTTCCTTGGTTGAGGAGAATACAAGTTTTCTTCAAGGCTTTAGAAATGAATGATGCAGCTAAGCTGGATCTAAGAAAAACCCACTGAAAACCACTAGGATTGTAATCTCCCTGAGCAACAGAGGTGACCAAGGCACCCGTTGTGCCAAAAGTGTGTGTAAATGAGACTGAAATGCATGCAAATTATCATTCTCTGCCAAGAAAGCCTGGAGTTACATGCTCATCACCATCACTCTGTCATAGACTGACCTAAAATGACCTTGGAGACTAAAAAAACATAGTGAAAATACTCCCCATACCTCCTAGAGGGCATTTGAGGGCAAACATTTATTTATTTATTATTTAGCTGGCTAGCTAGCAGGAGTTCTGTCGTTGTGGTCAGGTGTCTTTGGCTCTTCAAGTTTCTCACAGGCAGGCATTTGGCACCAATGTACAGAGGGACCAGAACCGTGTTCTCCCATGGTTTACTATGGCATTGGTGAATGCAACACACAATTTGAGCAGTGTTTAAAATGATTCATAATAGCTGTACCAAGTGAGGTGCCATAAGGTGTCATAACGTGTTTTTGATCTGGCAAGATCACAGATTTTATGTTAGCTATCACCAGCTTTAAGGGCTGGAATCTGAACTCACTTGATGAGTGGGGATCAATGTCCTTGCTCTGAATTTACATGAAGCACCTTAAGAGAACAACTAAATATTATTGATAAACCAAGAGCTGTAGCTGAATCCTGGGAAATCCTTTGTCCATATCCAAGAGTGCTGGCAATCCTGTTTGCTTACCTGATTACTTGTTCCTGTGCTTGTTTTGTTAGGTTTGTGCCCAGTGCTCTAGGTCTTAATAAATTCAAAGATGTACATGGGGAGAGGGTTATACACACATGTGTAAACAAAAACTCTAAATATCTGTTTAAGTTATCTATTTAAATATTTATATCTGACTCTATATCTGAGGGCCTTAGGGCGGCGAGTGATAACATAAGTTTAGAACAGATAATTTTTAAAGACTAAATGATATATTAAACCATTTAACACTTAAAGCAAGACAGTTTAAAACCAGTTGAAAAAGTTTAAAATAATATAAATCACTGCAAATGGGCAAACTGGATAGAATCAGTTTGACCCTGAAAGCTTTGAGAAGAACCATATTTTAACTTGGTGCTGGGATGACACCACAGTTGGTGCCAATTGGTCTCCAAGGGGAGGGTGTTATATAACCAGGGCGCCACAGCAGCAAAGGCCCTCTCCCATGCCCTTCCATCATGTATCGCCCCACCAGTGGGACACAAAGTACAGATCTTTCTACAGACTTCTGTCCTTCGGCAGGAGTATATAAGGAGAGGTACTCCTTCAGGTCCCAAGGTCCCACTTGTGCAGTGGTTTCACCATCGCAATGACTGAAAATGTCCCCCAAACCTATCTTTGAAGCTATGCTGCCCCCAACAGAAGAATTTCTGAAGCAGCGAAGACCAGAGTGGTAAGCAATGTCCTTTCCCAGTAGATGGAGTTCATGTGACAGGCATCTGTCCCAAACATGCCCTGTTACCAGGAGATGGCTGGATGTGTCATTGCACACTGCCCTACTCCAGCACCTCAGAAATTCCTCTGTTTGGAGGGAGGGTGCTTGGCTTCAAAAGTAGTTTTTTTGAGGGGGTAGAATTTGGAGATGTAGCTTCATTGTTGTAGTTATATCTCCCAATACAGGGTCTCAGCTATTATCATCAGCATCTTAGATCAGAGGCATATTGGAAGACAGAGCAATTCCTCTAAAACAAGTGTTAATATGGCTTCTGTATCATGTACCAGATATATGTTCAGTTGGCACTGGTCCCGGGATTCGTTCTGTAACTGAAGCCTTCTTTCTGACATTGCATGCTATTAGTCTCAATTGCCTGAACTGAGTGACACATCGAATACCAGCTTTATCTTATATTTTATTTCTCATCTGAGTGGGGAATGAGAAAGGGAGAGAATGGTTATGCACTGAGAAGGGAAAAATTCATGCACAAGGGCGGGGGAGGTCTTGGCAGACCTAAGGGGAACTGTAAGGTTTGCAGAAGTACAACAAACCTGTAAAAGAAAAATGCCCTTTATTTAGTATAGGATGCAGAAAAATAGCCCAATGAGGACTGAGCATGTACAGTGAGCATGGAATGGTGGCTGACCATTCAAAAGGGGGGAAAGAGAAAAGCTAGGTGGGAAGGGGAATGAAATGGAGTAGCTGGAAAAGTAGGACAGAGGAAGATAGACATAGATGTAAAAAAGGGGGGGGCAGAAAGAACCATCTCTTTATCTGGATAGATGCTTTCCTGGTTCACAACACAAAGCTATTTTTAAATATATCTTGAGATGGAAGTCAGAGCTGCCCATAGAAATCAAGACTGTGCTGCAGCTGAGACCGGGCAGGGCACCACTGTGGTTGCACTCTGCCACAAACATCCAGAAGGTAGAAATAAAGGAAAGAGTTCCTAATCTTTGTAGCCCAGCCCTTCTTTAGTATAAAATGTCTTTAAAAATAACCCTGCTAATGGGAATTCAGTTCATTATCCATATATTGGAAAGTGTTGTGTCTGGAGAGGGAGGGAGGGAGGGAGGGAGGGAGAGGAGGGAGGGAGTGAGAATGAGAGAGAGAGAGAAATCTGTCAGTGGCCAGCAGTACAGTACATATATTTCTGGTCAAATACTACGTGACCTATTATGACCCTGCAAGTTTTGTACAGCATTATGAATGTTTATTAGAAACTGGGGCAGCTGAATCTGAATACAGTAACCTGCGCTGTTAGTTCCATTGCCATTTTGCAGGTTGAACTGAGAAGATAGCATTCAGCAATGATGCGGTGCCACACTGCAATGCAGTTCCTGTAACTTCTGTAGGACAGAGATGTAGCTATTTAAGTTGTCTTCTTACATCTCTTTGCTGGCCAAACCAACCACTCTGTTGCACTCATAAGTCTCATGCTGCCATGTTCAAAATAAATATTGGAGCGTCCCTGAAAGGGACATAACTTTCTGAAAAGCTGAAAAGCAGTACACTGTACTCTTTTGACAAAGGTCCCACTTTCATATACAAAAAAGGGGAAAAAAGGGGGAAAACTTATTCAAGAATTTTCCAGTGCTTTTTCTTTTAAAGTCAAAACAATGCCATCCATAAACTAGCATGCTTCAGAGAATCCTGAGATTTGCAGTCATATCGTCAAATATACTTTTTAAAAATCTTAAAAGGAATGAAGTGTGAAGGTACTCAGTGGCAGAACTTAGAAAAATATTGTTGTTACTTTGAGACTGCAATTCTAAGGTAGCTGAAGTAGTTTCTCAACAATAACAATAATACTGTTCCACAAGTTCTGCTTCATGGGCAAATAGTAGTTGTAGTAGTTATAGTAATTCTTTTGCAAGGTTTGTTGAGTGGTTACAGAATTTTAATTATTTTCAGGGGTCTGGAGATAAATTGAAAGGGAAGAAAATGCCATGGAGCAACTGGAACACTGAATGTGCGCATTCCACACTGTAAGTTTTTGCTGCAGATCCCACTTCTGTGAATGTATTAAGCACTGTACTTGGGCCAGGAAGACAAAGAATATTTCTGTTTGCTGGAAATAAAGAAATGAGACCAACAGTTCAATCTTATGTTCCAATAATGCCAGCTGGAGAAGAACTGTAGATGAAGTTTCATCACTGCTATTGGCACATCTGCAAGAAACATCTCCCTTGAGACTTTCTTGCAGAAGATCACCAGGAATATATCATAGTGTTGTGCATGTAGAATCCCAACACTGGGCAGTTGTGCTAGAACTTGGTGGTGGCAGGGGGAAAGACTGAACATAGTCTACCTGGCAACACGGGAGCCCTTTTGAATTATCCTGTAATCCAAACTACATTATTTCAGACTAAGTTGTATTGAATTCCACAAGATTTATTTCAGAGTAAACAAAAATATGATCAGCTTGCATACCTACAATCTCATTCTTCTGATCAGACGGACTTACGTGACACCTAATATTTTAGTTTCACACATGTTTAGCTGAAGATACGTTAAGGAAATATCTAAATTCCTTGAGGTGCAACACCTTGGTGTGTTTGTAATGCTTCCCTCCTGTAAGTATTGTAAATAATTGTCTCTCTTGCTACTCAATGTTCAGCAGAAGTGACACAGGACTGAGAGAGACAGTAGAAAGAGTGATAAAACATGTTTCAGTAGTACTCTGGACAGCTGTTTTTAAGGTGTCAAAATGTAAATTATAATACAAGAAAGCGTTTTTTCCAAACTGAATTCTAAAGAGACAGCTCAAGGAAGGGAGGAAGGAAAATGCGTGATGAACAAGTTTCAAGAGTTTAAGGGCATAACATCCACTGCTGCTTGTGAAAAAGAAGAACACTAACATTCAATCACGCGTTAGAAGAATTCTGATCTAAGTCCATGGATTCTCATGAAACAAATACATTTGCTGTTGTCTACATTTCTACCCTCTGGAGCAATTGGGATGGCATGCCAGTTTGGAATGAACTGTCAGGATGATTGAATACACAAATGTAATTAGTTTTTTGTTAAAAAAAATCCTGGTGTTCCTTTTATTTTCAAAGAAAACAAATCAAGCAAAAGAACTGCTTTTAACAAGAAAGTAAACCACCACTTTCAATACACGAAGGCAACTTTGCTTCTTTGCTTCTTGAAACGCTCACCTCTATGTGGTGTGAAATGATCAATACGGGGCTTTAGTTTCAGGAAACATTTTTAAAAAGAAAGGTTGAATGTTTATATTTAACAGCTTGCTTATTACCACAAAACCCCAAATGCCTTTATTTATTTGTGCAAGATCTAGAATATGCTAGAGTCCCTATGACTAAGGGATTTTTCCTCCAGTGTAATTAAGACTTCCTTGCTCATCTGTAACCATAACCACAAGGTTAAACTGTCCCCTCTGTTCTTGAGAATTTCATCTTTGAAAAATGCACTGAACTTCAGTCCCTGCCAAATTCAGGGATGTGTCCTCCACAGGCATTTTCTGTCTAGTGTGGAGCCACAGCCCAGGTATGTGACTAACTCCTTAGTCATATAAACAGAAAGTACTCAAGTTATATTAGTAATTGTCCTCCCTTCAAACCAGGAATATATAGCTTCCTGTTTAAGACTAGCATCTACAGTGCTTCAGAACTGACATGCAAGACCTCAGTGCAGTCAGCACATGCACACTGTTTATTTTCTTTTTTCCTCAGTTCCACAGTACATATTTATTTTTGTTTTTAACTTGTTGTGCCATAATTGTATAATTGTGATGTGCTGGTGATCACTGCAGCAGCGCAATTGTGTAATTATGGCAACACACACACACACACACTGAACCAGGGAACAAAGTAAAAGCAATGTTTTTTCTGTTTGTTTGTTTGTTTGTTTATTGCCATGATTGCACAATTCCATTCCCCAGTACAGTGACCCCTTGACTTTCACATGGGTTTGGGCTGCAGAACCCTTGCGAAAGTCAAAAATCAAAAAGCAAATGACTCCCCCTCTGCCCAAGTGGGGCTCCCCCCTCCCATTTGCCTGTGTTTTGCCCAGGCATGCTGCCTTCCTTCCAGGTGCCCAGGCAATAGAAAAGTGAATGGGAGGAGGCAGCTATGCACCTAGAAAAGGCAGGCACAGGCACCTTTCCCCCATTCACTTGTGTTTTACGCGAGCACACTGTTTTCCAGGTGCCTGGGCAATAGGCAAGTGAATGGGATGGGCAGCAACATGACTGGAGAAGGCACACACGTGGAGCTGTCCCCTGCCATTTACTTGATTTTGCCCAGGTCCATGGAAGGAATACACATGCACCTGGGCAAAAGGCAGAGGAATGGGATGGGGAGAATGGCGTGGTGGGGGGGCAAGCAGGCACCTTGTGAATAATCAAGTTTGTGAGGGTCAAACCTGTCAATGTGGAGGGAGGACTGTACTTATTTTTTTAAAAAATTGTTTTGCCATCATTTGTGGCACACTAATGACCACCATAGCAAGCGAATTGTGCAATTATAGTAAAACAAATGCAATAAATAAATAAATAAATAAGTCCTGGGGAATAGAGTAAAAGCAATATTGTTCCCACGCATCATGATGTCCTCTTTGTCCATACATTATAAGTGGAGTGACTTCACCCTGCTTGGGAATAGAGAGGGGGGAGAAGAAGAGAACCACATCTACTCATACCACATGACTGCCAGAATATTGGAACTGCAGTGGAATGAAATGATTGCACAAAGACACAACAGTTGAACAGCAGCAATATTGGAGCATTAACAGCTTTTTCCCATCAGTGAAACAATGAGATCCAGTAACAATGGAAGTGCAATGCAACAATGGGAAAGTTATTACATCATGTGATAAGGAAAGATCAAACATGGACCTAACTCAGTGTAATTGTGCAAAAAACCTATCATGCGATAAAGTTCTATGGGTGCTAAAACGCATAGAACAGAACCTCTGGAGTCAGAAGCATGGAAGTGTTAGCCAAATATATTAACAACACTCAGTTTCCTGGAAGAGCATTTTAGGGGAAGTGGTAATAAAGATTTCAAATAAAATGAATACAGTTTGTCTCATTAACTTATATCTCGGATACTTTAAATATATAGACTCGCCTGTGAGTCTGCCTTGTCCATCTTAAGTTGCTTGAACAAATGATGAACAATAGCATGAAAAGTAAATAATATAAGCAGACAAGATATTAGCAAAAAGAAAACAAATATGTTTGGAAGTTATACAGTGGAAATACCACAGATTTTTTAAAAAGTTCCTACTTACACAATACGTATCCTGACAATCCAGACTGTGTGTATGAGTGTTCAAGTTGCTTGTCAACTTATGGCGATCTCATGAATTTCATAAGGTTTTCTTAGGCAAGAAATACTCAGAGCCATTCCTTCCTCTGAAATATCGCCTTCAGCACCTGGTATTCATTGGTGGTCTCCCATCCAAGTACTAACCAGAGCTGACCTGATCCAATTAGTAACTGGAACAAACCTCCATTGGGCCAATACATGATCAGATCAAATGCAGTCCTTCTCCATTCTCTCAGTCAACTTGCATTTGCAATTCTCAGTGAAAATAAATCCTTCCAGAAACTTAGAAGGCAATATGCTTACTGCTTTTGTAATAATTTGTCATACCTCATTGTGCCTGTTTAACTATTTCAGGACTCTGTGGGGCCAATTATAGATGAGTGCTGCAAATGCAATCACAATTTAAATCCGTTTTAAACAACAACAACAACACAACAAATTATATATTAAATTAAGAAAAATACCCAATATCCCAAAGTTCTATGCATCCAGGACTTGACTATAGGATTCTTCTATATATGCTTCTCAGTAGTATTGCAACCTTGGATGAAAACCTTAAAGCCCTAAATAAAGCATACAAAATTGATGCACATACATCACAGAAATTCCGCTGTTAGAAATATACCCCTTTGTCTCCTCCCAAATATATAGCTGAAAATCCTACTACCTTATTCAAGGTGAAAAGAGCGTAATTCTCGTCTGTGTCAACTGCAGTTCCTCTCCTCTCCATTTCTCCCTTGTTTCTGAACTGAACTAATAAGAAAAGTTCCCTTCATTAGGGTTCCCCCTCCTCAGGGTCAAACCAATAATTCATAGAGGTTACCTCCGCAAAATTAAAATCACACTGGAGAAGATATACTTGCAGAATTTAGAAAACTTGCTTTTTTTGTTTACAGTTCCCAGATTCTCCAGCCAGCATCACCACTGGCCATGATGGCTGGCTGGCTGGCTGGCTGACTGAAGAGTTGCCACTAAAAAATTAACTTTTCCAAGCTCTGCTCATATATAAGGAGTTTTTGTTACATGTTTGCTAGTGCTATTCTTCTCTGATTGATCTCAAATAATTCAATGCGCTCCATTTACAAAGCCCCTTAGAGCCAACATTTAGATTTACTGATAGTTCATTTACAAGAGGTAGCAGGCAGCAACCTAAACCTTCCCAGCTCCCCCACCCCTCCAAAAAAGCCAACATGATTTTGGTAAAACATCTCTATTTCTCCAAGAACTGCATATTCTCCCCCCTCCCCCGATTACCCATCAGTAGTTCCTGTACTCTGAATTTTCACTCCTCCTAACTTTGCCTGATACACTTAATGAGGACGGACATTTTAAATGGTGGTAGAAATGACCACAACACAAATCACTACCTCATCACTTTGCCACTTTCTGTTCCTCAGCTGCCATCCTTCCTCTCACAGCAAACTCATGATGAGTATCTCTAAAGCTCTAATGTTCCCCCAGTTGTTGAGTGAATAAAGAAACTGTGGACATTAGGTGACTGAGAGGGAACGAACATAATTCCCTCTTGCCTCCTAAAGGAGAATTGATACTAACTTGAGAGACATGGCATTCAGCCACTTGGAGGCAGTTACAATGCTAGCAGCTCAGGTAATGTATGAGAGGTTATTTGGCTTCAAAACTGGTATGTCAGGTGGCTATGTCTAATGTACCCAAGAATTCACCAATTGTTACACCCCATAGTTTTTTTTCTTTTTTCTTTTTTTTTGGTTAACTGCTATCAAGTTCACTTCAACTTATGGCAACTCTGTGAAGGAGAAACCTCCAAGTCACCTTATCATCAACAACCCTGATTAGGTCTTGCAGACTAAGGGCCATTTCTTCCTTGATTGAGTCTATCCATCTGCAGTGTTGTCTTCTTCATTTCCTACTGCCTTCTACCTTATCACACATTATTGTATTTTCTAGTGAGTCATGTCTTCTCATTATATGTCCAAAGTATGACAGTCTCAGTTTAGTCAACTTGGTTTCTAGGGAGAGTTCAGACTTGATTTGCTCTAGGATCCATTTATTGGTCTTTTTAGCAGTATCCATAGAACTCATAGTATCCATAGAACTTTTCTCCAGCAGCACCACATTTCAAATGAGTTGATCTTCTTCCTCTCAGCTTTCTTCACTGTCCAGTTTTCACAACTATACATGGAAATGAGATATATGATGGCATGGATAATCCTAACTTTAGTATTCAATGATATATCTTTATACTTGAGGATCATGTCTAGTTCCTTTCATAGCTGCCCTTCCAGGTCCTAGTCTTCTTCTGTTTTTTCGACTGCAGTCTCCATTCTGATTAATGATTGAAGCAAGCTATAGAAAATCTTTCACTATTCCAATGTTTTCTTCCAGTTTTTATGCCTCCTTCCTCTGGGTCAAATCCTGTATTATATGTTCAGTGTACAAGTTAAACAGATAGGGTGATCCAATGCACTTGCTGTTTCTCCATATGTGGTCCTGATGGTAGCCTCTTGTCTTGAGTACAGGACAATCAAATGTTGTGGCACACCTGTTTCTTTAAGAGTGATCCACAGTTTTTCATGACCTACACAATCAAAGGTTTTGCTATTATCTATGAAATACAGGCTGATTTTCTTCTGAAATTCTTTGGTGCTCTCCATTATGCAACGTATGTTTGCAATATGATCCCTCATGCCTTTGCCTTTCCTGAACCCAGCTTGAACATCTGGCATTTCTCACTCCATATATAGTAAAAGTATCTGTTATAGATTGTTGAGCAACATTTCATTTGCATGGAAAATTAATGCAATAGTCCTGCGGTTACTGCAAACCCTGGCGTGCCCTTTCTTGAGGACTGGAATGGAATGTGTATTGAGGTTTTTCAACCTGTGGGCCATTGTTTTGTTTTCCATATTTGTTGACAGATTTCATTAGAACTAGAGTAGATTCTGTCTCTGTAGGATGAAGCAGCTTTGTTGGTATGCCATCTGTTCCTGGTGATTTGTTTCTCCAAAGTGCCCTGAGTGTAGCTTCTACTTCACTTTCTAAAATTTAAATTTTTTCTTCTAATGGTTATTCCTTGAATTAATCTGTCAGCCTTGCGTTTCTTTTATATAGTTCTTCAGTGTATTGTTTCAATTGTCTTTTTATTTTTATTTGGTCATGTAATGTGTTCTCCTGCTGGTTGTATAGCACCCCCACCATTGGTTTAAATTTCCCTTTGATTCCTTGGATCTTGTGAAAGAGGTCTCTGGTTCTTCTTCTTCTTTGTTGTTGTTGTCATGTTCTATTTCTCTGCATTGATTATTAGAGTAGTTATCTTTGTCCCTGCACATAAATCATTCAACAATTGTTGTAGTTTGGCATAATGGTTGGTTTCTTTTTTAGCTTTACTATAATTTTTGATATTAGCAGCTCAAGGTCTGTGCCACAATCTGCTCCTGATCTTGATTTTGCAGAAAGAATGGAGTGTCCTCAACTTCTGTTTCCAATTATGTAGCCTATTTGATATCTATATTGACCATCAGGTGATGTCCATGTATAAAGTTCTGTCTTGGGTTGCCTGAAGAATGTATCTGTGATGAACAAACTGTTAGCCTTATGAAATTTAATCAGTTGCACTCTTGCTTCATTTCTTGATCCTAGGCCAAATTTTCCTACAATCTTTCATTCTGCTCTGTCTCTTACTTTTGCATTCCAATCACCTATGATTAAGAAGTTTTGTTTTGGGTATATGCTCAATTTCCTGTTGGACACCACCATCGAAACTTTCAATTTCTTCTTCTTTTACCTCTCTGGTTGGAGCATAAACTTGGATTATGGTTATATAGATGTGTTACCCTGATTTCTGGGGGTCCCGTGTGGGACACCTAAGTGCGCTCCAAATTACAAAGTTGGGAATTAGTCAAAAGAGCACAAGCTAGCAATACGAGAGGTAGGGCAACGTAGCGAGATCTTTTACCCAATGTCTATGGGGTTAGGCCGAGTCAAGGAGCAAACGGAAGTAAATAATAATTGTTGTTTTTATTAATATACAGCCAAACAAGTGTATGCAACACACTCACACAGAGAACTATAGAAAGAAAGGTTGGAGTTGGATAGAGGGATTTTATGAGGAGGTTTTGTATGGGAAATACTACACCTGTCCTGAAGCCCAGGTATTCTGAAGAAGAAGTTCATGGAAAGGGAGTTTCTCAGCAAGTGGAACTGAGGGGAAGGCTTGCTGAACGAAGCAACAGCAAGGTGGGATGGAAGCCAAGAGTGATCTGAGGGAGCGCTCAAACTTAGGGGTTCTTATAGGGGAAAACGTGGCCATAGGCTAGTCCGTTCTCGGGGATAACAATGAGTTTCGGGCTGGAGACAAAGCCTCCAAAAGGTCAGTATTTTGCATGATTGAGTTAAGGCCGAATTGTCAATAGAGTGGCCAGTATGCAAACGTGGAGTGCTTGACATTGAGTATTCAGCTAGTCAAGCTGCCTGCTCGGGGCAGGGAGTCCTTTGTAAGTTGCGTGCATACATAATGTGATACTTGCCTTGAGGTCTCCTGAAGCGGCAGTCTGGTTATTTCTGGCCTGCCCTGTATTGGTTTGGAATATTTCAGCGATTAGTGGCCATGCCTGTACGCGAGCTTGTCCGGGGGCCTTGCAAGCACATGGAGAGGAATAGGTAAAGAAGGCCAAATTATCGATATCAAATTGATATCTAGTATCCCACAAGTCCAGGCTAGAAACTGTGGTAACAGATGGATTTTCTCTGAAGTTTTGTTGGTATGATTTGATCAGACTTTGCATTATATCCTTGCATTATATCCATTATATCCTTTGACTGCTTTTACTACATCTTCTTTTCTCACTATTAATGCCACCCATTTCTTTTTAAATTTTCATTTCCTGACTAAAACCCTGTGTAATTATCTGACTCAAAATGTTCCATTCCTAGCTTGCTCAGTCTAAGTATTGAAATCTTTGTAAGTTCCATTACTTGTTTTACTATGTCTAGCTTCACCTGATTCATGCTTCTCACATTCCATGTTCCTACAATATATGTTGTTCAGCTTTAGACTTTCCTTTTATCTTTGAGCATGTCAACAGCTGAATGCCATTTCAGCTTAAGTTCATTTGCATCATTAGGCACAGTGCTACTCATACTTGTCGTCTGCTCTACTCCAGTAGATCACTGAGTGCCATCTGACCTGGGAGTTTCATCTTCTGGCATAATCTCTTTGTTTCATTTTGGATTGTCTCATTGTAAGGTTTTCCTGGTAAAAGATAGTCAAAAGAGGTTTACCAAGCCTCCTTCTGTACAGTAGTAACAAGTGTTAGTTACTTATGATGACACTGCCATTCTCTCTGAGAGATCCTCCACCAGTTTCACCCCCTCCATTGCTGCTGCCCATTAGCTGTTTGGCACATTTAGTCCAGCTTCTCAGCAAAAGCCTGTCTAACATGAGAGACTCTATTGCCAGTACTGCTATCTTCATCCTGCCTCACAGAAGCATTCAAATCCGTGGCCATAGAAAGGAAGTACCGTGGCCCCATAGTATATACATGTAATATAAATAGCTGATTATTGTGCAACAAAGCTTGCTAGTAAAAGCTATTCTTGTGTATTCATTTAATTTATATCCCATTGTTCTTTTGCCTGGGACCTAACCTTGTCTAAATGTAATGTATTCTAATCTAATCTATATCTAACCAGAAAGGCACTAAGTAACAATAGTAATATATAAATTAAAAACACAAAAGACCATATTCTACATGGTGTACCTAGGTATGCATGTGTAAGTAAGTAACATTTCCTAAGTCAACTCATCCTCCCAAATCTACTTGACTTAGCAACAGCTGCTCCTGGAATGTAGTTCTGTTCTGATAGTGATTGGGGTGCAAAGAGGTAGTTTCTCTACCCCAAGGCTTTCCAAATGGTGTGCCGCGACACAGTAGTGTGTCACCTGAAGTGTGTAGATGTGTCACCTACAATCGTGGAAATGTATGTTATTATTTATAAATCATATATTTTTAAAAATATATGAAAGGTTTTTATGAGATATGTTGTGTTCCCATACATTTTGTTATTATCTCTTATAAGGGGTTAGTTTAACCTCTGGTTTGCTAATAAAACTGAATTCCTATGTCGCGAAATGATGCATGTCTAAAAAGTGTGTCACCAATATGAAAAGTCTGGAAAGCTCTGCTCTACCCTCTCCCTGCCACTGGCAAATGAGGCTGTGATAAGGAGTTGATACAGAGGCCATTTTCTCACTATACTGTTCTAGTGCTAGTATTCTAATTTCAACATCCTATGGGATGCTGGGGTTTGCAGTTTAGGGAAGGGTATTTAGAATTCTCAACCAGAGAGCTCCTTGGTCTCAGTAAACTACAAACTCCAGGATTCCACAGGATGTTGAAAGTGGAATAATAGCACCATACCAGTGTAGCGCAGAAAGTCCCAGTGGTTCCACTTCTAATTGTCACTGCCCATTGCCAGCAGGGGGTTGAAACATTGCTAGCAGAGAAGATCTCCTACACCTGCTGCAGATGCTGGGTGTTAATGTGGGCTGTGGCTACATAGTTACAGATTCGTAACTCTAGAGACATTTTCGCATCTTACCTTCTCCCGTGACGGGGGAGGCCGTCTCGCGCGAGAAACCTCTTTCGCGACGCTGCTGCTTCTCCACTCCTTCCTTCTGCAGGGCGCTTCGTGATGACATGACTGTCGCACGAGCGCCCCGCCCCTTCCTTCCACAGGGCACTGTGGGAGCTGTAGGCTCTGCAGGGAAAGGAAGCGCTTCCCGGCCAGCTCGCCGACGCATCGCACGGAGGTAAGTGCGTGAGCGCGGCACAAGCATTGCGCGAGCGCGGGCTACTTTTGGCTTCAAGCCCCGCCCTGCTCCAGCCTCGTAAGTGCCGCGCAAGTGGGAGTGCGTCGTGTGCAGCGGCGCTCCCATTTGCGCGGTGCTCAAGCGGTGCTCGTGCAAAAAAAAAAAGTGTGAAAAGGGCCTAGGTGATGAATCTGTAACTCCAGTACTGAATGCCATTCAAAATCTTCATTAAAAACATGAAATATTTCTGTCTTGGGTAAAGAAACCTTGAATATACCCAAACATACTATATGAAATGTATACTTTGACAGAAAACTAGTACAAAAGGAAGACCTATGTGAAATGATACAGTACGATCCTCTTCAAAGGCAGAATTGATGTTTTAAGTTTCCATTTCCTAACAGCCATAGCTTTCCCTTTAGAACTAAAGGAGAAATTTAGCAGAACTGTCACCCTTATGAACTTGGAACATTCCAGTCTCAGCATGGAATGCAGCGAAATTGTGAGGATCGCAGAAGAAGCTACTTGGTGTGATTTTCATTTTAACTAAGGCACAGTTGTGTTACTTTACTAGTAGTGAGAAGCTGTGGTTCCTTCATGCATTTCCTTTGTAGAACATGCCAGTAGACTCTGCAATTAGACAAGGAGGAGTTACATTCAACTGCAGTGAGCCAACTCTGTTAAGAGTAAATTATACCTCAAATGGAAAGAAAACAAATAAGTGTGTGTTTTGATTTATGAAGCTGAGCTCATCCTCAGAAAATACACTCCCTCCACCACATGATGGAGCAGAAGGAACATGTCTAGACATGAAGCCTATGTAATACCTGGGGCAATCAGTGTCTTTGCCAGGTTTAACCAAGGTATTGAAGAAAGATGGCCAAGAAAGAGGGAAGAGGAGGTTTGAAATCCTTGACACTAAATCAAAGCTAAATATTTTTGTGGGGAACAAACTGCCTTGGGCACGAAACACATTTGTAATAATACTTCTTAGTTGTCAGAACCAAAATGCCCAACGATTCCTCCCACCATTCATCCTCCACTTTCTGAAGATCTGGCAGGTTTTCATTTCTTTCTTTCCTTCTGTCTTTCTGTGAATGCACTTATTGACATTCCATGTTAAGGAAATCCATACATTCTTCAGATTTGGTTGAGGAAGGAAGGTACATATTTCACAGGCTTCACCATAACTAGCACCATCATATGGCAGGTTCAGGCTGATGTTTAGTGCCCATCATCTTTGTTGTGTGTTTTCAGGGTGTTTCCAACTTAAGGTGACCCTAAGGCAAGTCTACCATGGGGTTTTCTTGGCAAAAATTTGTTCAAAGGAGGCTTGCCTTTGTCTCTCTCTAAGTCTCAGAGAGTGTGACTAGCCCAAGGTCACCCAGTGGGTTTCCATGCCTGAGCAGGAATTTAAATCCAGGTCTCAAAATCTTTGCATACAGTTTATCTTATGGTACTGAAAATCAATTTTCTTCATATAGGGATTTAAAAAAAATACTTCTGTAAAAACTATTTTCCTTTACCTCACCTTGAAAAGAAAAATTTCAAGTAACAGGAAGGAAATCAAATGGGGAAAATAATTTTGCTGCCTTGTTCAGATCTCCTGAAGCATGACTCCTCACAGTCAGAATTGCTGGTATTGAGGAGCTTCAATGTTTACAGAAGTACAAAAAGAATCATAATCTAAAGGATGAGTTAAAAAAAAACCCTAGCACAAAACAGGAAGAATCTAATGAAGACTAAGCCTGCCAGGTAACAGTTAATGGATTGACTGTGTGTTTAGTAGCATTCAAGAGTTCTCTGGGTATATACAGTCTGGAACCTATACAGTGCCCTGCAGAAGTGCCTACTCTCCTTTGGCTTTTCCACATCTGATTGTGTTACAACCTGAAGCTGAAATGGATTTACTGGGAACTTTTACCACTTGATGTACACACAATACTGAACACTGTTTGGGACTGTATTTCTTGTATATCAATGTGATATGTGTAAGACTTGTACTTTTTCTAAAATTAAAAATTTATCTTTTTGTTTTGTTTTGTGATCATAGCAACTAATAACATACTTTAATTGGGGTCAGTTCCTATGGCACCAGTAAGAGAGGACCAAAGGGACTGTGGAAAAGTTTGAATAGGTTTTCTGTTAAGAGGAATCCAAATATAGAGGAACATTCATTCTTTCTTCTTCTTCTTCTTCTTCTTCTTCTTCTTCTTCTTCTTCTTCTTCTTCTTCTTCTTCTTCTTCTTGGTCTGCTCACAGATGTTTAGTTAGGTTGTGCAAAATATATCTTAGAAAGGAAAGAGAAGTTTGTCTTTTGCTGCTTTTTTTCACATCAGGAGGAAGCCTTGCTCTTCCCAAAGCTGTGCTTGTGCATAAGCTACATTTCCCCCCCATATTCTTGATTTCCTCCCAATTTCATTGAGTTTTGTGAGATCTTTTATTGCATCCAAAGTTCTTTTGAAGTCTTCAGCCATTGGGCTGATTTAAGAACATAGGAACTTTGTATAGTTCTGTTTACAAAGTGGCCAACCAGTTGCCTACCATAAGGACATGAGTGAAACTGCACCCTGTGTATTGCATTCCCGATAACTGATGTACAGAGCATACTGCCCCAATTCTGAAGGTGATATAGAACCACATTCTAGTAGTCATTGATGGCTCCAACATCCATGAATTTAGTTAATCTCTTTTTAAAGTTGAAATCTTTCACTTCATGAAGCAATTAATTCCGTAGTTTTGGGATGTGCTGTATGAAATATTTCCTTTTATCTGTCCTGGACCTGCCATTAGTCAGTTTCATCTTTGCGTTCAGTGTTTCCTGTTTGCTAAATATTGTGATTTTATGCTTTAATACATTTTTTAATATTTAATTTATTATTTTGTTGTTGAATTCATAGTAACCCATTATTAACTGCTTCAGTTATTATAACAAAAACAACAGCAACAACAGCAATAGACTTTATTGCTATTGAACACAATATATTATCTGTTTGAGCCAGCACAGTGTAGTTGTTTAAGTATTGCTCTGTGACTTTGGAGACCATGACTTGAATCTCCACTTGGCCATGGGAACACACTGGGTGATCTTGGTTAAGTCACTCTCTCTCAGCCTCAGATGAAGGAAAAGCAAACCCTCTCTGAACAAATTATGCCAAGAAAACCACATGATAGGGTCACCATAGTTGGAAACAACTTGAAGATGCACAACATTTTTTTTAAAAAAGCTGCTCATTTGGCACCCAAGCTCTTTAGATTTTTGTTGCTTATTCCATTTTTCACTATGGACTATCAGTCTCTCTCTCCCTCTCTGTTGGCAATATGGTTAGCAATGCCCTTTGCATTGACTGGTTGATGAAAAGCACTTCCAAAGAACATCTCATCACCACCATCATGCTAATTTCTTTGATTCTGCCTTATTTATATGTCATTTTGGTTGCAGTGCTAGTCTATACCATCATTCTGAAATATTTTTTGAAGATACTGTTGGTGTTTGCTAGCTGGAATTTGTAAGTTATTTAAATATTTATATCTCTTTTTATAACCCAAGACCTCAGGGCAGCACACAAATAAAAACAATTTAAAGCAATTTAAAACAATTAAAAATTTAACACAATAAAAACAAATAATCTACGAGACTATTGAACAATTGAGTCATTTATAACAAACAAAACAGTTCAAAATATATCTGAAGAGACTGCACAGTATTATGCAGGGTACAGTACCAAACAATGGGTTAAAAATTATGGTGAGGAAAAAACATATGACAAAGCACAAACTCATGACAGAGAAGTGAGTTCCATAACTATGGGAGAAACTTGAAGTATTCTGAGTTCTTAGAACAATGAAATTTCCACAAAGGATGATGATTATAATTCTTATGAATTATGGACAATTTGTAAAGGATTTGAGACAGCATTTAAATTTCACTACCTATCTTTTTAATCAAAGTGTTCTTCAGTCACAATGAACCAGAGGGAGTGTCAAATGATGGATGAATCCTGGCTATCATTTGACAAGTGTTGTCTTACCACAGCCACCACACAGGAAACTGATTGTCTGAAACATTCTACCAAGAGTAGAGGAGAATTATACCACCCCATTGGCTCCACTGAATTTATGATGCAGGGCAACTGCATGGTGATATGTTACAACCAACCATCTGTTGTCATGGTTATGAATCCATTATGGCCATTTCCCTTTAGGAAACAAGCCTCTGGATTTACTCTGCCTCTGGAAACCTGCTGGTGCACTATGCTACCAGTTGCACTTTTTCCACAGCCATGCAGCAATGGCTCTGGCTCTGAGTAGCTTATCCTTTCCCTAGCCTAACTTCCTTCACAGCCATCATGCTCCTAGTTCTTTTCCTCCTGCTCCCATCACTGTACACAGTGTAATGCTTCAACACACAGGTGTGCTGCACCAACAAGATTCTGGGCTAGGGTTATAACCTCTTTGGTTTGTTGCCTTCTTTTCTCATGGATGTCAATTTTATTTCATAGGCAAATCTTTTATCATTGTTCAATACGTTCTCTGATAGGGCACAGCCTTTGGGAAAAAATTGGGCACCACATTTTTGCATGTAATCATCTTCAATTAGAATTGGCTATTGACCAGAAAAATAACTGTCCTGGCCCATTCGCATGCCTTTAACAGACATCTGATATGCAAAATCATAAGGAGAAGCTGATTGCACTATACAGATAACTGCTACAGAGCAAACAGGTATTAAGAGGGACAGCAGGAATTCAGATCAGAGAACTGTGGTGTTTAAAAGAGCAATTCAGATACGGTCTTTACCCTTTCTTATTCAAAATTCATACAACACACACTTTGCTCTAATTTAGCGGGTGTTTTAGACTTCAGCTCTCTGAATCATTGGCCAAGGCAGCTGGGACTTCTGGGAGATGAAGTCCAAAACTCCTGGGGGACTAGAGGTTGGGAAACACTGTTCTAATTGATGCATCCCTCATTCTCATCACAAACAGTACTATTTTCATTCTAGAATAATTCAGGGAATTTTTAAAAATTATAATGTGTTGGGGGATTCTCCTTCTCAGTGTTTCCAAAGCCATCACCGTTACTCTGTTTCTAGTGTCGTATTGATGATGGTGGACATATGGATGTATTCGTCTTCCTCAACTCCCTCTTGTCTGTTTTTCTAACATGACAAGAGGGTGCCATGGCATCACAGCATCTGGAAAAGTGTAGCTATTGAAGAGGGCGTGATACTTCAACATTGTTTTGTATTGCTCATTATTCCTTAGATTTAAGGCTGTGATGGCATTATATAGCATAGTATAGGATATTATAGCACTGAACGGTGCCGTACATTACATGCAACTGCCCCGAAAAGAGATTTAATGTTGTGGTCATGTCTATGCCTAAGAGGGTCAATGGGGCATAATGTTGAAATGTAACATGCAAAATACAAGGTATCATCAGCATGTACTGCCAAAACAGGACATGTATTCATGTACTCATATATTCATGTAGAGAATAATGATAAAAACCAGATTCCTCTCTTTGCAACAGCTGTGCCAGTTTCTTCGCTTTTCAGACTTGCAGCTGCCATATGCATAGCTGATAACACTGATTGCTTGTAGATGGGAAGTGGGAGCAAAGGAAGGAAGTGTGTGTGGGGGAACAGTTCAAGGATTTTTTTGGTTGGTGAAAAAGATGGGCAAGACAGGAGGTTGCAGTGAGATGGGATAGGTTTGTCCCCTTAAAAATAGGATCAAAACCAACCATCGGACCCCAGGTGTCAATGGTTCTTACTGGTACGTCATAGAATGGCAGGGAATATGTGCAGTCAGCTATCTGGAGCGGGAATGTAGAAAATGAAATAGATTATAGTGACATGAAGTGCTATGACAGGGGGGAAATCTTTTTGGATCGTGTGTATTGCAATGCTTTAAAAGCAGCTATGTGTTTTTCCCCCAGAGATAAAGAGGTTGATTGAAACACTGTCAACTTTGTAAATTCATTTGAAGTTTCAAAGCATGATAAGATGAGTTTATCAGCTCTCATTTTCATCCTAATCAATTTTTTAAAATCCAATTCAGTAATTATAGGAGTATAAAATCACACAGTCCTCATGAATCAAAGCTGAGGTGATGTCTAGGTACTCTTTAATAATCATTATTGAGCAAACCCATTTTGTGAACAGGATTGTTGGCCTGCATTGAAAACTTCACTTTCCTCCATTTTGGGTCAGGATAAAGAAAAGGAAATTATGGACTAACATCCAAGGTTGCACTGGAAGAACTTCCAGAATTCTTTTGCCATCCAATTGTATCCCTCCATGATGCCTGCATGTAAACTCTATTCTGGGATTTCACCACTGGATCCTGCATAAAATGCATTTGATAGTATTTAGACACTGGGCCCTTTCACACTATAGAACTATAGCACAGTGGTTCGGTTTTAACTGCCATTGCTGCATCCTATTATGCCTTAGGCTTTGTAATTTGGTGGGGCACTAGAGCTGCCTGACTGGGAACTCAAAATATCCCTCCCTGAACTGCTAGTCCCTGTATCCCATAGGCCCTTGGAATCATAGCACAGGGACAAGGGGACCCACTGTGAATAAAGCATGCTCTGTGAGAAAAAAAATTAAAACCAATATTTATTTGTTTGTTTTCCCATCCTTCTCATAAACGGCTCAAGGGAGGGGTGGAATAAATCTAGCTTCCACCACAAATGGAGAAAAGATGGGGAGAGCAGTACCTTTGCTAATAAACATTGTTTCCATAGTAATTGCAGAGACCTGTTAATAGATTCAAATTGTACAATGTGTTGCATTGTTTGTTTGTGATGAATAAAAACTGGATATTATCTCTTTCCCCCCCAAAAGTGGCTATCTGAATTTGACTTTATGTTTGTTTATATAAACCTGGTATAGGATAAAATTCTTAAAGGTTCAGCTTAAAAAGCATCAGACTTTAAAGCCAGAGAATGCTTCATAAAAATCAACTACTGTATCTCCTAAGAAGGGATTATGTGAGAAATCATAAAAAGCTTGCTTAAACAGCATAGTGTAATGGTGTGAATGTTGGACTACAACCCTGGAGACCAGAGTCTGATTCCTCGATCAGCCATAGAAACACACTGGATGACCTTGGGCATGTCACACACTCTCAGCCCCAGAAAAACTCATGCTAGGTTCACATAATGGTCTCCATAAGTCAGAAATGACTTGAAGGCACATGGCAGCAACAGCAACTATTAAGAATCTGACTATGAGGATACTGCATATGTTTCACAGGAATATGCAGATGAAGCTTACCCAGATCTTGTGCATGGAGCAGAGATACCCAGTTGCATTTCTCTTTTCCATTTTACTCCAGGTAGGGAAGATTCTGAATCAGAGCAGGACATCAGTATACGAGCAAGCTGACAGAGCTTTTGGATAGAGGGCTCCTACTGCCCACAACTGAAAGGCCCTGGAGATTAGCTGTTCTTTTCTCTTTGATGAATTTTCCCTGGGATGAAAAGGAATGAGAGACACAATGGGAAAACACATGAAGCCAGCAAACTAAAACATAAGTCATCCGGACCAGAGCCAAGAATCATAGAATCTTAGAGCTGGAAGGAGCTGCAAGGGCCATCTTGTCTACTCTGGTGCAATGCTAGGGAGATTCACCATTGCCTTCCTTGGAGGGTGAGAGAGTGTGCAGCAGCAGATGGTGACAGCTGCAAAGGATTTTCATATCAGCAATTTTTTTTTTAAAAAAAAATCCAGTGAATACATTTTGTGTTCTTCTCAAAAATCAATTAAAAAGCAAAATCTTAAGGGGTTTTTTTCATTTGTATGTCATTTAAATCTTCAGCGTGAAATACAGAGAATGTCTGTGTACTGTTCTTGGATATTCTACTTGCTGCCACAAGAAGTTAAATAGTTACATACACATGCATACGGGAAAAGCTGCTTGAAATCTTCTTACACTATAAATGATAATTCCCCATATCCTTAGATATTAATCTGAAACACCTGGCATTTGATATCAATGGCATGACATTTAATAAAAAGAGAGTCAGTGTAATGTAGTGGTTTGAGTGTTAGACTATGGCTCTGGAGACCAGAGTTTGATTCCCTGCTTGGCGATGGAAACTCACTGGGTGAACTTGGGTACATCACACACTCCCAGCCCCAGAAAACCCAGTGATAGGTTTGCCTTAGGGTTCCTGTAAGTTGGAAATGACATGAAGGCACACAACAACAAAATTTAACAACAGCTATCATAAAATATGCCCATGCCTTTTTATTATGAAGCAATTTATATAGTAAAATAATATTACATTTCCATCCCCTAGTACATATAACGTTTCTGTAGAATAACAACAGATGCTAATCTCATGCTTTTCTTTTTAAAAATTACTTTTTATTATTATATATGCAGTATGAATCAGCTTGCCTATGTGCTATCATCAGAACAAGTTGAGGTATTTGAACCTTCATTCTGTTTGTACATAGAAGCCCTATTGTTAATACACACTGTCCATCTCTCTTGAAACAAACAGATTTCACTGGGGAGAAGAATAATGAAATGTATGACTCTCTGTTTCTTTTATAGAGAGCACTGGCTTTTGTAATTCAAGCAAGCAACAACACTAAACAAAAGGATTATAAATTCTAAGAACCAGTACAATATAATGGAGAGTCAGCATGAGATAGTGACTTCCCCTGAGTATTGAATCACAACTCCAGGGAAAAAGTGTTCAAATTCCTACTCAGCCATGGAAGTCACATTCTTTCAACTTTCAAACAGTGGCAAACTTCCTCAGAATAAATCTCTCCCCCACCCCATCCCTCATGATAGGTTTGCCAAAAGTCAGAGCAGAATTGAAGACATATAACAACAACAACAAATGATACCATGGTTGCTTAGGGTGTCAGATTTGGAGAGACTCAGGTTCAGAGCTTGTTAAAATTACTTTTCTGGATTACAAATCTCAGAAATCCACAGTCAGCTCACTAGATCTTGGACTAGTCACAGTCTCCCATCCTGTTCTACTATTCATGGTTTTTATCTGGGAACCACACAGATAACCTTCACCTTCTTGGAAGAAAGGCAAGACAGAAATATAAATAACTAATAGTCACCATTGTCCCTACTTTTAGTCTTAAAAGAGTGCCTTCCTGAATAGCCCTGTGTCTCCAGAGCTGAGGTTACTGGAAAGGCATTTGTCCAACATACACTCCCTCTCCACCTCAAGGAGGGCTTTGGGTAATTGCTGTTTGTCATTTAGCTCAGCGCCTGGTACTAATTTTCAGTTTGTCATCCTTTGACTCACAGGAGCTCTTTCCTCTCTGAAAAGGATGCATCTCCCAGCTGACCATGGAAAAAATGTAACATGCAATTCATTGCTTTCCTGATAGCACCGAAGATGAGAGGTGGGCAAGTTAGAAAAACTTGATGAGGAAGTCCTGTCATTTCCAAAAGGAAGTGTGATTCAGTGTGCAGGGCATTTTTGGGAGCCTGAATCAGAGCTGTCGAGGAAGTGAATTCTTGGACAGCTTAGCCTGAAACATCACGTGGTTTGGGGCTTAACTGTGACTTTTCCAGCAAGAATTTGTGACTTTCCCTTATGCCGAGAGGAAGTAGTAAACTCAGATTATTAGGCACGATGAAGGAGAGGAGAATGAGAGAGCAATGTAGAAAGAACAAGAATTCAGCACCAATATTAACTATTAGGTAGTAGTTCAAACTACTTTTCCAGCAATTTACTTTGGGGTATGTGTGTGTGTGTATGCAATCCATGAACATACAGGCACAAAGTGAACAGAAGAGGGCTTTTGTTTCAAACTGATGTGGTACCAAAACGTCAAGTAAACTACAGAGCAGAGTGAAATTAAATATAAAAGCTTGGAAGCATTACTTTTACTACAGCTACGAGAATTCTGACTGTGCTAGCTGTGAAATTCTGGATACTATCGTCTGATAAAATATCGAAAATTGCCAAATTTAGAAATGTTTCACAAACATTTCAACACTTTGACCCCATATGAACTCTCCAGAAAGGTCTTGTTTACTTTGAAAAGCTGGAACATTGATTAGTGTCTTTTAACTTCTTTTAATTCCTTTTCTTTAAGCTTATATTTCTGACTGTCTCATTTGTATTTATGGTAACACATGACAGTGTGGTCTATATGTATTATGGAGATATGACAAATGCCCTTCTGTATACTGAATGCCAACTTATTTACTTTCATATATTCTTGTGGGTCTTATCAGTGGCAAGGGTTTCCATACCCTTCATCATTTCACAGATGAAAACTGGGACATGTGTGGCTGAGCAACATCAGAATGTGCCACACAGTGTAGCCACACAGTAAGAGGGCAAAAATTATAATTGAGGAAAAACACACAAAAGTACTATTTTAAGCAGAGAAACCCTGAAGTTTATATACTAAGCTTGGGAAGGCCTCGATTCTCCCCCACATGATACACAAATCAATAATCTGTGTGTGTGCATGTATGCATATGGCATGAATAACAATAAGTATATTACATATTATTCTAAAATCAAAATGATTTTATCAATCTGCTCAAAAACACAGCTTTCTCTCAGGACTTCCGTATGAATGTATATCACCCCCTCGGCCAAATGCACATTATACATTAGGTCAGATCCCAGTTTCCCCATAGTGCAACACTCTTGTGGTTACTTTGAGCCAATAGTAGCTTCTCAGCCTAATCTACTTCACAGGCTTATTCTTAGGCTATTTCCGCACTATACTGTTAATAGTGCTATTATTCCACTTTCAACAACATATGGAATGCTGGAGTTTGCACTTTAGGGAGCGGCATTTAGGATTCTCAATCAGAAAGCTCTTTGGCCTCAGTAAACTACAAACCCCAGAGTTCCACAGGATGTTAAAAGTGGAATGATAGCACTATAGCAGTGTCATGAAGAAATGGCCTCAGAGTAAAAATGGAATGAGGAAAAATAATGTGCAGTCGTTTTTGTTCCTGGAGATAAATAGAATAAAATTAGTTAAGAAAGATATTTGAGGGGGAAAACCATTATCATCATAAAGCCATATATGTATTCCACTGGCCTTTTGAATTATCCTGTATACATTTACCTAGGAGTAAGTCCCCATGAACCCATTGGGATTTACTTCTGAGAAGATATGTGCATGATAGCATTGTAAAATAAATAGAATATTGCACTGCGGCAGGAAAAAAACCCTCTCTCTCCAAGTAAGTAGGCAGTAAAATATCTTCCAATGATTCACCACTACAAGTTACACTTTCTTTCATGTGGCATTCTACAGCCCTGGCTCACACAGAACTAGTAAATTAAATGGAAGGCAATGGAAAGAAGAAAATAAAGCTAAGCCTTAAAATATAAGGTTAATGAAAATCTTAAAACCAAACAAAAAGTAGAACTGAAGTCGAGAAGAAACCAAATCAAGAATGTTTCTCTGCAACACTGATCTCATTTTAGGGAAAACAGAGTTGTAATAGGATCTTTATGTAAGTGAAAGAAAGAGATTTAGAGAGCACTTGATGCACAGTTTCTGGGATGCTGTAATTAAAAGGGAATCTCCTCAAGGAAACACCCTTTTAACTGGCAGGGCTCTCCCCTTCCCCTTAACACACAAAGTGTGCTAATTCCTTTGATGAAGCAATTTGGAAGCACACGTCTCAGGATGCTGGGTTACAAGGCTAGCAGAGCAGTTTGCCTTTGGCCATTTCCACACTACACTGTTACTGTGTTATTATTCCACTTTCAACATCCTCTGGAATCCTGGGGTTTGCAGTTTAGGGAGGGGCCTTTAGGATTCTCAGCCAGAGAGTTTTTTGACCTCAGTGAACTACACAATTCCACAGGATGTTGAAAGTGGAATAATAGTACTATAATCTATAGTCTAGTGTGGAAATGGCCTTTGTGCATCTTGGGTAGGGCAAGACTCTACCCCCTCTTTTAATTTCCAGCCTTAACTGAGTTAAGACTACTTTTCCAGCAGCTGAAGGAAGCTGAGGAGGAAGGGGGTAAAGTGGCATAAGGAGAGAGCAATAAGGACGTTTTAAAAGCAGTTGAGAAAATGGGACCAAAAAAGCAAGACAACTGGGGCATCTCTGACAAACTGGGACAGGTGAGGGGGTGAGAATGACATCCCACTATCACTGCAGATCTCGTTGTCCTTAATCATTATGGTACTTGGGCTCGTGGTCCTTAATCATTATGGTGCTTCCTGCTACTGAGTGATTGTCATATTTGGTTGATCAGTCTTGTATGTACATAAGAAGTGCCAACAGCTATGAAGAAACTCAGGGACTTGAAGATCTTGAGAATCACAAAGGGAAACATTTTTTTTTCATCTCTTACATTGATTCAAGTTTCTCTCTCTCCCTCTCTCTCTCATTTGCTCTCTCTTTGTCTTTTAGTCCAGGTTTGCCAAGTTCTTTCCCACCGGGCAGCAGCCATTACAACAAGCTACAGCAAAAGAAGATAAAGAGCTAGGCCATTCCATAGTTCTGCTGAAAGATCATTTCCTTTAGGCTTCTCTGAACTCCTTTCAGCTGTGATGTGTGACAAAGAAAGAAAGAAAGAAAGAAAGAAAGAAAGAAAGAAAGAAAGAAAGAAAGAAAGAAAGAAAGAAAGAAAGATTGCTTGTGAATGTATGCCTTATGTATGAAAACGAGTATGTGGGCTCTTTCACACAGGCACGATTATAGTGAGATGATTCCACTGTAACTGCCATTGATACCATGGAATTTTGGAGTCTGCAATTTGGTGAAGCAGTGGAGCTCTCTGGCACAGAATTCTAAATGTTCCTTCCTAAATTACAAATCTCAGGATTCCAACAGGATGTTGCCATGGCAGTGTGGGTGGAATCATAGTGCTACAACTGTGTAGTGTGAAAGGACCCTATGAGTGTGGTGTGTAGAAGTGTATACATTTAGGTATGAAAGTGTATTGAATATGTGTGTGGGTCTGTATGAATGAGGGGGAAGGGGTAGATTTTTCAAGGGTGCCTGTGATCATGGGACTTCCCATTATTGAGACTTGGCTGAAGGAGGATACTTCCCTCTTCAGGTAGACCAAGGGTTAATGAGATCTTGGGGTTAGGTTACATTTTTTATTGTGGGTCAGCCTCACAAGTCACGGAGGGGGGAGAATTGTCCAATCAAAGGAAAAGAGGTGAGCATCTTTGAGATGCTATGCTTCGAAGGAGAAGTTATAAAAATCCTTGAGAGGCCATGTGGGAGAGACAACAAAGGAACCTCCTGGAGATGGGATCTGTGCCAGTTGTAGGCTGCAGGCCTAGGCCTCCTGGCCTCACTCTTCTCTTAGACCATCTAAGCCTGTGAACCCAAATGTGAGTAACTAGAATAAGGTAGTTAGTCACATTAGGGCTTTTTATTATTTTGGAGATTGGCTGATCTTATGTGTTTTTATAACTACTTGTAACTTAAGCGTACCTGGGAGGGGGAGCCTCTCATGTGTAGTATTATCTTGTTTATTTGCATGCCTTGAAATAAATGCTTTTCTGTAAAACCTCTGTTTCCTCTCCATTCCCACGCCATTCTTTGGCACACACTAGATAGAACTTCTCTCATTCAGGAGGAGGGAAGGGAAAAGTCCTTAAGCCTAGAGATTGTCAATCCACTGAGCAGAGTCCCACTGTACTGCTCAGATATTCAGAATTCAGTGGGTGGTGGCAGCAAGAAAGAATTAGTGAACGCTGGGGAATTTGCTGCTCTTTTTCAAGGGTAGAAGTCAGGCTTGGGGGGGGCTGGAAGTAAACTCAGTATGACAGTGCCCCATGTCCCAAGGTCCCTTGAGCTGACGAAAAATCCCTACTCTTGCTAGGAAGGCAGGTGCAATGGTGGCTGGCGGGTGAATGGGCAGGTCTGCCCAGAAGTTTGTTGTTAACCACATTGTGTTATTTTAACAGAACTTTGGACTGGCTTTGGTAAATGTCACAAGATTTTTTCTTTTTCTTTTTGGAGACATGGACATCCTGTTTAAGTACAATGAAAAGGTGTTTGTATAAAATATTAGAGTGTATTTAAAGTCTCATTCACCCTCCTCTAGCTCATAGTAATGGCCAGATAAAATAAACCTTTTGTAAGCATGTACATACTGTGAAATCTTCATGAGCAAAAAATGAATGGTGTGACTTAGTCTTTGATGGGGAGAGAGAGAGAGAATATTGGAGCATCTTTAAAGGATGTTTATGAGGTCTTCCACACAGATTAGTCAGAAACCATCAGGCAATTGCCCATTGCAATCTCCTTTTAATAAGTCTAGCATAGAAATGCTTGGTATCATAGAGTTGGGTAGGGACAATTTATAGGCCTTCTAATCAAAGCCGCTACTTGCTACAGATATACCTCCATTACTGAAGTGCTATCAGAGACAGGATTAACATGGAAAGAACAGGGATAGGCTCCTGTACCATATAAAAGAAGAGCCATTCAGCATGTTTCAGCTAACAAAACTTACCATATGTACATGTGAAATGAAAGAACCAGGTCATGTATGACTCACAATGCTATTTCGTGCATTCAGGTGGTTTCCAGCTTATGGCAACCCTAACACAAACCTTTCACAGGGGCCCTTTTCACATTAGTATTCTCGCGCGAGCGGGGGAGGGCGGCTCGCGCATGAAGCCTTCTCCGGGAGGCTGCTGCTTCCCCCTCCTTCCTTCCGCAGGCGAAGGAAGGAGCGGTGAAGCGGCAGCCTCCCGGAGGCGGAAGCGGCTCGTGCATCCGTCCATTCCCCCCCGCACACGCGAGAAAGGAGCCTGTCCCCTCCATCCCCCCCGCACGCGCGAGAAAGGTGCTCCTCCCGTCCGCCCCCCCGCGCGCGCGCGAAGCAGGACGTGTCGCACGAGCGCCCCACCCCATCCCTTCCTTCCGCAGGGGCGGAGGGAAGGAAGCGCGACCCCGCTGGCTCCCGGACGCTCCGCACAAAAGGTAAGTGCGCGCGGGCGCCAGGAGCATTGCGCGAGCGCGGGTGATTTTCGCTTGGAAGCGAAAATCAAAAAACCCGTGCTCGCGCCGCTTCAGCCCCGTGAGCCCGGTGGAAGTGGGAGTGCGTCGTGCGGAGCGACGCTCCCACTCCCGCTAGGCTCACGGGGCTGTCGTGCGAGAAAAGGCCTGTGCGAAAAGGGCCAAGGTTTTGTTAGCAAGATTTGTTCAAAGGGAGTTTGTCATTGCCGTCTGCTCACATGAGTAAACAAAAATATTGAGAACCTTCTAGAGACCCACTTGAAAGCTTCTTCCAAAATGCATCCAGGGATGACTTTTTCTTTCATCCTTCTCCTTGTCTCTTGTCTCCATTTTGGTGGCCAGACTTCTGATACAAATTTTATTAACATTTTCCAAAAGAGCACTAAAAATACCACACACACACACATATACACACATATAGAAGAAACAGGAAAACCTCCTGCATCTAAGCAAACATAAAAGCATATGAATTAGAAATTAAAATGTAGAAGGAAGGAAGGAAGGAAGGAAGGAAGGAAGGAAGGAAGGAAGGAAGGAAGGAAAGCAGGCAGGCAGGCAGGCAGACAGGTAGGGGGAAGGAAAGCGAACAGAAAAGGAATCGATTTTATTTCAGACGGAATATAGCTTACCACTTGATTCAAGCTTCTCAAAAAAGAATGTCTGAACTTCTCATCTTCTGCCTCCCCCAAATCATACTTTGTAAAAGAGAATATAGATATAGATATAGAGAGAGTTAACATCTATTAAATTCTATTATAACATACTTGCATAATAAAGAACATTGCATAGTAAATAACATTGAGATTGCTAGGTAACCCCACTGGTTCTATTTCTTTTTTATAAATACTACTAATTGAATTCATTACTTATCTTTTTTCACGAGTTAATAATATAAATCTATTACATATTTAATAACACATCTGTCTCCAAATATAGGCACAATCCAATAGTATTATCCAAAATGCAACCATATCATTATAGGCACAATCCAGTGGCATTATCCAAAGTCTGTAACTATGTATTCACTGATTATATATCAATACCATTTTATGTTCTTATGGAATCATAGACTCATAGAAATGTAGAGCTGGAAGAGACCACAGGGGCCATCCAGTCCAACCCCCTGCCATGCAGAAACACCCTCAAAGCACTCCCAACAGATTGCCATCCAGCCTCTGCTTAAAAACCTCCAAAGAAGGAAACTCCACTACACTCCGAGATAGCACATTCCACTGCCGGACAGCCCTGACTGTCAGGAAGTTCTTCCTGAGGTTCAGGTGGAATCTCCTTTCCTGCAGCTTGAATCCATTGCTCTTTGTCCTGGTCTCTGGAACAGCAGAAAACAAGCCCTCTCCCTCCTCTACATGGCGTCCCTTCAAATATTTAAACATGGCTATCATGTCCCCTCTTAACCTTCTCTTCTGCAGACTATACCCAGCTCTCTAAGTCTGTCCTCATAAGGCATGACTTCCAGACCCCTCACCATTTTGGTCACCCTCCTCTGGACTTGTTCCAGCTTGACCATGTCCTTCTTAAATTGGAGTGCCCAGAACTGGACATAGTATTCAAGATTAGGTCGAACCAAAGCAGAGTAGAGTGGTACCAGTACCTCCCTTGATCTAGACACCATACTCCTATTGATGCAGCTGAGAATTGCATTGGCTTTCTTGGCAGCCGCATCACACTGCCGACTCATGTTCAGCTTGTGGTCTCTTAAAACTCCTAGATCCCTTTCACACATACTGCTATCCAGTCACGTGTCCCCCATCCTATATTTCTAAAAGTTCTAAAAGCTATTACAGAATTCATAAACCAATTCATTTGTCATCCTAAAACTGTGACCATATTAATCTAGTTTGGCCAAATCTTTGTCTTGAATTTAACTCCCCACTTCCCACAAATGTATCCTTTCCCTGACTGCTTCTCATGTAACATTTTAAATACACTATCCTGAGACAGTAGGGTCATTTTAACCATCTTTCCACCTCCCTCAAATTCACACAGCAAATCAGTTCTCACACATGACTCCACAAAATCACAGTCTTGGAACAACATTCTTGTTTTTAACATCTTTCTCATCCCTCACTCAGTCATGTAAACAGGCTCAACTTGGCTTCATTCAGTTTGCTTACAGGTCCCAAGTGGATTCATCACCCACTTCTCCCTTTTGGGGGTTTAATCCCACTTTCACAAGCCAAAACTTCTTGATCATAAATCTTCTCTGTTGGTGAAACTGTCCATGAATTCTGCTGTTGCTTATGGTTGTCTTGCCATCTGATTTTCATCTTGTATTGCTTTCCATGTCCAGTTTTATATCTTTCTCTTTTTCTGTATCTTTTGCATTTCTTCCTATTGTCTCTCATTTCAGACCCTTGAACTCTTGCCTTATGATATCGATTGTGCTCTTAAATTCTCTGCACATTCCCTCCATTGTCCATTGTAGAACATCCTCTACCTGTTTCAGGAAAGGTTCCATTTTTCACTTATTCCAGCAGTTAAGCATTCACTTCTTTGAAGTCTAGCTAGAGGCAGCCAGGAAAGCAACACCAACTGATAATGTTTGTACTTTCTCATGCTATGGTTTCTTTATTGAGATCCAATGCCTTTTTGCAAGTAAAATGCAATTCAGTCTATTCACAAAGTATATGCAGCTAAGTTCTAAATTTAGTTTTTCTCTTTTTAAAATGTCACCATGACTGTCTCCCCCTCAGTTTTAAATTCTACTCTCTTGGTCTTATGGGGCAAAGAGACTTACTCAGCTCTTGATTGCAGAAAGAAGGCAGTTGCAAAAAGGCTCCTCTGATACTTCTTAATCAGAAAGGTACTTCACTTTGATGACTTCCAAGCTTAATTAAACGTTTTTTGCAAAAAACCCCCAACAAGCCAGGTTGCCAGAATAGGGCTGTCAGATCTCTCAATTTAAACCACAGCTTTTCACAGTAAATGCACAATGCTACTCTCTTGGTCTTTCCCATTCACAATATGTTTACTAAAAAGTAAATGCATATAATGGGAATTCTGGGTCAAAATGGGTAATCCTCTTCTCCCCCTTTAATGTGTGTGTGGGGGTTAAAACTCCAGCTAGAGGTCCCTCTGGCTGGCACTTTACTGTGAAAGCTCTCCTCACTGAGGAACTGAGGAGCAAGAAGTTGTCTACCAAGCCAGCCCACCAGAAGTCAAATTAACTTACAAATCTTTGCTTTTTAAAATACTGGGAGTAACTGTTGAGGCTTATCTGCTCTCTCCTCTTCTTTACAATTCTTATAGTTTCCCGTTTTTTATAATTTACACATGTTCAGTGAGGGATTTGAGAGCTGTAGTTTATCAATGGTAGATAGGCAAACGCAGCTAGAGCAGGATCAGCTAGAGCAGAATCACATTCTTTCCCAGACACACTGCTGAAAACTGACACTGCAAGTCTATGTTTCTCCAGAACTCCTTCGCCATTCTGCCAAAGCTGATCTGCTAAAAAAACCCCTTCCAGCTAGACAGAGGATAAGGAAGCAAAGAAAGGGTCCAGGTGGGCATGAAAAGACTTGTAAAAGGGAACTTTAGCCAGAGGCTTAACTGAGCTATGCTTGAAGTCCTAAAGCTTTCCCAAGAGGTGGCTGTCCAACCTTTGCTTGAAGACCTCCAAGCAATTGATAACCTTTCCCTAGACTGGTAATTGGTCTTAGGCCTTTTCGGCGCTTTGTTTTTGCAACGGGGCAGAGCATCCTCCAGTGAGGACATTTGCACTTGGGGGCGGACTGGGTCCGGACTACTTTCTGTAGTTTCAGACTTCAGTCTGCTCCGGAACGACCAGAAGTGGTTGCTCACCGTGCTATTGAAAGACTGCTTAAAACAGGTCTTTCAACAGCGCGGCGCGCCCCACTCCGTGGCTGCGCTCCAGCATAGATTTGCAGGCTCAAACCAGCGCAAGCCTGCAGATCTTCCGGGGGCAGGCTTTAGGCTGGTGAGTTTCACCGGTTCGTGGAGAGCTTCCACCAACCGGAAGCCACCGTTTTCATCCCCGGAGCAGTGTGTAGCGCTACCACACACTGCTCCAGAACAGCCTGGATCTTCCAAGGGAGCATGCCAGTCCGGTAAGCAACGGAATAGGGCATTTTCTTCACCAAGTGCGAAAAAGCCCTCAATCTCAAGTTTCTCCTAACATTCATCCAAAATCTACCCTTATGTTATTTAAGATAATTAGATCTTGACCTTTCTTCTTGAGTGGCAGAACAAGTCTTTGCTCTCTTGTGTGTGATAGTTCCTCAGGTATTTGAAAAATCTTATTGGTTCTCCTCTAATGTGTCTGCTTTTCTCCAAGCTGAAGGCATGCAACCCTTTAACTCATGACACTTGAATTGCAGTGTCCAGAACAGGTTTGAGTAGCACCAAGTAAAGCAGGACTATTACTGCTGGTGAAACTGGTTCTACTAATACAGACTAAAATTGCATCACTTTTGTTTTTACAGCTTCATTGAATTGCTAAATTGTGTTCACCTTCTGATAAAATACAGCCTCAAGATTGTTGTCACACATATGAATTGCTAAGTCAATCAGGTATCTCCATTCCCTACCTCGGTATTTGATCTCTCCCAACTGATCATCTTTGGTGTGTTGAATTTCATTGTGTTAATCTGGGCCTGGTTTCCCATTTGTTGCTGATTTTGAATTTTATTCCTGAAGTGTTAGTAGTTCATCCTAGTTTTGTGTCACTTGCAAATTTGATAATGGTTTCTTCTACCACTTTAGTTCATTTGCTGGATAATGGGAATGGAGGAGAGAGTAAAGCCCATAAATCCTAAGGACTTCATTTGAAAATTGATGAAGAGTCATAGAATCTTAGAACTGGAAGGGGCTACAGGTGCCATCTAACCCAATCCTCTGCCATGCGGGAATACACAAGCAAAGCACTCCTAAAAAACATCCATCCAACTTCTATTTAAAGACCTCCAGAAACCTTCTGAGGTTTCTATTGCACTGTTGAACAGCTCTTTTCTTGTAATTTGAATCCATTGATTAGTTCCTGAAGCAGCAGAAAACAAAATTGCCCCATCTTCTACATGGTATCTCTTCAGATATCTAAAGATGATTATCATGTCCCTTCTCAGTCTTCTCTTCTCCAAACTAAACATGCCCAGCTCTCAAAGTCATTCCTCATAAAATTTGGGTTCCAGACCTTTGATCAACCTGGTGGCTCAATTCTGAACACATTGCAGCTTGTCGATATTCTTTTTGAATCATAGTGCCTAGAAGTGGGCATGGTATTTCGGGTGAGTTCTGACCAAATTAGGATAGAGTGTCACTACTACTTCCCTTGAATGGGACACTCCTGTGAATGAAGGCCAAGAATTGCACTGGCTTTTTCTACTGCTGCACCATACTATTCACTCATGTTTAGCTTGTGGTCTACTAAGACCCTTGGTATTTTTCACCTGTACTGCTTTCGAGACAAGTGTCATCCATCCTTTTTTGGTACATTTCATTTTTTCTTGCCTAGATGTATACCTACCTTTTTTCCCTGTTGAAATTCATTTTGTTAGTTTTTAGACCAGATCTCCAATCTGTCAAGACCATTTTGAATTTTGTTCCTATCTTCCATCTTATTAACCAGCCCACTAATTTGCTGTCATCTGAAAATTGGACAAACATGTCTTCTGTTCTGTCACCAAAATCATTTATAAAGTTGTTAATGCAAGCCCAGGATAGAACCTGAGGAACCCCACTTGTCACTTCTCTCCACGATGAAGAGCAACTATTGTTGAGCACTCTCTGGGTTCAGTCTGCCAACCAATTAGAGATCCTCCTAAATGTTTTGTATCTAGCCCATAGCTCACCAGCTTGCCTGTAAGAATATCACTGAGGACTCTGTCCAAAGCCTTACTGAAATCAAGACATACTACATCCATAGCATTCCTTGATCTACCAGGCTTGTAACTATCAAAAAAGAGATAAGATCAGTATGACATGCCTAGTTTTTGAGAAACCTGTGCTCGCTGTTAGTAACCACAGTGTTCCTTTCTAACTGTGCAGAAGCTGAATGTTAAATGATCTGTTCTAGAACCTTTCTTGGTATAGACATCTAACTGACTGGTTAGTAATTGCTCAGCTCTGGGGAGAACATTTGCCCTCCTCCAATCTGCTGAGACCTCTCCTGTCCTCCAGGAGTTCTCAAAGATTATTGACAGTGGCTCTGAGATTACTTTTGGTACTCTTGGATGCAGTTCATCCAAGACTTGAATGGAGATTTGAATTCATTTAGAGTACTAGATATTCCTTTACTACCTCTTTACTTATTGTCAGCTGTAATCCTCTTAATGCATGATTAATTCTTTTTTCACCAGTTAGAGAATGGTTTTCCTTTTGAGAGAAGACTGAGACAAATAAGGTATTAAACAATTCGACCTACTTTCTGTCCCTTGTTAGCATTTCACCATGGACTCTACATAGTACCCCTACCATTCCCTTGTTCTTCCTCTTGCTCCAGATGTAGCCAAACCTCTCCTTTTTATTATTTTTAACTTCTCTAGTGTGCCTCAGCTCATTCTGAACTTTGCCTTTTCTGACTTTTTTCCTATAAGTATTGGCTATTCATTTGTATTTATCTTTGGTTGTTTCCCCTTCTTCCAGTTCTTATACAGGGCTCTTTTAAATCTCAGCTAATCTGAAAGTTCTTTGAACATCTATGCTAGTTTCTTTAGACACCTCCCACTTTTTTCGTCACTGGAATTGTTCACAGTTGTGCCTTCAGTATCTGCCTTTAATAAAGTTCTGTGCACCATTGACTCCCTTTGAGCATTTCTGACCATGGGATTTCACCCAGTTCTTCCATAAGCTTATTGAAATCAGCTTTCTTAAACTCCAGAGTTTGCAGTTAACTACATTTGGCTTCCCCTTTTCTTTATACAACAAATTCCAAGAGGACATGGACATCTGACCCAAGGACCTCATTGTGTCCACATCGTAAAACTAGTTCACTTTTGATGAGTCCAGTTTGAAAACTGTTTTCCAACCCACTCTGAATCCAGCGGACAATGCTATTGTTTAGCATGTAACCAGTTTGCTAACCAAAATTAAAAGAGGTGCCTTGTCAAATGCTTTCCTGAAATCAAGATAAATTACATCTCCAGCATTGCCACAACTTAAGCTTTTCTGAAATCAAGATAAATTACATCCACAGCACCTTCAGAATCCACAAAACTAGTGACCTAAGTTTTTTTAAAAATAAAAAGAGTCAGGTTTACTCTGGACAAATCAAGATGCTTACAAATGAACTCCTTTTTAATAAAAGTTCCAAAGTCATCCTTGCTATCAAAGTCAGACCTGACTGGTTTGGACTGGACTCGATTTTACCCCCCTTTGTAAATGGGGACAGTCCTGTGGCCAATTCTCTTGGTTTTCTCAGAAATGACAGTGCATTGCATCCCAACAAATTTGTGAAATCTCAGATACGAACAGAGTTTTTGAAGAAAAAGTTACCCACTGGGCTTAAAAATGTTGATTGGTACATAACCACAGAGTCACAAATCTTGCATTTGATGAGTGTGAGCTTTCATGTTATATCGATCCTGACATTCAGCAGTAAATCTCCCAAGATGTAATATGTCAACAGCCAGACCTCTGATACCAACAGAAATAACTAAGCCTTAAATGCAGGCAATAAGATTTCCTTCTGTGTTTCACTATCTTGGTGCAGCATTTTCCTCCCAGATAATCTGGAAGTGGGAGATCTTTCTGGATCTTTTTAGACAATTGGAGTCAATCAAAATATTTGCATTTTAAGATTTATTCATTTCAATTCCCATTTAAAATGTGTACTCCATCATTTATTCCACTACCTTGGAAGTCCATTTTGCTGGACAATTCATTTATACCCTGCACCAAATGCAGGATCCATTCATTGCTTTCTGCATCTGGAGTGTGATTTCCTACATACATAAGCCTCCTCTATGCATGGAGGCTGGTTATGTGAGTTGAAACCCTGATTTCACATTCAAATTAATGGATTGATAGAGTTCATTGGAAGATTTCAGATTTGTTCTGAATACATCAGATTTCAGAACGCATCTTAAAATATATTATTAGAGACATCAGATTCAAAAATGACACATCTTTTGTACATCAGATTTAAGACATGCAGTAGCATCCTTGTAGATCCTATGTAGAAACTGACCCATCACAATAAATTGCTTAGGGCCTTTCTGCACTACACTATTATTCCCACTATTATTCCTGTGGAATTCTGGGATTTGTAGAGGCCAAAGAGCTCTCTGGCTGAGAATTCTAAATGCCCCTCCCTCAACTGCAAGTCCCAAGATTCCACAGGATGTTGAAAGTGGAATACTAGCACTATAACAGTGTAGTGCGAAAAGACCCTTAGTCTCAGAAGTCCTAATTTTGAGCTCTAGAACAATAATACTTGGCAGGTTAACAGTGCAATATTCAGTTTTTGTTTTAAAAAATGAAAACAAAATTATGAAAGGAAAGCACTAACTTGGCATCCTTTATTTTTGATAACTCCAGAGCACAGCATTTCCTTCTAGCCTTTCATTTCAATCTCCTCCATCAGGAGAGCCAAAATCTGTGGCCATTTGTGTGGGAAACTTGGCGAGAGTGAGATGCAGAAGCCAAGCTACGGAATGTGATTTTCCAGCAGCAGCAGCATCTGGGCCCTGGTTAACTTCCTGACTGATATCCTGCAGGAGACAAGAAGCCAACCACAATAAATGCAGAAAGTAGTGGGAAAGAGGCTTGAATCTTGGACACAGCATATATATCTTTAAAAATAGCAAGGCAAATCCAAAACATATTGCCAAACTGCATGCAACTTCAAAACTCTGCTGGAAAATGCATCTTCCTGTAGATTTGCCATGTGGACTATGCCCTAGTTAATGTTTGAACCAGTTCCAGCAACCCAGCCAAAGACTATAGCTTCATTCAAGAAATAGTTCGGCAACTTCAGAACTCCAGGCTCATCCAGATGGATCAAGTGTGTCACTCTAATGGTGAGTTTCTGTGCTGTACATTCCACATTTTTCAAGATCCATGCAATTTTTTGCTATCACAAGATTTTTTTTCAGACATCTTCTCCTCATTTTCTGAACTTTTAAATTCTTACTAGAAAAACAACTTCTCAGTTCCCTCCCCGCCCCTTGATATTTTCTGTGCCAATCAACTAGTATGGCTCATATAGATGGGTACATTCGGTTCTTGTGGATGCTGTGCTTCTTGTTGAATTAGCTTCTCAGGGCTCTAGCCCCTCTTATGGAAGGATGGAGACTGTCTCAGTTAAGAGGCAGTCTCTTTTACCAGAGTTTGCAGGGAAATGCACTGAATCTCTGGCATATCGTTTTGAAATGAACTTCAGTAAATACAAGGCAAACAGGCAGCAGTTAAGTTACATAGCTGAAAAGTTTACTGTCAGCATTTAAACATGTATTTGGGTTGCTTAAAATTAAGAGAAAGTTTCAGGGGAAAAAAGAAAAGAAAAAAAAAGAGCTCATGAGAGCTCTAAGTATCCACACAGGAAGAGAGAAGTAGAAAGTAAGAGAAGGAGGAGCAGGAAGAGCCTTCCTTCCTTCAAGTCAGTTCCAAAATCTAGGTTTTCATTTGATTTCATTTCTGTTGAGCATACAGCTTCCGTACTGATTAATTGAAGTACCAGTGTCTTAACCACCAGGGCCCTGCTGCACTATTGATTGACTCCATTTCTCTTCCAGAGCTAGATTAAGGTATTTTGCTAGCACTATGCCCTTACCACACTTGTAGCCAGCAGAATAGTTTAGGGGATATAGGTGACAACTGAATCTTTCAAAATGGAAGGATGGCCAAAGGGCTCCGAAGGAACAGCCAGATATCTATGGCTGCTGCCCCCCACCCCTGACAAGTGATGTGGTTTCCTCATTTGCCTAATGGTAGAACCAACTCAGGTGCCTTCTCTGATTTCCTACATATTACTTGTTTGAAAAATTACTAGCCACATATTAAATAATTGAATAACCAATAATATACACACACACAGGGTCTTCACAGTTGAAAACTACTAACCTCTGTGTATCTTACTATGAGTTGTTATGTGTTTGCTCAGCAGGCATCTTATTCTATAGATATAGCTTTCTTCATGTTTTGTTCAGGGGTCTAAATTTAAAGAAATAAAATATATTATTTCTTGTGTGTGACAGACTCACCTTGCAGTAGCAGGGAAATGTCTGTCTGTTTTTAGCAGGCATTTTAATTCTTATTTTTTATCTCCTATTATATACATTGCTGTTTTTTGTGCTCATGTTATTTTTATCCTCATGTTTTTTCTGTTGTTCTTTGCTGCTGATATTGTTATGTGTACATGTTAATTTGTATGAGATCATTTCATTACTTTTTCTTAGCTTTTTTGAAAGCTGCTCCTGAAAGGTACAGAAAAAGTCTTTTAAATAAATAAATAAATACATACATACATACTAAGAGAAGGGGCTGCATGGACAAACCCCCCCATGATCATGTAAGTAGCTTTTCTTTTATTGTGTATATTTAACTGCATGATCCTTTTTTAAATATTCACTGCATTGCATGGGAATGGAATAATGGCTACAGTGTAGTATTCTGAAAGGCTCTGGAAGTCCATTCATGGTCCATGCAAACATTTTAATATTGCTTGATACTTATTCTTTCTCCTTAGAGTAAAAGAGAATGGCCTAGCTGGACCAGGAGACACTGTAAAAGTTTAAATAATTAAAGATAATGTGTGCATGTTTTCTGTTAAAAAGCTTTTCTTTGAAAAGGTCCATGGTGGTGCTGTTGGATGTTATGCTATGTTATTTATCTGAGGAAGTATCAACAAGTTAATGGAGAACATGACTATATTCCTGGTGACTAACAGAGCTGTTTTAATCCCCTGTGGTTAGCTTGATGTGGAAATTCCCCTCTGCTGGTGAAGAAGAGCTCCAGCATTCATGGACAGATGTCTGAAGATTTCTTCACCTGTTAAATCTATCATGACTAGGGGGTAGGTTCCAAAATGGAATATTCCTGTGTTAGTACAGAGGCAGGATGGAGGTAACTTTGGACTCAAAGCCTCTTTATTCACTGGAGTGTTTCTGAGACTAGGTTAAGCCTCCACACAAGCTATTAGAACCAAAAGAAGAAAGAATAGGAGACATCAACTGAACCACATGAGGATAGTAAGGAAGAAACGCACTCCCACTTATTCCACACAAGCTGTGTGATGTGATGGTCTTTTGCTTTATTCCACTTCTAATTCTACTTAGTATTGCTCTGTAAGGCCCTTTCCTCACCCTGTGATCATGGGAGTGGCTCTGCTGGGAAGGGAGTGTGACGAGAGAGCTCCCCTCTGTACCGGACCAGCCCCCTGTGGAAAGGAATGTGATAGACACACCCCTTCCTTCCATGGTGCAGCAGGGCACTTTCCCAGGCTGTGCTGGGACAGGAAGCACCACCTTCATGCTTCCTGCCCTTCCGCAGGACCAGTAAGTGTGGGATGGTGGCACAATTGCATGTCATTGACGGGAAAACTCATCAATTATTTAATCCATAATTAAATAATTGGTGCCACCTGGGGACAGGAGAGGAGTGGGACCGTAACAATGGCCCTTTCCACGTGGCATTTTCCATGTGAAAGGGCGCCTGGAGCATCACACGATTGTGAGGAGCGATCTGCATGACACACCACAATCGCGTGATGCTCCAGGGGCCAGCAGGCACCGATCGCACACCTTTTCATTTTCAGCTAGAAGCCGAAAATGGTGCACGATCACGTATTGCTCCTGGGCCCCATGTGCACTTACCTGGTGTGCGGAGCCTCCGGAGCTGCGCTGGTCATGCTTTCTGCCCCAGTGCAGCCTGGGAAACTCCCAAGTTGCACTGCAGAAGGAAGAGGCGGGACTCTCACATGAGCAGGCAGCTTGTGTGGAGCTGAACCAACAGGAACACGAAAACCTCTCACTGGAGGCTGCTCGCGTGATCCCTGCACCCCAGTGCCAGAAGAAGATAAGGTGTGGAAAGGGCAAATGTCATGCAGAAGCATCATCGCAGTTTTGCTCCTCTCCCATCCCCAGGGATGGGAGGACACTGCGGAAAGGGCCTAAGAGTGTGGTATTACATGCACTTACCTGAGAGTAAGTTCCATTAAACTCAATTGGACCTACTTTGGAATAGATAACAGGTCACATTACATAATATATGTTATCCATTATTTTAGGAAAGTGAAATGTGCTTGGTCCTTAATGTAAATTACTGTAAGTTCCTATTGGCCTTGGTCAAAAGGAATTTGGTGATATTTAAGACTCAGATTGAGTCATGCAGATTTCAGTAAGATGCACAGATGACATTCCCCTTGCTTTGAATCTATATTTATACTTACAACAGAGTCTTCTTATCTGAATTGCATTAGAAGTGCTACTTTCACTTAGCAACAGTTGATAGGATGAACAGCTATGTGAAAAAGCTTACAGGGAAATACATATCCTAGGAATGAAAATGACCCAAGGTTTATGTTTAAGTGGCAGGGATAGGATATCATAAGTACAGATTTATTAACATTGGCAGATATGTTAAAATCACGTACTTCATTGTCAAGATAGTTTGAATACAAGAAAGTAAAATGACAAAGTTCCAAAGTGATGATTATTTTTTGATATATTCTGTATGATTTGTTTGGTCTTGCTCTGAATAGAGACAAATTTATATATTTTAGTCTACTAAAGTGTACATTATCCCAGATAATGTCATCTTCCTGAGTTTATTTGTATGATCTTGCCAGGCATATTTGCTTTTGTGTCTTGGGTAAAAATTCCCCCTCTATTTAACAACAGCCCCATCCAATACAACACAATACCTATGTAAAAATTATTCAGTTAGATTTTTCTTCTTATACCAACAGAATTTTATACCTAATTTTCCACACAATGATCCCAATTTATTCCAAGAGCAGCCTCAAACCGGAAGTATTACTGTTAGACCTGTGTGATTTGCCCCATCAAGTAGAAAAGGGAACATGAGAGATCTGATTTTAACTACAAATCAAGGGTTGCAGTTGGGGCTGGTCCAAGACATTTTGCTGCAGAGCAGTAAATGGTACCACCTACCCATCCAAGTCATAGTGTAGTTGTTACCCTGTGTTTTGGAGGGTCCCGGGAGGGGCTCCCAGATTGCCAAATAAAATATCAAATTGGGGAAATTAACTGGAACACTCTTTTAGCTAGCGAGAGGCAGGGTAAGTTTGCAAGGATCTTTAAACCCAATGTATACAGTGGTGGGTCAGAGAGAGGCTAGACAAGGTTTCCATATAACAGACAATTCTTTATTAGAAACAAAAACATGAAAGAAAAAACATAAACTAACTAGCTGAGAAATAGAAACGAAGATTTGTCTGGGGAAAGGCAATACGACCTGTCTTGTAGTCCTGGAGAGAAGTGGGCATCCGGGAAAGAAAGCTCAGTGTGGGGAACTGAGGGGAGTTCCTTAGACAACCAGCAGCAAGGTGGGATGGAAGTCCAAAGTAGTCCGAAGACTGTTTGGAAACGTGGGGTTTTCATAGGGGAGTTTGTGCCTACTGTCTATGGCAAACCAGGGGAGAACAAAAGGAGTTCTGGCGCTGGACAAATGATTTGGAATGGTCAAGTTTAACATGATTGGATTTGCGTTTGAAGACAATAGCGTGGCCGGGACGTTGATGGCCCAACATAAAAGAGTAGCTCGACTGAGAGTCATGCGGCTATTGTGGAGTTTGCAGCTGAAAGTTCCCTGAAGCTGCAGGCGAGGCTGGGGTTTGATATCAAAATGATATCTGTCAGGGACATGGGCCCGGCTGGGCCTGTCGCTGCCCCTGAGGCCGCTGCCGCTGAGGGGCCTTGTCTGGAGGCCGACGCGGCCGACGGCTCGGGCCTGGTGGCCATGGGAGAGGCTGCCGGGCCTAGAGCCACCTACCTAGAGGCTGCAGGCCCCGGGCCTGCTCCTGGGGCTCCGCCCACTTGCGGCCCCGATCCGCAGAAGGCCTGGGAGTCTGCCTGCGGTCCCGATCCAGAGGAGGCGACGGGCAGAGAGCTTGCAGCTGTGAGGCACAGCCCAGCTGCGAGCCCTCAGCCACATGGCCACGCCTGATTGGTCGGCCCTCAGCCACATGGCCACGTCTGATTGGTCGGCCCTCAGCCACATGGCCACGCCTGATTGGTCGGTGCCTGACTTGGAGGGCTATTTGAGGCAGGCGCCGGGCTGTGGAAGGCACGGAGCAACAATTGTCGGTCAACTGTGGTCCTGCCGTCCATGCCTTGTTCCTGCCCTCGCCTGAAACCAGTCCTCCTGTTCGCCTTAGTGTAGTAACCTGCCCTATGTACTTTAACAGCCTGTGTTTATTTCTTTTAAGACTGCATTAAAGCCCTGCAGCTCTAACCAGCTCCCCTGCCTCTGCTTGACCACCGCCTGGCACTGACAATATCTGGGGGTCCTCACCCAGGATGCCATACTGGAAGTAACATAGTGTATAGCAAACAGAACCATCCAAGTTGTTCTGGTACCTGAAGCTGAAAATGTAGCAAGCAGCTCTCACTGGTAGTGAAAACACCATGTCAGTGTGTTAAATAATAACATTTGTTGCCCTTTCATGACACACAAAGTCACCTCATTCTGCCTAATGACAGGGCCAGCCCTGCTGTAGCCAATGTTCTGAGTGGTTCATTCTCTCAGTCCAACAGTACTGGAAATTTAGCAGTCACAGAGAAGGAAGAGTTCATTGGAGCTTACTCATATGTTACTTTTCATGCAATCACTCTAAAGTTTGTTTATCCTTTTGTGCTGCATTGTGCCTTCTTGAGGAGCAAAATGGAGGAGCTGCTGATGGGCCCTTCCAGAACAGAATCTGTCTCATCTAAGAGTTGGGGCCAGAAGAACTGCATCCCAAAGTACAAAAAAAATGTGCTGATGTACTGTGGGTTGTTGTGGGTTTTTCAGGCTACGAGGCTGTGTTCTAGTAGTATTTGCTCCTGACGTTTCGCCTCTATCTGTGGCTGGCATCTTCAGAGGATCTGGAGATGCAGAGGTGGAGTGTATATATATACTTGTGTGATCCCCGGGTGGGAGGGATTTGCATTTGTGATGCATTAGTGATGCAGCTGGCCTGTGAGATAGTCCATTGTTGAGTGGACTAGACCCCAGGGTTGCGTTGTTAGTCAGGGGATATGCATAACAGTAGAGTGGATTGGGAATGCAGGTGAGCTGGATTCATCCAAGGGGAATGAATTCCCTTGCCATTGTCTAGTCCTCAGATCTTATTGATATCTTGCAACTACAAACAAGTTATTTATGATTTGCCCTGGTGACAGGCTATTTGTAGCTTTCTCCAGCAGTAGCAGGTCCTTTCAAATGATTTCACTGAAGATTACCATAACTTTTTTGAGGATTGGATTGATTGGAAGAAAGCTCTTTTTCCTTCCTGGGGACCTTTCACACTACACATTCTTTGTCCTATGATTCCACTGTAACTGTCATGGTTCTCTCCTGTGGAAACCTGGGATTTGCAGTTTAGGAAGGGGCATTTAGAATTCTCAGCTGAAGAACTCTAGTACATCACTAAACTAGGATGCCATAGGAAGCTGCCATAGCAGTTAAAGTGGAATCACAGCAGTATAACTGTGTAAAGTGAGAGGGCCCTTGCAAAGAGTATCGGCTGGCTGAAAGACCTTATTCTGTGCACAGTTACATGGAGGTAAGGTCAATTGAACACAATGGAACTTACTTCTGAGTTAACTTTTGATCTGTAGCAACCTGTTGCTTGGTCTTCCCTGGTGCATACTTTGTTTATGGTAAGTTTTCACCGCAAATGGAGAACCATGCAAGATTTCTCAGGTTCTGTAACAAAGCAGTGTTATATATTGTTCTTTGGATGTTGTTGGACTCCAACTCCCAGCAGCCCTAGCCAATATAGCCAATGGTGAGGGATGGTGGGAGTTGCAGTCTGACAATATGTGTGGAGTTACATGGTTCCCCATCTCTGCTTCATGATAATACCCAACTCGATGTATTTGTATAACAGTTTCATGAGTATTTTCTATGAACTAGAACAGTTTAGTCCTTTAAAGCTAACTCCTTTTGCCCCCTCCCTTTCATGAAGGATCCTCAATGCACTGCACTGCCATTCACTCATGTATACTGCAGATATCAAATTCTAGTTTATCAGCATGATAGGAGAAGCCAGTAACAGCATCATGAGGCTGCTACATCCCGCATTATTCCTGCGAAAGAGGAATGAGTTGTTCTGTCGCTCCTTCTGTTTCAAGCTTGAAGTGAATGTTGAGGTAAAGATGCAGACATGGCTTTCAGCCTGCTCTGCTTGCCCAGAAAGCCCCATTCTGATGGAAAAGGACATAAGCAGAGCTTGGAAAAGGTGCTTTTGGGAGGACATTACATTTGCTTTCCACCACTCCTAGAATCAGCTCGTCAGCATGGTGAGTTGTAGACCTTAAAAAAAAAAGGTTTTCCAAGTTGTGGGCATTAAGTACCCATATTTGTGGGCGTATAAGATGCATCCATGTATAAGACGCATCCCTGGCACTGGCAAATACACTGGCAAATACTATTTGCCGGCATATAAGACACACTGGTGTATAAGACGCATCCCATTTTCAAACAGTATTTTTTTGGGGAAAATGTGAGTCTTATACGCCAGCAAATACAGTAATGATGGTGGGCAGCTGCATCACTGGATCATAATCTGAGCCATCCAAGCAGCCACCAGATCCCATCTGATCTTGAAATCTAAGCAGGGGCAGCCCTGATTAGAACTTGGATGGGAGACAGCCAATGAATACCAGGAGCTATAGGCTCTATTTCAGAGGAAGAAACTGGCAAAACCACCTCTGAGTATTTCTTATCTAAGAGAACCATATGAAATTCATGGGGTCACCATAAGTTGCCAGATGACTTGAAGGCACATGCACAAGTGCAGAGTTTGTTGCTGACCCCATCCCACATCAAGAGTGAATAGCAATGCATCCACTGGATCTTCTATGAGACTGCCTGCATTGTACTATTGATCTAGAATTGGATCCCTTAACTCACAGCCCTGGGTGTTCAGCAGTGCAGCAGCAGTGTTCCAGACCATATGGGGATAGACAATTATAGTAGAACATTTGGTAGATCTTTTTAAAATAACAGTTAAAAGCCACTCCATAGAAAATACAGTGAAAGCTACAGAAACTCCTGAGCTACACCAGCTTGCAGGATGCAACGTGGGTGTGTATGTCTCTGCACAATTACTAGGCAACAGCCTCTTCTCTTGCTTACTGTCTGCTAATCTATGTTTGATCCTTTATCCTACCAAAAAAGCCAATTTTACTCATTGTTGACAGCACAAAAATCTTTATCAGTCTTTGGATTTTGACTCAGTAGGAAAATAATTTTCCCTTTTCTCTCAAGGCAAAAAGTCAGTGAAAGGTGATGGGAAATGAATGACACTCCTGTTCTGCCTGCCTTTCATCATTCTCATTCCCTTTTCTGATGAACCTGGAACCTGAAAAGTAAAAGTAATAAAGAGCAAACTGCTGCAAATGTCTACCCCTGAGTCCAAGGAGGCTTACTCCCAGACAAGTGGGTATGGATAGAATAAATCCTAAGTTACAACTATCATCAACAGACTTTATTTGGTATACTGCCTGAACATCTCTGCAACATGGGTACTGCACAGTTCCACCCTGGGTCAGCATTGTTTAGAATGCCTTCAGCAAGCAGATACACCAGTTTTCTTGGGAATGCTTGAAAACAGATTGGGTTAAGACCAGATGATTATTCACTTCAGAGAAAATACACATAGGATTGCACTGCAGATTCCTTCCTTAAAATTTTACCCTATACCAGGTGCAGGCAACTGTGGCCTGCCAGATGTTGTTGGAGTGCACCTCCCAGCATTCCTTACTGTTGGTTATGCTGGCTTAGGCTGAGATGGAAATTGTAGGCCAACAACACAGGGCGGGCTGTAGTTGTCTATGCCAGCTTTATATTTATGGCTGAGACAAGCACCTTGAAGGCGTGCGTGCATGCGCACACACAAGAACTTCAGAAGCACTCTACCATTTGACAGAATGTGGGAAGTTGATGCTAAGAGAGTATGTGTGTATGTGCCTTCACATCACCTTGTCAATGTATGGTGACCCCCATCAATTTTATAGGGTTTTCTTAGGCAAGTAATATTCAAAGGTGGTTTTTGCCAGTTCCTCCCTCTAAAATGTACCTTACAGCAGCTGGTGTTCATTGGTGGTCTCTCATCCAGTACTAACTATGGTTAACATTGCTTATCTTCCAAGATCAGATGGGATCTGGTTCCTTTAGAGTATTTAGGCTGAAAGGCAGGGCACCAAATGACAGAAAAGTGTTGGAGAACAGAGCTGTGTATGTGTTGCACCTTCCCCTCTCCCTCTCTAACTGAAGCTATCCTCCTGCTCTCAAGTGTGGTGTAGGATGCTGACCTGTTGCCCATGCTGAATATTTGACTGTTAGTCTGTTTAGCTTCTGAATAAATTTGGGTTATCCTTTGCTTCAGGGACCAAAGGATCTGGCTGTCAAAGCCAAATATCTCCGACTGGTACCTTGATCTTCACTAAATAACATAGAAGTAAATCTCTTTGATTTCAGCTTGGGTTCAGTGAATGCACCCAAGTGCATCACTGAAAGCATGCTAACATGAATATAATGTGTAACTCCCTGTTTTGTAGTCTCATTTGTGAATTTTCTGCCTCTTAAGTGGCAGGGTTGAAAAAATCATTTCAGTTTAAAGATGCCAACAATAGCCAGATTCACTGAGGCAGTTACAAATGCGTAACCCAGAGATACACATTTGTAACTGTTTCATACTAATGGTCCCTATGTTTCATTAGTTTAGGGAATACATTGGGACTGTGAAAGTGCCCCAAACTCCAATACTAGGATGCAGCCACTGCAAGCAACAGGAGGGAGTCTTCCCCTGTCAGTCAGTAAGCAGCTGTGAGACATTTCTGTCCTCCCTCCACAAGCAATCTCTTGTGTGCAGAGGAATTGTGACAGGGACCTGCTTCTTCCTATTGCAGTGGAGACTGCTTTCAGAAAGGGGTGGGAAGATCAGTTGACTGCTTCTCAGTTGACAGGAAGAACAGAACCATGTCACTCTCAGTGGCCGCTGCCCGGAAAGTGAGGATTGGGAGGGTAGGGATGGGTGACACTATGTAGCTATGTAACTAAGTTGGTTATCAATTTGTAACTGCCTTAGTGAATTCTGGCCACTATTCCTTGAGGCTGTCAGAACTACCTATGACATATCCATACTCAGACTGAAAACCACTCTTTCTTTCTTTCTTTCTTTCTTTCTTTCTTTCTTTCTTTCTTTCTTTCTTTCTTTCTTTCTTTCTTTCAAAGGCATATTGAATTGTCCTGACTGTTCACATATTTTTTCCTCCATCCCTTGAAAAAGAACCAAATAATTTCCTCTCTTCTTTACACTTTACATCAGTGTATTTCTTTAAGAAATATGAAAGTAGAGATGTAAGGATTCATGCTGTTAGTCTGGCAGTACAGAGACTAACAATAAAAAGGAAGGAAGCATCCTTATAAAAGCCTGTATTGCCATAACTGCTGAAATACTATACTACCAGACAATAAGCAACCAGTAGGTACAAGGCAAGACAATATAGCTACATCCCTTCTATGATGGACAACTTAAGATAAGGTAAAAAGAAGACTAGAATTATTGGGGGAAAAAAAAAATCATAATATTAGGTCATACCAAACTACAGATTATACAACTGACTCATATCATACAATCAAGGTTATAAAGATGGGATACAAACAGTGTTAATCCTTGAACTGTGATTGTGAAGGTCAGGTATAGAATGAGTGAAAATCCTTCTCCAAACTCTTTGACTGTAAAATATACAGGGAAGTTCCTTTATCTTGCAGAGGATATCTAGATTCTGTTTCTTCTCAAATCCTAAAATCTAGCTGATGATTAGGAACAAAGCAATTTCTTTAAAGCTTTGTGGGAGAAAGGGTAGTAAAAGCAGAAATGTTTTTGTAATTTCAATGTACAGGAGAAAGAGATTGCCTTGATCAGTTAAGTAAGTATTTGACCACATTGTAAAAAGCCATTCTAACTAGTTGCAAGCTTTATTTGGTTTATTTTCCAAGATTAGTCATTAATTTGAAGCTAGTCATAATTAGGAAGGCATTTTAATCTGAATGGAAGAACTTTAATTGGTATAAGGGCCAATTTAGAAAATTTTCCCTGGTTATGTTGATCCTGCTGTATTTTGGTAATGGAAAATGAAGATGAAAATGTGGCCTTTCTTTCTGAAAAGTGGTAGCTTCTGTTCACTAAATTGTAAATTCTCATGTTGCCTTTAGTACCTGAGCAAGATACTTATATTGACATTTGGTATCATGCAAACATACAGATCATTCATCAGCTGATAATTAGGGCAGATTGTTACTTAGATAAACATAGGAAAAAGATGTAAACATAGTTCTCTTATTTGCTGAAGGCATTATGGATGAAAACTCTGGAGGCTACAGTTTTTGCTATGCAGAATCCCATGGAGGCAGTGTTTACCCAAATTTCATCTGTCCTGTTTGTTATATTTCAATTCCAGTTTGTCTGAGTGTGTGGGCATGCATAGGCCCTTAAGTTGCCTGCTGACTTATGGTGGCCCTATGAATTCCAAGCTCCACTTTTGAGAATAGGGAAGAGGCAACTGTGGTTCTCAGGCCTTTAAATCTAATGAAGAAACCATGTCTCAAACTATTAATGACTTCATCCTTGATCTGACTACATTTGCAGAAATGCTAGGACCCATAAGCCCTCTCCTTTGAATTGCCAAGAGTCCATGCTGAAAGCAGACTGAAGAGTCAGGTTTATTTAAAATGCTAGCTGGAAAATAGCAAAGCAATTCCAGAATCACTTTGCCTGCATGAATCAAATGTTGTTTGATCCTACTAACAGGTCCAAAACTAAATACATCTGAAAATGATACCCATTCCCTATAGAAATAATGAGATTTAAGGAAACAGACCCAAGTACTCTCTTAGAAGCCTCTTACATATCAGCTTAGTGTTAATTGTTGGTGCCTTGGTGTTTGGTTGCATAAGAGTTCTGGAAAAAGTAGAGGGCACATTGTAAACAAGCCTTTTTGCATTGGTTGTCCCACTTTTTTGGGTTCCAGGGGGAAAAATATTGGAAACACAGTTACAATCTTGTGCCATGATTTCATTTTAGAACTGCAAACTAAAAAAAAGTTTAAAAAACAACCAAATTATATGTCTACATTTATAATCTCTTTAGTTCACACGTACATTCAAAGAACACAGAGTTGCTTGAAAAAATTTCTAACAAATTCTCTTTTCTCCTTAAGTCAACAAAAGAGTCTCAAAGCATTTTAATCTTCCAGAATCTTCTCTCTAACTATCCAACACAAAGAACACATGAGTTCTATCTGAGCATCTGAAGCCAAATGACAAGATAATGCCAACCACAGAAAATTTGTCCTTCCATGTCTCCCTTACATAATAATCAAAATTCCATTAGCTAAATCAATGAGGTAAGTTCCTCAGTCCTCATGGAACAGAAACCCTGTTTCTCTCTAACTCCCTCAACTCCCTCTCATAAACAAACTTTTCAAGTACAGCCCTTTCCTTTAGGATTCTCCCTCCCAATAAACTGATAAGCCCATACACATTATATATCATATCCACTGAACATACTTCCCCAATGTGGTTCCCTCCAGATGTGTTAGCTATACTGGCTAGAACTATAGAACATACAACCCAATACATCTGGAAGGCACCAGCTTGGGAAAGCTGCCATACACAATTTCAGAAATCTGAATAAAGTAATAGCCTTTAAATCTCCCAGGTTTTCTGTTGGGGAGGAGGAGGTAATTCTGGCATTCATGTTCAAACTATCACAATCTGTTTTTGAACCGAAAATTAATCTCTCTCCCTCTCTCTCTCCCTCTCTTTTTCCTTATGTGGGTTTCAGTGCATCTGACTGTGAAAGAGGCAACAGAAAACAGCCAAACTATTGTCCCATTTTTTGGTAATTTAAATCATGTTGACTCCAGTTCCATCTATGGAAATCCATTGAAAAGTTCCAGTTGCTTCAACCAATTTAGCAGCAATGTTTTAAAGAATATACTACAGTATATATGTTACTATACTACAGTATATTATTTTATGTTACTGGCTGAAGAATAGGGTAAAAATTCAGTACATGGACATTGCACTGGTTGTCAATTCACTCTTTCACACTGCACACTTACAGAACCTTGATACCATTATAACTGCCATGGCTGCATCCTATGGAATCCTGGGATTTGTAGTCTGATTAGACACCAGAATTCTCTGGCAGATAATTCTAAATTATTTATGCATCTATGATTCACAGCATTTCATTGGATAGAGCCATGACAATTAAAGTGGTATCAAAGTGCTATAATGGTGTAGTGTAAAAGATATCTATGACATATTCAAAGTTTTACTGTTGGGGTTTAAGTGCCTAAATAGCTTGGGAATAGGTTAGCTGAAATTCTTCCATAGGCACTGCTTCAGCCTATGCATTCTAGGAGGTCAGGTTAGCCTACAATGATGTAGACATGAGTCTATTGACTCGGACTCTAGTCAGATTCAAGTCACTTGTGGGACTTGACTTTGACTTGACTCAGCAATAAATGGTGGACAGGCTTGACTAGACTTGTGACTCATCTATTTTTAGTGATTGACTTGTTGCCATTGGAAGTCCCACCTCCCCCTCCAGCCTTTTCCCAATCAGCAGTGAGGGAATGTTATATTAATGAGCCAATGAGAGCTGCACATTCTCTTTATCCCTGTCATGCCCTGCCTTGGAGACCCTGGCAGTGTGGCAGAGGATTCTGAATCCAAGGCAGGAGTTTCCCCAGAAGCTTGTTCAGGAGAAGATAACAAACAACAGCAGGGGCCTGAGAAAGGGGAACAAATATCAGAGGATGAAGCAAGACAGATGCTTACCGTGCAAGAGAGACAATGTCAGAGAGAGGGGCGTGTTTCTGTAACAAATGAGCCCTAATGAAGGAACACTTGTGGTGACAGCATCAGTAGATAAAAGGCTTTCAGCTGGCCCTTTCCTTTCAGGGCCAGCAACTAATCTTTCTGGTTCTGAAGCTCTGTGCTGTGGTCCCTTATATCTGGATCACCTTGAACTTCTGCCTGTTTGACTACGACTTGGATTTGCCCTTTGGATTTGTTTGCTCTGGAACCTGAATTCTGTTTAGATATTTTCCCGCTCTTGCCTTGTGATTAAGCCTTGCTCTGCTGCCTGTTGATTAATTGTCTGCTCTGCCCTGGACATGACAATCCTCACCTCTGTGCCTCTCCCTTGTTTCTCTGGAAAGCAAAAATGTGGGAAGATTGAAGATGGGGAAAACAGAGTTTTGCCGCTTTTTTTGTTGAGTGTAGAAATAGAGTGGTCTTGGCATGGAGGGGGCTGAGGAGAGGTTGGGGAAAGTCACCTCCAAGAGGAAGCTACAGCCCACTCTCTCATGGCTGGCAGAGTCAGAGTACCTATCCCAGTGGCTTCCTTCAGAGCAAGCAGTACAGTCCACCTTCCACATTCCTGGGTTTCTCTTTCCTGAAGAGTTTGTAGCTGCTGCTTTACTGGTTTGTTCTCTTCACTACCTCCTCCTCCTCCCCCTCTCCTGCCTGCCTAAAAGTACAGGACAGGATGGGGCATTAATTTTCTAGTTATTGAAACTTAATCCCCACTCCATCAGCACCTCCCTTTTTTCTGTTAAAATTGGCTCCCAGACTTGAAACTAAACTTGAGACTTTATCTTGCGAGGACTTGAGACTTGAAGATAGAGATTTGACTTGAGACTTGGAGTAAAAGCCTTAAATACATCACTGCTAGCCTATGATACCACAGCTTACTGAAGTACGTTTAGTCGTGTTGTGGAGGAATGCCTGTATTTTTGTGGTACCCAAGTATGTGGAAGAGGGTTGTCAGAGTGAGAACCGAAGAGGGCTCTTGTAGCTTTAATGGTTGTGTAGAAGAGGAAATTTCAGCAGGCGTTGTTTGTTGCCAGGTTGCATGATGATGAACACCTGATGAAATTCTTGTACACCAATCGTCTCCAGTTTTCAATCTGGCAACCCTAGCTGTGGATGTCCATGGAAATCAGCCAGCCTCCCAGTGTAAGGCCATTTCCGCACTAGGCTGTTATAGCACTATGATTCCACTTTCAACATCCTATGGAATCCTGGGGTTTGCAGTTTTGGGAGGGGCCAGCCAACTGCAGACTCATTTATTTGCAAAGTCATTTCCCTGATCCCTGGCCCTAGAATGCTTATACCTCTAGTAAGTTACAATAAATATTTTATTTTTATTATTCCATCACTGTATACTGTTTCCTAACTTAATTTGACTATAATTTGGGGTTTTCAACATGGTCTTGAGAGTCAGTGTGGGCTGTGGTTTGAGTAATGGATTAGGTCTCTGGGACCTTCGAAGCCCAGTCAAGGGCCATTTCTGCACTAGACTGTTATAGTACTATTATTTCACTTTCACCATCCTATGGAATCCTTGGATTTGCAGTTTAGGGAGGGACCTTTGAGGCTTAAACTGCAAACCCCAGGATTCCAAAGGATGTTGAAAGTGGAATAATAGCACTATAACTGTCTAGTGCAGAAACGGCCATAGAAATTCCTGGCTGACCTTGGCTAAGTCATTCTCTCTTAGTTTTAGAGAAGGCAATGCAAAACCTCCTTTGAACAATTCTTGCTAAGAAAACCGTATGGTAAGGACACCATAAATAGAGTCAGTTTGAAGGCACATAACAGCAGCAACATGGTCATAGTGTAAATTGATTGGAGAGTTTTGAAAATTAAAAGTTGTTTAAATGTCTAAAATAGACAAATAAATAATAAAACTACTTGAGCATTAAAAGGAATAAATATTTATCCTCAAAATATTTAACAACAAGTTTTCATATTTGGTATATAGATATATACTGTAAATAAGGTTTCTAAAGAAATGAAAAGTTATGGGGAAAGAAACTGTGGTCTTAGTATAGTCCCATAAAAATATCCCTAGTCACTTCTGTTCTCTCAAAATAGCTTCTGCCTCTGATTCTAACCACACAAAGGCAGAGTTCCGGGCACTCGTTTTCCTTTGCCTTTGTGATAATGACAATGAGAACATTTCTGCCCACTGATGTGGCAACAAGGGGGATGTGTGTTTCCTGCTGGCAGTTTTTCCACTAATGTGAAATCTTTTGTTTAAAAAAAGAGCTTTTCATTTTGTTTGTCCTAAATCTTTAAGCTGTCTTCAACATCTCTGTTCAGATGAGATACTCATTCAGTTTCAAGACAGAATATAATATCAAGGCCAGGATGAGTGGCATTTTGGGTTATCTTTGGTCTCATGTTCCTGGTCTCTTCTCAGGAGCTGCTACTAGGGCTACAAATGGGAATCTTGAAATCTGTACATTGCTGATGCTGCACTGTGAGGTTCCCTGGGGTGTGAGGTATTCTTAGTCCCAGGATGACTCCACCATGCAAGCTGCCCTAGAAAGACTACAGAGGTTTCCACATCAGGCTGGGACTTTGGGCAGCTGTAATCTCATTTGTGGACTGGTATTTGAGATTGGTGACTGTCACATTTACATCTCCTTAGGAGGAACATCTAAGTGTCTTCCTAAGGCAGGAGGTGTCCAGACAGTTATGTCCAAGGAACTGTCTGAACACGTCAAGCAATTTCTAAACACGTCTTGTGGGATGCTCCAATATCACAGTCCACTGAAAATTTCCTCCCAGTTGAGATACTGGTTGATGGGCAAGACAGTAGCTCTTGGGCAGCTGTGGCCAGGTTCTGCTTCAGTTGCCCTTTACTCTAGGGAATCATAGTCAGGAAAAGAGAAACCACTCTTTGTGTGTCATCTGGGTAGATGAGTATGCTCACTTTTCAAGGCTAAACCCTGAATGCTAGGGACTGTTCCTGCTGTTGTTGCAAAAGCTACAAAGCAGTAGTCCTGTAGTATCCTATTCAGTGACACCTGAAGTGCTGAGATAGCTCGTTATTTCCCTACAGTGAGCAGTCCACACCATTTAGTTCTGGTGCTAGCCATAGTTTGACACACCTTTCAAAGGAACAGAGAGGAAGAAATGTTCAGGCAGACCCCTCTGGGGAGTGCACAGCAACTGGTTTGAAGTACTTTCCAATAACAAGGACCACAGTAACAAAAATCCTTTTTTTTTTTTTTTCAAGGCAGAGCTTTAAGCCTAAAATCCTTTCCCTTAGCTTTCAGGTCCTGAGATCTAGGAATCATAACACTCTGAGAATACAAGAGAGATGAATAATGTGGAATGGGGAAGAACAGATAAAGTAGGTAGACACAAAAGCCTAGCAAAGCAGCAACACAATATTAATTAACTCAAAGATTGTCCTTACACTTCAGGGGAAAAACACACTGGGGAAATGTTTTTTGGAGATGTTGAATGAGCACTAGAAAGACAGGATGAAATGGTATTTTAAAGAAGATTAAAGTCAACTAAAAAACACAGTAAAAAAAAATTATTAAAACTACTCCAACTTCCCCTAAATGTGCTTGCATTGTTTTCTCTCTCTATTCAATAAGGGCACAGATGAAAGTAGCAACCACAATGTCACTGTATTTTGGGGATGGGGATAGATTATGATTCAGTTAAAGTATAGGAATTGAAGAGTCTTTGGCAAACTATGGCCTAGATTAGCAATTTGACCTGTCAGCCACTCATCCTCACTCCTTTCTGCCCCCTAAACCTTTCCCTGAGTGTTTTCACAAGAAACAAAGCAGAAGATGTTCTTTTTGCAGGCAAAGTCTTTGCCTTTCCAAAGCATGAGGTACTTGTGAAGCATGAGGCACTTCTGGTAAGACATGGACTGTACCTCATAGCTGTTGGCAAGAACAATCTAATTAGGAGAGCTTTAAACTGAGTTCTGAGGGGAAGGAAGACAGTGGCCCTTTCCTCACTACACTGTTATAGTACTATTATTCCACTTTCAACATCCTGTGAAATTCTGAGGTTTGTAGTTTACTGAGGTCAAAGAGCTTTCTGGCTAAAAATTCAAAACGCCCCTTCCTAAACTGCAAACCCTAGGATTCCAGAGGCTATTAAAAGTGAAGTAATAGCACTATTACAGTGTAGTGCAGAAATGATCACTATTGCAAGGAACAGGGAAACACCAAGGACTGGGGACAAAAGCTTCAGTGTTTCAGGAAGAATTGGATCAATAGTACAAGTAACCAACAATAAGAGGAAAAATAAAATAAGGAAGCAGTTGGAGAGAATGACATGTGGTATTAAAGGTCTACACTAATGCAGAGAGCATGAGAAATACACCAGGTGAACTTGAACTCTTAGTACAGGAAGGCAAATATGACTTAAGAGGCATCACTGAAAACTGGTCAGGTGAATCACATGGTTGGAATATAGTAATAGAGGAGTATATCTTATTCCAAAGAAATAAGTCAAACAGGAAAGGAGGTAGAGTAGCATTATATGTCAGTGATATCTATGACATTTGTTGAAAGTCAAACTGCAAAGTACGTAAGATCCAACAAATTCTTCAATTGCCTTGCAGACAATTTTATTGTCAAGAAGGTGGAAGAGGTAACAAGGTGATCAGCTATTTTGGACTTATTCCTAATTAACAGGGATGAATTGGTCAATGAGGTGGAAGTGGTGGGATCCTTGGGTAGGAGTGAGCATAATCTTGTGGAGGAAAAGGGAAACCAAAGGTAATAGACATGTGCTCTAGGTTTTAGGAGAGCCAACTTCACTAAGCTGAGAGAAGAACTGCACAAGATCACGTAGTGAGAAATACTCAAAGGAAGAGGAGTTCAGGATAGATGGAAGTGTCTCAAAAGCAAGATATTGATGGTCTAATTGCGTACAATTCTGATGAAGAAGAAAGGAGAGAGGCATCTGAAGAAACCAGAGTGGACTTATAAAGAACTTTCAGATGAGCTGAGATTCAGAAGGGACATGCACAGGAAATGGAAGAAAGTGGAATCACCAAAGCGGAATACAAACATATAGCCAATATGTGTAAGAAGAAAGTCAGAAGTCCTAAAGCTCAGAATGAGCTCAGGCTTTTTCAAGAAGTTAAAAATAATAAAATGGCCTTTTGGGCTATGTTTGGAGCAAGAGGAAGAACAATGAAATAGTAGGGCTGCTGTGTGGAGAAGCAGGTGAAAGACTAATGGGCAACAGAGAAAAGGAAGAACTCCTGAACACCTTCTTTGCCTTATTCTTCTCCCAAAACAAAAACAGTGCTCAACCTGGTAAAAACATGGCAAATGGTGTAGAAGGGGGACTGCAGCCTACCATAGATAATGAGGTAGTAAGGGAATACCTAGCAACTCTGGATGAATTCAAGTTCACAGGGCTAGATCTACTGCATCCAATAGCATTTAAGGAACTTGCAGATGTAATCTATTGCAGTTGCAATAGTCTTTGAGAATTCTTGGAGAACAGTAGAGATCTCAGTTGGCTGGAAGAGGGCAAATATCCCCATCTTCAAAAATGAGAAAAAAGAGGACCTAAACAACTATCACCCAGTCAATACCTGCAAAGGCTCTAAAGCAGATCTTTAAACAGGCAGTCCTTGAGCTCTTGGAAAGGAATGCTGAGTTTACAAAAGTCAACATGGGCTTCTCAAAAACAAATCATTCCCGATTAATCCTTCCTCTCTCTCTCTCTCTCTCTCTCACACACACACTTTTTTTTATAGAGTCACAACCTTGGTTCTTCAGGGGCTATAGTATACCTTGATTTCAGCAAAGCCTTTGACAAGGTCCCTCATGATATCCTTACAGACAAGCTGGTCAGATGTGGGCTAGAGAATGCTACTGTTGGGTGGATTTTTAACTTATTGCAGGATCAAACCCAAAGAGTACCCATCAATGATTCTCCTTGATCTTGAAGAGAAGTGACTAGTGGGCTGCCCATGATTTGAACCTGGGCCTATTGTTGTTGTAACATTTTTATTAATGACTTGGATGATGGAATGCGGGGCATACTTATTAAATTTTCAGATAATACCAAATTAGAGGGGATAGCTAATACCCTCACAGACATGATTAGAATTCAAAGTGACCTTAACAGATTGTAGAGCTGGAAAAAAACTCATACAATTAATTTCAACAAGGATAAATATAGCGTTACACTTAGGCATGAAAAATGAAGTGTATGAATATAGGATGGATGACACTTGGCTTGACAACACTGCATGTGAAAAGGATCCCAAGGTCTTAGTAGACCACAAGTCAGCTATTCAATGCAGCTGTTAAAAAAGTCAGTGCAATTCTGGACTGCATCAACAGGACTATAGTGTCCAGATGATGGGATGTAATAGTACCACTCTATCCAGCTTTGATCAGACCCCACCTGGAGTATTGTGTCCAGTTCTAGGCATCACAATTAAAAAAGGATGTTGAAAAGCTGGAATGTGTTCAGAGGAAGGCAACCAAGATGGTAAGGGGCCTGGAAACCAAGTCCTATGAGGAATGAGTTAGGTAACTGAGAATGTTTAGCTTGGAGAACAGAAGACTGAGAGGTGATATGATAGCAATTATTAAATATTTGAAGGAGTGTTATGTTGAAGTTGGAGCAAGGTTATTTTCAGCTACTCTGGAGACTAGAAAATGAACCAATGGATTCAAAATGAAAGAAATAAGAGACTGCCTAAACATTAGGAAAAATTTCTTACAGCAGGGGTAGTTCCACAGTGGAATAGACTGGCTTCGTGGGGTGATGCATTCTCCTTCTTTGGATGTCTTCAAACAGAGGTTGAGTGACTATCTCTCAGGAGTACTTGTGTGTCCTGCACAGCAAGGATTGGACCAGATGACCCTTGTGATCCTTTTCAATCTATGATTCTGTGATTCAGCTTGGCTTCATGCAAGCCTAGTTTCAGTTTTGGTTACTTCTGAGAAAAGTCTGCTTCACTCATGAAATATGAGAATCACTCCAAAGGAGTCTGATTTATTTCTGGTTTTGTTTTTGTTTTTAAAGATGCCCTCAAACTGAATTAAACATGTAACCATGATGTCATAGCTATGCTTTAACTCCCCATCTGACCCCTGAAACCCACCTTAAAAGACAGTCAGTCATCAGGAGATCAGGTCTGTGCTGCTGCTGAGCAGGGCGCTGCAGGATGATATGACCAACCCCCTAGGAGCAAGTGGTGCTGCAATGAAGAGTGGCAACAGATCCCTACAGGGGTACCTGCTTCTGCTCCTTGCAGCATAGCTTGCTGGCGACAGGGGCTGGTCACATGCTGCAGTGCCCCACTCAGCAGCAACACAGACTTCCTTCACTCCTGATGGCTGATGGCTTATAAAGTGGGTTTCAGGATCCTTTGTGTTCATGGCAGTAGCACCACAATCAGAAATGAGAATATGAAGGAGTTCTGAGTCTAACTTAACCCATCATAACTAAGAGCTACACGGCAAGGACTTGCAAAGGCGAAACTGATCAGAATGGTGATTTTGTATGCAAGATAATTGGTTTGCACTAGGGATGGGCCAACCAAATCCTCGAATCCTAGGTAAGGATTTGAGATTCCCGAATCCAAACCCCTGTACCAAAATAGACAAACTTAATCTTTCAAATTTGCCAACTAAATAGATTGTTGGAGAAGACCGGGACGCCTGAAAACCTGGGAGACCGGGATGCCTGAAAATCTGGGTGACCATATATACAAGGGAAGATAGTAAGTAGGTGAAGTTTTCCCTTGGAGTAATAACGGCCTTTGCTAACAATTTCACAAATTACAGCTGGGCTTGTATTCTAAGATATTTAAATTGAACATTTCATATTTAACTTCAGGACTTGACTGGAAGCTACAGGCTTGAGATTTCAAGGACAGCTGAAACATTCCTTTGCATAGCTCCCTTGCAAACTTCTTTCAGACACAGTTCTGGAGTTTGGAGTTTTACAAGGTGTCACAGACTTCTCTGACAAAGTGTACTGGTGCATCATCAAACTACAAACCCCACAATGCCAGAAAGAGCTATGCAAAGAAAAGCCAGTTTTGACCTGGATTATCATTCTACTGTAGTATGTGGGCCTGTTTATACAGGCAGGAAAATGTGGGATTAATCCACATTTTCCTGCCTGTGTAGAAAGGGCCTTCATGTCATTTTCAATCTGGGGAGATCCTGAGGCAAAACTATGACAATTGTCTTGGCCAGATTTCTTCAGAGGGAGGTTTGCCTTTGCCTAGGCTTTTGCTAAGGCTAGAGAGAGTGTTTTTTCCCAAGATTATCCTTCTTTCCCTTGCTTTTTAAACTCTTTTTTAAAAAAGGATTAAAGAGATTCGAGATTTGTGAGATTTGTGGATTCCCAGAACCTTCCAGGGATTCAGATCCGGATTTGGATTCAGAAAATTCTGGATTCGTCCCATCCCTAGTTTGCACTTGCAAACCAGTTTAGGTCCCTCCCTAAACTGCAAACGATAGGATTCCATAGGATGTTGAAAGTGGAATAATAGGAGTCTAGTGCAGAAATGGCCGTAGATGCAGGGGTTTAGAAAGTGGGGTTGCACATTATGTTATGGAAGGGCAAGTTTTCACGATGCTGTGAGCCAGCATGTTACAATGAGCATGTAGAGGTGCATCTCTCTCTCTTTCTCTCTCTCAACAAATTGGAGGGATGTATAAGGACATATAAATCTGAAAACCCTTACTGATAAATGTTGGACATATGCATTAATTAAAGTGAGAAGAGATTCCCAAGTAATAATGAAAGAGCCTTAAAATGTTGGTGTGATTTGAATCACAAAGAATCAGTCTCCACCTACTGGTTGAATCCACTTACCTTCAATACAATTATAATACAATAAGCAGCATGCTATATTAAACCTTATCTGGGCACATATTTACATGGTTCCTTAGCTTTGCATTGTTCTTCTGTTGCAGATGTAAAAGGCTCTTAACAAAGACTTTGCCTTTCAGAAAGAGAGCTAGAATTGTTTCATAACAGCCTTGTCAGAACAAGATCATTTCGGCACCTTTTGTTTATTATGCTGAATGGAGATTTGATAATCTGCTTGACATGAACAGTTTTTCAGGCAGTTTGTTTTGACACTGTTGGCTGTTGTAGATGTTAAACTTTCACAAGGCCTAGTCAGAGAACTTGCTGGGAAAAAAATGCAAATATTCCCCGTTTCTCATGTGAGGGATCAGGTTGTGTGTAGTTGCAGTTAAAAGCTATGCCCTATCACTCACCCACTGTTAGCCTGCCTGAATGCTTGCATGGCAGTAGGCTCTGTATCCTTTTTGTATTGGAAGACACATACCATTTGTGCCAAACAGGGCAAGCTCAATGGGGTTGTATGGTTCAAGGCTGCATAAACATTTAGCAACAAGCACAGTGAAGTGTTATGTAACTGGCCCTCAGGGCTAGTTATGTGTCATGAGAAAATTCTTGTCAAGAAAGGTAATAAAGGCATGGGAAGAAGGGAAGATTATAATAATGGAATGTGAAAACTCCCATATATGGAGTGTTTGTGAGTGTGCTGATTTGTGCCTTCACTGGGTAAAGAAGCAGTGTTGGCTAGAAGTCCAGCTGAAACTAGAGCATGTCACCTCAGGAATCCTAGTTGCATCTCCTAAAACAACCGAGTACACTGAGGATGCTGCTGCATGGAAGTAGCATTGAACCCAGACTGGGAAGAGAACTTTACCACCCTATTTCACTGCTCCTTGGAAGTCAGCAAAATGCCTGTGAAAAGGGGGAAGACGTTGGGCTCCACACACAATTAGGAAGTAGATCTCTAGGTTCATTGGCTTCCAGATTTTCCCTTCTGCCCTCCTTCCTTAACAGACAAAATGAGTGATAGCATGTTAAAGCTGTTGGAAGGTTTTCTGTGGGCGTTATTCAGGTTCAGTTACAATAGGAACCTAATGAGTGGGATTCCAGTAATTGTATTTTTTTTTCTGGAATTGATCTAGTTATGTTGCTATTGTATCTGGTGCTTGATACAGGGACTACAAATGACACGTGCATCCCTTGAGAAACGTCCTGAACAGCTTAACAAGATGCCATGCTATCGTGGTCTTACTTCCAAACAACAATAAGGACTAGGGTATGGAGAAAGAAGAGGAAGAGGAGGATGTGATGGTTGTGTAGTCTCTCTTCCTTACATTCCCAATTGAGGAGAGCGATACAATCTCAAATTGGAGCCTTTTCTCCAGGAGCTTGAAGTCATCAAATTTCATTCTTGTTCATAGCTTGGCCTCCTTGAGGGACACATTTCACCTTTCCAGATATCTTCTGCTCTCCGGTAATTTTTCAGCAATGTACAGAATGAGCCACATGATATAGTGGTTTGAGCGCAGGACTAGGATACCGTGAGACCAAGGTTCCAATTCCTGTTCTTAATGCAGTGAATAACCTTGGACAAGTCACACTCTCTCGGCCTTAAAGCAAGACAGTGGCAAATCTCCTTTGAATAAATCTTCCCAAGGAAGCCCTGTGATAGGGTTACTTTAAATCAGACTTGATTTGAAGGCCCATGAACAACAACGACAAATGCAGAGTAAACCATAACAGGAAATAGGAAAAAGTGCTTGAACATCATCTGAGCAAGTTTCTTGTACCTAGTGATCTGTCCATGGTCCTGTAAGACTTGTATCTGACCTGCTTTTTTTGAAAACTCTGGACATGTATCAGCTTCCTTTCTTTGAGAGGCATCTTCCTCATTCATTGATCCTGGTACTCACTACTAGCTGCCTCCTGTATACCTCCTGGACCATCTGCTGTTTCGGTACAGAAAAGGGAGATCAGATAATGGTTGCTGGCCGATTCAGAATTGCATTTCACCTTCTACTGGGGTGGAACTCATACTTTTCATCTAGTCCATTCCCAAACAACACAGTCCCGTGCTACCATTTTTCAGTTCTAGTTGTCATTGGGATTAGATGATTTATACCCCAGCTTTCTAATGTTCTTTGCCCAGATGTGTTCTAATGTTGCTCTTCATAATAAGTGTGGCCAATCTCCCCACTTTAAAAAAAAAATCTGCTGGCATACATTTAAACATTGAACTGGTATGAACAGAGGTTTGTTTGTAATCTTGACCTACATAATGAGCAAACTCTTTGTACAAGGCATGATTGTTATTTCATTGTCATGTATATAAAAACCCTTGCTCCAAAGAACACACACTGAAGTTCACAGTACTGTAGTTTATTCAAAAGATAGTCATAGGACCATCTGCACACTTCCACAGAAGTTGCCAGAACTGAATTTTACAGTGACATTACATTTTCTTATAAGCAATCTGTTATAAATTCATGTGTTCTGAGCTATCAATGGTTAGTAAAGCATCACATTTTCTTTCCCAGCCTTGTTCTTTTCCCAGATTTTCTTGACCGTGAGCAGTTGTTGCCTCCCTCCTAGTCCTCTCTGTTATGTTAACGCTTCCTTGTTCTCATAACACATTTCATTCTCCACTTTTACTTTTCAGCCCCATTCCACTTGTCTGATTACATTATAGCAATCCAGTACATACAGGTAATTTGCAGTTAGGCTCTTACACATGGAAGCAAGCATACAGCAAGATATATGATATGTAACTTAAGCATATCTATGAAACCAGGCTGTCTTCTACATGTTCCCATACAATACTCTGACAGGGAAGCAACACAACCTGACAATCATACACTGCCCTGGCCTCAGAGAGAGAGAAAAAAGAGAGAAGCACAGTTTTACCATGCCTAGGCCCAGAAGGAGAGGAAAGGCCCTCCCTCCATTGCAACTGCCACTGCTCTGGCCTTAGAGGGAGAGAAGAAGAAGGCAATATCTGTTAGAATTAATCCCCTCCCACACTGCTATCCTCTCTTGCTTTTGTGTCATGTCTTAATTAAATTGTAAGCCTGGTGGCAGGGAAGTGTTTTGTTATTCTTTAACTTGTAAAGCATCAGGCACAGTGATAACACTATCTAAATAAATGATAATAATGATAATAAGGCAAAAGATACCTGTATTTTGGGGTTAGCAGTGGGAAAGCAGTGGTTAACCTTGTCTTTTTTGGTTCAGTTCCTTTGCTCTTTCTCCAAGATTGGTGCAATTTTGCTGATCTAGCCCAACAGTTTCCACAGTTTGCCTAATCTGAGTCCAGAGCCTGAGTACTGGAGAAGTTAGGACTGCAAGGGTTTGGATATATTGTTGGACTACAGCTCCCATAATCTATCTTCTTTAATTGTGAGGAGGCTTTCTAAAAACAGACTTCTTCCCAGGTGGTAGGTCTTATGCTTTGACTCCTCTCATGGCCCTCTCACAGGTCACAGGATTGTAGTCTTAAAACATTGAAACCTTCTGAATGGGTGTGGATTTCCCCCCAAACGGGCAATGTACCTGCAGGGGTTCACTATGATCAACAACTTTGATGGGTTATGTATGAAGAGAAACAACAGGGAGAAGTCTGAGGAAAGAGAGGAATCCAGATTGGTGACAGGGGCAAAGCAGCTGGGGTGAAGTGGAGTACCTTAAGGTTTAGCTGTCTGTTTCTGAAGAGCCATTGCCTTGCAGAAGTGCCTGTTTACTTTCTTTTATGTTCTTCATGTACAAAGATGCCATAAGTCTCCAGCTCTTTTTCATCCTTAGGAACCTGAAAACTTCATGCCATTCATTAATGAGGAGAATGAATATGACAGCAATTGTTTGTAAATCAGACTTCCCACAGCTGGAATAGGTGGCTGGATTAAGGTGCCTATGCTTAAAAATAAGCAGGTCTTGAATTGTATGGAACATTTGTCAGATGTGGCAATAGCATTAAAAATAATACACATGCAGATCATTATGTTTTCTAGACTGTTATTATCTCATCAAAATGTCATTCCCAGACCTCAATGCCCAATTTTTCCAACAGTAATTGTGCATTTTTTAAAAAAGTAAGAAACAATTCTGCAACTAGTTAAAAGTTAATCTTTTAAAAAAACCATATTTAGATTCCTTTACAGATAATTTTGTACAGAGATACATGACAGCTTCCTTCTTTTGTTTATGTAAGAACCATACTTGATGAAAGATTTCCCTCATTAATGATCTTATTTTATAATCCTTGAATTGCCTTGCTCAAAATTACACTTGTTTCAGCATCATCTGGCAGCTGTTCCTGAATCTAACTGCAAGCTGGGGCAGTGTTTCCCCATAAACTTACTCTCAGTGAGAAATAAACACAATGAGTAGTGATATAATTGAGACGTAGGGCAAGCCTACTTAGTGTGCTACATGACTGTTGTCAAAGTGCAACTTTGCTAAGGATGGTGGGACTATATTTCTAATAAGTTAGGAACCTAGCAAAATATCCATCACAGTCAATATTGTTGACACAGTCAATATTGTTGACAAGGCTCTTCTGGATTTCACTCTGGAATTTTTCTTAGTTCTACCTTAGGTTCTACCTTGGACCTTCTCATGCAAATTACATACTCTACCACTGAACTAAAAAAATGAAGAGAGTGGAGATGTACTTGGAAAATATGGGTATGGGGCCTACTGTGTCTTGGGCATGGGGCTTTGTATGTTTTATCACTTCAGAAATTTTCTCCTACTAAAATATGAGTTAAGTTGTTCAGAGTCCCACAGACAAGAAAGTACAACATTACAAGGAAGAACATGGATTATTTCTTTCTGCATCTACATCTACTACCACTGTAGTGTTTGCTACTTTTGGTTCTGTGGATAATGGCAACACAGCATAAAGAAGGAACAAGCAATGCAGTTCCCTCAAGGTGCAGTGTACCTCTGTACACTTACAGTCCATGATCACAGGTCATGCTAGCTGGAGGCCATGGGAGTTGTACTCCAAAACCTCTAGAGAGTGCCTGGCTGGCTAATGTATGGTATCAAAGTGTTGACATTTTGTTGTTATGTGTCCTCAAGTCATATGGGAACCCTAAGGCAACCTTATCATGGAGCTTCCTTGACAAGATTTGTTTGGGGGGCGTGCCTTTGCTTTCCTCTGAGGCTCAGAAAGTGTCACTTGCCAGGGTCACACAGAGTCATAGTCCAATGCTCAAACCACTGCATCATGCTGGTGTAGTGGTATGAGCCACATTTACTAAATTAAAATCTTATTTATCATCCTTGCTTTTCCTTATAGGTTCCTTCATAGTTTCTTTCTGAATGGGAAGGAAGATGCACTTGTCATGACAATGATCATGACAAGGCAACTTGATATGAACATGGTGACTGATCACTGAACTTTGTTGTAAACAAGGACTATGTAAACTGGAGGCTATGGGGGTAATTATAATCAATGTATGGCCAGAATTCAAAAATAATAACTTTTAAAAAAATAAAACTTGAGGAAGTTCATGGATAGAACTTGCTCATTGCCATTCTCTCACCTGAGGGATACCTGTTTTCCAATAGGAGTACTTTTGCAAGATCAAGGAGCCAACGCTGCATAATGTGGGTTTGAGAATGGAGTGGGGAGGGCTGCTGGGGGAGGATGGAACTGGACAAACTCAGAAGAGGGTCTGCCTAATTAGGCAGATACCCTCTTTCCCAAGTGGCCCTTTGTACCTTAGCCCACATTTTTCAAAATGGACCAAAACCAGTTTTCTTACTGAGTTTGAAAATGTTTTTAATATTTTTTAAGCCACTAGTAAAGTCTGATACCCTGTCTTTTAGAGCTGCATGTGAATGTTCCCGGTCATCCGAGGCTAACTCATTGTAAAGGCTTTTTTAAAAAGCCTCAAAATGAAAACTGTGAAAGTGGTTACATTTGAATATCTTTCCTACATTTTAAAAAGCTACTTTTAAAAGTAGTGTTCTTTATGTGTGAAAGTAGTTTCTCCTCTCCCTGAACAGATCTTAAATTTACATCTAGTTTTCAATGCGGCAAGTATGTAATATAGACAAGGAAATGCTTCAAGTGTTCCAGATCTCTATTCTTTTCTTTCTAGATAAATGAAGATCTGAATTTATTGGACTACTGCTTCTATCACCACCACCATTATTGTTGCTGCTACTACTACTACTACTACAGTAATGTCATTTTTCTGCCTACTGGCATGTTACCCCAAAAGATGGGGGACCTTGAGGTCCACCAGCAGTGCCAGTGTCTCATTAGAAACTCAGGGAATTATTGTTCAAAGAGGCCTGTGAGAAGGAGGTAACTGCAGGATCTTTTCACTTGGGTATACCAGTACTAACTGTAGGACTCAGGGTGTTTAAACAGGGTGTTTTATTGGAAATTAACAGACACACACACAAGAAATCAAGCAGTCTCACAAACACAAAAGGCTAGCAAAGGGAGAAGCAAGAAAGGTTGAATAGAGAGAGATTTCAGAGGTAGAGGGTGATATTTAACAGTCTTGGAGCAAAGGATTGAAGAGGTGAGGATCAAACAAGCGTTTGTGGGCAGCATGGAGGAATGGGAATCTGGGGTGAAACACGATGCCCATAGTGTTAGCAAATTGCTGGGATCGGAACTTGAGTTTACATACCGTTTTTCCCACCCTGAAGGGGTAAGTGTTAATGGTTTTCTGGCAGAGTGAACAAAAGGGATCTAGAATGGACTGATTGTCTTCCTTTGGGTGACAAAACATCGATGGGAGTCCTGACAGCCTCTTAATGTGTTGGTTGCGTAAGGTGAATGGGGAAGGTCTCTGCAGGAAATGCATCCAACAAAACCTTTTCTATCTCCAGAACACTTTTATTTTCAATCTCTTTCCTAATTATCTCTAACATGGAATTCACCTTTGCCACTTTGAGCTGACATTATCATTGAGCTTTCCACCATGACCCTACTACAATCTCTTTTTTGGTGAAGCATTGCATTCTCTGGCCTCATCACACATCTGCTCTATGTGAAGTTAGAAGTATTAGCATTATAATTTACTAATTTGCCATTTAATTGCCCAGTTTCCCAGTTTGGAGAGATCTTTTTAGAGCCCTTCACTGTTTGTTTTTTCTTTTCTACCACCCTAAATCATTTGGTTCCATCAGTATCTAAATCACCCCTAAATTCCATTCATTTATGGACATGTAAAACAGCACATTATGGACAGCTGTCTTAATGCAATCCAGAACCCTGTATGATCTTTCATTCAATGTAAATTTGTGTGCCCTTAACTAAGTAACAGAGGTGCTAAGAAACTCAGTTACTGAATTGTGAAGATGTGTAAAAGGATACTGGCAAAAGAACCCAGTGTGCATGGGAGTGCCTGATGTGCATTGTGGACCCAAAGCCCATTGAGGACAGTAGCTTATTGGTCCCAATTCACTTTGGTTCAATTGTGCATCAGTCCCTTTTCTGGCTTTGCTAGATAATTACATAGCAGCAGCTCTTTACTAGATACGGACGTTGCACATCTTCACAATTCTTTTTCTTACAGGCTTAAGTCCACTTACAAGCACACAACTCACCAAAAGGATTCCAGTCACAGATTTGTTGTGCGATCAAGGCCCTCCTTTCTTACATCTCTCCATTATGGCAACCATCTATTCATTCCTGCTTTCTGTTTTTTAACCATTTACTGGTCCATCAGAGTACCCGTCTTTCTTTTTTTCCTCTCAATAACTCAGTAGCCTTTGATAAACTTTTCGGAAAACTGTGATGGCTCTAAAAAAAATTAATATTCTTGAAATCCAGTACACAGTGACTACTGGAATTTCCCTACCTAGATACTTACTGAAATTCTTGAAGAATTCTAAAAGTTTGATGACAAAAACTTTTGGTAGACTGGATTTGCACAGTTTCAAGAAAACATATTAACTCTGCTTCAGGAAGTTTGGTTCTTACATATTGTTATGTACCCTCAAATTGCGTCTTACACAATGATCCTGACATTTTGCTTTCTTGCCAAGATTTATTCAGAAGAGGTTTGCCATTGCCTTCTTTTTAGGATGACAGAGTGTGACTTGCCCAAGGCCATTCTGTGGGTTTCCATGGCTCAGCAAGGATTCAAATCCTGGAGTACCAGAGTCACAGTCCAGCATTCAAACCACTGTGTCACACTGGCTCTTAAAAATATGTACATTTTCTTTTGATGTTATTATGTGGCTTCAAATCAACTTATGATGAACCTATCTTAAGGTTTTCTTGGCATTGTGATAGATGATGGCTCTGAAGTCAGTGAGCAGTTGATTGTGCCAGAAACAGAGCCAGTGATAGACCAAACTATCTTGGAAACCCTCCCCCCATCAGCTGAAAGACAAGTTGAGACTGCGTTGCTGCAAGCAGTACCAGTGGGAGAGGGGACCAGCAATGATTTAGAGGAATTAGATTCACCTTCACCTCCCTGCTCCCAATCACAGAGGAGACTGAAAGGAGCAGCTCAGAGGAAAGTCATTTGGGCTAGGTTGAGTAAACAGAACAATAATGAGTAACACCTGTTTTTGTCTTCATATAAGTTGGTTGGTGTTGCTTGCTGTTTGCTTGTAGCAAATCGCTAGTCAAGCCCATGACCCTTGTGTTCCAGCTCCCTTGAGTTGTTTGGACTGACCTTCAGCATTCTGGATCTTTTGGATTTGACCTTGACTTTGGTTTGGTTCAGTGTTTCTCCTTGATTGTTTGCATTGGACACTCTCCATTGCCGCCTCCTCTTTGGCAAGTACTGTCACCTTCCTTCCCTTGCTGGCAGGAAGGCACAGGCAGGGAGTTGAACTCTGACAGGCATGATTTCGAAGTTTGTCATTATCATTTTCTTAAGCTGAGAGAGTGTCATTGCCCATGTTCACCCAGTGGGTTTCTGTGGCCAGTCAGGGATTTGAAGCCTGGTCTCTCAAAGTCCTAGTCCAACACTCAACTCACTACACCACAGTGATTCTCTTCTGCATGCTTGATACCTTTTTCTTTCATTGTGCTATGCTGTTATATATTTGAAACCTTTGAGCCTTTTCTCAAAAGGCTCAAGGAGGGAGTGGGCTTGTTTTCTGCTGCTCCAGAGACTAGGGCCCTTTCCACACCTTACCTTTTCTTGGCACTGGGGTGTGGGGATCATGCAAGCAGCCTCCAGTGAGAGGGTCTTGTGTCCCCGCTACTTCAGCTCTGCACGAGCTGCCTGCTCCCAAGCAGGCAGCTCGAGAGTCCCGCCTCTTCCACAGCGCAGCGCAGTACAACCTGGGAGTTTTCCAGGCTGCACTGCACCAGGAAGTGTGACCGCCATGGATCTGGAGGCCCCGCATGCACAGCAAGTATGTGCAGGTTCCTGGAGCAATGCACAATTGCGCACCAGTTTCGGCTGAAAGCCGAAAATGAAAAAGTGCGCGAGCGGCACCTGCCCTACCCTGGAGCATCACACGATTGTGAGTGCATCATGCAGATCACTCCTTACAATCTTGCGACGCCCCAGGTGCCCTTTCGCATGGCAAATGCCGTGTGAAAAGGGCCTAGGACAAGAAGCAATGGATTCAACCTGCAGGAAAGGATATTCCACCTGAACTTCAGGAATAACTTTCTGACTGTCATTGCTGCCCACCAGTGGAATATGCTGCCTCAGAGTGTGGTGGAGTCTCCTTAAAAACCTTGGAGGTTTTTAAGCGGAGGCTGGATGACCATCTGTTGGGAGTGCTTTGATCCTGCATGGCAGGGAGTTGGACTGGATGGCCCCTGTGGTCTCTTCCAACTCTATGATTCTATCTACTTTAAACTTTTTTCTTTAATTGTGCTATCTCTACCAATTTAACCAGAATTGATATGGAACCAACCCTCCTTTAATTTCACAGTTACCTCCAGATCCCTTTTTAAAACTTGACATCATAGGGCTAGTTATTTCACAGTCCTCTGCTACAGAGGGTGATTGGTGGGACAAGTTATAGTTGTTGTTTTTTTCACACTTGAAGATTTGTTTGTTTGCTTGTGTTTAAGAACTTGGGTTAATATCTGTCTGAAGCAAATGAGTATCAGTTGCTAGGGAATATTAGCAGGAAGATGCTGTTTCTCTCAAAGCCCATCAGCATTTGGTTGACTGCTGTGGAAACAGAATGCTGGCTGGACTAAATAGACTTTTGGTTTGATCTAGCAATGCTCGTGTGTTCTTACAATTTGTTACATTTCAGGTTGTGTAATATTCTATAGGAGACCCAGCATGGAGTAGTGGTTTGAGTGTTAGTCTAGAACTCCAGGAAACCAGGGCTTCATATTTTGGCTCAGCTATGGAAATCCACTGGGTAACCTTGGACAAGTCAGAGTTCTTCAGCCTTACAGGAAGGAGCCTCCTCTGAGTAAATCTGCACAAGATAAACCCTATGATAGAGTTGACCTAAAGTTACACAGCAACAATGATAATATAAACAGAAATAGAAGTCATATGGGCACGATCTTATCCAAGATGAGCCCTTTTAAACCTCCCTGATGGGTAATACAGATGCTCAAGGGCCAAAGGAAACTTTAGAACAGAACACTTTGGAGGGAAAATTTGGAATGGAGAAGTTGGAGAGAAGCGCTTACTTACCCTGCCTTCTGGGTGCTAGGAGAATGTGGAACCATGCATGCTGAGTTACGTGTACAGATAAGTTCTTGTCCTCCCCTTTCTCACACACACCATTGTGCCTTCTTTCTCACCCACTCAGTTACAAATTGCTCACCCCCTCCCATTTAATAGCTCTTTTTCTTGATTCTTCCCCATTTAGAATTAATTGTTTTGCTCCAATTCTTCCAATTAAATAGCTTTTCTCCAATCCACCCCAGGATTCTATTCTTCCTTCTTCCCCAATGCTCCAATGACTTGATTAAATACATTTTTCCCCAAAAATGCTGTGTTGTATTAAAATGGATGTTATTAATAAGATTAATAAGACACTGAACCAGTGGGACAAATGCTAGGTGAACTGCTTTACTGTGGTAAAATTATCATAGCTTCTCCTCCACACAACTACCTGCACATTGCTGATGAGTCACTGAAGGCAGAAATGCCCTTCCCTCAGATGACTCAAAACTGCAGCATGAAGGAAGTTCAGGCTTTTTCCCAGTACTGTCCCTATCATTGCATGAAGTGAGGCATTTGCTTCAGAGGAGAGCAAGGTGCTGTAGCTGGATGCAAAGGCTGCCTGCAGAGGGGTATTCTGACTCATTGCAGTGGTGTGGCTATGGAGAGGGGAATGAAAGCACTGCTCCTCCCTAGATAAGCATTGCAGTAACTCAAACTTTCAGTGAGTGTTTGGAAATACAGTTTAGGCATCCAAAAGGATGGCATAGACAATGTTACCAAAGAAATGCACAGAAAGGAAATATAAGAATTTGAGGTGTGAACAGCATTTATGCTAGAAATTTGGGAACTGAAGTGAGAAGAACTGGGAGACAGAAGTCTTATTTGGGGGCAATGCCCTCATTTTTCTCTCCTTTGAATAACATTCAGGTCCATTGTGTTCTAATTAATAATATAACTTCTGGGCAGAGCATTGTCCCATGGGAAACTAATATATGAAGGAGAACAGTACGTTGACAATGTCTCAGGACACAGTATATTGACTTCAGCCCACTGCCAGTAAAGAAAACCTCAAGGTCTTCTTATATTTGGAAAGAAGTTATATGTTTTTAACACACTGGTTCGAAACCTATTGCTAGTGTATCCATTGACTTAATGGGACTCACATAAGTGTTGACTCGCTATTCAAGAACTGATTCAATGCATCTAATTCTAGCTGGAACTAACCAACAGGGTTCAGGACATCATCTTTGAAACTATAAACAATAGTGCAGAGGATATGTATAAACTTTTAGAATGTTATATGTTTATGGGTTAGTACTCCTTGTCTGTATGCTGCTGACGACATCATGATTACGTGCCTAAATACTCTGAAGTCATCAGATCCTGTCTGATCTGAGAACCTAAACAGAGTCAGAACTTGGTTAGTACTTGGATGGGAGATCAGCAATAAATATGAGGTACTGTAGACTATTTCAGAGGAAGGAACTGGCAAAACCACCTCTTAAGTATTCGTTGTCTAAGAAAACCCTATGAAATACATGGGGTCACCATAAGTTGACAGGCAACTGGAAGGCACATATATCACATTTTTCTAACTGGAAACAGTTAAAGGGAAACAGCCATCAGCTTGCCCTACTAGCTGATTGTATTTGTTTTCATTCTGGAACTTTAAAATTGAGGAAGAAACCATGGCTGCATTTCATTATACTTTAAATCAATAGGAAGTACAACAGGGAACATACAGCATTTCAGTTATTTATATCTTATTCTACCCTGTTCTGTTATTTATTTTAAATCTTCCAAATGTGCTTTGGTGGTTTGCATCCTTGTGGTCTTGTACAGTCCTGAAAATGAACTAGTTTCTAAGATTATTGGCTAATTTTGCAATGCTGGACAAACCAAGCATTTTCCACTTGGCATCTTGGGAAATATAAGCAACTGTCATGGAGGCAGGTATTGTCTGAAGATCAACCATGAGACTGAAGGCAGTGAGTTGGTTTGTGCCAAAAGTAATTGCAGAGCTGGAAATGGGCACAAGGGGCATATAGTACAATCTTCTGCCAGTTCAAGAACCCACAGCTAAAGCATTCCTGAATAGTGGCCGTCCAATCTCTGTTTCAAAAAAAAAAAAAAAAATCCCTATGAAGGACAGCCCACCAACTTCCACTGCAAAGTGCTCAGTTTTGGAACAGTTCACACCATTAGGAAGTTCTTCCTAATGTTTAGCCAGAATTTCTTTCATTTTAATTTGAAGCCATTGCTTCCAGTCCTGTCCTCTGGTACTGCAGAAAACTAGCTTGTTCCATCTTCTTCAAGAGATCCCTTAAGAAAATTGAAAAAGGGATATCATATAACCTTTCATTCTTCTCTTCTCTAAGTGAAATCCATTTCTTTACACAGGGCTTGGCTTTTAGATCCTTTAACATCTTTCTTCTGGACAAATTCAAGCTTGTTGATATCTTTTGTAGGATATCACACACTGGGTTTGTTGCACAATTGCACTGGCTTAGTTCTATGTTGGATCTCTCCTTCTCACATAATGTCATCACTCTCCTATTGTTGGATTGCATTCCCATTGTTATTGGATCATCTCTTTTCATTCATGGGAATTACATGTGAATGGCTCCAATAATGCTGCTTTTCTACTATTCCCTGTTTGTGTGATCTTTTCATTTTGCTACAGTTCTGATATTGTGGCAGCCATGTGCTGTCAGTGTGTGTCGTTCTTCCCTTTCCCCTTCCCTATCCCGAGACAGGGTAAGCTCATTGCACTTCTAGTGTGTGGAAGACATGATAGTGCATGTGGATAACATTGCTTTTACTCCATTTCCTGGTATTTTTTAAAAAACTTTTGGTATAATTAGGCACTTGCATTGCCCTGATGGTTGCCAGTATGCTGCAATTACACCATTATGGCAAAAATGGAAAACCAACCAGAATTCCAGAAGAGCAAAATGCCTAAATGGCAGCATGACAGGAAACACAATGCCAAAATGATGGAGAGGAAGTTTCTTGACATGCTGAAATTCCACATGGGGGGAGGGGAGGTAAAATATAGCACATGGGCTAGGTAGTGTGGACTGGTACAGGCAGGCAGGGTCAGTGGGGTAGTGGAAAAAACCAGTTGTGGGAATGTTCATCACCAAACCTGTAGCATAGTGCTATTGCAGAGATGGCGTGTTAGTAATTGTTTCTATACCAATATGTTTTTGTTTCCTTAAATAACATGAGTGTTGTGAGACAACAGGCTGGTATGACAAAGCCCTTAAACTGTGATGTCCAGCAGGGGACACAGTACTTCAGGTGAGATCTCTGCAAAGCAGAACAGACTTGGTGCTATCACTTCTTTTTCTCTGGACATTATATAATATTGTAGACGCTGCCTAGAATTGCATTGGCTTTTTTGCTGCTATATCACACTGTTCACACACATTTAACTCGTTGTCTGCTAAAACCCCTAGATTCTTTTCATACATGCTACTCCCAAGCCAGATGTCACCCAGTGCATATGACCTTTTTTCTACCTCAGTTGTCATTCCTTACACTTCTCCTTGTTGATTTTTTTTCATATTTTTGGCCCAATTATCCAATCTGTGAAGGTCATCTAGAATCTTAATTCTGTCTTCTGGTTACATTATTCCCTCTCAATGTAAATAATTTCCTTTTTAATCAATTGAGAGAGATTGTTATTTTTTTGTGCCTTCTAGTCATTTCTGACTTATGGTGACCCTGAGGCAAACTTATCACGGGGTTTTCTGGGGCTGAAAGTGTATGACACACCCAGGATCTCCCAGTAGGTTTCTATGGCCAAGCAGAGAATAGAACCCTGGTTTCCAGGGTCATACATAGTCCAATGTTCAAACCACTCTACCACAGTGGCTTTTACACTGGGAGAGATAGAATAAAATTCCCAAAACAGCAACATTCTGATTGCTTGGTACAAAGAGTCCATAGTCTGTTTGCCTTCACTCTACTGTTGCACTTCTTTCTTCAAAAAGAGACTGTTGTCCTAAGCAACCAGTATGAATTAAGTAAAGCAAATGCAAATAATGCAGTCTGACTTCCAAGGAATGCCTACCAGGTCCTCGTATAACCCCCAGGCCAGGGATCTTTGTGATTAAAAATCTTCCCTTTATGCACCTGGGCTGGCCAGTTCTGATTCTTTTATGTATCAAGCCACACATCTAAGAAAAAAAGAGAAAAAAATCTATTATTGTTTGAAATGACTTGTCAAGAAAATGGGAGGGAACCCACATCTATTTGCATCCTGTTTTACAAAGAAGTAAAACAAAGGGGGCGGGCAATGCCAGGCATTGGAGGTGCATTGGGCTCCCACACCACCACTTTTACAAACTTTGTTGATTCTTTTTTTTCAATAAAAGCCCCCCCCCACGCACACATTCTTCATTCTGGTACTATATGTTCATTCAGCCTTCCTTGTAGGGCTGGCTCATGACATTTTTCTACCTGAGGTAAAGACCAAGGTGGCACATCTCCCATTCCGTGCACAAAAGCTGACTGAGCTGGCATATGAAACTTCATTCAACGTTGGTGTTCAGAGAGCACATTCCACTGGACATGAAGACAGAAGACTAAAGGAGGGGATGCAGGGCAGGTGCAGGGCACCCAGCCCTGTCCTTCTACGCCTTGCTGTGCCATCCTGTTGCATCTGCCCCGAAGAGGTACAAATATTTTTCAGGTAGGTAACATCTGTAGCAGGCTATATTTCAACTTTAGTCAGTTAGTTGTTACCAAAGAAGATCCTTTGAAAGGGAACACATATTTGCAGGTAACTTGCCTGTGTTGATTTATATGTATAGGTGAAAATTTAGAATTAAATTATTGTAATTTAGACAGAAATAGCAGGCACCCCAGTGGTGAGAACTACTACAGAATGTCAGTAGGAAATTTCCAGGTCTTTGTTCTCATTTTTGTTGTTGTTGTTGTTGTTGTTGTTGTTGTTGTTGTTGTTGTTGTTGTTGTTCTTCTTCTTCTTCTTCTTCTTCTTCTTCTTCTTCTTCTTCATGACACTGAACTTGAACTAAGGGCCAGTCTTTCAAATGGAAGGAACTTTCAAATGGAAAGTTGTCCTCTGTAGAACAGAACATGAAGCTACACTAACCTTCAGCCTTTCATATTCTTTGCCTGCCTCAAACACTAACTAAAAGCATTTACTAGAACACTCCACAGAGCTTGGGAGAATGGGCAGGCAAGGTTGAATGCAGCAAAAGAACAGGTTGCTTACCTGTAACTGTGGTTCTTCGAGTGGTCATCTGTGCCATCATACACTAGGAGCTTTAGCGCCTGCGCGGTAGCGTTCGGAAACTTCTAGAGCTTGTTCGCTTGGCGGGAACCCCTCCCCCACGCCGGTACTGCGCATGCTCCTCCCGCCGAGCAACGGTCTCTCCTCAGTTCTGTCGTCCGCCGTAGAACCTACAGGGACCTGAGAAAGAGGGGAGGAAGGGCGGGTGTGTATGATGGCACAGATGACCACTCGAAGAACCACAGTTACAGGTAAGCAACTTGTTCTTCTTCTTCGTGGTCTCTGTGCCTTCATACACTAGGAGACTGTGTAGCTTACCGGTCGGACGGCGGGTCAGGTCCTACAGCACGGAAGCCAACACCTCACGTCCAAACCGGGCATCTCTGCGCGACCGGCAGTCGAGCCTGTAGTGGCGCACGAAGGTCGATGGTTGGGACCAGGTCGCCACACGGCAGAGTTCATGCAGGTCAACTCCTCGCAGGAGGGCCGCAGAAGTAGCCACAGCTCTGGTGGAGTGGGCTCGAAGCAGGACTGGCGGAGGCTTCCTCGCGAGCTCATACGCCAGTTCAATAGTCCTCACCACCCACTTGGAGAAGCGCTGGGTGGACACTTTTAGGCCCCTCCGACGTCGCCCATAGCAAACAAAGAGATGCGGCGTCTGTCGGAAGGAAGCAGTCCTGTCCTTGTAGAAAGCCAATGCCCGACGCACGTCCAGGGAGTGGAGGGACCGCTCCAACGGTGTCGTCGGGTTCGGGAAGAAGGCAGGCAGGATGATGTCCTGGTTGAGATGGAAACTGGACACCACCTTTGGCAGGAACGAGATGTCAGGTCTCAGGACCACCTTGTCCCTGTGGAAGACCGTGAAGGGCTCATCGGAACGAAGAGCTGTGATCTCACCCGCTCGCCTCGCTGAGGTCACCGCTACCAGGAAGGCAGTTTTCATTGTCAGGAGCCTGTCATCCGAGGTCGCCATCGGCTCGAAGGGCGGCTTCGTCAGCTGCGAGAGCACCAGCGAGAGGGACCACGGCGGTAGCGGCGGCGATACCGGCGGGTAGAGATGATGAAGTCCTTTCAGGAACCGCTTAACGGTATCGTTCCTGAAGAAGGCCGAGGCAGCAGATCGTGGCGGTTGGTATGCCACGATCGCGGAGAGATACACCTTCAGGGATGGAAACGCCAGGCCCTGTTGCCGGAGGTGCAGGAGGAAGTGCAGGACGGTCGAGAGCCCCGCGGGCGATACCGGCTCACTCCTCTCGTTAGCGAAGGTCAGGAAGCGTCGCCACTTGTATTGATAGTTGCGACGGGTGGATTCCTTCCTGGCCGCGACGAGGACGGTACCGAGCACGGGATCGTCTAGTGCGATATCCTCCAGGCATGGAGGGCCAGGCGTGGCAGGTCCGGATGGAGGACTCGGCCGCCGGAGTGGGAGAGCAGGTCCGGTGTCGGTGGCAACCGGAGCAGGTCGTCTCGCGCGGCTTGTAGCAGGGGTGCGAACCAATGTTGCCTCGGCCAGTACGGGGCTACCAGGATCGCGTCGGCTCGGTCGGCGAGGATCTTCGATATCGTCCGGCCGAGCAGCGGGAACGGCGGGAACGCGTAGAGGAGTTCCCCGGTCCACGGAAACTGGAAAGCGTCCCCGATGGAGGCACGATCGTGGCCCGCTCTGGAACAGAATCGGCGACACTTCGCGTTTTCCCTGGTCGCGAAGAGGTCGATCGATGGTTCGCCCCAGCGGTCCCGAATCAGTCTGAACGCCTCTCCGGAGAGAGACCATTCGTGATGGGATGAGGTGTCCCTGCTGAGGGCGTCTGCCGTGGTGTTCTCCTGCCCGGCCAGGTGAACCGCCACGGGATGCGTGTGCAGGCGAATGCACCATTCCCACAGGCCGAGCGCGATGTCGAGCAGGGTCGTGGAATGAGTCCCACCTTGTCTGTTGATGTAGCAGACGGCGGTGGTGTTGTCCGTCAGAATCAGGACCGTGCGCCCCGCCACGGCATGGCGGAACGCCCGTAGGGCTTTCCAGACGGCAAGCAGCTCCAACGCGTTGATATGGAGAGCGGTCTCGTCGTCGGTCCATCTGTCGCGGACTCTGAGATCGCCGCAGTGGGCACCCCATCCATACAGGGAGGCGTCGGTCGTTACCGTCACCTTCGGTGTCGGCTGTTGGAAAGGCATCCCCGACATGAGATTGCGTCGCGACTGCCACCATCGGAGGGATGAGCGGACGTCTCCCGGCAGCTGCAGTCGGAGTGTCTGTTCGTCTCGCAGGGGGTCGAATATGCGGACGAACCAGTGTTGAAGAGGTCTTGCTCTCAGCCTGGCGAGATATGTCACAGCGGTCGTCGCAGCCATGTAGCCCAAGAGCTGCTGGACGCTTCTCGCAGATAACGTCGGGGCCGTACGAGCGTGAGCGGCGGCCCGGATCAAAGTTTGTGCTCGAGACTCTGGTAGGTACGCCCTGGCGGAGGTCGAGTCGAGCGTCGCCCCGATGAAGTCCAAGATCCTCGCCGGCTCGAGGTGGGACTTCTTCGGATTCACTCGTAGACCAAGGCGGGTCAGGAGTGACAACGTCATGTGGACGTCGTGGTAAAGTCTCTGTTTGCAGGACGCCACCAACAGCCAATCGTCGAGGTAGGGGAAGACGGAAGCGCCCTTCGTCCGCAGGTAGGATACCACCGGGGCCATGCACTTGGTGAAGACCCTTGGGGCAGTCGAGAGTCCGAACGGCAGCACCTTGTACTGGTAACAGGTGTCGTCGACTGCGAAGCGGAGGTACCGTCTGTGCTGCGGGCGAATGGCGATATGGAAGTATGCGTCTCGGAGATCGATGGAGGCGAACCAGTCCCCTCGATGTAGGAAGGGTAGGATCGACGGTATCGTGACCATCTTGAACCTTTTGGGGCGGATGTAGTAGTTCACCCCTCTGAGGTCTAGGATCGGCCTGAGGGTACCGTCGGCTTTCGGTACCGTGAAGTACCTGGAGAAGAAGCCGGTGGTCTTGGCCTCTTGCGGGAGCCGCTCGATCGCCCCTTTCTGGAGGAGGGATTGGATCTCTTCCAGGAGGGCCGGACTCGACGGCGTGGAGTAATAAACGCCGCGAGGAGGAATATCGAGAAACTCGATGGCGTAGCCAAGACGGACGATGGAAAGCACCCAAGAGTCCGTAGTGACATACTGCCACTCCGCTAGGTGTCGAGCGAGGGTCGGTCGGTCTCCGAGCGCTGATGGTAGGCTGAAGAGTGGGTATTGGCGGGTCCTGCCAGGCACGTCAAAACCGAGACTTTGTCTCGGAGGAGGACTTCTTCGACGAAGGCGGGCGCCGCCTAATCGTGCGTCTGGCCGATGAGCCGGAGGACGGTCTCGACTGTCCAGACTGGGCCGAACGCTGGAACGACGAGGTGGAAGATCGTCGCCAGGATGGGCGGAAGGTGGAGGCCCTGCGGGTCTGCGTGGCCGGCTGCAGCCCGATCTTTTTTGCGGTCAGTCTCGCCTTGACGAGATTGTCCAAAGCTTCGTCTGTGGACGAATTGAATAGGCCTTCACCGTCGAAGGGGAGATCTTCAATCCTCCTTCTGGTGTCCTCCTGGATGTCGGCCGGTCGAAGCCAAGCATGGCGGCGGAGGCCGACGGATCCCGCCATGACCCGGGAGGCGATCTCCACTGCGTGCCGGGAAGAGGCCATCTGGTGCCGAGCGATGGAGATAGCCTCATTGAAGATCACGGGGGAGGCTTGGCGGATGTCCTCCGGTACCGCTTCCATCGCTGGTTGCAGGCGATCGAGCACCTTCTTCAGGTATGCCGCGAGGCAAGCCTGAGTGTTGGACAGCCTGATCTGCAAGGAGGCAGCCGAATAGAACCTCCTTGCGTAGGCGTCCAACTTCCTGCCCTCTTTGTCCGGCGGGGTGGTGTGTTGCCTGCCGGAGCCTTTCGTCTGCGCGGACTCGACGACCACAGAGTTCGGTGCAGGGTGATTAAATAGATAACCGGCGTTATCCTTCTGCACCCTGTAGAGGTGTTCTAACCGCTGCGGTATCGGCTGAGCCGAGGCCGGTCTATCCCAGGCGGCCTTCACCAGTCTGGATACCCGGGGCAGGAGAGGCAGCGGGGCCGTGGAAGGTCGCTTCTCCTCGAAAACGGAGAAGGCTGGATCGTCATCCTCCGGCTCCGCATCGGCGATCTTAAGGCCGAGGGTAGTGGCCATGCGGAGCAGCATCGCAGAGAACTGGTGGACGTCCTCTGGAGCAGAATCTGGGATCGGGTCCCCGAATCCCAACGGAGGAGACTCCTGGGAGGCCGCCTCAGACACCTCAGACTCCGCACTCGAGTCGTACGACTCCGAGCTCGGTGAGTCCTCTCGCCGCTCGCTCTCCGGCTCCTTCGTAGTCGCCGCAGGTGCTGCCTTCCTAGGCTTCTCCGCAGCCGGGGCGGTGGTAGCAGCAGCGTCCCGCTTGGGATGGCTGACCACGGACTTCACCCTCTTGGTGGTGACCGGGGTAGTCTGGCAGGCTGACGTCGTCGTAGCCCGCTCAGTCACCACCGACTCCGTAGGGCGCGTCGCCGTCGCCGTGACCCTAGGAGGTGGCGATATCGCCCGATACCGTGGTGAAGGCTCCCTCGCCCTATGATATCGAGGGGAGGGAGAGCGGCTGAAGGAGCGGCGGTCCAACGGAGATCGGCTTCGGCGTCGACGGTACCGAGCCTCGTCCCCTCTAGGCGAGCGCGATTCGCGCTGTCGACGAGGTGACCGGGACCTCCGGAAGGTCTCCCAGCGACTCGGGCCACGATGGTACCGATCCCGGTACGATGGCGAATGGGACCGATAGGAGGCCGGGCGCTCTCTCCACTCAGATTCCCTCGCGTACCTGGCCACGTAGGACGCCGAGGTGTATCTGGAGGCAGACGAGCGAGGTTGTTCCTCTCTTGTCTCCCTCGGAGGCGGCGAGGCCACCGGACGCTCGGAAGAGCGGGACCGGGACCTGAAGGAGGTCGAACGCCGCTCCGGAGAAGCAGAGGGCTCTCTCTGCTGCAGGTCGGCCGACCTGCGACGGCTAAGAGGGCGGTGGCGCTCCTCCACCAGGGTTGGAGGGTCTGCCACAGGCGAGTCCGGGCGCTGTTGGGGAACGTCCTCGATCTCATCCTCCGAGAGGTCGACGGACTCGCCTCGCCCTTTGGAAGGCTGCTGAGTAGGAGGAGGAGTAGGAGGTTGAGCGTCCCCAGCCGGGGAGCGCTTCTTTTCCTTCTTCTTCTTCTTCTTCTCCTTCTCCTTGCCCTTGCCTCCGTCCGGAGCAGGGCGCTTTTTTGCAGGCGTCTCTGTAAGGGGAGCCTCAGCCTTCCTCGCCGTCGAGGATCCTTTAGCTGACTTGGCAGCCGCCGACAGCTTCGGGATCCTCGGTAACGCCGAGATCGGCGTTTCGCCGGTACCGAGCCCGATACCGACGAGGTGGACGGAACGGCAGCCGCCGATACCGTCGATGGCGTGGTCGTCTTCTTGTCGGCCATCTTGGAAGTGGAGGTCTCGTCTATCGCCCGCAGAGACTGCTCCCAACAAAAAGACTTGAGTCTCGCGGAGCGGTTGCGAAGAGTTTGGGGAGTAAAATCCCTACAAATTTGGCAAGTCCGGATATTGTGGGACTCGCCCAAACAGAAGAGACACTCCTTATGGCCGTCGTTGAGGGCAACCTTGCGGCCGCAGGACACGCACTTCTTAAAGAGCGCGGACATAAGACGAAGAAACGCCAAACTCCGAAATCCAAAAAAGACGAAAAACCGAAGGGGGAGTCCGAAAGAGAGGTCAAAGACAGTCCGAAAGTCCGTAAAACCGTGAAAAAACAGCAAGCCAAGCACGACGTGAGAGGAACAAACTAAAGAACCTTCCGTACGCGGCGGCGGACGAGAAAGAACTGAGGAGAGACCGTTGCTCGGCGGGAGGAGCATGCGCAGTACCGGCGTGGGGGAGGGGTTCCCGCCAAGCGAACAAGCTCTAGAAGTTTCCGAACGCTACCGCGCAGGCGCTAAAGCTCCTAGTGTATGAAGGCACAGAGACCACGAAGAAGAACAGATATAGACTGTGTCCATGAAAGCTTATGCTAGAAATTTCTTCATCCCAGTTAGTCTAAAATGTACTGCTGGATTCCTTTGTTTTTTAATGTGACAACAGAGTAATACAACTGTCTCTTTGAATACACCCACAATATTGAGAAGTAGGGAAAAATACTAGAAAAGGACATACCTATCTACAATATTTCTCATTGTGTAGATTGTTTTGGATATTGCTTACATCAATACGTACAGTACAGATGAAGAGCACAAAATAACACACTTAAGCATTAACCACACTGTTAAGAAGGGCTAAGTAGATTCAACATTTGTTGTGGATTCCTGTGGCAGCAGCACTGCTAGTGGCTCACAACTCAGTGGGACAGTGAATCCATTCCAGATTTTAGTCTAAAAGCTTCCTTGAAGGAGTTACCTAAGATTATGAACCTTGGCCCTCAAATAGGGCACCATGAATAGCTTTGTTGGATTTCAGACTAAAACCCAACGTAGATTCACTGTCACCATCTGACATGGCAGGGTGACCACCTGGCACTAGCTAGCAATCTTTTTACTAACCCAGTTCTCAGCATGCAACAGTGATTGTGCTGAGAACTATAATTATCCTGGCTCAAAAATATGTCTTATTAAACCACTTAGACAAGAATCATTCAAGGTTATGTTGGAGGAGTTGCCAAGAGATTGGCACATATATCCATATGTGGTGGAATTGTGAAGATGTACAGAAATTTTGGCAAATGGTGTTTAAAGAAATAAAAGTGATAACAGGAATTGATTTACAAATATGTTCGAGTGGATTGATTTGAGGGTGTTCCTGCATGGCAGGGGGTTGGACTGGATGGCCTATGTGGTCTCTTCCAACTCTGAATTTCTATGATTCTATAGCGTTATTATCTATATTTGATAAGGTTAATTGTACCCAGACAATGAAGGAGTTAATTACAAATTTATTAACTGCAGCAAGGCTAATTATATCGAGAAAATGGAAAACTCAAGAAGACTTTCAAAAAAAGGATTGGTATAAAGAAGTGTGAAAAACTGCGATTAATGATAAGTTAACATGTTGAATTAAGGTTAAAAAAGGGATAATGAAAAGGAATGACTTTGAAGCAATATGGAAAATATTTGTGGAAAAGGCTTTAATACACAAGAAGAATTACAATTTTGGAAAGCAGAGTAAGCTGAAATATAATTGGCTTTGGGAATGGGTTCCCATTTAGGGTAGAGTTCATGGTTAATAACTGGATCATATATAGTATTAGCTATAGATTAAATATAGTTGAAAAGAACAGATTTAAGAATGAAATTATTATAGCAATAATGAGTACAAGGAGAATGAGATTTAGATACATGAAATAAAAATATATAATCAATATGATACACAATATGTTGAATAAGCATATTATGATAAAGGATATGGAGAGAAATAGTAATGTAAGCTATCTGTGTTGTAATTTTTCTCTTTTTCACATTTATGTTATTCACATGGTGTTTTTGTTTTATTCTGTTATGTATTGTTCTTTTTTCTTTATAATAAAAAAATGTCTTATTGATGTACCTCCTATTGAATAATATTAATGTTGCTATGCTGATACTGTTAATCTTTCCCTTTGATTTGACTTACCAATATACTTCTATTAATAAAGAAATACCACATGTGTGCATGTCAAATGTGGTCTGTTACTTGAGCTGTTATGAATGAAAGCTTGACTACAGCTTTTGTTTGTTGTTTTAAATGCTTGTACAAAGTGCAGCACAGCTAACTTTGGAACATTTTGGCTGCATCTTTTAATATTTTTCTTTAAGTTTAGCTTTGGAGTTTTTTAAAATTCAGTTTAACATTTAACATACAGAAAATACATACAACTGCAAGGAAGGAGATTCCACTTGAACCTCAGGAAGAACTTCCTGACAGTCAGAGCTGTCCAGCAGTGGAATATGCTGCCTTGGAATGTGGCAGAGTCTCTTCCTTTGGAGGTTTTTAAGCAGAAGCTGGATGGCCATGTGTTGGGAATGCTTTGATGGGTGATCCTACATAGCAGAGGGTTGGACTGGATGGCCCCATGGCCTCTTCTAACTCTATAATTCTATGAAAATCAGTTAAGAAAACAGGGAAGGATAATTTTTCAAATATCTTATTCCAAATATAGCATCATTTCAATGTTGGTATTCAGAAGTGAATCCAAGGGAATAGAATCTACTTCTATGTGACCTGCTTTCAGGCAAGTCATATCAAGAGATGTTACTGAACTGTGGGTCTTGGCCATCATTTCCATTCGTACATCAGTGATCAAACAGAACTTTTCTAAAATCTGGGGACCAGTTTGGAAATACATGCTATTTAAAAGTGCAAGCTACTTCATCAAGTGGTAATGCATTCCTGGAGCTACAGAAAGGGAAATTCATGTTTTAGTGTTCCACTCTCCCAAAAAGAATTGCATATACATTAAAGAACAGTGGCTAGACTGTATTCTCCTTGCATACTAAATTTTCTATATGAAAGGAGTCTTTTGTTGTTGTTGTTGTTGTTGTTGTTGTTGTTGTTGTTGTTTTTCCATGGTGAAGAGCTTAAACAATCCCCACCTGAAGTCTCTAGTAGTACAGTCTTGAAGAAGTCTGGCCTGAGGAGATAACATGGCTGTGTCTTTTCTGAGAGTTCATGGCACAAGAGGTTAAGCACATGCATACATAAAATCCCAGTTTCAGCCTCTGAACTCTCCAAGTAGAGTGCAGAAGACACAGAGAGAGTAATTACCAAGTTGGCCAGGGATAATGAGAGTTGTAATCCAACACATCTGGAGGTCACCACACTGGGGAAGACTATATACTTTGTTAAGTTATTGCATGTAATACTGAGTCAGAGAGACCAATGATCTGATTCAGTTTAAGACATATCTTTATTATGCTTAAAAATTAGCTTAAAAATTTTATTTTCTGAGACTAGATGAATCACAATACCTTTGGAACTTGCAGTCTCACAGAAATTTAAATGGAGACAACTGATTCTTACTATGCTATGTACCTTGATGTTATCTAGTGGATATTTGTAAAAATGTTTTGAAGTAACTACCTACACATAACCCTTTATTTGCACTTAATTCTTTTCTGCAATAACAAAAGTATATCTATATTTAACTACAATTATTACTTCACAAACTTCAGTTCTTTTCAGATGTTAACTTCTAATGTTATTTTTCCAGTTACAGGATTGTGGTCTCACTAAGTAGTGGGGGAGGAATAGCAGATGGTTCAGACACTGGCTCTTGCTTTGCCTTGAGCTTCTGCCATGGGCCCGTCACAGTTAACAGCTCACCCTAAACATATGGGAGGGCACAGTCTTGATAACTAGGATGAAAATAGTCAGTAGGTGAGAGTATTGCCTAAGTTCCAAATAACTCTGTTGTCATGATCACACCACTATCTAATATCTTTGCTGGGACTCTTAACCCATGCAGAGGAGTGGGGCCATTCAGCTGAAATGCCTGCTCCCTCTCTTTCTAGAAGGATCTGTTCACAGTGATCTATGGCCCTTTCCGCACGCGGTTATTAAGGCCGGCCAATGTTTCTTGCCACGGAGGTCTTCTGCACCTTGGAGTGGACTAGGTTCGGTTTATTTACCTTCGTTCTGCACATAATTCCAACTAAATGCACCCCCATGTGGTGGTAAAGCGTGCTATTTGAAAAGTGGAAGAAATTAGTTCTCCAATTTTCCAGATCAATCCAATCCATACTTTCACAGTGGTGCAGACATATACATTCACACCAATGTGAATTGGTGGTCAGGGGATGATTCATGGGAGGGGCCAGTGGATAGTATGGACTTATGCACGTATGCAATGACATACTAAACCATGCAACAACAACAACAAAAAAGGGCCAATCACAGCCAAGGGGGTGACGTGAGAGGAATAGTGGGAGTGGCCACAGCAGAGGCAGTGTGGATTCATGAACTCGCACTTCTCCAAATCAGAATGGAACATATGCAGTAGCTGTGCAGAAGGAAATGAGGGAAAGTCTACCTTTTTTTGAGCCCAGAAAATCTGATAAGAAACGGCACAAACTGATTCACCAGCCTCATGCGGAAAGGGACTATGTCTCCATTATCTTTCAATTAGGCTCCTAGAAGACACTCCACTTGGTTCTGCTCCTGAAAACCACAACTAGCACATATTACAGCTAGTGCAAAGTGTTGTCTGGTACTTACTTTAGAGGCTATGTATTGCCTGGTCTTGTACCAACTGCACTGGCTTCCAATTTGTTTCCAACCCTAGTTCGAGGCACTGGATTTGCCTTTTAACTCCCTAAGCAGCTTGGAGCCAAGATCTCTGAAATGCTGCTTCTTCTTCTCTGAGTCTGTTCATAATCTGGAAACTTCCTCAGAGCTCTTGTAGCATGTTCCAGCCCACACACAAGAGTTTTGTTTTTCATAGCCACACCTCTGTCGTGGTACATTAAGCTGAGTTTTTGAGAGGCAGTAAAAACTATGCTGTTTTCCAGGATTTTGTTTTGCTAAGCAAGGGTAGGGAAACACTGGAAGTCCAGAAGTCAATTTCTCACCCCACCTCACTCTCTACCATTTCCTCCAAATGGCCAGAGGTCCCCTTCTGGTTTCACAACAACCTTGGAAGCTTATGGGGAGGGAACAAAGCACCAGGTGGCATGCACCTTGTTTTAAAGGAAACTCAACACTTCTAGAATATTCCAGGGACAATAACTATCTTTTTTTTAAAAAAAAAAGAGAGAAAATATTTTGTTTGGTAGAGCTGAATGTGACCCATGGGCCATGTACTGGCCACCATTATCCCAAAGAATGGCTTGCTGTTTTGTGTTTACCTTGCGGGGTTTTTATTGTACATTGGCTTGAGGGCCCTAGTATGCAGAAAAACAATTGCGTAAATACTTTCTAAAAACAGAAACAGTAGACAGGCAAACAGCACCATTAGAAAGTGTTGATGGCAACTGTGAAAGGTAAGGAAACAATTTTCTTTACAGTAAAGCAATGGAATCCATTCAGAAATTGTCCTGTAACTAGCTCTGACATGCTATCGGTTACAAGTTCACCTCCATTTTCTTTTGCCCATCTCTGGAGCTATATGGAAAACTGAACAAGTCCTGAAGGCAGAATCCTGTATCCCTTGCCAACCTGTTCCCCAAATACTGGTAGTGCCCATCTTCACAACATATCTTGAAATTCCAGTGGACTTTATTAATGTGGCATTCCCACTGATCTTGGAAAACACATCCTACTCTCACCACCCATATAGATGATACTGCATTCTTTAAAAATCAGATCACATGAAAATTTTGGAGATTTGTATAACATTCTTGCTCCAAGGGTTGAATGCATCATTGTTTTTTCAAAGTATGCAAAAGTGAACACCATAGTAGTTTGGGACAGTTGCTTAACAAAAAAAGTTGATAATTACATGGCAAACTCTAATGAGTCAGTGGAGGATTTTTCCCCTCCCTGCATTCCTAAGAATTCATATGGGTGTGGAAGGGAAAGGAAGGCTTGTGAAACAGAGTTCTGGCAGCAAGACACAAATGTTGGTTCTAAAATACTACTATATAAGGATCTTACTGACAATAGAAATTTCTTCTGTGCGGAATTTTTAAGGGAGCCAATCCCATTCCACAAAAAAAACCCCCTATCCTCAACAGAGTGATGGGCATGTGTTTTTTAACATAGCAACTCTCTGAACATCTCCTTTAAAAAGATCTTACACTTCTTTCACCTTCTCTAAAAAAGAACCCTGTAGGGCAAATTTTGCAGCTGCTTGCAGAAATATGCTAGTCAAAAGCACATATTCCACAGAGGTTGCAACATTTTTCAAAACATGGTATGAGTGTTGTTCTATTTGAATCTGTCTGCTGACAATTTCACAGCTTGTTATTCCAATAGAAGACTACGTCCCACCTGGCTACATTATTTTGCAAAAAGGTAATCGGTTCTCAATTAACTGAAAGAAAACCAACCCCAAATAGTGGTGGTTCCAGGCAAATTTCTTTCCTCCTTTTTCTGAAACAGCACACCGTACGTTGTTGGCATTTTTTAGATTATAGGTCATGAATTATGGTACCAAAATGTAAGCCATTTTTTGGATTTTTGATGCAACATATGTTACATCAACTGGACAATGTTAATGCCATTTTCAGAAGCAAGTCCTTTGAGGTATAATGGACGTAGTATCAAATTGTAATCCTGTATACTGTTTCATGGTACTATGTGTTTTTCTGTTGACTACTGACTTCATGGCAACCCTAAGGTGAACCTATCTCAGGGGTTTTCTTGACAAGATTTATTGAGCGGACATTTGTCAGTGTATTCTGCTTAGACTGAGAGAACCTGACTTGCCCAAAGTCACTCACTGAGTTTCCATGGCTGAGTGAGGATGCAAACTCTGGTCCACCAACGTTCTAGCCCAATACTCAAGCCACTATATCATGCTGGCTTGCTCGTGTGTTTTTACTAATTGGAAATAAGCAAACGTCAGACTGATTAAATGATGGATTCTTATTACATTCCAAGCATTAGAGAAAAAAAGCAAACACTGATGGGTTATTTGCCCTGGAGAATACAAAGTTGGAGAATAAGGTTATAGTACATTTAGTCTACACTCCCTCTAAAACCAGCAATGGCCTTTGTTATGAATAGCTCTCAGTATTAAAGGTTTTTGCGTCTAATTCTGTATCAGTAGGAATTTATGAACGAATCATCCTATGGTACCATTGATCTCCTCTTTTTTGCAGGAGGCGGGAATTGGAAGACGGAGGCAAAAGTTAGGATAAGCTATTATTTCTTTGTGGTTTCAAAGCTGGCATACCAAACATTAAAAGAAATGTCCCATGGTCCTAACTGAGGAAGGATCACAGTGGACTGGATCTAGCTCTAGTCACACTTGAAGTAAATCAATTGACATAAATAAAATTTAACTTAAATAGAATTTAACAGAATTTAACTCCTTTCAGTGGGTCTACTTTAAGTCAACTAAGCCTGGAATGTATTCCTGTGTGTGCAGCAGCCCTCAGTGCTATGTGTAAGGAGAGCAGTGTCAAGTTCTCAACAGAATCCAGCCCTACTTTATAAATGCAGATCGCTTCAGTAAAGTGATGTGCACATAGAGGCCCATATTGGGGCAACAGTCTTCAGCTGAATGCCTCTGTATGAAGCTCCTTGTAAATGTCAATGTGAGTAACAATTACAAAGACTCAGTTTCATCGTTAGTGGTTTTATAGTATTTGCAAAGGTTATTCAGAAAATGCGCAATTGCAATCAATCTATGAGTGTATCAACTGTTCTGCTGAAACCAGAAATTAATAGCAGAGTTATTTCCAGCATCTTGAAAAGATAGTATAATTGGTGACCAGGAAATATTTGCATTAGAGGATCCTTTTTCTTAAGTATGGGGACCAGTTTTTTTTCCCCCTAGATATTTGTAAGTCTATAAGGGTGGGCAGCTCCCTGAGTTAGATCACCATGTTGGAAATATACAATAAGACAGAGGATTACAGCTAATGTTCACAGTTTGACTACCTGAGCATAATACCATTTGCATTCTTGGCTGTTATACATGCTGCACTATGAGGTTAATATCCTTGAACTGCAAACCCCCTTGTTTTGCAGGTAAGGCTTATGGATTTACATTCTCTTTTAAATATAGCTTTTCACATTGTGCTTCCTTTTCAACTTCATTTTCCCTATATGAAAAAGTATCTGTGTATATTCATAGGCCAGGTGTGGAAATGTGATACTTGTACCACAACGAGGATGAGGTGACAATATTTGACGGTGACTGACTTCACTTGAGAACAGTTAGCAGCTTTTGGGACCTAAGGTTTCTTTGTTTTTCTGAAAATCCAGATGATAAATTGAACTTGATTTGATTTGTTAAATTTTTTTGTTATTTTTATTTTTTGCAAGTTGAGCATTTTTGTGTTCTTTGATCTTGGTAAAAGATTTTTTATAGTCATTTTTTTTTGTCCCCTAAAATTTGAATTAGAGATGGAGTCTGGGAACTTTGGTGGGAGGAAGATCATAAACATGGTGCTGGAGATGGCACAAAGCGTCAAAGCTGCACTTTCTCCACTCCCTACATAAACTGATTAGTAAATTTGTAAAAAAAAATTGTAAAATTTGTAAAAAAACAAAAAAACAAAAAACCCTCTAATTTTATCTCTTAAAAATAAATATATAAAAGTAAGTCAGAGATTTGTGGAGAATGAGGAAATTTTCCTCATAGAGGCCAGCCAATCAACACTAACCATGGCCACAACTTGGAGACAGTTAATTAAAATGCATTCAGTACTGGGCATTATCAATAAGATTAAATTATTTTATATTTTGCAATTTAATAAATTAAATAATTTTTTTTAAAAAAATCTATCATTTTAACTTTTGAGGATTTTCTTCAAAAATTTAAGATTAATGCATTTGTGCTAAGACTAAAGGCCAAGATATTGCATTGGGAGATGGACATGTGGTTACATTTCCCAGTGCACTGTGCGTGTTTGTTTGTGTGTGTGACTTCTAGTTGCCTATCAACTTCTGATGACCCCATTAATTTCATAGAGTTTTCTTAGGCAAGAAATACTCAGAATTGGTTTTGCCAATTTCCCCCTCTGAACTATAGCCTACAGCACTTGGTATTCTTTGGCTGTCTCCCATCCAAGTACTGACCAGGGCTGACCCTGCTTAGCTTCCAATATCAGATGAGATCTGATGCCTTATGCTACCCCTCAACTCACCTTCTGAGCAGCACATCTTCTACCCACCCTATGGCCATTTCCATGTTGTCTGACAGTGGGTAAATCATTGGGGATACATCCACATATTTTCCTATAGCTATGCTGGACATACTGTGCCAGGCATCTTAGAAGTCCTTGTGATATCTGTGTAAATGGCATCCTTACTGCACATTCAACTATATGAAAATAGCTGGATGCATCCTGAATCATCTTACCGCTCTCCAACAATGAAGAAATTGTCATGTGGGGAGGGGGGGCTGTGTGCTTATGAGGTGAAGCGGGGAGTTGTTCATTGCATGGTTAGAACAGAATTTCAACCCGCATAATGACCATAGAAGTGAGTTGTGGTGACGGAAGTCCAATTTAAGCCATCACAATTTAACAGGAGGCTACCAGCCAATATTACAGTATTTTTATATCTAGCACTTTAATGTATTAATTAACAAATTCTTAAAAAAAAAAAAAAAAAGTCCTTAATGAATTAACCTCAACAAATTCAGTTGTTCAAACGTTTAATGCATTAGTGCTAAGATTAACATTTCCATGGCCAATTCCACTGCATACTTGCAGGGCTCATCTTTCCCCAGTGTTCTGAAAATGTTGCATTTGATTTGACTATCATATTTCAATGTTAAGTTCTTGACAGGCCAGTAAGTACCCAGCAAGGTTTACCTTATAGAGCATCCCAGGAATTCCAGTCTCTGCAGTGTCACATTCTGCATACCACTGGGAAATATCCATGAGATAGGAGACATCCAGAACCTGGGGGATACCCTGCAGACAGAATAGAATGAAAGGAATAGCGGAAATAGGAGGGCCAGGAAATAGTTACAACAGTATCAGAGGCAGCAAAAGAGGATGCTAGTTGAACATTTGCTTTATCTTGGAGAACTAGATCATTGTAACTCTAGCTGGGTGGGCAATTCATTGAAGTTACAGCACCATGTTAAAAACCTACAATGCGGGAGAGGATTATGGTACTATGTGGCAGTGATCATGTGCAGGGGATGATGGTGAGGAAAGTCTATGACCATCTGTGCTCGAAAACAGCCCCATTTTCCAGTACCTCCTGTCGGTTCCTGCTTTTTACACCTTCTTCCCTGGTGACAGCCCAATCCTGCACAGAATTAAAACTGTAAGCCCCACATAGTCATCTGCAGAATATGGGAAAGGTTCCTTTTTGGACTACCACTCCCAATTGACTGGGGGATTCTGGAATCTGTAGTAAAAAAAAGAAAAGAATTTTCTCCAAGATCTATCATCTGCCCTTTGCATCACTCACTCAGGATAAACACAATATAAGTACTCTTGGTGAGCTGCCAATTGTCTCTCTGTGTGTCTGATAACCTCTTGATATTAGCTTAGATGCCAGTTAAGGGTATCCCATGAGAAATCCATGCCTGCCAAACTCCACTCTGTATGAGCAATAACAGTGTATGATCATCTAACTGGATTTCTTGTCTCTGTCAAGATTTTAAGCATATGCGGCATTCTCAGTGTTTTTTTTTTTTAAACATTGAATTCAAATTCCAACTGGTGCAGTCATTGCCACAGGTAGTCTTGTAATACCTTGTAAAATATTGTGCCTTATATTCCATGCTGTACTGCAATCAGATACATGGTTGAGGCAGCCTTATTTCAAGGCACTTTGTGGATTCAGTAGTTCATTACTGTTATATATAAGAGCAGCGTAGAATGCCAACCATCTGTTAATTGTAGTTTGACTAAAATTATCACTTCACAGCTCAGGACCCAGGTCTTTGAAGGGTCACCCTCTCCAGGGCCAAACAACCAGGATTCAAGATCATTTTGGAAGGATCTTTTTCCTTTCCCCTGAGGAGGGTGGTACCTGTGGCAACATGCATTGCTCGCATTTAGGCATCCAATGAAAATATTTTTATCTGTGAAAACTTTGGCAGTCATACATTCCAGCTGTCCCAGTTTGGCAGGGACAATCCTGATTAATCTTCTGTCATTCCACTTTTTCAGCTGCTTTTAAAATGTCCCAGTTTCTTTCTCCTTTTTCCACTTTCTCTATTTTTCCTTGGCTTACTTCAGCTGCTGGAAACTGAGTCTAAAATGCCAAAGTAGTTTGTACTCATTTAACTGCATGAGGGGAGGCACAGAGGTGCAGAGTGGGTGAAACCTTGTCCTTTCTAGTAGGTTCAGGCAGAAGAAACTGATGCAGCCTCTCTTAGCTTGTCAGTTCTTCCTCGTTAATAACTTTTGCCATCTTGACCACACCTTGATGTTACTTGGCCATCCATGTCCCAGATTTCATCTGTTAAATATTGAGGACATGGGTAGTATAGGCAAATGGGTTTTTTGCATGCTGTGGGGTTTTTTTCCCCTTGTACTGTGTTTTAAATAGGTTGCTAGCTATACTGATTTTTTACAGGTGACTGACACTGCATTTTTGACCAACAGAGAGATGGCTCCAATCCTTTTGACTTTACTGCCCTCTTACAACTGAAGTCTTCATGCCCTATCATCCCTTTATTCTGAGTCCTCTTTGACTTTTAGCATCCAAGCTCTGCCAACCCTATTTTTTTCTCAAGAGTAAGGCTATGGAGGCGGAATCATGAAATGCATCATTAAATGCATGAAACTCACATATGGTTAGCTATTTTAGAGAGAAATGAAGTGATAGATTTTAAAAGAAACAAATTCTGGAAAATATATATTTTATCCAAAGATGAAAATCTCAGGAAGTCAAAATGAAACAGACATACACATGCACATACATGTGGTTCCAGAAGAGGTTTTTGTTGTTCAATTGTTCTGTCTTTCAAATGGAATTTTACAAGAAGTCTGGATGACATCATTCATTTATATCTTTCCAAGGTTAATCCACCATTCTGCCAGCTTTTTTGTTACCACAAGATTATCCATTGAGAACATTGGGAATGCTGTGGATGTAGCATATCTCGATTTCAGTAAGGCCTTTGACAAAGTTCCCCATGACATTCTTGCAATGAAGCTGGTAAAATGTGGGCTGGACAGGGCTACTGTTAGTTGGATTTGTAAATGGTTGGCTGACCGAACCCAAAGGGTGATCACGAATGGCTGCTTTTCATCCTGGAGAGAAGTGACTAGCGGGGTGCCACAGGGTTCTGTCCTGGGCCCAGTGCTGTTCAATATTTTTATCAACGACTAGGATGAAGGAATAGAGGGCATGCTGATCAAATTTGCAGATGACACCAAATTGGGAGGGGTTGCTAATACGCCAGAGGACAGGATCAAAATTCAAAATCACCTGGATAGATTGGAGAGCTGGGCCAAGGCGAACAAAATGAAATTCAACAGAGAGAAGTGTAAGGTCCTACACTTAGGTAGAAAAAATGGAATACAGAAATATAGGATGGGGGACACATGGCTGGATAGCAGTACGTGTGAAAGGGATCTAGGAGTCTTTATAGACCACAAGCTGAACATGAGTCAGCAGTGTGATGCGGCAGCCAAGAAAGCCAATGCAATTCTCGACTGCATCAATAGGAGTATGGTGTCTAGAATGAGGGAGGTACTGGTACCACTCTACTCTGCTTTGGTTAGACGTCATCTTGAATACTGTGTCCAGTTCTGGGCACCCCAATTCAAGAAGGACATGGTCAAGCTGGAGCAAGTCCAGAGGAGGACGACCAAAATGGTGAGAGGCCTGGAAGCCATGCCCTATGAGGATAGACTTTGAGAGCTGGGTATGTTTAGTCTGCAGAAGAGAAGGTTAAGAGGGGACATGATAGCCATGTTTAAATATTTGAAGGGATGCCATGTAGAGGAAGGAGAGGGCTTGTTTTCTGCTGCTCCAGAGACCAGGACAAGGAGCAATGGATTCAAGCTGCAGGAAAGGAGATTCCACCTGAACCTCAGGAAGAATTTCCTGACAGTCAGGACTGTCCGGCAGTGGAATATGCTGCCTCGGAGTGTAGTGGAGTCTCCTTCCTTGGAGGTTTTTAAGCAGAGGCTAGATGGCCATCTGTCGGGAGTGCTTTGAGGGTGTTCCTGCATGGCAGGGGGTTGGACTGGATGGCCCGTGTGGTCTCTTGCAACTCAACATTTCTATGATTCTATGATTCTAACAGAAAGATGTAATGGCTCGACACTGCCTTTTGATTGGTAGTTCCAGGAGTGATCCATCTGGAAACAGAGAGAATGAGAGAGCAGGTAGAAGCACAAGTTCATAACCAAGAACTTGTCAACATTTCTGAATCTCTGTTGGACTGATCAAGAAGAGACTGCATTTCACCAATCATATGTTACTTTTTCCAATGTACATATCTTACATGTTCTCCTAAAACTATTAGTATTAAAAGTTGTAAGAAGTATTGTTGGAATAAAAACTTCAGGGGCTATGAACTAGCATGCATTGAACAAGGATGCTGGACAAGATTTTAGCAAATGGTATACTAACTCCAAATTATATATTATCCAAATTATTGTCAAGGTATATATTATCTAAATTCTCACTCTTACATAACATGGAGGGTTATAATTCGAACTCTTTAAAGTTACTAATATATACAATTTCATTATAGAAAGTTGGAGAGTTAAGAAAAAAAGAAAATGATTTGGGGATACTATGAGCAAGCAATAATTCTATCATAAGTCTTTTTTGTTCCATCATTAATTTCATTTTTTGCTACTGGAGTCATGACTGCAGATCATAAGACTGGAGACTGAGCAAAGCAACTGACTGAATTGTGTCTTTTTAAAGCAAAGAAGCCGACTTCTGAGTAACACCTCCCCTTTTTTATTCTTCAAAAGACTAAAAAAGCTGTATCAGTGAGAAAAATATATATACCAAAAAGAGAACTTACTGGCCTACCATGTGATCACACTGATAGATATTAAATACATAGTCATAAAGCAAAGGGAAGCTTACACTTTCCCGTCCTGCTTCCCAATTGTTAATGCTGGGGATGGAAATGATGGCTTATTTGCTCCAATGTGTAAAATTATTTGAGCTTTACAGTGCAGCATTTTAACAAATGCACACAGAAAACATTTGATCAAAGATTTTTAGGGGCTTGCCTTGTATTTAAATGACAGAATCATCAAGACTCTGACACACTTTTCTTACAAGTTTTACATCTATTGACATTATAAGGGATTTTAATTCAAAAGTGGGAACTATTTAAAATCAGTGAAGTTACTGATTAAGTTTGAAAGAAAACACCTTAATTAAATTTCTTTAACTAAACTGATTGAACTGGAATTCACTTATTAATTAGCTAAATGAGAGACACCGCTAAAGAGCCAATAAATTTTACATTTCCAAGCTGGTTCTTTACACAAGGCCTCATACCCTTGGAGTTTTCAAACAATATTTTGCTTTCTGTTAGTTCCTCAGAGGTGAGGTGTTACTAGATTAGCTCAGAAGATCCAAGCATATAGATTAAAGAAAGGCAGATAGGGAGATGAGGCTATAAGAAGGAGAAAAAGAGGAAATGAGAAGAGGTTGGGTGGTATGGATGAAAAAAGAGTTTTTTAAAAATTCATGCAGCCTTTTTATTCCTCCAAAAAGCTCAAAACATGGATGGGGGAAGTAAAGTCATGGCTGTAATTCTTTCCCCTTCATTCCAATAAGACTTTTGGTGCAGGAATTTAACCTAAATTTAACTGGCAATTTAGCATAAACTTAATCTTAATTTTTAAGATAATAGGATTTTTAAAGCTTATTAACAATCAACTAAATGAGAATCATGGCCAGTCCTTACCCTTAAGAAGAAAATTGCTTGCAAAATTACTTTGAAGATTGACCATGATACCATGCTGAAGCCATCCCTGAGTGACAAGTGATCAGATGATGCTTCAGATCCCAGAGCATTAGCTTACCGTTGATCAATTATAGACAGCTTCAGCAAGTATTCATATTCATTCTTCTTAAATGTGTCCATTCTGTTTAACAGTAGGGCTGGTCCTAGTGTCCATGTACTGGAGCTACTTAAGCAGAGGGAAACACCTGCTTCAGATGAAAATTGCAGAGAGCAGGGAAACAGATGAGGCTGTGTGTGAAACATGATCTCCTCTGTACATCCTACAGAGTAATAAGTACTAGTTACCCTTAGATGCAATGGAGGATATGGTCCAATTGTCAGAAGTGATGGAAGAGTCCACAGGTAGCCTGGGTGGCTTTTGCACATGGAATAGGAGAGATGTCACTTTATCTTTTGGCTCAGACTGCAAAAAGTCATGGGCCAGCCCTTATGGAAATATTTTCTGGTAGAAAGGCTTTTGTTCAGACAACTTTTCTCTCCAATACCTTTCACTTTTCCATTACTGTGAACATGCCACAAGGGGAAGATTCTTTTCTTCCTCTGCGCAAATGGAACAAATAATGTTGCACAACTCAAAATTTGTATCTTTGAAAAATATAAACAAACACACTTTTGAAACAATGTATACATTAATGTATATGCAAAAGAAAAATATGTTTGAAAGGGCATTAGGAAAATGTGTACCAAAATATGCATAAATTTCTGTATGGAAAAACATATACATAGAGTCTCATAGATCAAGAGAAAACAAGGAAGGAAAAAAAAGGGAAGTAAGATTGATGAAAATCTAACACAATAGAGTCTGAGAGATTTTCACATTCTTGCAACATAGTATGTGGTTACTAAATTGTTGATAAAACTGTTTATATGAGTAAAAAACAGAAGATTAATTAGCTATGAAAATAACATCTGTAGTGAACTGAAAACTGATTTCACAAATGAAACCAATCATATTCTATAAGTTACTTACATTCCATTATACTCTTTTGAACGACTAATCACACTTGAGTTTCAAACATTTTATTTTTGTATCTGACATTTGACACCTGAGGTTTAGAGCTACTTCTTCATACCTAGTGTATCATTTCAGCCATAGTGCCACTGATACCCACTTTCTTATATTAGCACTGTAGATGATTACCATCATAGATGTGGTTCAAGTTTATAGAGTCTTATAATTAGGATAACTCATTATTGTATGCATTAATGTCTTGGTTCAGAGGGTTTCTATTTTTAGACTGTCTTTTCCAAGTTTTACTTAGTGGTGTTTTGTGAGCAGTCCATTGGAAACTCCTATTCTTCAGAAGGTCCAAAATAGTCCATCAGATGGTTATAGCTGATTTTCTTATCAAGTATATTAGCATTTTGTCCTTCTGTAAATATTGTAACTTCATTTTCTAGGTTGTTTTTTTTTTTAAGCATAGTGTAGTGGTCTGAGTGTTGTACTAGGCGTCTGAGTGACCAGGGTTTGAATCCCTACTGAGCCATGTGAACCCAGTGAAGTGACCTTCAGAAATTAGGCTCTCTTGGCCTAAAAGGAAAGTAATGGCAAACTATCTCTGATAAATCTTTCAAAGGAAACCCTAGGTTGGGGTCACCATAATTCAGAGTCCACTTGGAGGCACGTTATCAACAATAATTATTCCAATATAAGAGATTTCAAGTCTAGGCAAACACTGTGCCCACAAGTAGCTCATCTTTAAGAACACAAAATATCCTGCTGGCATGGTTCCAGATTTATTTCAAGGAGTTCTTTCTTGAGAAAAATAATGTGATGCGTGTCTGTTTCTAGCTGTGTTCCATATACATAGTCTTAGAAACAGTAAATTCCAAATTTAAAATTTAAAATATACAAAAAAGCAAACAAAAAAGAGTTTCCTTCATTATGGCTATCTTCTCTCCCTCATTTAGCTTTCGCACTGGTGTAAAGCAGCTTTCCTATAACCTGATGCCCTGCAGATGCATTTGATTACAACTTCCATCTTTCCTCCAAGATGGCTACCACATTGATTGGGCATCATGGGAGCTGTGGCCCAACACATCTGGAGAGCATGGGTTGGTGAAATCTGTTACAAAGCAACAACAACAAAAAAAACCATTTGTTTATCTTATGCTGGTGCAAATCATTTATGAAAGAAGTGTTTTATGTTACCTGTTCTTTCTTTGGTTTGTGTGAGTAAATAATTTCTTGCTCTAAAGATACTAAGATACTGGGAGGGCAGCTTGGGGAGTATTCCCTTAGTTGCCACAGACTCTCAAGAGGCCACTCCAAACCATGTACATTCATTTAACTCCACAGTGCCTTGCTACTGATTTCTGTAAGTGGAATATAAAAATCAACAAGGAAAATGTCCCAATATTTAATATATTCATCTTTCTGAAGAATCAAAAGTCTTTAGAATTCAATATTTTTTAATCCTAAATGCTTTATCTTACAAATCAATACTGCAGTTGTTGTATTGGCAGATCTACTGTATACATCCATTAGATCTATCGGGTGAAATTTTTGATTTTCTAGATAGATTTACAGGTAGAACATTTGGTCCTCCAGATCAGTGGTCCTCAAACTCTGGTCCTTCAGAGGTTTTGGATTTCAACTCCTGGAACTCCAAGGCAGTGTGGTCAATGCTCAGGAATTATGAGAGTCAAAGATCCTAACTCCTGGAAGATCAAAGTTTCAGAACTTCTGCTCCAAAATGGTTTGGACTACAGCATCTACATTGATTACTATTGGTCATGCTGGAGAGGTTTACTGAAATTGTAGGCCAAAATATCTGAAGTGGCAAAGGCTTCTCAGACATGGACATCTAGTCAAATACTTTTTCAGAGCAACCGTACATCTGAAACCAAAGCCAGAAAGGAATGGGAATGAAATACCCACCTACTATGTGACATTTTGGCATTGGTGTTATCTAATGGAATAAAGCATAACACTTATTTTCAGTATATATAACAACCCCAATGCACAAGGGTAAACAAACAAACAAAAAAAGAATGAATTGTGTATTGTGAATTCCAGTGTATTGAGGATTAGGACTGTGGTTAGGGTTACATTTAATGTATTCAAATAGAAGACTAACATATTGACTACTACAGCACATTGTCTACCAATTTTTGGGGGGCATCCTGACTCCTTGCTTGCCTTCCCCCCATTGCTGGAAAATGGCACTGGACAAAAATGTGCCCCACCCCCACAAAAGCAATCTATTTATTTAGAAATTATTTTTTCCCCAAGCTGTTTCCTTGTTTGGAAAAAAATATTCTTTGCAAGTGGCTGAAATGTGGGAACATTGTTTCCACCATGCAGGTGTCAAATAATGCCTACATTGTTGATTTTTTGTGTGGATTCTGCAAGAAAACATGATGGAAGGTGGGTGGGTTGGAGAGACCAAAATGTCTTCTGCTGCTGCATAAGAGTAATTCTTCAATTATGATCCAGTGACCAGTTGCATAGGGACAGCGGAGGCGGGGGGCGATTTGCCCCAGCACAATTTTTTGGGGGCGTCCTGGCTCCTTGCTTTCCCTCCCCCACATGCCATAGCCCCTCCTCATCTGTCGTAACTCTACCCACACACACTGTAGCCACACCCCCTCCAATCACTCCAAGCTCCACCACTGCTAGTGACATTGATACACCATTAGGATCCCAAAGATCTCAGCAAAAAATAGAGAAAAAAGCCAGATCCTTTTCCAATAGTGAATACTGCATTAAACAAACAAGCACCATTGTGTCTTCTCCATTGCAGCTAAGATTCAAGAGAAAAGGAGAGATAAGTGTTGTTAAATGACGTGTAGAAATGCTGGATTTGTTCTACATCACTAAAGAGATCAAATATGGACAAAAAGAGGGACACACACACACACATGTAGAGATGTTCATAGCACGGCACAGAACATAATAGGAATCATCTTTCCTTTGGCAAAGATTATGACAGAATGAAAGCTGCCCCCACAGTAGTGCTGAAGAAAAGAAAATCAGTACATCTTGGGGTGAACCTGATACATGTAACAGGATATAGAATAATCTGATGTGATGATAGAAACAGAGGTTTAAAAAGCAAATCCCATCTTTGTGAGTGAGAAAAATAGTGCCTTTCCTAAGAACTGGAAAGAATCTGACTTTCCTTAAGACTTCTTAACTGCTGACAAGCAGTGATGGTGTTTTGTTGTGTTACATAATGTGTCCAGGAAGAATTTGGAAACTATTAAGGTGTATAATTCAAATTACAGTCAGCCCTCCACATTTGCAGGTTACAGTTTTGTGGATTTGATTACTCATGGATTATTTGCTGACACCTCTGCTGCCTCACTAGGCCATTTTTAATAGGGACTGTAAGCCTCATGAGACTGAGAAACTGTGAATGAAGCTTGTAAATCCCTATTAAAAATGATGTGGGGCAGTAGTGGAGGTGGCTGTAAGCCCCACCAGCCACCCATTTTTGCCTTGTGAAGGACCCCTGATCCCTCAAAGGAATCCATGGTGGGTTGAATATGGTGATCATACTTTTTTGTGTGTTAAATATGATTTGAGAGGCCCTAGAGTTATTCACAATTCTTCCACTTTCATGGGGGACCCTTGCAAAGGTCACTATTTTTAAATTCTGTGAATAAAGTTTCAGGACATAGAGAAAGCTTTTGATAGTTTGAGCTGGGACTTTATGTTTGAAGTTATATCAAGATTCCAAGTTGCAGATAAGTTCTCGAATAGCATAAAAACCATCTATAGAAATCAAGCAGCCCAAATAATTGTGAAGGGGGAGAAAACTGGAAGAATTCAAATTTTGAGGGACAAGAGAAGGATGCCCTCTTTCTCTTTTATTATTCATATTAGCTATTGAAATTTTGATTAAGTGTATAAAATCAGATGAATTGATAAAGGGAGTTAAAGTAAGAGGACATGAATTTAAAGCATGTGTCTTCGCAGACGACATTGTGGTAATATTTTAAGACCCAGTAAAAAGAATTGAGAATTTAAAGAAGATATTAGAGAGATTTGAAAAAGTTCTGGGGCTCGAAGTGAATGAAGATAAATCAAATATTTTGACAAAGAATATAAATAGGAGGAAAAAAACTTGAGTGTCCATACAGGCTTCACAACAAGTCCCAAAGTGAGATATCTGGGAGTATACTTAACCAAGAAAAACTCTGATCTATTTAAAAACAATTATGAACTGGAAAAAACTGAAATTATCTTTGCTTGGGTGTATTTCATCTGTAAAAATGATGGTCCTACCAAAGCTGTTGTTTTTGTTCCAAGCTATACCTATAATTAGTAATGAGTCTATCTTTAAAAGATGGCAAAAAGATATCTCCCATTTTATTTGGGATGGAAGGAAACCAAAGATCAAACATAAAATACTGTCCAATGCTAAGGAAAGAGGTGGACTAACACTCCGTAACCTGAGACCTTTTTTCCATGCATGCTGTTTAGACTGGTTTTGAAAATGGGCGTTGGCATGCATACATAGGATATAATAAAGATATAGTGCACAGTGACTTCAATAACCACTTCATAAAATGACCAGTATTGAAGACTTGGAAAAGATATAGCTCAAGGATATACTTTAAAACACCTCTAGGCTTTCGCCACAAGAAGCATTTTATAAAAGAGAAAATATCCTGCAAGGCAAATGGATAATATATAAGGATTTAACAAAAATTCAAGGTGACTCCGTTACAATAAAAACACAGGAAAAAATAAGAAACGAAGGTATAAACTGTCATTGACTGTTGTACAGAAAGTTAAATGAAAAATTAAAAAATGGAGATGAAAATAAATGGCTTTCAAATTGAAAAAACAGCTTTTGATGAAATACTTTTTGAGAACAAATCCCAGATAATATCTGAAATTTATAAAATCTTGTTAAGATGGGATACCTAAGAGGAGGTTGTTAAAGAATTGATGATACGTTGGGCTCAAAATCTAGGCCACTCAATTGATCTGGAAAATTGGGAGAAAACTTGGAAGAAAAGACTCAAGTTTACAGCATGCCAGAATTTAAAAGAAAATATTTGTAAAATGCACCTGCGGTGCCATCTTCCTCCTGAAAGACTGCCCAAAATATATACAAATTGTAGTGATAAATGCTGGAAGTGCGAGAATGAATGGGGTACTTTCTACCATATGTGGTGGACGTGTCAAAAAGCTAAGAAATATTGGAAGGAAATACATTTGCAGATTGAAAAATTTTTGGGTTTTCACTTTCACATGTCACCACAAATGTATTTATTTGGTATGCCAGAAGATGAATTAGAGAAGAAATACGGAGAAATCTTATTTTATATGACAGCCTCTGCAAGAATTAATTATGCTAAGATTTGGGAAAAAACCAGAAATACCAATGTAGATGATTGGGAAACAAAATTGCTTGATATGGCATTAATGGATAAATTGATGATGCTATTAAGAAGGATCCCTCTTGGTACCTTTGTTAAGAAATGAGATCCAGTTGTACAACATTTTAGAAACAAATGGAGAGATTTGTTGATAGCAAATTTTCTTGATTGAAGAAGGAGATATGGTTAAAATTCATTCGATCCTAATTTATATAATATATGAATGTACTTATATAAATGTTAATATTAGATTTTAAAGCTATAAATATGGTAAAGTAATACATAAGATCACATTCAAGCTTATATTAGTAGAGTCCTGATGGGTTTAAAGCGAGAAAATAGATCCTCATGTATTATGCTATTATATTTTCATAAAGACAATCTAGTTGGAAGGTAAGGCCTTTGACAAAGTTCCCCATGACATTCTTGCAACGAAGCTAGTAAAATGTGGGCTGGACAGGGCTACCGTTAGTTGGATTTGTACTTGGTTGACCGGCCGAACCCAAAGGGTGATCACGAATGGCTGCTTTTCGTCCTGGAGAGAAGTGACTAGCGGGGTGCCACAGGGTTCTGTCCTAGGCCCAGTGCTGTTCAATATTTTTATCAATGACTTGGATGAAGGAATAGAGGGCATACTGATCAAATTTGCAGATGACACCAAATTGGGAGGGGTTGCTAATACGCCAGAGGACAGGATCAAAATTCAAAATGACCTGGATAGATTGGAGAGCTGGGCCAGGGCGAACAAAATGAAATTCAACAGAGAGAAATGTAAGGTCCTACACTTAGGCAGAAATAATGGAATCCACAAATATAGGATGGGGGACACATGGCTGGATAGCAGTACGTGTGAAAGGAATCTAGGAGTCTTCATAGACCACAAGCTGAACATGAGTCAGCAGTGTGATGTGGCAGCCAAGAAAGCCAATGCAATTCTTGGCTGCATCAATAGGAGTATGGTGTCTAGATCGAGGGAGGTACTGGTACCACTCTACTCTGCTTTGGTTAGACCCCATCTTGAATACTGTGTCCAGTTCTGGGCACCCCAATTCAAGAAGGATATTGACAAGCTGGAGCAAGTCCAGAGGAGGGCGACCAAAATGGTGAGAGGCCTGGAAGCCATGCCCTATGAGGATAGACTTTGAGAGCTGGGTATGTTTAGTCTGCAGAAGAGGAGGTTAAGAGGGGACATGATAGCCATGTTTAAATATTTGAAGGGATGCCACGTAGAGGAAGGAAGGGACTTGTTTTCTGCTGCTCCAGAGACCAGGACAAGGAGCAATGGATTCAAGCTGCAGGAAAGGAAATTCCACCTGAACCTCAGGAAGAACTTCCTGACAGTCAGGGCTGTCCGGCAGTGGAATCTGCTGCCTCGGAGTGTAGTGGAGTCTCCTTCCTTGGAGGTTTTTAAGCAGAGGCTTGATGGCCATCTGTCGGGATTGATTTGAGGGTGTTCCTGCATGGGAGGGGGTTGGACTGGATGGCCTGTGTGGTCTCTTCCAACTCTGAATTTCTATGATTCTATGATTCGATGAAAGTCTAGATGTGGAAGATAGGAATGAAGATACAGAGTATATAGGTAGTTTTAGGTTTGTATGCCTGCCTATTGTATTATTTATATACTGTATAAAGCACAACAATGTTGTTTTATTGATATTTATTGTTTTATTGAATCTGGTCTTTTTATAATAATAATAAAAAAATAGTAAATAACGTTTCAGGCAGAAAAGAAAATACTTTAAAAACAGGTCTGCCAGTAATGGTATTGGGTAGAATCCAGACTAGGACCCGTTTCGCACCTTACCTTGATAGTGCTACGAACTAGAGCACTCACGATATTGCCAATATCGCAAGAGGCCCAGTAGAGAGCCCCTTGCAGTCTGCACGCAGTAGGGCATTCGCAAGAGAGCAGCAGTCCCCACGCCCAGGTCCCACCCTGTCCCTGCCCCACCACCCTTGACTGGTCAGTGGTTTTTCTTTTTTTTATTGTTTCATCGACTATTGTGCTAACGTTAGCACAATAGATCCTGCCACCAGGCTGTTTCATACTACGTTGGTAACATGCTAACATGCTAACATGCTAACGATAGCACCGGGTTTAAAAAAAAAAACAGTCAGCCAGACCCCAGGGGCTGCTGTTGTCTTGAGTGTGAGTGGAGACGCAGCCCTGGGGTAGCCTCTAGAGGCGACATCTCGTGCAGTGTTCCCTGCTGTGATGAGGGCAGCGGTCAGGCTGCTGCTGGGAGGAGCGTCCCCTGGGAGTTGCTGCGTGAGGGACAGGCAGCAGGGACTGCCCACACCCCGCCCACTCCCTGGTCCTTCCCGGAAGCACACCGGACGATGGCTCTGCAGGCCCTCTGGTCGCGTGACCGATGTGTGAAAGGGAGGTTATTTTCACCTTTCAGGCGAAAATAAGAAAATGCGCTATCAGCACTATCCGTGGCTGTGATAGCACCTGGTTCGCCAGAACGTCATGCAGCACGGCGGCTCATGAAGGGGGAAGGAGCATGCCTAATACTTTTTAAAAATGCCATGCAAAAAGGCCCTAAGTTAGTTCATGTTAAATCCCAGTGAAATCAATGTGAAAAATATAGTAACCATTAAACGGGTCTTAAAGCCATAACTAAGTGCAACTCAGGCCATTTCCTCACTACACTCTTATAGCGCTATGATTCCACTTTCAACATCCTATGGAATCCCAGGGTTTGCAGTTTCGGGAGGGGCCAGATGATTCCATAGAATGTTGAAAGTGGAATCGTAGCGCTATAAGAGTGTAGTGCAGAAGTGGCCTCAGTCTAGATCCTAGCCACTGTATGTGCTATTATATTAAGGGTTACTGAAACAGGTTTTAAGTGCTTAGGCTGGTGAGTCTATCAACAACTTGTTGTTGTTGTTGTGTGCCTTTAAGTTGTTTCTGACTTAAGGCAACCCTAAGGCCAACCTATCACAGGGTTTTCTAGGGCTGTGTGTGTGTGTGTGTGTGTGTGTGTGCGAGAGAGAGAGAGAGAGAGACTCCCAAGGTCACCCAGTGGATTTCCATGGCCAAACAGGGAATTGAACTCTGGTCTCTAGGGTCGTAGCCCCCAACATGCAAACCAGTACACCGCTACACCAGTCCAGTCTCCCATAATTTGAATGTCACAGATGAGACATGGTGTCATGTCTAAATAACACTGATAGAAGTATGTATAACTCAAATGTGAAATCAAGTTTATAAATTAAGAATTCATATATTTTACACATTGATTTCAGCTAATACTACTTTAACTGACATGACTCCATTATACAGAATCTTGAGATTTGTAATTCAATGAAGTCCTTAGAATTATCTGCTAGAGAATTCTGTAGTATTGTAGTTCAGGGGAGTGTGCTAGCAGAGAATTGTACGTACCTGATCACACTAGAAATCCCAGGATCCTGTACAATTGAATCCATTGCAGACAGTGGTACCAAATTGCTATGTGTGCACAGTAGTTGCATTTGTTAGCCCAAATCCTATTATTAGTCCTGACTAGCACTATCCATTGAAACAATGGGATTTACTTATATGTTGACTCTCCATGCAACAATTGAGTCAATGGGTTTACCCTAGTCTGGACTAACCAACAGAATGCTGGCTGTTGTCTTCAGTCTTAACTTGAGCTACTGAAAATTGTTTCTGAAACCATCATTGTCACCACCTCCTCTTCTGCTGAGGCTCAAGCCTCTATAAACAGAACAGCAAAATAAGATAATTAAGTAATGAGTGGGATATATTTTAAATTAAATAAACACTCTCTAACCAGATAGTTGAGCAGATTACTAATGGTACAGGCTATTTTTCCACCATTTTCCACTATTTTTTCCACCGTTACTTTAATAGAGAATGAAAATGAGATATTAAAGATGGCTTTTTACCTTACTAAACTCATTTTCTGAGATCAAATGAATAGTGGAAGTAGTACCTGACTTTACTGCAGACATTCTTGGCATTATGTGTCTCATACCATCATATTCATTTCTCTTTACAGCTTACAAAAAAATAACTTTTTAGGCTACTACTTCAGAATCTCCTGACCAGGAAAACCAAGGGTCATAATATGTAGGGGATTCTGGGAGTTGTTGTCCAAAAAGTATCTATATTCTCCATCAAATACACTGAATCTGCCAGAGAGTTTTCAAAAGTGCTTTGTAGTTTTTGGAGATGTCTACTAGAGCAGGGAATGTAAAACCCTCCAGATGATGCTGGACTGCAGCTCCTATCATCCTTCATTAGCTATATTGGCTAGGGGCAAAAGCAGTTGCAGTTCAACAAAATCTGGGGCAGAAAGTTATTATTCAACTCTGAAATAAATGCAACTAAGCTGATCTAAAGGAAATGAATCTGGTCTTGGTCTGGTAAACGCTGTATAGCAGGCCTGCTAAAACAATATGTTTTTGTTGTAGCTTAACACAGAAAAGGCAACATGTAGCTATAATAACCCTTCAAAAATGTAAGGAGAGATTATTGGTGCATAACAAATGCATCATATGGGCTGGCAGCACGGATGTCCACCTCTTCCTTCCAGTGAGGCTTCAATTTGCAAACTGCATGTGAGTCATGCAGTTTACTTGTAAAGAAGGAGGACCATCTGCTAGTCATGAACAGATGACAAATTCGATGCATCGACACTGCTGTTATTTCCAAATTTGTAAGTAAACACATTCTGTAACCTTGCAGATATCACTTCTTTCTCCCCCTCCCGGTTCCACTAATGGAAAAGTTTAAATTTATGCAAAATATTGAAAAACATCTTATTTGAAATGCAGTTTTAAACGCACTTGCTTAATTTTGACAGGAGAGAATGTGAACCTCAAGCCCACTGAGTGGAGCCTGCTTCACACCACAAACAAATAGTTCTGATTTGGGGTGGAGTTTAGGTCTTCTGCTTCTTCCCAAAAGTTCCTGCTTCAAAAGCAGGCTGAATGTCTTTTGAACTGCACGTTCTGCAGTGCAGCTCTGACCTCTGCTGGCTACAGATTTTAAAGGCAACTCCCAAAGGGAACCGGGCTGACTTCTTTAGCTGCTTAAAGAGAATGCTCTATCAAACCACACAGCCAAAGTACTAGGACATCTAGTTCAAGTCACAGCACTATGGCATAGTTCACTACACCTACACTTTATTAACCCACATCCACCCATGACTTGATCCCACATCCGTGGTTTCTTGTGGGTTGTTCCACAAGCCAAGTGTGCTAGCCAAGCAGGAGGTATCGTGCCAAAAGGGATGGGGTGGGAGGAACATGCGTAATCAATCAAATCCAGATGGGCCAAGGAAGGGAATGGCAGAGTATGGCAAGATGCACTACCACACCAGGTCACTGGCCAGTCTGAAGACGAAGAAAACAATACGCCTAATATTTATGTACATAAAAGTTCTTCAGCTGCATTGCCATGGTGATCCTTCCAAGTAGCTAGTTATTCTTATCTTCTTGTACAGACTTAGGAGTCGGGAGCAGAACATGAGAGATAGAAATGAGAGGGCTCCCAGTAGCAGCAGTGACAGTGCGGGGGTGTAACTATGGGGGGGGAGGAATAAAGACATTGCTCCCCAAATAAGAATTCTGCCTTCCCTGATATTTTCCTTCAGTCCTCAGTTTCTAGAATTGCAGTAACTTAAAACTTCAATTGGACATTTAGAAATATGGTTTAAGCATTGAAAGGAAAGGAAAGGGGCGGCAAAGTTTCCAAGGGAATGCAAACACGGCGAAGGTAGGAGTTCTAGGTGCAGAATAATTTTAAGTGTCTTACTCTCTACAGTGCTAGAAACTGGAGACTGAAAAGAAATTTCATTTGATGGTGCAGAATTCAGAATTCTAGGAGGGAAGAGAATAGAAAGGAGAGAGAGAGAGAGCACAGAATTTACATAAGACAGTAAGTTTTAAGTCTAGCAGAAGCACTGAAAATGAGCCATCAAAAAGGGTAGAGGGAAAGCAAAAGATCCCAAGAAATCTTTCTTGTTCAAATTGGATGGTGCAGGGAGGAGAACTCAATCTAAACATGACTTTGTTCTTTCCTACGGTGCTGCAACAAGGGAGCTTCCAGATACAGGGCTCCTTCTACTCACCATTGAAAGGAACTGTGAAGCCATCCCATCCCCCACTCTGCTGCTTTTCCTTTCTTTGGTAAGAAAAGAGATAGAAGGGGAAAAAAAGGAAATTGTAACTGAAGGTGACAATGTCTAAATTCCCCACAAATGTTTGTGAATGGGGCATTCCCAAGATGTTCCTAGGATGTGACAGAAGCACAGTCTAGCACCCACAGACTTCTACGAAAACACCATAGTTTTGATCTAAAGATGCCCTTCCACTAACAGAGACTCTCTTTTTACAGAGATGATGCTTCCAACCTGATGGAAGAGTGTTGCATGAGAAAATTGCATCCAGATTCAGAGTTCTTCTGTTTGTACAAGCTCTTATGTAAGACTTCATACCAGAGCATCCTATGGCCTACTAGAATTAGTATGAGCCAGTGTGGTCTACTCATGTGAGTGTTGGAATAAGACTTCAAGGGACTAGGGTTCAAATCCCCACTCAGCCATGGTGAGCCTATTGGGTAACCTTGGGCATGTCAAACGCTCTCAGCTGTAGAGGAAAGCAATGGCAAATCTCCTCAGAAGAAATCTTGTCAAAAGCCCCTAGAATAAGGTTGCTATAACGTGGAGTCAATTTTAAGGCACATAATAAAGACAGGATAATTTATATGCTACCGCAGTGTTATGGAGCCTTTGGCCCTCCAATCGTTTTGGCCTACAGTTCCCATCAGCCACACACAACATGGTCAATTATAAGAAATAGTGGGTGTTGGAACCAAAACTATTTAGAGAACCAAAGATATCCCACCCCATGCTATCAGCCTTCTTCATACTCAGATTGTGACAAGCATTGGTCTCAATCCAACATTCCCTTAACCGGTATAAATCTCTGCTTGCAGACATAAACTATGCTGAGCTATATATTCTCCTGCTGATTTACTAGAAAAACTCCTGACACCACCATGCACAGCCATCCTGTACTTTGCCCTGAGCAGGCAGGCTTGGAGGAGAATCTGGCTACATCCCTCATAGACAGACACAATATGATTTGCAATAGCACTGAGACGCCTGCAGGACCTCAGCAGATCACAGTGCTGATGTCATCATTTTGCATCTGGCTATGGAGGAAGTAGCCAAATGCTTCTCCAAGCCTGTCTGCTTACCAGGAAACAGGGAATGGCCACACAGTGCAGTGTCAGGGGCTCATCAGTGTGTATGGGGGGGGGCTTTGGGGGCTGCACAGGGAGGAAGGGAATAGGAAGCCCCACAGTGCCCAAGAAGAATATCCATAAACATAGGGAAACTTGTGTTGGCAGATATCCCTACCAGAATTCCAGCCATTGTGCAATTGTGATATAACACTTCAAGAAGTCTTCTGCTAGTTTGAACAAGTTTGTGAAGTACTGTAACACAATTTCGCCCTCCATTTTGGATTCAAGCCTATATATTAACTAGAACTTTATGTAATACTTGAAGATAATTGTAGAAGTGCAACTGCTAGGTATTTATGTAATGCTGTGGTATGTTCAGACCATAGATTTTACAGGAACATCCAAGGCAACAAAGAAATTGGGGTAAGGCAGAGAAAAGATAGGGCAGCAAAATCTTTGTCCTTCTAGGTAGAACTAAATTTCAGGCCCCATCAAGCCTAGCCAGCTTGGCTAACAGTGAGGCACATGGGAGTTCCTGTTCTTCAGCACCTGAAGACCCAAATGTTCCTCATCTTTGGTGTGTGACATCAGACCCAGAGCTTCAAAAAAATTACATTTTTGGACCACAGATCATAGTGTCTCCTAGCCAGCATGACCAGTGTTCTAAAAAAAAAAAAAAAAGTAAATTTTCCAAGGTCTTGTTCAGTCCTATAGGAAATTTAGGCCATTTCCACACAGGCTTAAAGAAACAGTGCAGAGCGTCCTCCAGGGAGGACATCTGCACCTGGGAGCAGACTGGGTTGGACCTACTTAGTGTAGTTCCGTACCTCAGCCCGCTCCGGAACGGCCCAAAGTGGTCGTCCAGCGTGCTTTTGAAAGACCGCTTGAAACAGGTCTTTCAAAAGCACAGCATGTGCCACTCCATGCCCACGCTCGGGTGCAGATTTGCAGGCTCACACCAGTGCGAGCCTGCAATCTGCTGGGGCGGGCTTTAGGCTGGCGAGCTTCAGCAGTTGGTGGAGAGCCTCAACCAACCTGAAGCCACCATTTTTGTCCCCAGAGCAGTGCGGAGTGGTGGCCACGCACTGCTCCGGACCAGCCTGGACCCAAGCATGGAGCCAAGAAGTCCAGTAAGTACTGGCACGGGGCAATTCCCTCACCCCATGCAGAAATGGCCTTAGACTATCATTTGAACTCAGAATAACCACGCTATACTTCAGACATGGAAAGTATCCAAAATATCTGAGTGCCCACATCTCAGTGGCACAATCAAGATGCCAAGAGGCTCACCTTTTATTTCTGTAGCAATAGTGTTCCCATGTATATGCTTGTATTACCTTATACAACAGCAAGCCAGTCACTCTACAATATTTCTTTTATAACCTATTAATGACTATGCACCTAACAGCATGCGACTGAGAGTTTTCTGCTTTGTATTCTCCTATAAATAGGCAGCACCTGCAATGGCATGTTAGGTCAAATATGTGTGTTTGGGGGGGGGGAGAGGAGAAATAGGAATCATTGCTTTTCAAAAGACATAAAAGGTTCCAGCTAACATTCCTAGTGATATTACCATCATCAATTCATGAACAGTGTGACCTGACACTAAGTACTTACATGAATGTTTTTCAAGAATGCTTTCAATATGCCACACATATACTAAAGAACATTGCTACTTAAAAGTTCTAAAAAGTTGTCGTCACAGTACCTACATCATGTCCTCTCCTGATCTGTTTAATGACCTATTGCCTACAGGAACCATCTGACTTTAGAGGTTCATTCTTCCATATTGCCTGACCCATCAGTTTTGCCAATTGTCTTCAATGCTGTCTGCAGTGGCAGTCTCTCAAAGAATATGGGCACCTACCCCATTCAACACTATGCCCATTTATTCAGTGCCAGTCTCACTGTTCAGCAGAATGAAGCATCCCCAGGATGTTGGGGGAAGGAATTGTGTACCACATCAGACCTCAGAAGCCATGTAATCCAAGCAATGTTAATTACCAATACGTTAGTTTGGCTTATGGTTACTGCATGAATGCGAGACCTCTGAGACACTCTGTTATCAATGACCTTGCTTAGGTCCCAAAAACCCAGGGCTATGGGCTTCCTTGGTTATCTCTTCCTCTTTTCTTACTGCCCCCCATTCTATAAAGCTTTTTATAAAGTCTTTTCTAACAACACAAGTCATTTCATGACATGTCCAAAGTATGATAACCTCATGTTACCCTGGCCTCTGGGGGTCACCTGGGGGGACACCTTGATTCACTCCAAAAATGCAAAGATTGGGGAAATTAGTGGAGCACTAGCATGACAAAACGAGCGGCAGGGTAACCCAGAGAGACTTCCAACCCAATTTTGCAAAAAGCCAGACCATCATACTAATGAATGAATTTTATTAACAAATATGTTCTCACGCACCAACACAGTTACTTACACACACAAGACCTATTGAGAAGGGAAAGAGGTGAAAAATTATAGGGGATAAAGTGGAGAGGCACTGATACTGCACCTGTCCAGTAGTCTTCAGTCCGGGAAGTGGCGAGAAGGAAGGAGCTCAGCGAAGAGAGGGGGCTGAGGGGAGCACTCGACTAACAGAGTGCCAGTCTGCTAGCATAGTGGGGAGTTCTCCAAAGAAAGTCTCTAAAGTGGGGACTACTTATAGGGCAGAAGGTACCTCAGGGGCAGGAAGAACAATGGCCAAAAGAGAAGCAAAAATACTGCAGAATAGTAACTTGATGGTTTGCATGATTGGTTCGTGTAAATGGACCTTGACCTGTAGGATTCGTCGAAGCAAGCATTGCTCAACATGGGGAAAACCTGGTAATCCCCTCAAGTTGGCTTTTTGTGGCTGAGGATCCTTTGTTTGTGTGAAAGTGCCTAGCCTGAGGTCTCCTTGGGAAACATGACTGGGGATTTTCCTGACCTTGATCTATGTCTGGTCGCTTGACCCATTTGTCTGTGCACCCACCCATGCAATCTTCTCTGGCATAGAAGATATATTCGATATTAATTTTATATTCCCCTGGGATGGGGTGTGCCAAGGGGGTAACACTCAGATAGTTTGGTCATTTTGGGTTTTAGGAAGAACTGATGCCTCATTTTCTCTAGAGGGATTAGCACCTCCAATATAAATACCCTCCACTGAAAACCTGGGGTTTTCATCCATTCTGACTGGAAAAGATGGGGAACACAGATCAAATTCATTTTAAAATGGAAAACAAAGAAGAATTTTTTATAAAGAAGATAACAACATTAGAAAGCAAAAGAAGAACTGGATAAAGAGTGAGAAGTTAAAAAATGGAATCCTAAACTAAAAGAAATAACAAAGAGTTTTTATTACAGCATGAGTGTAACAGAGTTGTTAATCTTTAAGTTGCCATGGGTATTTTTCCCCCCTACAACTGACTAACCCTTTTAAAAGAAGGAGTCAAATGATTATCGCTTTCCTAAAAATACAAATAACTGAAGCAAAAGTGTAAACAAATATGAGACTCAAAGTCACAGCGAGACTGGCAAGGAAAGCTGATACCAGCATTGAGTAAAGGTATCCAAGGGGAGATACCTGGAAAGGAGCAATTTCTTATTGCAGACACAAAATTATAGGACTCAAAATCATTAGTACCGAAAATGTTTCCTCCCTTTGTATCAGTTTGATAGGTGATTTGTTCTCCAGGGAAATGTTTTTTATCATCACTGTCCAGATGTGTACACTTGGCAAAGCCTAACAATATATGACTTTCCCAACTGAATGTTGTTTTATTTTTGACTGGGCCAAAATGTGATGTTGTCATTAAAAAAAAAACTACCTCCCTTTTGTCAGTCTGTCTTTTCTGATCTATTGCGCCCCACTTCCTGTGTATCATTTTTTAAACACTTCCTCCCAGTTTTCTAGTCCCACCTATGAGGCAATTGCTGAAAGAAACACTTAACATATTTGTGTTCCTCTTCCTTCCTCCCCTCTATATTAAATAGTTACCTGCAATGATGTTTGTTCCATGCTGTCTTTGAGCATTCAAAGGCAGAGAATGAAAGCAGAGCTTACCTCTGACTTTGGGGTAAGAGAAGGCCTTGGGGACAAGAATTTAGAATAATTTCTTAGAACTCATTTAATGGGGATAAAAGCACACCATGCCTGCATACTAGTTGCCTTGGTCTACATCCATTCAAAGAGTTCAACTGATGGTACTGCTTCGCTTAGCAGAATCAAGAGTGTGTTGGTCTTCTCTCTCTATTGTAGACCCTACACCACCCTAACAGCCTGCTCTTGGAGACTGAAAAAACAATCTAATGCCAGCTGATACTGAGGACTGCAAGGTTTGTGGGAAAAGTTCCATCACACTAGTGCTGTCTTGCGACAGAGTTAGGCCCCTGCAATAACATTTATCATGTGTATTTTATTTTTCTGTTATAATACTAAAACCTCTTTCAGCTTTGCAAAATTGCAGCATGAAGGGCTTATATGTGTGGGAATGCGGAATTGCCAGTCAAACACTACAGACCAGAATGCTTGTATCATCTGACTTTACCTTAAAACTGATGTGTCTCAGTACAATTTGTTCATTCAGCTCAAGTGTATCAAGTATTCGAGAGACGAGGTATTGACTGAGCTGTGTTCATGCATGGAACAAATCTGACGCAATGATTCTGATGGCATTATATTGCCAGAATTGATGGAAACAAAATGTTAGCCCCCATTCCACCGGCCAGTTAGCCCAACTGTGTTGTTAGGAGAGTGTTCAGATAGTAGATGTCTACTTGGCCCTTTTCGCACGGGCTTTCCCGAGCGAAATAGCCCCGTGAGCCGTGCGGGAGTGGGAGCGCCGCTCCACACGACGCACTCCCACTTCCGGCGCTCTCACGGGGATGCAGCAGCGCGAGAGTGGGGTTTTTGCTTTTCGCTTCCAAGCGAAAATCACCCCGCGCTCGCGCAACGCTCCCGGAGCCCACCCGCACTTACCTGTTGTGCGGTGCGTCGGAGAGGCGGCCGGGTAGCGCTTCCTTCCCTCCGCTCCTGCGGAAGGAAGGGGTGGGGCGGGGCGCTTGCGTGACGGATGCGATGGCATCCTGCTTCGCGCGGGTGGGGGGCTGCTCGCGACAGCCTCCCGCTCGCGCGCGCGCGGGGGGTGGATGGGCGCGACTGTCGCTCGCTCCTGGCGCGCGCGGGGGGTGGGTGGGCGCGACTGTCGCTCGCTCCTGGCGCGCGCGGGGGGGACGGGCGCGACTGTCGCTTGCTTCCAGCGTGCGCGGGGGGCGGCGCGAGAGGCTCCTGCTTCTCGCGCAAGCGGGGGAGGATGGACGCGCGAGCCGCCTCCGCCTCCGGGACGCTGCCGCTTCCCCGCTTGTTCCTTCGCCTGCGGAAGGAACGAGCGGGGAACCAGCAGGCTCTCGGAAGAGGCTTTCCGCGCAAGCCGCCCACCCCGGCTCACGCAAAAAGCCTCAGTGCGAAAAGGGCCCTTGTCTCCATGCAACACCAGTACCTACAAACTCGAGACATATAGAAAAGGAAACTGACATGGAAATCAGAAGTGACCTTCTGATTTCACAGGGAGCTAGAAGCCAGCCATTCAGTGCTGAACACAGCCAAATTGTTGTTGTTATTATTGTTGTTGTTTTCCTCAGAACGACTTAAAGTGGCTTAGTACTTTAAAAAAAGGAAACATAGTTAAAAAATCATAACATACAAAAGTTAAAATACAAATTAAACAATGCAGTAGTAATTTTTGCAGCAAGCAGGAAAACTGCCTTTCCTTTGCTTAATTATGAATAAAATTGCTTTCCACATTATGGCTGCAATCCTGTATTGCTCTCTATAGGCTAGTAGTTCTACTTGTCAACCTATGCTAGGCTGAGCCATATACCACCCACCTGCACTTACCCTATAGGCTCTGAAGCTCCCCGCCCCGCCCCGCCCCCCAGGCACAGTTATTTTGTGCCTCATGAGGAGCTGTCAGAAGCTATGTCCCCACAGCCAGACATAAACTGATTCTATCAACATTGAAATCCAGCAGGGTCCTCCAGAAGTCTCAGCACTTCTGTAATCATTTCTCATGTGGCTATGGGGGCATAGCCAGACATATCTCTGATCCTGTCTGCCCCCCAATAGGTACAGAACAGCCATGATGGGGGAGCACCTCAGAGGCTGTATAATAAGTCCAGGGAGGGCTCTGGGTGCTATGAAGAGAGGAAGAGAACACCAAGCTCCTCAGTACACCAAAAAAGAACATACACAAATGTAAGAGAAAGTTAAGCACGAACATGCCACCAACAGATGCTATCCTATGTATGTCTTGACCGCAACTTGTTATAGTTACTTGTTTGGAATACAGCTCTCAAATACCACATGCTGGTTAGAGGATTCTGGCAGTTGTAATCCAAAAAAAGGAACAAAAACAACCTCTGATTCGGATGTACCCAGAGCCACTGAATCTATACACACAGAAAGACATGTTCACATAACTGTTCCAATCCCTCTCCTGCTTGTCAGAGATGCCAGTGTACTGGAACTGGTTGCAATTTGGCAAGTTCTATCCATCATCATATTCCTGAACTGTTAGGACTCATGTCCTGTTCTTTATTTTTTTTTCCCCTTAAGTCTTTTCAAGGCAGGAAGCCAGAATTCCCCAGTTTTGTGATCTGAGCTCCCAAGCAACTGGTTGTTAGGAAGCAAGGGACTTGGACATTCCTCAAGTACACTGTGGTGTTCCCAGGCATTCAGCATACCAGTGTCCTGATGTCCCTGTCTAGCCAGAGAGAGTTCCCATGAACTGGTGACAAGATATTGGAAAGTTGACTTGAGGCAGACAGCATTTTGTGCAGAGGAGTTGCCATAGATTTTGCCTGAGTATTGTGCTTTGTTATTAAGCTTCTGTTGCATGCTGATCTGAAGAGAGTTCCCATAGACAAGCTTACACATAAGTCCCAAGAAATTCTGCACAAAGAATTAATGTAGTCAGTGGTTGATGCAGGAGACAACACAGGGCAGAGGCCAAGCCATTTCCTACTCAGATCTTAGAAGTAACTACTTGCAAATAGCTAGTGACTTGCAATTAGTTTCCTTTTTTTTCAATAACTAAGAGATATTTACATTATAATTTAGGAACGGATAATGCTGTTTCTTAGGATGTATAACTGTAACTTTTAGTTACTGTTCAAATTACAGTAGCACAGTTTCACTAAAGGGAGAAGCAGGAAGACCACCTGTTTCCAGGACTGGCTTATATTGTGTCTTTGCCATGAGTAGGGTATTCAGATCTCAGGGCCTCTCCCCAGCACACCATTTTTACACTGTGTGCTGCTAGCCTTGGCTACTAGAGGCTGCTTCAGAGAGTCTGTTATAGGCCCTTTCTGCATGACGATGTTCTTCTGCATTGGGGCACTGCAAATTTGGGTTCAGAAGGGAGCGCATCAGCAATGCTCCTTTCTGCACCTGCTTGCTCCCTGCAGAAGGGAACAGGATAGCTTGCCCCTTCCTTCTGCAGCACAGCCAGGCACTCGCCATTGCTGCACTGGGGCAGGAAACATCGCAAACACGTGGCCACAGCTTCTGCACGACAGTAAGTATGCAATGGGAGATGTAAAACAGATTTTATCCATTTTTCAAATCCCGCATGAGTGCGATGCTTTGTGATGGGATGGCAGTGGGATGATGATGACATCGTTTAGGAGCACAACCTGCCAGCTGCTGCCATCTCATGTGGAAAGGGCCATGGACTCTTCAGATGCCCTGCCTGGCCACCTCCGCCCCTTTCTCCCACCTCGCCCAAAGTCATCGCAAGGGCTCCATGAGAAGAAATGGTTGTTTTGAATGCTTTTAAGAGTAAAAATATAAATGAGAGATGGAGACTGTGGGGCTTCTGCTCCTTTATCTCACTAATTTTCCAGTAGGTGTGAGGTTCTGCCTAAAGTTCCACTGCCACCAAATGCGAGGGCTTCCACAAACCTTGCTGCAATCACCAAGAGTAAGGGTTTTCCTATATGCCCTCCTCAGCCACCAGTATAAGGACTTCCCCATCCCGCCTGTGTGACCATGAATTATGGGGACCTCCTAGATGCCCTCAAGGTTCCTGTGTGAGATACTGTACAATTTTTATCCCCACCGGACACTGCCCCTCTTTGTTCACTGCCGTCACAACAGACACCATGTCTGAACCCAATCTTTATATATATATAGCATTCCTCAACAGCATATAACACAAAAAACAATATTTCATTTATAGAAATTGAATACAGCAAAATAAAAATTAATAATTGAATACTTTTAAAACAAAAATTCTCACTCACACTCTTCTCCTAGATAACACAGGGCCTTTCTGCACTACACTGTTATAGTGCTATCATTCCACTTCCAACATCCCGATGAAGCAGAAAACAGAGATCTGACCCTTCGGTTTAGAAAGGAGTTATTTTATTAGCTGGCGAGTCTCGGTTGGAATTGCTTCCAAAAGTCTGAGGCCCCTCTTTAATTGAGTTCAAAGTCATTTATACATTTTTAGTACAGTGTTATCTCCTGTTCAGGAGAAAGAACAGTAGTGCTACAAAGATCATCAGTTTCGTTTTCTTACTAGAATAAGCTTTTCTCTAATGTTGCAAGTCTGATGTATCGAAGCTAAGGCGGCAGTAGCGAGCCAAGGCAGCAGTAGCGAGCCGACAACATTCCATTCCCACAAGGTGCAATTGTTTTAGCTTCATACACAGAGAGAAATGACTACAAGCGGCAGAGAGAATTAACTGTTTACAGAGAGAATTGACTGTCTATCTCTTACACCATGGAGTTCTGGGATTTGTAGTTCACTGAGGCCAAAGAGCACTCTGGCTGAGAAGTCTAAAGGCCCCTCCCTAAACTGCAAACCCCAGGATTCCATAGGCTGTTGAAAGTGGAATAATAGCACTATAACAGTGTAGTGCAGAAAGGCCCTCAGACTCTTAAATCCGGCTCATTAATTCCTAAACCTGACTGACCCTCTCAACCCTAATTCTCCATTCAGTGACTCTTCTACCCTCTATCTGACTGTTTAACTGTACCAACTGCCACGCACCAACTGCCATTCACCAGTCTTATTCAAATCCCCTCAGACATTCCACCAGTCACCACTCGCTTCCAACATTCCATTCTCTCACCAGCTCCTTGCCTCATTACCATAATCTCTAATACATAAAAGATTAAGTTTTTTTAAAAGAGTGTGACATCACAGAGACATGCATACCCTCCAACTGTCGCAGTTTGTCCAGGACAGCCCCAGTTAATGCTCTGCTGCTCTTTCACTGTCTCTCCTCCTTCAATTTTCCCCCTTTGTCCCTGGCCTACTTTAATTACTGCAAACTGAGTTCAAGGCCCTTTCCGCACGGGCCTTCTGTCGCGCGACAGCCCTGTGAGCCTCACGGGAGTGGGAGCGTCGCTCTGCACGATGCACTCCCACTTCCGCCGCTCTCACGGGGCTGACGCTGCGCGAGCGTGTATTTTTTTATTTTTTTATTTTGACACGCACTTACCTCCTGTGCGGAGCGTCGGGGAGGCGGCCGGGCCGCGCTTCCTTCCCTCCACCCCTGCGGAAGGAAGGAAGGGGTGGGGAGCTAGCGCGATGGACGCGACACCTCCTGCTTCGTGCGAGCGCGGGGGGGACAGACGCGACACCTCCTGCTTTGCGCGAGCACGGGGGGGGCGAATGCGACAGCCTCCTGCTTGGCGAGGGGGGCAGACGCACGAGCCGCCTCTGCCTCCGGGAGACTGCCGCTTCCCCGCTCATTCCTTCGCCTGCGGAAGGAAGGAGGGGGAACGCAGCCTCCCGGAGAAGGCTTCTTGCGCGAGCCGCTCTCCCCCGCTTGCGCTAGAAGCCTTAATGCAAAAAGGGCCCAAGCTGCAAAAATAGTTTGCACTCAATTAATTCAGCAAGAAGGAGAGGAGAGGAGTGGGCAGGGTCTTACCCTTCCTAAATTCAGTACATAAATTCCAGGGTTTCTCTATATAAAACAGTGATTTTGTGTATTCTCATTAATAACTTTTTGCATCTGATTGCATGGCCACACCCCCTTGGCCACATTCTGATGTGGCTCAGCCATATGTGTCTTGATTTTAATCTCTGAAATGATGGAGTTTATGGACACTGTGAGGGGGTACAGCCCTCCACAGCCTGGTGAGGGCCATGTGTAACCTCCAGACCTCAGGCAAATTACTTTTTAAATGAAGTTTTCCAAACTCAGTTCCTGATCCTGCAATCGCTTCATTTTTGCCGCACTAGACAATCATAGAGTTATAGAGTTGGAAGAGACCACAACAGCCATTGAGTCGAACCCCCTGTCATGCAGGAACGCACACTTGAAGCACCTCCAACAAATGGCCATCTAGGCTCTGTTTAAAAACCTTAAAAGAAAGTGTCTCCACCACACTCCAAGGCAGCTGTCCAACAGCTCTTCCCATCAGGAAGTTCTTTCTGATGTTTAGGTGAAATCTCCTTTCCTGTAGCTTAAAGCCATTGCTCTGTGTCCTAGTCTCTGGAGCAGCAGAAAACAAGCCTGCTCCATCTTCAACACAACATCCCTTCTAATATATTTAAACATGGCTATCAATGGTGGAGTAAATGACTAATCTCAGATTCTTTAAGTGTTTTATCTGTAACTGTTCTGTAAGAGGAGGAATTTCAGTTGCAGGTTGTTTTGCAAGCAATACATCAGTTTTTTGTTTGTTTGCTTTTAAGAAAGCAACCAGGTTGAAAGACAGAGTGATCCAGACAAAAGAATCCAAACACCTGAGATGAACTGGAAGGTCCATCTACCAGAAGGGACAAATTTGGTCACTGGACGAGTGCAGGCATCCTCACAGGAGTGTCATTGGGACTCACACAAAGCTGTATCGCCATAAACCTACCACTTTCAGTGATTCTGCAAGGAGTTTTCCCTTTTAGCATCAGGCCCTGAAATGAGTATTTTGTATAGCCAGTCTTCAAACACAAAGGTTAGGAAGTTACTTTAAAAAGAAATTTCTTACAACTATATTTCTGAGGTTGGAATTTTTATTTAGCTTCCATTATAGTGACAAGCTTTAAATACTAATTCATTTTATTATTACTCAAAAGTAAGGATATTATTAGGCCTAAATACCCAGATTCTGTCTGATCTTGGAAGCTAAGCAGGGTCAGCCCTGGACAGTACTTGGATGGGGGAACTGCCAATGAATAGCAAGTGTTGTAGACTGTATTTCAGAGGAAGGAACTGGTAAAACCACCTCTGAGTATTAGAACACCCTATGAAATTCATGGAGTTGTCATAAGTTGATAGATGACATGAAGGTGCATGTGCACACACATCTAAATTATTTATTTTTCAGTGTGAGAAAAATCAGACTGTTACAAGCTTTTGTCCTGGAGTATAAAACAGATCTAGGAAGGCAGACTATACACCTCTGTGACTATAAAACTAAAACAGTTATCTTTACAATGCAAAAAGAAGTGATGATACCCCTCACTGTACTACATTTCTAATGTAACCTAGTTATGATTTAGGCCCTTTTCGCATGGCATTCGCCATGCGAAAGGGCCTCTGGAGTGTCACACAATTGCGAGGACCTGTCCACATGATGTCCTCACAATTGTGCAATGCTGCCGGGGCTGACAGGCGCCAATTGCGCACTATTTCATTTTCAGCTTTAAGCTGAAAATGGTGCGTGATCATGCATCTCTCCGGGGCCCCGCACGCATTTACTGTGTGTGTGGAGCGCCGGAGCCATGGCACTCGCACTTTCTGCCCCAGCACAGCCTGGGAAAATCCCAGGCTGTACTGTGGAAGAAAGAGATGGGGCTCTCACGCTCCCTGCTCACGAGCAAGCAGCGGCTGCGGAGCTGAGGCAATGAGGATGCGAGAGCCTTTTGCAAGACGCTGCTCGTGTGATCCCCACACCCCAGCGCCGAGAACAGGTAAGCTGTGGAAAGGGCCTTAGTTACTGTAAAACAAAAATTAATCACAAGGAATTTGTTATTTGTAGGCAAACACAAGTGTATGCCAAATACTGTTGCTGGCCCCAAGATCAGGCACCTTACTGAGACCAGCTTCAGGCTGTTAGTGGTTTCACTTCAATTGAGAACCACAGGGAGAAATACTGTCACAAACCCAGCCCACTTCCCCATCCTGGCTCCTTGTGTTCTGGCAGAGTTCTGGAAGCTGCAGTTGGGATCTCTCTCCTTCTCTATCCCACTCAGGGCTGCTCTGAAGATGTGCCACAGAGTCCCCTCTCATCTTCAGCATCAAGCTCAAGCCCTAGTGGTTTATTTCTGACTCACTAAGAAAAGTACTACCTGCTGAGTCATCAGCCCAACTTCCTTCTCCTGCCACCTATATTTTCCTTGGAGGTCTCCCTTTCATATGATGAATCAAGCCAACCCTTCTTCAGGGAGTGACATCCAACAGCTTGAGATGTTGTGACTGCAAGCTATACCGTCTGGTAGTCAGGAAGTGTCCAGAGATCTGAGATTCAATATCCCTTTCTGTGCAGCCTTTCACTGGGTTGCATCGTGACAAGAGGTTCTGTAATGTTTCCAGCCCCACCTTTCTGGAATATTTTCCTGCTGAGACAGTGAGTCACTTCCTCGTTATAAATCTCACACCAAATCCTTCCTTTTCACTCTTTTTATAAGCTATTATTAAATCTCTTAGGGAAATCTTACCCATCGTATATGGCCATACTATCGTCGACTGGAGTAGACAGCAGTCCACATTAGACCAGAGCTTGGAAATGTTACTTTTTTGGCCAACAACCACCAAAATCTTCCAGCCAGCATGGTGAGAAGACACTGGGAATTGCTGTCTAAAAAAATAACTTTTCCAAGCTCTGCATTAGACTTTATCCTCATTAGCAGCAGCATCTGATCTCATTCTGGACTCTATTATGAATTTCTACCTAGGTGAACACCTAGGCGAAATTCCTCTTATGTTTACATGTTCCTCAATGAACATTGACTCTTGAGGTCTTTGATCTGCAAACCTTCTTGTGGTTAGGGATTTTCTTCCAGTCAGTCTCAGATGTACTCAGAAAGATCTTCCTTGCCCCAAAACAAAGAAAAATAGCTTCTGAGGGAAAGAGGGAAATATGAAACAATCCAGTAGACAGACATTACCAGCAGAGAAATGTCTGCATTCTGGAATCAGGTTAACTGTCTCTGTAAACTGAACTGGACCCTGTAGTAGGATATGGATTAAGAATAAAGTGAATTATGCAGTAGAATTATAGAGTCACACACTTGGAAAGGGGCTCCAAGGACCAGTTAGTCTGACTCCCTGCATGTGCAAGAGTCCTATAGAGAGGTGGACATCCAACCTTTGTTTAAAAACATCCAATGATGGAGACCCCATCACTTACAAATGGAAAAATGTAATTCTCTTCTCAGCTCCCCATCCCATACACACTCCTGGCCCTTCTTCATTTGCCAAGAAACTGAGACAGTAACTATACTCAGTGAATATGCAGTGTTCACTGGTCCTGCCTTGGTTCTTCTTTGAACTTCTGTGAATTCAACTGGATCTGCATAGAGAGCCTAGGGCCTCAGAAGCTGTACAGACTTAATAGGTATATCTGATTGTGTAAACGGAGCCTATCGATGTGCAGCTTGTATGCTGCCAGATATGTGGAGGCTGCATGTTGGCAAGCATGACCCTTCTCCCTGCTCTCACTCACCTGAGGCAAGATGCCTTCTGAAAATGACAACAGCAGCACACTTAGGGCCTTTTTGCACTACACTGTTGTAGCGCTGTAATTCTACTTTCAACATCCTGTGAAATTCTGGGGTTTGTCGTTTACTGAGGCGAAAGAGCTCTCCGGCTGAGAATTCTAAAGGCCCCTCCCTAAACTGCAAACCCCAGGATTCCATAGGATGTTGAAAGTGGAATAACAGCACTATAACAGTGTAGTGCAGAAAGGCCCTCAGTGAAGTTACATGGCAGGGCAAGGTCTAAGTTCATGATACATTAACAAAAAGTAGGCACTGCACTTCTTTAACTGGTACTGTTTGAAGCCTTACAGACTTTTAATCATAATAGGAAGCTGCTGCAAGAGTTGGAACCAACAATGCCTTTCAGTTTACTTCTGCAGGCCTCTCCTTTATTTATAGTGTGAGTTTTACTCCCCTCCCACTCAGTATCCATATAAAATCAAGCCAAGAATACTTCACTCAGTCACACATACCTGCTGGAGCAAAGGCACAAAAAGAGAAAAATAGTTGTGGTGGCAGGGGGAAAACCTAGCAGTTCCAAATCATAGTGCTGTTAATCTCCTTTCAAGAGAATCAAACATGAAGTCATGTTCTTTCTTGTGAGAAGCATTACTAGCCTATGGGTGTCAACCTCCATTTCCAAGACAAGTGCTGAAGTCCCCAGCTAGCCTATAGAAATTACATTCTGATGACAGTGAAGATAGACTGCTAGCAAAGTATCACACCACACACTTAAGCTGTACAACTGCAACTGTCTTGTTCTTTTCTAAAGACTCATTACTGTCCTTTTTGACAAAGAGGTAAATCAAAACTAAGACTTGTTTCTCTCTTTCTGGCTTTTGCTGACATCCTGATGGCCATCTTCCTTTTCTCTTTGATTGCTATTCTTTGCCAAGAAACGCTTTTCTTTTCACCTGGGAGAATAAGCTATATATACATTCACTTAGTTCCTCTCCTTTCCTTGTACATTCTATATCTACATAATCAATCTGAGTAATAATTTCAAATATGCAGCAAAAATTTAAAGGGATGATTACAGTGTAGGCAATGTTTGAGTGGAGTGAAGAGAGAGTATGATTAGAAGCTCTTCTCAGAGCACTACCAATTATTTCATAACAGTGTTATAACATTATTTACACATTGAAAGATAAGCTGTATCAATATGTCAACTAATGCTAAACACAACATCTTAGAATCATTTTGAAGAGCCCCATAGCAGTCACTAAAATGTAGGGTTGTCAGGTCCAGAACATCCCAGGACCCAAGAGGCCAATGCCAAAATCTGAGTCACCCCCAATGATGCCACAGGAGGCGGGCCTTGGTGATGTTATTAAGTATGAGACATTAAGCATAAATCACAGTTGCTCAGAATATGTCATTCGTATAAAAAATACCAAGCCCAGTGCAAATGAGAAAATATTTTTCTGGCTGGAAATTCAGCTTTCCAGGACCTGGACTTCATCCCTGCTTCTAGTTCTGTTCTTAAAACAACCACCAGTTTTTCAGAACACATGAGAACTTCATCCAACCAAAGAAAATTTCTCAAACTCTGCTTGGAACTAAAAAAAAACAGCCAGCTATAGTTGCACGGGGGGTCGTATTTTCCAGGTAACACTCTCACCATGATATTTCTTTCCCTTGCCCTAAGGACCAAAGAAGATGAGTCAGGGCCTAAGGTCTGCAAGTCATACTAGCTAAATGGAACAGTACTCTCCATCACACCTTAAGGCAGCAAGATAGCTTAGCAGATGCAGAAGAGGCTCTGTTGTGCACATAGTACTGTCTCCAATACCTCACCACTGCTTCCTGCCCCTCCAATCATCTGCCATCCACCATTGCTCATGGTAGGGCTACTTTTGCACAGGACAAACAGATAAGGAACTGTAATCATTGCTTAGCCCAAGAATGCCCACCAATATCCTGAACGTCATTTACCAGTAGCTCTCATCCCACTTTGGACTTGAGGAACTCTGAAAAAACTTGCTGCAAAGAAAGGCATGTCTCTGATCTCCATAAAGGATATCTCCTTCTTTCCAGATGCCCAGTATTTAACTTAAGAATGGGAATTGTGTGGTCAAAGCCCAATAGTGCCACTTGAAACTCTCACCAATCCTTTAAAGGCCCTTTTCACATGCTTTTTTTTTTTTTTGCGCGAGCGCCCCTTGAGCTCCGTATGACGCACTCTCACTCATGTGATGCTCACAAGGCTAAAGAGGGGCACGTGACCATTTCCTTATTTTCAGCTATAAGCAGAAAATACTGCGCGCTCGCGCAATGCTCGCAGCACCCTTGCACATTTACCTGCGTACAGTGCTTCGGCGAGCCAGGGCAGTCATGCTTGCTTCCCCCAGCACAGCCTACAGCTCCCAGACTGCACTGCAGAAGGAAGGGGTGGGGCGCTAGTGTGACAGTCGCGCTACCAGGAAGCCGATGCGGGAGGCAGAAGGGCTGTTGTGAGCGGCTCGCACAAGCGGCTGCTCACGCGAGCACCGCTCCCCACTGCCACGATGAAGGTAAGGTGCGAAAAGGGTCATAGTCTTCAGCACGCATCCCTTTTTAAAAAATTGCTGAATTCAGGCTGAAAAAACACTGAAATGTGCTTGTGCTACCTGACACAGTTTTGGGAAAGCATCCCACCCTCCCCCTCCAAAAAATATCCCGAAGAATGACAGGAAGGGATCCTGTTACCCTGAAAATCTGCGGGTCCCAGAGGGACACCTCAATATGCTCCAAATGATGGAGAAAGTAAGCTCAACAGAGCACAAGCAACACCAATGTGAGAGGCAGGGTAACCTAGCGAGATCTTTTACCCAGTTTTTATAGGGTCAGGTTCAGTCAGAAATCACACAAAAAAGTCCAATAAATTACTTTATTGAACAGTACTGGCTCTCATCAATGCAAACACTCACACATGCATCCAAGGGCTAAAAGAAATAAAGAATGGAAATAAGATAGAGGGATTGTTGAGGGATTCGTAGCTTGGGCAATATTGCACCTTTTTCTGAAGTCTTTGGTCCGGTAATCAGCGATCGAACAGGAGCTCAGCAAAATGACGCTGAAGAGATCGCACTGCTATCGGGAGGGGAGACCGGTCAGTTGGTATGACCGGGAGGCATCCTTCTCTCTCTTTTTTCACTAGTCCAAAAACAGGGACTATTTGTAGGAAAAATTTACTTTGAAGGCAAATCCTCTCCTGGGGAGGACAAAAGGGGACAGCAAAGGAAGACAACTCCACACCTGGCACTTTCTTTGATATCAGAAGATAACAAGGTATCATCCAAGTAACAGGATCTTTCACTGCTTTGAGGCTGCGGTGTGAGTTTCTGGAGATAGATTTGATAAGATTTTATTGCTTCCAGTGCCCAACTTTATGGGAACACTCTTACTCCCTTCAAGTTGGCTCCTTAAAGGTTGATGACATTTTGTCCACTGTGGGTTATCACAACATGAGTCTCCTGTGGCTACGTGACTGGGGAGTTTACTGGCCTGACCTGGTTCGTTCGATCATATGACCGTTATTGCCTACATGCGCATCCGGGTGACCTCTCTGGTGGGTTAAATTAATTTTATATCAAAGTTGTAGACCCCAGAACAGGTTTTACCAAGGGGGCAACAATCCAATATGACTGCTACTCACCCCCAAATGGCTGGCCTAGTGGCATTGTACAGTCCTCTTGAACTCTGGAGGAGGCTAAAATGATATACTGCAGCCCTCCAACCTCTTTAATGTGACCACCCTAGATTTCAAGAAAAGAGATGGGCTGCTGTTAAGGAGCAGAGACAGAATAAAATCCATTAACGCAACAACAGGCACATTTCTCAAATGCTGTCATGAAAAGGAAGACTAGGGCTGGTCTACCATTTAGGCATTCTGAGATGCCTCATAGCTTAGACTGGGAGAGTGTGAAGAGGGCAAAGGTCTCGATAGCATTCAGTCTGCCCTGCACCCCTGAAAATAAACTGTTGCCCCTAGGTACAATCAACAGGGTTCCCAGATCTCAGGATCTGATCCCTCTTCTCCAGTCCTCATGACAAGAGGAGGTGAGAATCTCAGGATGAGTTGCTGCCTTGAAAAGTGTACTCCATATGTATGTTTCTCATTTTTTTACTTTTGGTCTTTTTTTTTTTTGAATGGTGCACTCTGTCCAAGTGTGTTGGTGTTTAACATACCATGATCAATGACTTTGCCAGCGGCTGGCTCTTGTAATATCACCACAGCACACCTCTGTGACATCACAAAGAGTTGTCCCTAGGTCTCACGTTTTAGAAACTCAGAGGCTGGGACAGTTCTTACCAAGGCTGCTACTTTATTGACACACTGAAATAGGATTCAGCTGAACAGTCTGGTCAGCATTTGTACACAGAATTAGAGAAGGAGAGGATGCAACTCCCTCTTGCCTCCTTCATCTCAGGCAAAATGCCTTGAACCACTCTGAGGAAGGCATCTGAGGATGAATCTAGACAGGTCAAATAATACATCCTTACTTTGATCCCAGCTTCATAGAACACATGACATTCCTTTCATTCCAGTGTGGAAACACTCTTTTAAATGCTTGAAGACTTTAAGGAGATTTTTTTAAAAATAAAAATATGTTTAAATACGTTTAAAAAACCTCTAGTTTATTCTGCTATTTTGATGTTTTGGGAACTGGTCTTATTAAAGACAGTGGTATGTAATAAGATATATTAAGGTGAGTTGGCGGTATATAAGTAAGATAGAATGGTCCATAAATACAAGGATGATAAATAAGAGAAGGTGGGTATGAACTTGTAAAAAAAAAATTTTTCTTTGAAAGAATGATACTACGTGAGAGGATTGTAAATGGGATAACATTAAGAAAAGATGTGTATTTTATTTATAATTGTGTGTTCTTTTTTTTGTTTTTTTTTTAAATAAAAATATAATTAAAAAAAAAAAGTGGCTTGACCCCTGAATTGGGATTGTGGTGGAATCAAGAGTGGGGCCACATTGGTGGGTTGGTGGGTATTCTCCCTGTTACCTAAGTCACCTTATCGTTCCCACCATGGAAGGGTAGTTCTGTAAAAAGCAGTGTCACTTTTCTTTTCTTTTTTTAAAAAAAGTGGTATTTATATCTGAAACTTTGCAACAGATATCATTGCACACATTTGCAGCTCAACATTTTGCCTTCCTCTTCTCTACTGGCTTTACTTTATAGAAGCACAGGTGAGCAATCAGAATGTAAGAGAAACAAAGGCTATTCGATTAAGTGATAGGTGAATATGTGCGTGCACTGTAGGAATCCAAAAAACAAATAAAACAAACCTGCAGCTGCTGGAGGCATGTGACCAGACATAAACCAGACATGCAGCAAGCATGCACACACGGTAACATGTGCACCATTGTGGTTGTATAATGGAGATTCCATATGGCTTTCAAAACTGGTCTCAGTTTGGATTAAAAGAGGTATGTGTGGCAGTAAAAGGCTCAAACCAGGGCAGGGATGCTTATGCAGTGGAGCTGGGATACAGCCCCCATGTAGATTCAGTCTAAGTCTTGTGAAATACCATTTTGTATGTCACTTCATATGCTATCATTTTATATACCACCTTAACTAAAAACAGATTGAAACAGAAAGGATGACTGAAAATGAAAGAAAGATGTGATCAAGATTATATCCCTTGGATGAGAGTTCCATAAGGCATGTCCAATTCAAGAGCAGTTTCAAAGAGCATGGAATTTGGTAGGAAGGAACTCTTTCATCTTATCATCTCAAGTCTATTCTTCTTTTTCCATTTCCACATAATGTAGTTGCCACAACACAAATGCAAGTTTACCAACAAATGGCACAGTGCCTAAGGATATATCCATCAGAAACAAAACCAGCAACTTGGGTTATCCTCACTTGAATTTTATAGACTCTTCTTGTGAATATATCACAGTCTGCTACACTGACAGCCTCTGCCAAGAGTGAAAAAAAGTTAGAACTTCTCATATTAGTTTTCTCAGCTGGCACTATGACAGTGTCATATTGATGAAAACAGATAGCAAACACTTTTCAGACATTGTTTTGTGGTTTTCAGCAGCAAAGCAAACAGTTTGCAGGACTGCAATGGAAAAATAAAGGTAATAAAATGGTTACAAAACGTTTCCCCCCCATAGGGAACTGCTACACTTCTAAAGCTCAAACATCATTGATGGTATTATTATCAGCACACTTTTTGTAGCAGTTACATAAATGTACTTGCATTAAAAACTCCACTAAACTATGATATACTTTCTAGCACATTGTGCCCTAGGTTTCAACTTTGCTGACAGATTCCCAGGGCTGGTCTTACAGCCTGGTATTGCCAGACCTCTACTTGGGCCCAGAGTAGCAGTGGCGAGAAGAATACCACCCTCTAAAGCTCCCTGGCCCAGTTCATTTGCCTATTTTGAATAACTGAGCAAGCAGTGCAAGAAGGAAGGGGGAGGAACAGTAACCTTTGCATGGTGTATCTTTATCTCCATCCCTCCATTTCCAGTGGCACTGACTGGGTCCAGATGGAGAGGCAGCTGAATGAAGTGCAGTAAGAGCAGCGGGAGTTAAATTACTTTGACAAACATATATCCCACCCTGAAAAACTGGAAGTAACAAAGAAGATTCTTCCTGCTGCAATTTATGTACAGAATTTGGGATTTTAAAAATTACCATTTGGATAGTTTGAAAAACCAGAGAACTACAGCTATAAAGACTGGAACCTCAAGCAACATTTGTTTCATCTGTTTTCACTCTTGTAGAGAGCTGTATACATCTACAGGGGAGGCAGCCACGGCAAAGGCAAGTGGTAGATATACAGAGCAGATAGATGAAAAGATGGATCCAGTTACAATTAGATTACATGGCTATTTGGATATGGACAGTGGACAACAAGGAATCAAAGATGATGGCACCTTAGCATCCCCAAGACATGAGCTAATGACTAAAGTTTCTACAGTGTATTACTATTGGAGGTACAATTAGAGACTGTGACTATCCTGTTCAGATGGGGCTGCCCCACCTGCATGTGCATGCGTGCAATCTGTGTCTGAAACAGCCCAATGATATGCTGAAATTCAACAGGGGCAGTGTTTCCCATTTGGGTAGACAGGCATCATGCCCTTAGATAATTTTTTTAGTGGGGGTTGGTCAGGAATAAATGAGAGACTAAAAATCATAGCAGGAAATGCATTGCTTTCATTGCCATTTACTGCACTTATACCCCTTAGCATTCTATTAATAATCTTTATACAATTCACAATAATCTGTTTAACTTTCTTGCAATTATGGGCTAGTGATTTTAAAAAAAAAAAAAAGGGGCAGATTAGGAAAGAAAGAGAAAACTTAAGACAAGAATACAAAGTACTTGGATTTTGCCTAATACATACAGTACCTGCAACAACCAAACATACATTCTAACGTAAGAGTAATTGACACATAAGTAAGTAAGGGAGATTTCTAGGGGAAAATCCATGGATGGGAGGAAGGGATTTTCCCCTTGCACAATTTACACATTTACCTCTTGCATATCTCCCATATGCACATCCTTGCCATGCCTTACTTCTGGTCTTGGACTGTAGCTAGAGGAGCAGCAGGCTGAAAAAGGCCAAAAACATTTGGTGGCATCAGCAAGAATTACTAAGCAGGGAAAATACTAATCACTTGTTCCCATCCCATGCCCTTGGTTGTCACCTCATGAGTCTCATAAGAGAAACTTAGGCCCTTTCTGCTCCTCACCTTTTTCCAGCGCTGGGGTGCGGGGACTGCGCAAGCAGCCTCCGGTGAGAGGCTGTCATGTCCCTGCTGCTTCAGCTCTGCACAAGCTGCCTGCTCACATGAGAGCCCTGCCTCTTCCTTCTGCAGTGCACTCTGGGATTTTCCCAGGCTGTGCTGGGGCAGGAAGTGTGACCGGCGCAGCTCTGGAGGCTCCGCACGCCAGGTAAGTGCGTACGAGACGTGGGAGCAATGCGCGATTGTGCGCCATTTTCGGCTTCTAGTTGAAAATGAAAAGGTGTTCAATCAGCACCTGCCAGCCCCTGGAGCGTCGTGCAATTCGGAGTGCGTTGTGCAGATCGCTCCTTACAATTGCGTGATGCTCCAGGTGCCCTTTCGCATGGCAGATGCCATGCGCAAAGGGCCTAAGAGTTCGGAACCTCATTCATATTATACTGGGGCCCTCCACACTGCACAATTACAGCATTATAATTCCATTTTAGTTGCCATGGTTCTGATATGAACAGATATGACTTTTCTATTTTGTTTTGTTGGGCCTGAGAAGCTAAAGGCAATCTCTGAACAAGAGTGCTTCAGATTCCTTTTGAGTGACGTTTATTAGGTATATTTATCAGCAAGCACAAAATTGTGGAAGAAATCAGATAGGTGATAGGAAACTGTTTTACACCATCAGGGAAAAATTAGAATGACTTTAAGCAGACTATATCACCACTAATAGCTGGGATTTCAACATCATTTCTGTTATGTTGAAGTTCACCATTCCCCCTCTCCCCACTATCTGTTACACTGAAGGGAAGTTGCCATGTTGATCTCACTATTGCTGGACTGTGAAATGTTTGTCATCAATACCATTTTCCACTTCTGCTTGTGAGGTAGCTCCCAAACATGCTTTTAGCTATAATAAAACTTCACACCATTTTGATGACATTGTAGAATTTTGGTGATATACAGAACAACTTAGACAACACCTAAAATTTGTTGTTGTTGTTGTTGTAGTAGTACACTTTTAAGTTATTTCTGACTTAGGGCAAACCTAAGGTGAACCTACAGAGCCAGGATGGTCTTGTGGTTTGAGCATTGGACTACAGTCCTGGAGACCAGGGTTCAATTTCCCCTCAGCCATGGAAATCCAATGGGCGACCTTGGATGTGTCACTCACACTCAGCTCCAGAAAACCCTGTTATAGGTTCACCTCAGGGTTGCCAGAAGTTGGAAATGACTTGAAGATACACAACTACAACTACAACAACAAAGTGAACCTATTATGTGGCTTTTCTTGGCAACACTTATTCAAAAGAGGTTTTCCATTACCTTCCTCTAAAGCTGAAAGAGTGTGATTTAACCAAGGTCATCCAATGGGTTCTCTGGATTCAAACTTCCATACTCCTAGTTCAACACTCAAACCACCAGCCCTTTTAGACTATCAAGTTGTATTCAGCATAAACATTTGTGAACTGCAGCCCAATTCATCAGACTTTGCTATTTAAAATATTTACAAATTAGGACTGCTGTATTAACATTAATGAACATAGCAGTAGAGCACATGCTTTGCAAGCAAATGTTTCATATTTAGTCCTTAGCAGCTCTAGTTAGGGCAAAAAAAGAACACTCTCTGTTATCTGAGAAAGTCATTGTTGGTCATTGTAGACAATATGGAGCTAGATGAATCAATGGTCTGACTCACTATAAAGCAGAATCTTATGTTCTCATAGATTTTGCCATTTTTAGGTGTTTAAAATGGGGGTAGGAAGGGCCAAGGAACAAAAATTATTTCATACTAATAAAAGAATTATTTTTATTATATAGTCACCAGGGCTCCTGCAATTTCATCATAAAAGAATAGCACACAGGGGAATCAAGGATTAGAAATATTTAGTAAGGAAATTATTTTGAATTGGAGGGAGCATTCTAGCAATGCTAAGTAGGAAGGAGGCACATTGGCACAGTTAGGAAGACATGGGCACAGCTCAGTGGTGAACATATTGGACTCTGGCCTGGGTCCAAGCCACTGCCTTTGCTACAGCAGGGAAAACATATTAATATATCAGATTCCAAAAGTGTTCCAGGAATGCCTAGTAACTGAATAGCTTTTAAGAACAGGCTGAAAACTATGGTGCAGCTTTAATTACATATGAAGAGTTTAAATGCCATTCTGTCTTCATCTACGATATTTAAAATAACACTTGGAAGCACATTGCTAGCATGCTGTTCACCAATACCTATCTAATTTAGCAGTATGCTAGCTGTATAGTCAAATCTGCACATGGACAAGCTATCACTGAACATGGAGTTTAGTATCATTTATATTTCAACTTTGGCACCTCACAGATGGGTAGATAAGCATGATGGTGATAAACTCTTGGAAATGCAAAGATTGCCATTAAGAAAGAGAAGAAGAGAACAAACATCGTATTTACACAGTTCTACTGTTTTGAGAACTGGACATGTTTAATTTGGAATCTTTCTTGCATCGAGTGTTAAACCTGATGGGATCGATGTCAGGTCATTTCAGATAGCTTGAGAGATCTCACTTGCAAGGGTCTCTTTATTTTATGCAAGATTCATTGTACTTCATAGTCTGGTTTCACTTTTCATTTTGGCCTGATGAAACAGTGTGTCCTGCTTGTAAGCTGAGGCCAAAAGTCAGCATAAAAACATGCTTACATTTTAAAACATCCTGAGGCAAGATGTTCATGTAATATTTGATTTGACCAAAAGAGGTCTCTGTGTGCTTCCCAGTTCCAGGCAGGGCTCTGTTGTTTAAGCTGAAATTTGTGCAGTGTGGCCATTTTTGACCCTGGTCCAGATATAATGAAACATAATGAAGTCAGTGGTCTTGTCTGGACACAGTGGCTGGGGATGTGTACAAGGCACTTTCTCCTCTGTCTGTACCATCCTGTCAGCATTAGATATAATGCACCAGGATATGTGTTATAAATGTAGACCTCAGCTCATATTTGATCTAGGCACATCATTCCTGATCCAATATGAAAAACAGTATATGGGAAGCTGCTTTGTATGCCGCTCATATATAGGGCATGAGGGATTTTTAAATGAATGTTTACCCATTTGGGATAAATAGGAAATCTACAGGCAACAAATACAATTAAGTATGAAATGGGACAAAAAGTGGAGCATTTTGTATGATTAACTTGAAAATGTTAGACTAATGCATTCTAAACTTAAGATATAAAGAACAAACACTGGAGAAAAACTATAGTAGACATGCAGTTTCGGGTCAGCCTAGATGACTTCTGGGCGTGAGGGAAAAGCAGTTAATTTCCTCTGGGATTGAAGTCCCTCTGTATTTAAAGGAGGCAAAGGAACTTTGTGTAATGGAATGTTATCCGTTTGGCTTGACGTGCTAGCTCTTGGCAGCCTTACAGAAGATTCGCAACATTTTGTAGACACTCCCTGGTGAGAACCTCTGTACTCATCAGTTTCTTTTCTTGAACATGTGATGTATTTGTACTGGAGATGTATAAATTGCTTTGAATGTAAAGAGACGGGGCCCAGACTTTTGAGAAGGATCTCACTGGGGCATTGTGCACAATAAATCTTTTTTCTAAAACCATGGGTCTCTATCTCAGTTCCACTACAAAACACTTGGTGTGATGTGATTTTTTTCCCCTCTGTGTGTGTGTATTTATTGAAGTAATTAACAATCAAAACTAAAACATGTAAAATGACCAAAAAGTTTCAGCTTCTGATTTCTTCAGTTGCTAAGAATGAAACTGAGCTTCATCCAAGATAGCAGTTTAGACCACTCTATTTTCTACATTCTAACGCCCATCCAGGCAGACTGAAAAAAATCCTGGTTTTCCTCTTGTCTTTTCCTTTTTTTTTCTAAACCTACATTGTACTTTCCCTATCCTGCAATATTCCCAGGGAACTCCTGGTGTTATCAAGGACTTTTCGTTCCCACTCCCCAGTTCACTTTATATTAACCCAGTATTTCTCGAAATAAAATGTACCTCTCCGTGGCTGGCTGGCTATGTTCTCCTAAAACTAGCAAAACTGGCTGCCACCGAGAAACACAGTGACTGTTCCCAGGACAGCAGATTCAAATGAGATCAAGTGAGGGAAAGAGAGATGGTAGCAATAAACTAAAATGATCCTAATGCTTAATTAAGGTAATATTGCTAAAGCACTTTGACACTTTTATTGTACTGTAACTCCTGAATAATAATTTAAAAGGGCCCAGTGGGGTGAAAGTCAATTTCTGAAACATTGTCTATGTCTGGGTGTGAAACATGCTTAATGGGAACAAAAGGGGATGGGTGGGAATGAGGGAAACCCAAGATTTTCCAGAAACTGGGATTTATTGCAAAACCATGAATACGCAGCTAAAATTAAATCAAAAAGGGAAGGTCTTGCTAGTTCCAGGGACTTTTTTCTTTCTTGATAATCCCTCAGTGGATGATGGCATTATCCACTAGATAGAAGGCAAGTGATATTGGGGTCTTCCATCTACAAATACAGAAATTCAACCTCTTGTCCAAAATGCCTGAAAGAGAGGGCACCCCAATACCAAACAGGGAGAAATCAGAGAGGCTGTCATGTTGTGAGCTGAAATACTTGGTGACTTGTTGCTCAAGCTTCCTGGTCAAGATTGTAGATTTGTGGTTCCTAAAAGGCGTACACAGAATTGTGGTTCTTTTCCCCGTACTGCAGATGATATCTTTTATGTCTAAATTTGATCACATAAATAAGATTGCAGAACCGTCAGGTGATGTGTTAATATAGTAGATCCTGCCAATCACTGTGCTTCTAATAGTGACAGTCTGGTTAAGGTACTCACGGGTGATGTAACACTTTGAATCACAAGGGTGCAAACTGGAATTGCTGACTGGTTTTTCAGGACACCTTTCATCAGCAGTCTCTGTAGATCTGTTGGCTGGTGGAAAGATGTAACTGAAAGTTTGCTGATTTATCTGTCTTCAAAAGTATGGATGGGGAAATCACACCTTCTCAGCTTCAGAGGAAAGCAACGGCAAACCTCATCCAAAAAATCTTACCAAGAAAACCCCATGGTTCGGACTCTGTAATTCAGAAGTGATTTGAAGGCACACAATGACAACTAACAACAACAACAGTACAGATGTCGTGAAGAGTTGCAGTGTCCAAGCTGACTTTATCCCTAGTCAGAATGAGGTTACACCTCCAAGGATGTAGGTACTGGTGGGTAGGGCAGTGGCCTCTCACTGTTTCCCTGAAGACCCTAAGGTCCACAGACCTAATGGAAGATCCTGTCCTGATGAAGTAAAAGTCAATGTTCAGATTCTGCATATGGAAACTGATTGCTTTGATCTTTGCCTCAGGCAGCAAAATATCTTCAGCTACCACTTGACTAGTTTAATTGCAATCCATTTAAAAAAAAAAAAGTTGATAAAGCAGCTGGGCTATAAAAATAGGAATTATTTCTTCCGCACTGGGAGTCTGTGTATTTCATTGGTGGAAATGGAGTGCGGTATTATAATGTCTGAGTGTTTCAGGAAAAAGAGAGCTAGAATCTCAATTCTTATTGTCTATTTCAAACAGCAAACAGAGGTTCTCAACTTTGTGGTTATGCACTGGAAAAATTGTCTGTTGGAGGGAATTGAAGTCAAGCATGCAACACTGATTTGCATGTACAGTTTCCCACCCAGGTACAGACAGAGGTCAAAGGCTCCGGTTCCTTGTGTCTAACACAGCTTCTCCTAGCTGGATCAGGGCAGTAAAGGAGGGGAAATGAACTAAATTAAGTCAAACGAAGGAAAAAATAACCCTCTGTTTCCGTCCCATTAGTAAAAAAAAGATAGCTTTTAGATTTAATGAAAAAGAAAGACCTTAATATACTTGTTAATCAAAATGCACATTCAACACATAATTTTGTTCCTCCTTAACAGGGGAAAATATTTCTCCTGCTTGACCAATGTTTATGCCAAATTTCACTTGAAACTGCTTCTGTTTCTAAGTGCACAGATATTTAAAAGATTTTCTGTTAAGCTGAAGGTGTTTTCTGTCATCCGGTGCTTGAGATTTGTACATTAGCACTGTAAGCCACAGAACAAATTGTACACTGTCTACTTTGCCCTGAAATGAGTCAAATCAGTATGGAAATGATGGAAGGGAAAATAGGCTGCATAAATCTATAAGCTTTTTACTGCATAATCTTGGGGATTTCAAGGTCTGTAGTGCCACCCGCTAATTGTTCAAGCCCCCAACTATCCTCTTGTCCAGTCAAAATAAGACCACCAGATGCAGAGTGCGTAACAGCACAGTTTGGCTTATTCATATGTTTGGACAATTCCATGATTATCATGGTGTCTGTAAAGCTCTGACCTATCCAAGACAAAGGTTCTTCAACATGAATCCTGAGGTTCCCTAGCACCATTTATATGGAGGTCCTCAGCACTAAATCTGAGACTAACAAGCAGTTGGTTGATCAGTATTGGCAGAATCCCCAATCACCAGGTATGTACGCTTTTAATCAGTGACCTACTTTGACAGACAAGCTAGAAACATGAGTGGAATGTATGTATGCATGCATGTATTGAGGTATTTCTAAACTGTTCTATATCAAAAAATTCATAGTGGCTTACCTCACAAGACAGGGTAAGATTCAATAGTTGTATTTTTTAAATTTTTTATTTAAAAACAACAAAATAAGACAACATTAACATTCATCCGAGCTTATCAAAAATATATCACTCAATTATCTACATACATACCTGATATACATTCTTTTACTGTAATCACATTCTTCAATCATCCATGACTTCCCCCCAATAAGAAAAATTCATATAACCAAAGAAGGTTCAATGTGTCTGTCTATTACATTTTAAATATTTTGCTCCCGTATAGTTACCATTCTTTAATTAAAAGTCAATATTAATCATCTTTATATCTCCCCCACAAGTTTCTGAAATATTTTATCACACATTCCCAATCTTTGGTAAATTTTTCAAATTTATCTCCTCTTAACACATAAGTAAACCTGTCCATTTGTAGTATGTCAAAGAGCTTCATATTCCATTCAGCTATAGAGGGGAGCTTTTTTGTTTCCATTTTTGGGCTAACAACATTCTGGCAGCTGCTGTCATATAAAATATTAACTTACCAGCCTTTTTTTCTAAATTATCACTCATTGTTGTAAGCAAGTAGAGCTGGGAGTTACGAGATGATCAAATTGTAATAAGAACCCAACAAGAATTAAATGAAAATGGAACAAGATGTCATTGGCTGTTATATAGACAAATTATAGAAAAATTGAAAATTGATATAAAACTTTATAGCTGTCAACTAAAAGAAGAAGAATTGATGACAAATCTAACCTCAGAAAAACCAAAAACCATCTCGTTAATTTATAAGATTCTATTAAAATGGGATACAGAGGAAGAATCTGTTAAAACTTCTATAATAAAATGGGCACAAAATTTATCTTGTGCGGTTCCACTAGATCAATGGGAGAAAATCTGGAAAAAAAGGCTAAAATACACAGCGTGCCAAGACATCAGAGAAAATGTTTACAAGATGTATTTAAGGTGGTACTTAACACCTGAACGGCTATCCAAAATGAATGTAAAATACCCTAACAAGTGTTGGAAATGTGACCTCAAGGTTCATACTTTCTTTCATCAGTGGTGGTCTTGTAAAAAGGTGAAAAAGTTTTGGAATACGATCCATATTCAAATGGAAAAAATCTTAGGGTTTGATTCAATAGTCGTATTTTAAAAAATAGTGAAACATGGTCAAGCTTAAAATTTTAGAAGCGAAGAATACACAGAGGACTAAAATAGCTTTAACAAGCTGAAGAAAATTAAAAGGTCTAGGGGAAGAAGCCTGATGAAATAAATAGGCACAAATTAGAACACAGTACCAGGAAAATTGGACACTGCTGTCCAAGTGATGTGCCAATTTTCTAAAGGACTTTTCCACGAAAACTACCTGCTACATCTCACTGAGTGGGGCACACAGAGAAGGGCTTCTAAGGGACCTCAAGGTCTAAGTAGATCGATATGTGAAGAGGCTGTTCTTTGTGCTACCTGGTACCAAGACGGGAAGGGCCTTAAAGGACAAAAACAATTTCCTAAATTGACTGGAAATCCATTGACTATAAGCTAATGGGGATGATAAAGAAAAGATGCAACGAGTTCACATCCTGAAACCCAAACATTTCCTCTCCCTGACTTTCATGGCTTGGTTGATACTGCTTCAGGAGACCATGTGGACACAGCTGACAGAGTTCGGCTCCTCTACTCAAATCTTGATAGTATAAACTTGACCAGCTCCTTCATCCATGATTTAGTTCTGGACAACTGATGTCTTCTTGTAAAAGCAATTTGGAATTCAGCACCAGCACCTCATACCCTAAAGGCACCAGATCTGAAAGTTGAGGAAAGCATAGCAAAACTTGATAACAGGCTAAGAATTATACTCCCTTCCTCACCCCCTGTTTATTAAATGGGGGACTATGAGTTAATATTCACCCATTAATATCAAAATAAGGTCATTTTTCATCTTGAGGTTAGATTATTTTATCCAAGAGTTGCTGTTCTGTTGAGGATAAAAATAGTCATCCAACATGTTCATGCTTTTACAGATGGGTTCCTAACTGGTGATATATTGATTACATTTTGTACTTAGTTATAGTTCAGTCTTGCTGCTTCCCTTACAACTGTCAAAAGCATTTTTGCTTGGAGACAATCTATCCATTATGATTTGGTGCTATGATAATTAGAGCAAAAGAGGATACAAAAATAAATATTTTATCTGCAGCTCTGTTCTAAGTCTAAGAACAACAGGTCATATGTACAATATATTTGTGCCTCTTTCTGAAAAGTTTTAGGGAAGAATAAATTTTCAAGTGAAATAAAAGAATAACATGTAACTCTAGCATTGGGATATCACATACAACTAAAGAAGGTGCAACTTAAATTAATTATTATTTTTTGTCCCAAGTACCATATATGGTAAAAGCCACTAAATATATTGTAGTTCTATAGATTTTCATTAAATGTTGCAAATGAATGGATCAGAGGCCAGGCAGTGATAGGCTATTCCAAGCTGGGGTGTTTGAAAATGCTGACACCCTTGGTTGAATTATTTGAATTACTACTACTGGAACTGGACATTATTGGTCTTACCCTAAATGGACTGGTGTTTGCACCTGTTTCCTTCATTTTCAAACAGTCAGAGATCATGAGGTTTTTAATCTTCACAAACACAGGCTACAAATGACAAAGTCTGAATAGCTCAAGAGGGAATTCTGTGGAAATTATTTAGCAACTGGAAATCATATGGCCTTTGTGGTTTGCTTGTGCCTTTACTGCTTACCATTGTGAGACACACACCCCTTGAAAAGTGTGTGTGTGCATATTCCTCATTTGAATGGCACATTTTGTGCCACTGTAGTTAATGTTTGCAGTTTCCTGCCCCTTGTGAGGTCACCAGAGCTTGCCTTCTGTGATATCACAAGCGACCATCCCTAGGTTTTAGGTCTGGGTCCTAAAATCTCAGGGCCTGGAACAGTCCTGATCTGGCAACCCTACTTGCTGGAGAGAGAAGGACTAAATTATACTGAAAAGGTAACATTTCTGGAGTGCAGGAGATTTGGAGGGAGAAAGACAGAGGTTGAGAATGCAGTACGTGTGGACTTATATAGGATCTGATGTGTCTAGAACCATCAACAAAAAACCAAATTGTTGCTGAGGACAAGTTGCAAGATGTAGACAATGACCTGCTTTTGTCATCTAAGCTGGATTGATATTGAAGGAGTTTTAATTTGTTTGGTGCTCTTATTTATCACTATTGATATATTTTAGAAGAATTTTTAAACCATCTTTTAATGTGTTAATTGTTATATGTAAATATTATTACTATTGGCCATCTTCAGTGTCATTTCAGTGGAACTGGATGAATATAAAATAAATAAGTCCACAAACAACCACAGCCGCAATACAACGTCCCCTCAGCCTAATGTAAATATCTGCATATAAAGGTACACCAGCGCTATGCAACACCCATGCAGAATAGCAACACTGCACAATTCATGTCAATGACTGGGTGTCTTTGTGCAATGTGCAACCTCACTGTGCAACCACAACGCACAACGTTGCTGTAAGGCACCACTGTATTTCCACAATTGTCATAGAATCATATAACTGGGAGGGGCCCTATGGACCAGCAGGTCCAATGCTCTATTCAGTGCAGCATCTTCAGCTACAACATCCCCATCAGGTAGTTGTTCAGTTTCAGAGAAAGAGACTTCACTACCTCTCTAGGGAATTGGTTCCATTACTGAACTCACTGTCAAGAACACTCAGGTGAAATCTGCCCTCCTGTAACTTAAAACAATTAGACCTAGTTCTACCCTGTGGGGCAGCAGAGAACAAGTCTGTACCCTCCTCTTTGTGGTAGCCTTTGAGGTATTTAAAGAGTGCTATCATATCAGGCCTATGCTGAACATGTCCTGCTCCACAGCTCTGGTTATTTTCATTGCCTTTCTTTGAACTTGCTCCAATTTGTCTATATCCCTATGAAAATGAAGCACCCAGAACTTTTCAATCTCAACCAGTCTTTCAACCACACCATACAAGATGCATAATAATATCATTTCAAATCTGGAAGCTTAGGTCCATCTTTTTGCTTCTCATCTTATAGAACCTTGAATTTCTTGGTTTCTTTCCTTGCCACACAAATCTCAAAATGCCCATTTGTTGTTGTTTAGAAGATAAGTCATTACAGTAATTAAAATGGTATTATCCGAAATAAAAAAAAGTATTTTTGGCAACACATTCATTTTTATAGTTTGTATTCAGGCTAATAGTGACAGCTTCAATTTGGACCGTCTCTGGAAATTTTGCTTTCTGTCACACCATGTTTCTGCATAATTATTTTTAAACAATTTAGTATTAGGACTTTCAAAAGAAACTCCTAAATATTTTACTTTCTTCACAATTTTAAACCCTGGTTTTTTTTCCATCAGCAGTTGTTCTTTTGTCATATTTTTTGTCAACATGACTCTTTTTCTTATTCACTTTAAAACCAGCCAATGCCCCACAACCATTCAACATCTTAAATAAATTTTCCACACATTCCAAGAGGTCCTGCAAAAAAACAAAACAAAACAAAACACTAAGTCATTGGCAAATGCTCTCAACTTATGTACCTATTTCTTTATTGTCACATCTTTCTTTTTTTTCTTGTCTGATGGCTCTATTTAAAACTTCCAAAGTCAATATACACAACAAAGGTGACAAAGGACATCCCTGTCTAGTCCCATTTTATATATCACAAAAAAAATGTCCCCCACCCCACTGTTAACCAAAATCTGGGCTTTCTTGAGTAGCTCCTTTAAACTGCATAAAAATGCAAAGCAGGAGCCCCTTCCTACTGTTGACCACAAGGCTATCAATACCCACTAGTTGTGATGTCTGAGTGTTAACTCCAGTATCAGAGACAGTGTGCCTCTCAATATACCTGCTTGGGAACATTAGCAGGAGGGCTCTGCTGAAGGGTTTTCCTAGAACCATCTAGTTAGTTACTATGGGAACAGAATGATAGTCCCCCATATACCTTTGGTCTGATTCAGCATGGCTCCTCTTATGCCCTTAAGTAAGCAAGTATGATTCAAAGAAATGATCCATCATTGTCATTATGTGACATCATGTTTTCATATATGAGACATCATGCAATAACTGTAAATGCCTCTGGAGCAGCAACGTGTGAAGTTACCACCAGCACAGCTGTTTTTGGCTGAAGGTCTTTCAGACCCCACAATTGTCAAAGAATTCAAACTGAGTTTAAGAAATATTCATCTCTTTTCCATAATTAAAAAGAAGGAAAGAAAACAGATTCTAGGGTGCACTAAAAACTCACCAAACGAAGAACATTTACATTCTAAAGTCTTGTGGTTTCTGGACCTCGTTTCAGGCACATTCGTGGTTCTTGGAGCTGTCTCCTCAATATTTACTCAGACTTTAATGAGATTGTGGCTGAAGTTCCCTGTGGTGGTTTCATCTGGACAAAAACAGAGATATATTTAGCTAGGGTCATACAATTCTGGTATTTTCTAGGAAAGAAAGGGAGATAAATGGTGTGTTTATCATTCGCTGTACATTATTTTTCATTGGAAACATTCAGTCCCCAAATACTTAAAGAATGTTCATCAAATGTTAAATGCTGAAAAAGAAAACTTGTCTTTATGTTATGTAAATCACCAGAGTTTAGAGGTGTTACAATACTGAAGAATTACAAGGTTGGCAGCATTGAATTGGAACATTCACCTGTCTCTGCAAAACAAGGGGGCAAACGTCAAGGTCTTTGCTTCTCTTCCATTCATTTCAGTATTTTAAATGATTCTGTCCTTGGTATGATTGTTTACACCATGAGTGCCTTCCATTCTTTCAGCAAGAAGGACTGGCACGTAGCTATCAACGTGACATTTTAGTATCGTTCAGAAAAAAAAATACCATTGCTGCCATTAGTCCTTGCAAAAATACAACATAAGATTTTAAAAGAGAGCCTATGTAGAAGTTCGTTTCTTTGCAGCTCCCTCTCATTCTTACACAGCTTTTTGAGTTCTAACAAGCTAAGTTGATTCAAGGTGAGGTTCCATTTTAGTGCCATGGTTGAAGATGGCTGTGATGATAGATGATACATCTGATGGGAACATAGGGGAGGGCCTTCTTAATGGCTGCCCCCAGGTTTTGGAACTCTTTCACAGAGAAGTTAGATGGGGACCTTCCATACTCTCTTTCCACAAACAGGTGAAGACTTTTCAGTTTCAAGAGGCCTTTAAGAACTTATTGTTTAGGTGAGGTGGGCCTTGTATAATGTGTTGGATTTTCTGTCTTTTACTTTGTTGTACTGTGTATGTGTGTGTGTGTGTGTGTGTTTTAATGGCTCATGCTTCTAACTGGTTTTAATTTTTTTAATAGTTTAATCATTTTTTTAATTTTTGCATTTTTTAAAATGTTAAACTTTTTTTTAATCCAGATAAGCCACTTTGAGTCCCAAATTGGGAAAAAGTGAGATATCATCATCATCATCATCATCATCATCATCATCATCATCATCATCTCACCCTTCCTCTGTGGTTCATTGTTACTTCCTCACTCATCCCCTCACATACTTTATTTTTCAACATTTCAATGAAGTAGATCAGGCTGAGAGATTGTGAGTAGCCAAAGATATCGAACGAACTTATCTAAACCAAAGATTTGGACCTGGTTTTCCCTGGGTGATGACAGGCACACTAACTGTTATAGCACACTGGCCCATCATATCATATTACCCACCTCACAAAGCACAAATTAAATACATATTTCAAGGAAGGAAGGAAAGAAGGAAGGATTTTTCTTCCTTCTGCCACAATATCTGCTATTACATCAGCAGCCATAAAGTGGGAAAATTTGTATAGGATCAATCTTCAAGAAAGAGAAGAAGACAGGGATCATTATCCTTACATCATATTGAAATAAGCATGATGAGGCTCATATTCCAAGACAAGCAAATACAAATGTTGGGGATACATTCATTCTTCTGTCTCCCTCCCATCAGTGCTATGAAGGGTCTTCCCAGAGAGCTCCTCATAGCATAACCTCCTAGCAGGCAGTCAAGACAGAACCTATGGACCTTTGCTTACAGCAGCAGCTGGCAGCTTCTGTGTCAGTGAACCAACCCTGGACTTTAGTTGGAACTTCAAATGAGTTCTTGACAGTGCTGAACCCAAGTTGTAGAGGATGGTTCAGCAGCTTAGCTGTCTCCTTTAATGTTCACACCAGAACCCAGAGTGGATTCAAGACCTCCGCTGACAAGGAAACCATCAGCTGCCACTGGTCGCATAGGACTCACATGAAGATTACCAGATGAGGTATTTTCTTTCCATGTAGCAACATTTTTAGATATGCCTTTATTTACAACTTTACAGCATTTAATGCCTATCATTAACAAGAAGCTTTTTAGTCACTTTACAGAAGAAGACAAGAAATCTTAAGATTATAAACACAACAACAATGTTTGCATAATTTGCAGTTGCAGTGAAGGTAAAAGCAGAGCCAGGGAAAGACTCACAAATAGATTGTTCACCTTGCCACTTTATTTTTTAAAAAATATATATAAAGGGGGTTTAACAATGTTATGTTTTAAAAACATATAATTAGAGCATTATTGGTAATAATGAGTAAAATGTTACTTTTTAAAGTAACATAATGAATTAATTATTTTCGTTATCAGAATGAATAAGAGAAACAGGTCATTTTTAAAAACTCTTGTAATGAGTAATAGAATGACTTACTAGGAAAATAAAAAGGTTTGGTTGGAACTGAAAAAAAAGCAAGGCACTAAGAAAGTCTCTCTAGGGAAGGCATTCCAAAAACCAGGGCAACCACCACTTTTGCAGCAAAACAGTATGAGCCAGAAATATTACTGCTGGGCTGGGTAAACATTTTTACTAGTACTGGAATGTAAGTTGAAGTTTCTGCAGCCCAGTGCCCATTACAAGTCAAGCTGGGAAAAACCAGGAAATCCTCCATTATCACTGTAAACATAACCCATTTTGTTTGCCCATCATGAAATACAGTACTTCTTAAAACCCAGTGAAAGGCAAAAAAAAAATTAAAAACCCACCTTGGCACAGGAAGGATGTTGGCCACACACAAATGGTTTCATTTTCTTATGAGTTTCTCTAAGTCCTAATTATAATGTTGGCTGAAAAAAAATGGAAGAATTAGAGGCAGAATCATGAGTGTGGGTAGAGAGGGCAGATGTATTGATTTCTGAGAAAGGACTTTAAAAAGCCCCATCCAAATTGATGGCTGAGGTTAAATCATTGAGGATCTTCCAAAAGAAAAAGTCTTATATATCATAAACTTTTTTTTAAAAAAAAAACACATTAGTTTACCATGAGATACTGAAAATTCTTCAGACACACTTTTCAAATAAAATGCAAAAGAAAGGCATTGGACACAATCTATGGCCCTTTTCGCACGGGCTTTCTGTTGCGCGACAGCCCCGTGAGCCTCACGGGAGTGGGAGCGTCGCTCTGCACGACGCACTCCCACTTCCTCCGCGCTCACGGGGCTGCAGTGGCGTGATCGCGGGTTTTTTTATTTTCGCCTCAAAGCGAAAATCACCTGCGCTCGCACAACGCTCCCGGCGCCCACGTGCACTTACCTCCTGTGCGGAGCTTTGGGGAGGCGGCCGGGTCGCGCTTCCTTCCCTCCGCCCCTGTGGAAGGAAGGGGCGGGGCGCTAGCGCAACGGACGCAACAGCCTCCTGCTTCGCGCGAGGGGGGGCAGCTCGCGCCAGCCTCCTGCTTCGCCCAGGGGGGAGGGCGGCTCACGCGAGAAGGCTCCTCTGGGAGGTTGCCGCTTCCCCCTCATTCCTTCGCCTGCAGAAGGAACGAGGGGGAAACGGCAGCCTCCTGGAGGAGCCTTCTCGCGCGAGCTGCCCTCCCCGCTCGCGCGAGAAACCTCAATGCGAAAAGGGTCTAAGATAGGAACAACAATCATTCTTAAGCCATACAAAATAAGTGTGATCTGAGGTTCCATTAAATATAACTTTGCTGTTAGAGACAACAAAGCTGCTATTTATATCACTCTCTGTCACCCAAACTGCTGATCTCCAAACATGCTGGCCTACAGCTCCATCATCTGTAGCCATTGTAGTCATAGGTCTGTTAGCTAAGGATGAAGTGAGTTTTCTTTCAACACAATTGGAGAGTCTCAGGTTGATGAGGGCTATTTTATAATAATGCAGTCAGTAAAGAGAAATCTATTTTACTGAAAACCAAAATCGTATTTTACAGGGTGCATAATTCAAATGTTCCTTTTGTCTCAAGTTATTTAGCATACTTGGACAAGTCTTTCTCAACTGCTTTACCTATTTGTTAAAAGGTGGTAACAGTGACCTGTTTTAAAGGCATGTTGTGAATGTATAATAATTGATTACATAACAATATTTGCAACTTAAACGTGGTATGTAAATTATTAATAGAGAAACTCCCAATGTGCAAGCAAAAGTTGAATGGCAAAAGTTCCTCTAAACTTCCTCACCCCTATTTCTCAACCAAGTTGGATCCAAACTCTTTGAAAGTCTCCTTGATAGCTTGGCACAGTTCAGAAGGGCTCTTATTGTCAGCCTTGACACCACTCTTCTTTCTCACTGGAAACTATCTGACATTTGGTAGAAACCTCAATACAACCAACCAGTGATGTAGCCTCCATTGAAAGCAATATCTCTCACTTTTAAACCAGTCTGTCAGGGATAGGCTAATGTTGAATAGTTGTGCATATGTACCTTCAGGTCACCAGTTGACTTATTGTGACCCCATGAATTCCATAGGGTTTTCTTAGGGAAAGTATACTCAGATGTGGTTTGCCAGTTCCTTTATCTGAAATTTAGCCTATAGCACCCAGTATTCATTGGCAGTCTCCCATCTGAATACTAACCTGGCCTGGCCCTGTTTAGCTTCCAAGATCAGATAGCATCTGGTGCCATCAGGGTACTTAGGCCACTTATGGTGAGTGGGACTGGAACCCAAATGGGTGGCTAGAGCCCTCCAATTCTTCCCACTCCCCATTCATTCATTCTGTGTTCTCCCTTTTATTTCCCCTTACTCCAAAATGAGATATATATATTTTCTTTCTTACTCCGGAAGGAATGGGATGGAATGCTTTCATTTCAGAATATCTTCCTCTCTGCATCTCTGAGGCCATTTCCGCACTACACTCTTATAGCGCGATTATTCCACTTTCAACATCCTATGGAATCCTGGGGTTTGCAGTTCCAGGAGGGTCCAGATGGTCCCTCCCGAAACTGTAAATCCTAGGATTCCATAGGATGTTGAAAGTGGAATAATCACGCTATAAGAGTGTAGTGCGGAAATGGCCTGAATTAGGGTTGCCAAGTCAGGATTACACCACATCCTGAGATGCAGGCCAAAACTTGAGACACACTCAACCTCTTATAATTTCACAGGAAGCAAGCCTTAGTGATATTAGACAGATAATCTTACAAGAGGCAACCCCTGGTGATGCCATAAAGCATGATACATTAAGCAACTACATTTGCAAAAAGTATACTATTTTAATGGAAAACGCCAATACCAACAAATGAGAAAGATATATACATTTTTCAAGGCAGTGCTCTTTCCCTGAGATTCCTCCCTCTCCCCCTGAGAACTGGAGATGGGGTCCACATCTTTAGATCTGCTAACCCTACTCTGAATGAAGGGAGGAACTTAGAATAATTGTTCTAATTGTTTGGAAAAGAGACTTAGGATAAGGGAACATTATCTTCCCATGCAATTCCAGCAGTGCTTCCTAATTCTATATCCTGTAGTTCAACAACTCAGCCACAGCCCCCTGTAATGCTAATCCAGGAAAAAAAGAAATCACAACAGCATTTGGAAAGAATAATAATAATAAGGATGTCCTCCTAGGCTTTTATCATATGAAAGAATTATATAATTAAAATATGGGGGCTACAAAGTTCAGAAGCAAGATGAAAGCATTTCCACTTTTACAGTGGTTAGCTAAACGGCATTTAGCTTATAACAACAGTAATTTCAATAGTAATGAATGGTTTCATCTAGCTTTTGGAAAGAGTATAACCCTCAGCGTACAAATATCAATAAGTCGTGCTGCCTGCTTCTGATGTGGTTGTTCTGTTTGAACATTGCTTGCAGTTGTTCCTGCTTAAGTTGGACCTCCCTAAGATATCTTGTTTTCTGAAAGATTCCTGCGATGAGTAATTCTTAATCAGCATCCTTGAAAAGCTGTGTAGTTCAAGACTGCCATCTTGAGGTACAATGTACTGTATGAATACTGCTTCATGGTTTCTCTATGGAAGAAAAATGGTTTGCCAGTTCCCCAAATCCAGAATTAAAAATAAATAAATAGGTAACTACAAAACTTTAAATTACTCATTTTACTTTGCCAGCTGCCCTGAATCCCAGTTTTGAGGGAAAGATGAGACATTTCGGAGAAGGAGAAAAAATAGTTACTTGCTGTTATCTTCCTGGTATATTGAAATCCAAAGTTGTCCATTATCTTTTGTTGGGAATTTAGACTCACTGTAACCAGAATTACACTAAAGCTTTTCCTCTCATGAATGAAGTAGAAATAACACCTTTCCCATGCAAACTTAATTTCTAGTGTGGAGAAGAGACTTGTGTGTGTCATTGCCACTCCAAATTGATGGAAAAGGAGACAAGGAGAAAAGGAGAGTGTTGGACTCACTTCTGGTAGGAGGAATCCGATCACTGAGGTCAATATTTATGTTGGTGAAACACAAACCTAATCCATTATGAAAGTAAGCTAAACAGATACAGGGACAGTGTACATTAAGTTTTAGAGATGTTAGGACCCACTCCTGCAAGGCAGCCCACCAAAGTAGTTCCTTACAGACTCAGAAAATGGAGCTAAGTCAGTGAAATCACATGTAGGAACCAGATAGATTTACACCAGAATCTTATATAAGGTTATATATATTTCTCTAAAGCCATGTAATATGCTTATTTACATATAGGTAATAGGACCAAATCTGAGTGAAAACACAGGCCACCAAGCTAGAGCCTCTATCACAGAATGTTGACTCCATGGCTGAGGTTTGAAACAAGGGCTGAGATCCTGCATGGGAAAATGCAGCATAAAGTTCTGCTTAGGTAGAACTCCATCCTGTCTTCCCTCTTGTAGGACTCACCTTCATCCTGTGACCTGATACAGCCATATATTGGTAAGGGAAAGCTGGGGGCAGCTAAGAAGCATCTGACTATATCCTTGTAGCTGAAAGTACATTAATTAAGGCCTCTTCCAGGACTTTCCCGGGGTCCTGTGGAGATCCAGGAAGATGACATCATTTTTGTGTATCTAGCTATATGGACATGGCCAGATACTTCTCCTGGTCACTAGATGGAGGCGAGTCTAAAGATGCTTGAGGTCATTGCACAAGGGAGGTAGTAAAAAAGTCCTTCTACAATGGCTATAACAAGACATATGTGAATGCATGTTGGTAACAGGATGGCATCCACCTTATGTAAGCATGATTGACATTCAGTTGTAAGCTGATGGAGGAGATTTGGCTTACTTTTCAGCCACGATATGAAAGCTGAAAGACTGGAATATATTCCTGACAATTAAGGTTCAGATTCAAAGACTTCACTTAATCTCTGGCCTCATTCTGCCCATCTAGACTGACAGTTGGATCCTTCTGGACAGAAAAAGCAGTCATTTTTTAGACTGAAATTTTGTCAACATGAGTTGGGAGCACAGTTCTACAAGGAAAGTATCTATAAGGAAAGGAACCATGTGATCAGCATTGCCCACATCTGTGAGGAAAGGAAAATGGCTACCAAACTGATGAAGGGGCTGGGGCAACTTCCACATGAGGAAAGGTTCAATAAGAGGCTTTTTAACTTAGAAAAACAGCAAGTAAAGGAAGTATATAAAATTATGCACAGCATGAAGAAAATGATCAGGGATATGTTTTTCTCCCTAAATGGCAGGAAGTAAAGCTAAATGGCAGGAAGTTGAAGACAAGATAAAATCTTGTAGCATGCAGTTAACTTGTGGAATTTTCCTTTCATAAAAAATAGTGACAGCCACCAACATTGATAATTTTAAAGGAAGATTCAGCCCATACATATATGATCCAGCTATCAATGGCTACTAGTCATATATTTCATGATGTACCAAGGAAGTCTATCTCTGTATGCCAGTTTCTAGGAAATACAAGCAGGAGAAAGCTGCAGAGGTCATGTTTTGGGTGTGAGTTTCTTTCCCCAGACATCTGGTTTGCCATTATCTGGTCCTCCTACTGCAAGCAATATCAACAAAAGGAAATAGGGTGAGTAGGAAAGAGAAAGTGTTGAGTTTAGAATCTCTTCTCTTTTCCATCCAGTCAGAAAGGCATATTTTGGTTCATTGGAATGAAGGTAGGGAACATAATAATTGATAACTGAGGTTGCTCTTGCACCCATGCCCAGCTTGTGAGCTTCTTCCTTTAGGTTTCTGCTTTGACTATTGTGGGGGAAAAATATGCTGGTCTTTTGTTGCCTGATAGTCCATGATGGAGAGGGGACTGTAGTGAGGAAAAGGGAAAATCCCCCCAAATCAGTCAAGTATAGGTCCTTTCCCATCAACCCACTCAGCCACCACTTCACCTCTATGTTGTTAACAACTCAAGAGGCTGTTCAGAGGCACAGAAGGCTAGAAGACAGAGAAACCTTCTTTCAACACTCTTCCTTACTTTTGGTTGGTAAAACTGGTATAGTTTGTTTTTTTAATGTATTTTAATATATTTAATATTAATATTTTTTCACATGTAATGTTTTAACTTTATAAATGGTTTGATTGTTTTTTAAATTTTATATTTACACTTTTATGGATGTTTTCTTTTGTTCTGTTTTAATGTATTCAGCCACCTTGAATCCCACTGTTCAGAGAAAGGTGAAGTACAAATAAACAACAACAACTTAGGATCAAGGCCGGTATATCTATGTTGACCTGCTGCTGGATTTTCAACAGAATAGAATCAGTCTCATTAATCAAAACTTGTATAAATGCTTTCTTTATTCCAACAATGTTATTGAATGCCTGCAGCCAATAAATTTCAATGCATGCAGTTATCCCAGCTTCCTAATCTATGGGTCATGGAAGAATCTGCCTCCATATTCTTGATGCATGCTTTCACTTCCTCTACCTGAGATTTCATAAATAAAAACCAGGACCTGTGCACCATGCAATGTCAGAGTGCGACAAAAGATGACAAAAGGTATTAATGAGGAAGAACGTACAAGCTAAGAAAGGTTGCAGCAATTTGCTTTTGCCTGAGCTTACTGGGAAGGGCAGGATTCTGTCCCTTTTTCCTACTCTCTGCTGCTGAGTGAATTGAGTACAAACTACTTTTGAACTTTGAATTTAATTTGCAGCAACTGAAATAAGCTGAGGATAAATGGGCAAAGTGGGAGGAAGAGAAAGAAACTGGAACATTTTAAAGGCTGCTTGAAAAATGGGACAACAGATGCATGGGAGCACATATGGGCACATATGACCACATAATATCACTTCCTCTTTCTTTGTTACTTTATTCATTGAAACTCTTGCTCCCTCCCCTCCCCCTTTGGTTTAAAGTTAGAACTCAGGAAAGATACTTTTTGGGACAACAATTCTTAGAACATTTTTCACTATGACTGGCAATGCTGGCTGAGAAATTCTGGAAGCTGTCCTTACAAAACAGGAACTCTTCCAAGCTCTGCCCCAGAGTCTCTTCCTTACCTTCATATGCACAGATGCACCCTACCCCTGGATGGGCATAAGTTCACTACTGTGAGGCCAGTACAATATAGAAATACCTCAATAGTATAGTAGTGGTTGTAATCATCATCATCATCATCATCATCATGATCTTTTTAGCATTCACTTTCTTGCGACTGGTGTTTGCAATGCAAAAGGCAGCCTTTCTAGAATTGCTTTTTTCTTTCTGTACTAAACACTCTTGTGCTCCCAACTCAGCCAAATATAGATCAGTGGAGAATTTTCCTGTCTGGAAAGCTACAAACAATTTGTCATTCTCCATGTTAACCATCACCATAATAATTTGCTGTAGCAGATAAAAGAACAGCCCCTGAAAATGTTTATGAAGGAAAATAAACATCATTAGCATTTTGTACAAAATGTTTTTGCAAGAAAGACACCCAATTATTTTGTTATAATGCCTCTTATTAGCAACAGCTGTTCCCCAAAAGGCTGGTAAAGTAGCATCAATCAACCAACATCAAGAGAGCATGTTATCTAGTTAGTGGTTTGTGTGTTTTTAAAGGGAAACTCTTATGCAAAAACAATAATTTGCTTTGGAGGCTGCGGGCAGACATAGATACACAAACTGCTGTTTCAGTGAATACAAACAAATAACCAAATTTGCAAACAGGTAGAAAAGGAAGTTCTTCAATGGCTAAAAATACAAATTTAAAAAAATATTTAAAAAATTGTTGTAGCTGAGCCCTATTCGTATTTACTTGGCAATGAATCTCACAGATTTCAGTTGGACTTACTGCCAATAGAGTAGGCACACAACAGTGCAAGCATGCCTGGAGACACCATCTCTTATCTTTGGGTAAACCCCTTATTTGAATTTTTAAAATTTATTTCTGGAGGAGAATCAAGGTGTTAATAAATAGCAGCTGAACTTGTTGTAACTAGGAAGGGAAATAGGTGAGCACTGCCTGCACAAGGCCTGCATAATAACAGACCTTGTGGCACCTCTAACCAGATTTCCAAGTGGCTGTTTGCCCAGATTTCCAAGTTATCCCAAGAGTGGCAACGATGGGCTTACAGCGTAGTTGGAACAGGCAACCTTATTGCCTGGCTTAGGTTAAAATGTAATTTTTCATGTGAAATGACGTGATACAATATTGAGTGTCAAAAAGTCTACATCATCAGAATTATTGTCATTATTATTATTGGAAATTTCAAAGGGAATTGTTCTAGTATTTAGAAATTCCAAGGGGAATTGCTTTAGTTAATTCTATACATTTAACTTCTTATCTGAGGCCATTTCTGCACCTTACCTGTCTCCATTGTCATCCTGTTGCAATCCTGTCACTGCCACTGCTGGGATGGGAGTGTGATGAGAATACTCCTCTCCGCACCTGGCTGACTGCCTGCAGAAGGATAGTGCAAGCAACACACGCTTTCCTTCCGCAGTGCAGCCAGCCACTTCCCATTCTGCACTGGGGAAGGAAGCATCTAAATCATGCCTCCTCCGTTTCCACACAACTGCTGGTGATGGGAGTATCGTGCGATTGGGGGCCATTACCAGATTTTTTTCCAATAATGGACTATCCCACGATTGTGACAGGTGAGGACATGTGGACAGCAGGATTGCAACAACATTGTGTGAAAGCACAACTTGCAGACTAGCAGCAACCCATTGCGGGACAGCAACACCGTGTGGAAATGGACTGAGAATGACTAAGTGTTAAGGAGTCATAGTACTACTGGGAGAAATTATTTGCATTGTTTCACTTATCTTCCTGGGAAAAGGGGCAAAGGAGCACAGAAAAGTAAGAAGGCAATAGAGGAATGTCTATACAGTTGCAGCTAATTTATAACAAATTCTAAGAGGTTACCAAATACCTTGAGAATAGAAATGAGGCAAATATTTTTCTGCTAAGAGGTACAGCATAATTTCCAAGCATTGGGTCTCTCAGGTAGAAATTGCTGACCTCTATTTTAACCAAGGTCATGGATTGGCTTCCACTGCTTTCTTTGTAAATACCTCTAGGATTTTGTCACTGCAATTTTCAGAATATCAACTGGTCTTCCTGAAGGAGAATCAACAACTTCTGGGTACAGATTGGGAAAGATGGATGAGGCTACATGGACTGCGTTCTCCATATGTGGCACAATTAAAAATCAATTGGAGAGTCAGATTAGGGTTGCTAACTTGCAACACAGAGATCCAGGTTGTGCTTTGATGTTTCCTGATGTCTATCACATAGGAAAGTTCCCAGCTAAACTATAAGAAGAGGATGGTAGTAGGGAAGCCCCATTGAGATAATTCCTCCCTCCTTCCAGCTACCAACCAACTGCCCAACAAAACCATGATGAGCTGTTTCTCCTTTATCCACTCATCATATGAGTCCCCATAACTAATGTAGCTTTCTAAGAAAACTTGCAAGGGCCAAATGTGCAGAAATGGAAGAGAAAGAGAGGATTTCAGTTACAATGGGTGGGGAGAAAGATAGCAGCAGAGACAGAGGAGGTCAATGGAAGAGAAAGGAGTGGAGATATCTTACAACTCTTTTTCCTTCTGGTTTACTTCAGAGAAACAGATTGTTATGGTGGTAAGCTATAAACTTAAGCTGCTGCTTAGTACCAAATCTGTTAACTGGTTAAAACCACAATCAGGACTGAAATCCTGAATAAACAAGCTGATTTGATTTGTGTGATTGAAATCTGGAAGAGGATGGGATGGGGGTCAATTTGACCCAATGGTACGCTCCAAGTTCAAGAGCAGCAGCTAGCACAATATAATGACCAACAAGGTAAAATTGCAGTGAACCATCACAAATTCAGTTCCATACTGAAGGACCGTCAAGCAATCTTCAGTGTTGGGGCATCAGAACAGCACTGAGCTTCTGTTAAATTATCACCTGCTCCTATCTGAAATGATGGAGATAGTCCTGGAGGTAGTGTTGGCTGTTTTCCCACAAGATGATTGTGCTGGTTAACATTAACCCCGATTTATGTACACACACACACACAGAGAGAGAGAGAGAGAGAGAGAGAGGGACTCAGAACACTATAGACTCCACTTAAAACCTGCCAGAAGAGGGGTGAAAGGAGTGAAAAGGAAAAGACTGGAAGGTGAGAAAGCATTGTTTAAAAAATATAAACTCATCCTGCTGGCAGAAACAAAAAGACTTTAAAAAAGAGGAGACAAAGCCTGAAATGAAATTACTAAAATGTTGTCTGGATGTCAGACACAGAAATAAAATCACAAGACGCAGGAATAAAAATCATGATCTCTCAATATATTCATCCAGCCTGTATGAGCTCTTAATAATGTTAAGATTTTCTGACACTCTATGTGGGTGGTATTAAAATAGGCTGCTTACAAAGACTAACAGGCCCAAAAGTTTCCTGAATACTCTGAAGGACTTTCCAGCTATCAGAATTAATGAATCTGTCAAACCCTGATTGAACTGTACAAAGGGAAGATGACATAGCTGGCTGACATAATCATGTCCCAGTGATTTCTTTCATTGGGCTTCTTGGTTTGCTGCAGAATGACCAATAAATAAATAAATAAATAAAATTGTTGATTGCTGTAGTGATGGTGGAGGAAGATTCAGAATAAATCCAACAAATTACTTCATCATAGTAACCACTGTGTTGTTCATATCCCCACAGAAATGGGATATGAAGAACCAATGCTGCTCAATTATCAGATATCGTGATGTGTTTGCGGGTATTGAGGGCCCCAACTAGAATCCTACTAGGAGGAGTGCGAAAATTCTTATCTTAAAATGTTGTTTCAGTGACAACTAGTATTTAACTATCAGCTTTCTTTTAAAACAGCAAGTTTTCTTGTTAATATTTATTTTTTATTTTTTTAAAAAATCCTCATTGTACTTTCTCACGGTTGTCAATGCTCAATAAAAAAATACCTTCCTGTACAATTTTTATTAATTCAGACTGAATCAACATAGCTTCTCACAAAGTTAGTGTTATTTCTCATAGCATCAGTGGGGTCAAATATACAGCCAGTAGGCTGAAGCCAAAAAGGGAACTGAGGAAAATGCCTCAGGCAGCAGGTGCTGGGGTACTGCCTCATGAACTCCACAGCTGTCCCCCCCTCCACTGTTGGAGAACTGAGCTCTATGTGAACAGTTTGTCCTGAGCTGTCACTGTCCCATTGTTTGTGTCTAAGGCCTTTTTCACACCAGCCTATTAAAACGGCACAGAGCGACCTCTGACGGAGGTCTTCTGCACCATGGAGTGGACTGGGTCGGACTACTTTTCGTAGTTCTGCACCTCAGTCCACTCTGGAGCGACTGGAACTGCTCACGCAGTGTGCTTTTTAAAAACCTCTTTTAAGAGGTTTTTCAAAAGCACGGAGTGCGCAAACCCCTGTCGCTCCGTCGCCGTGCTCCGCTGCAGATTTGCAGGTGCACACTAGTGCGTGCCTGCAGATCTGCCGGAGGCGGGCTTTAGGCTGGTGAGCTTCTCCGGTTGGTGAGTTTCTCCGGTTGGTGGAGAGTCTCCACAACCAGAAGCCGCCATTTTGGACGCTGGAGCAGTGCGGAGCGACAAGCTCGCACTGCTCCTCGTCCTAACGGACTCGATTGGATTGGGAAGAAATCCAGTGAGTCCCGTTTCTGCCCGATTCACGCCCCACATGTGGAAAGGGCCTAAGTAAGATCTGACAGTTGATTTGGATCATTTTCACCTCAGACAGCCAAAAGCCAACCATGTGTAGCATAGCAACTACATTTAAAGAGGACTGGTAACAGGGCCAGTTTGAAAGTATCTACCAGATATGCTCCATGTTAAGACTGGTAGGACAGAAATAATGCTAGAATCCAGAGGCAGCAAACATGTAATTTTCCAAATCATTTTCTGAGTGTTCTCAGAAGCTGTAAAATGAAACAGGAATTTCTGCTCCATGTCTTAAGTCACTGTAAAGCTACAGGTTGCTTTCCAATTATTTAAAATAGAATTGACCAATGGAAAATCCTAGTGGAACCTCATTTTGTTACTCAGCTCTTCCTTCAAAGTTGCTGAGGAGGTTAGGTAAGCTAAGAGCTTTATGTGGCTGAATGAAGATCAGGTATTTGAATGCACTTCCCCCCTAGTCCAACACTCTATACACTGCATCATCTTAGTTTTCTTAGAATTCTTGGCACTCTTGATAAAAGAGAAGTGTTTCTGATCATCAAAATATTCTTGAGCTTTTAAAAGACTTTCATTTGATTTGTGGTAGAGAATAAGTTTTGTCTTGTTTGCAGTATGTCTATTACTGCTACAGCATGGATCTGTGCCCTTCTAGCAACTTCACAAAGGCATATAATAGAACAAATAAAATGCACAATGATATATCCAGAAAACATGGATGGGACAAGCAAGAATTTCACTGACCAGCTTGCAAAAGCAAAGCCATTCAGACTATTTTGAACATATTATGTAACCTGCAGCCAGTATGAGTGTGCAATTTTGCAAGGCATCCTTGCCTTGTCAGAAAACATTTAGTATTTCATCTTTCCTTTTTCTTGATCTCATAATCCCCTGAGTCATGCTGTGGTACTAGAATGCCCTTAATGTCTGCCATAAATTACCAAAAGAGAGTACTAGAAAATATAGCTATTACATACACCAAACTGAGCTGACAGGTTGTGTACTTGGAGGATAAAGATTTAGTGGAAGTTTTGATTACAAACCTACATTGCAGTGAGATGGATCCCTTATTCCATTCTGCATTTGATCAATTTCTTAACATCTGTCTCTCACCCTGTTTGCTTGCTTTTGAAAGGGCTAAGGCCAAGTCTGTACCCAGAGGAAAAAGATGAAACACCAGAGAAATATCCATCACTTTTTAAACTTTTTTGACTTTGTGCTTTTAACAGAATTGTTCATTTAATTGCTTGTAAACTTTTGTATAATAAGACTTTAGCTGTATTTTGGTAGAATCATAGAGCTAGAAGAGACCAAAAAGGTCACAGAGTCCTACCCCCTACCATGCAGGAATACACCATCAAAGCATTCCTGACAGATGGCCATCCATCCTCTGTAAAAAAACCTCCAAAAAAAGAACTCCATCACACTCCCAGGCAGTAAAAAAACCTCCAAAAAAAGAACTCCATCACACTCCCAGGCAGTCCATTCCCCTGTGGAACTGCTCTTACCATCATGAAGTCCTTGCTAATGCTTAGATGGAGTCTCTTTTCCTGAAGTTTGAAGTCATTGTTCCATGTCCTAGTCTCTGGAACAGCAGAAAACAGGCTTCCTCCATCCTCCATATGACATCCCTTCAAATATTTAAACATAGCTATCATGTTGCCACAGGCTAAACATACTCAACTCCCTCAACTGCTCTTCATAGGGTATGGTTTCCAGGCTTTTTACCATTTTGGTCACCCTTCTCTGGACACATTCCAGGTTGTCAGTATCCTTCCTGAACTGTGGTGCCCAGAACTGGAGAAAGTATTCCAGGTAGGGTCTAACCAAAGCAGAATAGAGTGGTACCAACTTCCCTTGATCTAGACACTATACTCCTGTTGATGCAGCCCATCGATGTTTTAATTTGTTGAAAGTTGTCTTGGGATCCATGCTGAGAGAAAGGTGAGACAAGAAAGAAAGAAAGAAAGAAAGAAAGAAAGAAAGAAAGAAAGAAAGAAAGAAAGAAAGAAAGAAAGAAAGAAAGAAGTAAGTTAAAATCCCAGTTTAAGAAGGAGGAGCTAAAATTCTGCCCTGCAGAAGCTATTGAGATTTCCCTTGGTTAGTTTGGCACCCTGCTACTTTCCTTGTATTTAACATGCAATCCCACTGATGCCAGAGATTTTTTCCTCCTAGGTCAGTGCCCTCACCTGCTCCTCCAAGTAGTTGGTTGCCTGTCTACTCCCTATGCTTTCTGCCCTTATCTGAGACAGTCAAGGCAGCCAGGCAAGGTTTCTAAGCTGTGACTCCCAAGGTTGTTGTCCTCTCCTCCTGGATGCTGTTAGGTTTGCCTTCACTTGCTTCAGTTAAAAGGCAGTTCCACTTGATAGCTGGCCACAAAATACTTTTTAAAAGCAATTGCCCAAAAAAGTTCTTAGAAATATTCTCAAATCTGCCAGTACAATTACAGAAGCATAGTTCTCAAGAATGCCATGTTCCTGTATCACAAAGGAAGGCTTTCAACCCACCGGACATATTAATTTATACAATCTAGACTGTACTGTACTGCAGTCTGTTTTTGTGATTTGCTCTTCCACTAAGAATAACTTCAAGATTTCTCTGGAAAGAAGACTTAAAGCCAGTACTTCTTTTAGCACAACATTTTATATATTTCGGTAAGCACGTGTGCATTGCATGTACTTATGTGTAGCAACATGACACACATTTCTTCAAGAAAGATTAATGTCAAGAAACAGAACCCAGAGAAGCAAGAGTCCCCTACTTTCCATCCCACTCTACAGCATGTTCTTTATCAATTCTGCTGCAAATCAGGTATTGGCAACACATCGCCAATGGACTGCATGTGCCCTGGGCCACTTTTGCAACCCTCTCCCCTTGGAACCTTTAGAGTCCTTGCCAGCATTGATTCCACCATGTCACAGAAAGTTGGCAGCATGATCAGTGTAGTAATTTAAAAAAAACAAAACACCACCATTTTGCCTTTAAACAAGATACTCCCAGGTTATACCAAGGAACATGGGGAGCACACAAGGTGTTTTAGGATCTAATAAGCATTCCTGTGAGCTTCCCTAATCATTAATTACTTCCCAAATATGGTACACATACTACTGTACAACTTATTTTGAATAAGTTCCTTGTTAAAGAATATATGGAGGGCTTTTTTGCCAGGAATGAGGCAGATACAGTTCATAGTGTTCAGGTCCAGGTTATTTGAAAGACCATGTTCCCCCATACAAACCTGCCTATGTTCTGAGATCTTCTGGTGGCTCACTGTCCCACCACCCTTACAGGTACATTTAGTGGGAAAGGGGGAGAGGGTGTTCTCAGTGGCTGCTCCCAGACTCTGGGACTCCCTTTCCAGGCAGGCTGGACTTGCATTCGCCTTACTATCTGTCTGTCTGTCTGTCTGTCTTTCTACCTATCTACCTGCCTACCTATCTACCTACCTTGAGTTCCAATCTGGGGGAAAAGTGGGATATTGATGGTTTACTTCTCTCATGCTGGGCAATTGCCCAACCTTCTCTAAAAAAACAAGAAGAATCTGAATCCAAATCTTCCAGGCTGGCCCCTCCCGAAACTGCAAACCCCAGGATTCCATAGGATGTTGCAAGTGGAATAATAGCGCTGTAACAGTCCAGTGCGGAATGGATCCATGATTGACTGCCTGCATGTCAGTCTGCCTCCTTCACATTCCTCCTTGCCAAGTTTCTGGTCTGTTCTTTTCCTTGCAAAACAAAAGTAAGAAAAAGAATCAGGGAAAAAAGTGCATTTACCCTCCTGGAAAATTATAACCCTCCCCATACATTCTTTAACATCCCCCACAAACCAAACAAATCTGTTAATCAAAAAAGGTGGACCTTCAGCCACTTCTGGGATGTGTTTGTGTGTGTATGATCTTTTTAGCAGAATGATGCTGCTCTCAAAGGGGCATAAAATGGGTCCCTAGACCTTCCTTTCCTGTTTAAGTTCAACAGTGGAAGAACTTGGGCAAGTAATGTCTGCTCCAGTCACTCCTCTTCTGAAACTGCCTTGGTAAACCCACACAAATCATATTATAAACCAAGCAATCCTCCCAGAGTCTGTGGATAAACTTTTTCTACTTGTTTCTTCTCAATATCCAGTACCACAAGCTGAGAGCCAATGGACTATGAAAAGGTTAAGTGTAGTAGTGGCAGTGTAAGTACATGAAGCAAACAAGCCAAGCCACACACTTTCATGAGGGCAAAAATAAAGAGATATGTGCAGACATAAATAGGTAAAGAAATTGGAAGGAACTGGAAAAAATGCAATCCCTTCACAGACTATATGAAGATAACTCCAGTAGGCAGAAGATGTGATTTATACATTTTAATAAATAACTACTAAAATATTGCTTATTTTGAATCATTTGATTGATAGCTTTGTTTTGTTTCTTGAAAATAATTGTTAAAGAAGGAAAATGTGAAATTTTAATCCAGTTTTAACTTCAATTTTTAATACTAAGATATTACTTTATTAATATATCTTATATTAAAATTGAGCAAACATAATGAAGTTGTGTTGATGTGGGTAGTAATATGCATTATGTAAATATGATTAATGAATTGTATTAATGTGTGTAGTTTGCTGCAAAAAGTGAACCACAGAAAAGCCATTTCCTTCAATTTTTCTTAGGCCATTTCCACACTGTACACTTATAGTGCTATTATTTCATTTTCAGCATCCTATGGAATCATGGGGTTTGCAGTTTAGGGAGGGGCCAGGCAGCCCCTCCCTAAACTGCAAACCCCACAATTCCATAGGATGCTGAAAATGAAATAATAGCACTATAAGTATACAGTGTGGAAATGGCCTTAGCGACGGACTGTATGAAGGGTGCCACAGCCAGTGTTTGTAATTTCCCCTAACTAGCATCCCTGCCATCTATCAAGGCTATGGACCACAACAGTATAAGATATAAGTAGTTTATCTTTGACATAAGAAGCATTTTTCAAGCCAGTTAAAGAGTCCTCTTCAGTTTGATCCAAAGAAATCAAGACATTTCTTTATAAAATTGAGAAAACGAAATGGAAGAGTTCATGAGTTCAAGAATACAAAAAAGCAAAATCATTTATGGAAAGTGTTAGTGTGTATTAAAATGTGGATTTCTGCACACTTGGTCTGTCTTCCAAATTTAGGAGGCTAACATGGAGGCTAGATGGCTCAGGGACAAGTGGGGTTTGGGGCTTGACATATGCTTCTTATATCTTATAATATCAAAACACAGTTAAACAAATTACAATATTTAAACTCTATTGAATTAAAAGCTACTGTAAAACATCTCTGATCTTTGTGTTTATTATACATCTTCATGTATTTACAGTACTTAAAAAAAAAAAGGTAATATTTCATGGGGGAGAGGCACATTTCCTGGCCTCTAATTGGAAGCCATGATGGAGAGTGAAGGGACCAGGATTTCTGATCCATCTGATCATCCATCTAACATCTAACTTCAGATGCACTTCTTCTAACATCTAACTTCTGATTTTTGAAAGTGTCTAATCACATAGATGGAATTGATTAGCACAGATAAGCTTATATGTACAACTTAGGTATGGGACCCACCCATTCTCCCTCCAATTGTTTCCTTCAACAGTTGAGAAGGGCTCAGAGTGAACTCTTAGAGGACAGATTTGTGCATTAATGCTGCTGTTATGTGCTGTTACATTGACTTTGACTTATGGCAACCTATGAATGGGAGACCTCCAAAAGTTCCTGTTCATGCAAAACTCAGAGCTGTGGCTTCCTTCTTTGAATCACCTGTAACATGGTATTCCTCTGTTCCTACTGCCTTCCAATTTACTGAACCTTATCGTATTTTCCAATGAGTCACTTTGTCCATGATAGCCACAGTTTAGTCATCTTGGCTTCTAGTGTGTACTCAGACCTAGAGGAAACAGGTTGGAGATAAGCTAGATTTATCATTTGCAGGCAGGGATTGTCACTTCGGAACACAGGGAGCTACTTTATACTGAATCATTGATCTATGCAGCTCCACACTGTCAACATTAACCAGCATCAGTCACTAGCATTTCAAATGCACAGGCAGCTACACAAGTTTTGGACAGTTCTCCTGCCACAGAGATGTTTGTGTGAGAGAAACAGTGTGTATGTGAGAGATATCTCTGTGATAATGGGGCTTCCCAATATCTAGACATAGCTAAAGGGGGATACTTCCCTCTTCAGGTAAACCAAGGGTTAATGAGGTAATGAGGTAAACCAAGGGTTAATGGGATTAGATTACATTTTACTGTGGGTCAGCATCACAGGTCACAGGGTGAGAACTGACCAGTCAAAAGGTAAGAACTGAGCATCTTCAAGATGCTTCGAGATGCCTCCAAGGAGAAGTTATAAAACTTCTGAGAAGGCCATGTGGCAGAGAGATAACAAAGGGAAAACAACAAAGGAATCTCCTGTGGGCCAGTAGCAGGTTGCAGGCCGTAGGCCTCGCCTCCTGGCTTCTTTCCTCTTAGAACATCTAAGACTGAGAACCATCTGTGAGTACTAGACTAAAGTAGTTAGCCGCGTTAGGCTTTTCTATTATTTTGGAGCTGGCTGATCTAAAGAATGTATCTGTGCTTTTATATCTGTTTTTGTAACTACTTGTAACTAAGCGTGTCTGGGAGGGGGGGCCTCCCATGTGTGTTATTGCCTTGTTCATTTGCATGCTTTTAATAAATACTTTCTGAAAAAACCCTGTTTCTCTCCTTCCCACGCCAACGCTAGATAGAACTTCCTCATCCAGAAGAAGGGGGGGAAGGGAAGATCCTTAAGATTAGGGATTGACTGGACAGCGTCCCACTGTGCTGTCCAAGGGTCCAGAATTCAGTGGGTGGTGGCAGCGAAGATTAATTAACAGCTAAAATTAATAACAGGCTGGAATCTACATTCCAGTATCACAATCTCACACTGCAGAGATAGCACTCAGATGCCACTTTAACTGATTCAATTGCATCTTATAAAATCCTAGTTTGATGTAGGACTAGGGGACTCTGGCAGAGAATTCAAAATGCTTTGGAAAACTCCAGATCTTGGAATTTCATAGCATGGATTTGTGGCTGTTAAAGTGGTCCAAAGTGCTAAAATTATGTAATGTGGGGGAAAAACCTGCAACCACAGAGATGGAAGAAGTGTGAGAGGACAGATACATTTTTTAAAAAGTTCAATTTAAAAAGCTCAGAAAAGCCCATTTTGTGGGTGGGTGGGTGGGTGGGTGGGAATGGAAGTGGGAAGGGGTTGCAGACTAAGGCAGACTAGCATTGGAGTAGCCTGACAGCATGATGGCAACAGATCTGGTTGCAGCTGGACTGTAAAGTGTTTGGGTGTCTTCAGCCCTGACATACTCAACTGCTGGCTAAAAGCAGTGTGTAAGTATGTATGTGTCTGGTTTCCTTAAATTGTCTGGGAAGGGGGATCAGTTATAGTGGGCCACATGATTCCAACTTCTAGTATAGTGGTTAGGACTGCACTCTCAGACATATGTCCTACTAAGTTAAATGTACATAGTACACAGAATGTACATAGAAAATGTAATTGCATATTGGTGTGTGGGGTGTGCACACGCACATGTGTGTAGACTGGGGGAAGAGAGAGCAAGAGAGTGAGAGCGAGAGAGAGCTATTTATTTATGATAGAATACCATTCCTTAGAGTCATGTAATTTGTTATATGCAGTACTGAATGCCATTACTACAACAGCAAGAGAGTGGGCAGGAGGTTAGAAAAAAAATTTATATTGAGAAGTAGAAGCAAAATATGGGAAGATGGTGTTAGGAAGAATCTGGACTGCTTTGGCATATGGTTTCAAATGTCCTTCACAGAGGGTAGGTAGGCAGGTAGCACCATGAAGTGAGGCAAGTGAAGTAGGAAGCAAAGAAGAGATGGAGCAGAAAAAAAGAAGGAGGCACAGTGGTGAGAAGGGAAGATACTGATGAGAGGAGGAGCAGAGTGGCTGAGCAAGAAGAAGAACAAGGAAATGGCAAGGCCACTGCACGAGGAAGATGGTAAAATGCAAACAGGGGGCAGAGAGAAGGGTAAAGTGTTTGACACCTTCTTTGCCTCATTCTTCTCCCGAAAGGAGAACAATGCTCTAACTAATCAATATAGAATAAATAATATGGTAATGATGCATCCAAGAGTGCTTGCAGATGTTACTTCAGAACAATTTTGAATATTTTTTGAGAATCCAGGAGAGGTCCCCAGAAGAACTGGAGAGGGCAAATGTTGTCCCCATCCTCAAAAATAAGGGCAAAAAAGAAAGAAAGAAAGAAAGAAAGAGAGAGAGAGAGAGAGAGAGAGAGAGAGAGAGAAGGACAGAGGGAGGGAAGGAAGGAAGGAAGGAAGGAAGGAAGGAAGGAAGGAAGGAAGGAAGGAAGGAAGGAAGGAGAACTCAAGCACTATCAATCAGTCAGCTTGATGGTGATACTAGGAAAGGTTCTAGAACAGAACATTATGAGTCAGTCTGTGCAGCACTTGGAAAGGATTGTTGTGATTATTTTTTTTAAAAAAGCACTTTTATTAAACACAAAATTTAAATACATCGAAGAACACTTAAGGGAATAAAACACTACAAAGAATGAACAAAGGAAACACAACACATAACAACTGTCTGAATCATACAACACAAAAAACTATTTAATGTAAAAAAAAAGACAAAAAAACTAATTTAAAGGAGGGTCAAAAGAATAGAAACATGACACTGAGCCCCTCACCTGATATTGTAACAAAATATGCTAAATCTATTTCTTCAGTGTAATATAACTATATACTATATACTTCTACATATTGGCAAAACTACTAATCTTCAAAACCCAAAATTGAACTTCTCCCCCAATACTCTCTCAAATATGCATAGTCATGTCCCAGTCTTTGGCCATTTCTGCACAGGGTGAGGGAATCACCTCATGATGCTACTCACTGGACTTTTGGGCTCCCCGGTCCGGTCCACGCTTCTCCAGAGCAGTCTGTGGTCGCTGCTCCGCACTGCTTCGGGGACAAAAATGGCACCTTTTGGCACTCCGGTTGGCCGAGAGTCTTGACGAACTGCTGAAGCTCGCCAGCCTAAAGCCCACCTTTAGGCTGCGAGCCTGCGAATCTGCATATGGGAGCAGGCTTGCAGTGGCGCGCTCCATGCTTTTGAAAGACCTGTTTTTAGCGGTCTTTCAAAAGCACGCTGGATGACCACTTGGGGTCGTTTGGGAGCGAGCTGGACTGCGGATCTACGTTCAGTAGGTCCAACCCAGTCCAGTTCCAGGTGCAGACGTCCTCCCTGGAGGACCCTCTGGCCCATTTAAAAAACCCCGTGTGGAAATGGTCTTTCTTAAAATTACTAAATGATTCAAAATCAAAATCTAAATAGTCAATTTGTCCATTTCTGCCAGATCATGCAATTTCATCAACCAATTCCATCAGTTTGCATTTTATTTAAATAGTGCTACTGGAGAACTTGATCTCTTTTCTGTCTTCTCACAGACCACTTCCACACTACACTGTTATAGTGCTATTATTCCACTTCCAACATCCTGTGGAATTCTGAGGTTTGTAGTTTACTGAGGCCAAAGAGCTCTGTGGCTGAGAATTCTAAAGGCCCCTCCCTAAACTACAAACTCCAGGATTCCATGGGATGTTGAAAGTAGAATAATAGCACTATAACAATGTAGTATGGAAATGACCACAAAGTAGACAATTACATCTCTAAGCAGGTTTCTCCTACCATCCAGGAATCTAATCTGTATTCTTTGTCCAGTTCCCAACAAAGGTCTCATCTATCTTCGTAGAAGGAGATCAGCCAAAGCACCAATCATTCTTGCACATATCTTCATTTTGCATCTCTGATAAGGTCAAGTAAAGCCATTGCATCTAGGTTCTGTTCTCTTAAAGTAATCAGAAATCACAGCAGGAATGCTGAAATTACTTTATTTATTTATTTGTTTGTTTGTTTATTTATACCCCGCCTCTCCATATGGATCAAGGCGGCGAACAACTTACAAATAGCATGTATTTTGAAACATTTCTATACATGCCCCCAACAAGCTGGGTACTCATTTTACCGACCTGCGACAGGATGGAAGGCTGAGTCAACCTTGGAGCCGGGCAGGATCAAACTCACAACCTTGTGGCTTGCAGTACTGGCATTTAACCACTGCGCCACCAGGGCTACTTAAGAGCTTTCTCAAAAACAAGTCACGTCAAACTAATTTTATCTGTATTTCTGTCTCTCTTGGTATAGTTACAGTCTTGGTAGATCAGAGGAATACTGTGTATGTAGTCTTTTGACAAGATCCCATATGATATTCTTGCTGACAAATTGGTAACTTTGAGACCAGATATTCCTACAGTTATGTGGATTTGTAATAGGTTGACATACTGAGTGTTCACCAATGGTCGCTCTTCATCCTGGAGACAAATTACTTGTGGGGTGCCTCAGGGTTCTGTCATGGACCAAATGTTGTTTATTAATGGAGGAAGGTAGTAATTACTCCAAGGAAAGGTTCAGAATTTAAAGTGACTATGATAGATTGGAGAACTGGCCCAAAATTTCCAATATAAAATTCAACAGGGATAAATGTAAGGTGCTATATCTAGTCAGGAAAAATGAAATGCACAACTATAGGATATGTGACATGTGGCTTCAAAGCAGCACGTGTGAAAAGGATCTCAAAGGTTTAGTAGACCACAAGCAAAACATGAATGAATAGTATCATGCAGCAACCAAAAAAGCCAATCCAATTTTGGGCTGCATCAGCAAGATTAGAGTGTCCAGATCAAGGGAAGGAATCGTGCCACTCCATTCTTCTTTGGTTAGATCTCACCTGGACACTACAGTTCAAGAAGGATATCAACAAGCTGGAATGTGTCCAGAAAAAGGGTGACAAAAGTGATCTAAGCTCTGGAAACCAAGCCTTATAAGGAATGTCAGAGATCTGGGTATGTTTACCTTGGAGAAGAGAAGACTGAGAGGGAACATGATGTTACCACGGTTCTGACATGCCCGGTGTTAGCACTAGATATCTCTTGATATCAAACTTATTTGGCCTTTACTTGACCTTTCTCTGCCACCCTGCTCCACGTGTTTGCAAGGGCCACCGGACAAGCACATAAACAGGTGCGACTGGTAACGGTTGGACATTCCAATCCCCATTTAGGCAGGCAGATTAATGCCACTCCATTGCTTCAGGGACCATTTCTTGCAGACACACCTTGCTTAAGCGCAACCTACACAGAGATGCATGGCCCTGAGCTGGCACCCTCTCAATGCTGAGCTATTTGCATACTGGCTACACTATTGTTATCCAGCGCTAAGCTAATCATGTAAAACCTGACCTTTTCCAACGCTTTTATCCCGCTCCAAATTTCCTTTGTTCTCACCAAGCATGGCATGGCCTGTATGCACAATCCACCCTATAAAAAGTCCCCGATTCCGAGTCCTCCTTGGAACACTCCAGACTGCTATCCCACTTTGCTGTGGGTTTGTCCAGCGAGTCGCCCCCTCAGTGAACCGCCCTGAGCTTTCCTCCCTGCAATCCTCCGTTTCTCTCCAGGACTACAAGAAAAGGTGTCGTATCACCCATTTCCCCCGAAAACTCTTATTTCTAATTTCCCAGTTAGCTGTGTGCTTGTGGTGTCCTTTCTGTTGTTTGTCCCTTAATAAAACTATCATTTTTACTATTTTAAAACCTTGCCTGACTGCTTTTCTGACCTGACGCTGTATACATAGGGTTGCAAGATCCCAGCTAAGTTACCCTGCCTCTCATTTAGCTTAAGAGAGTGCTCGAGTTAATTTCTCCATCTTGTGTTTTTGTACGGTTATTTGGGCGTCTCTCCGGGACTCCCACAATACAAGGTAACAATGGTAGCTGTTTTTACATAATGTTAATGTTTTTGTACACAAGCCTATGATAACTGTTCTCAAATATGTTATTGTTATTAATTGCCAGAAAGTTGAATTCAATTTGTTGTGTCCATATAACCTCCATGACACACTGTTCTTAATAGCTCTGCTCAAGACTTGCAAACTCAGGATTATTGACTTCCTTGATTAAATATATCCTCCTGTAATTAGGTTTTCTTCTTTTCCTTTGCCCTTTCACTTTATTGTTTCTTTCTAATGAGTCATGTCTTCTGATATGACCACAGTACAATAACAATTTTCTTCATTTTGGCTTCTAGGGAGCATGCAGGCTTGATTTGCTCTGGGAGCCTTGTATTTGTCTTTTTGGCAGTCCATGGTGTCCATAGTACTTTCTTTTTGCTTCACATTTCAAATAAGTTTGTTTTCTTCCTGTCAGCTTTCTTCACTGTCTTGCTTTCATAGGCATTCATGGAAATATTATGTCATAGATAATCCTGACTGGTATTCAGTGATATATCTTTACACTTGAGAATTTGGAGTCCATGCGCACTATGAAATTATAGCACTATGATTCTACCTTAATTGTCATGGTTCTGTCCTACAGCATCCTGCAAATGGCAATTTAGGAAGAGGCACTTACAATTCTCAGCCAGAGTGCTCAAGTTCCTCAATAAATTTTATAAACTCCAGGATTCCATAGAATGTCACCATGGCAGTTAAAGTGGAATTGTACTGCTATGATTCTGTAATGTGGATGGTCCCCTTATCTAATTCCTCCAATTCTGCACTTCCTGATCCTAGCACCTTGTTTTAACTAATGTGTCTGTCTCCATGCAGGGAAAGGTCGGAATATAAATTTAGTCCTCCTCCTCCTTTCTTGACCACAGTCTCCATTTTTTATTTATAACTGAAATAAAGTATTCTTTTTGTTTTCTTATTGTAACTGAGGCCATTTCCACACTAGACTTTATAGCGCTATTATTCCACTTGCAACATCCTATGGAATCCTGGGGTTTGCAGTTTCGGGAGGGGCCAGCCAGCCCCTCCCTAAACTGCGAACCCCAGGATTCCATAGGATGTTGCAAGTGGAACAGTCTAGTGTGGAAATGGCCTGGTACAGTGGCCCAATATATATATTTCTTTCTATATATTTAAAGACAACCAATGTGGTATAGTGATTTGAGCATTGGAGACCAGAGTTCTATTCCCTCCTCAATCATGGAAACCCACCGGACATCCTTGGGCACATCACATATTCTCAGCCCCCAGAAACTTCTGTGAGAGATTTGCCTGACAGTCACCTTAAGTCAGAAATGACTTGAGGGCACACAACAACAGACACAACAACAACAGGAGTAACAACTCCTTGAAATATTCATCCAACACTTACATTATTGCCTATTGGAGTGCCAAGTGAAGACCTGTTTCTTTTCCTGGGGACTTTAGAAGCTGTTCTTAATACTTCTAGATTTGCTTGTGCTGTTTTAATCTGTGCTTTTTTCTAAACAGTTGATTTTATTCTAGGATCTTTGTTTTACTTCATTGTACTTTGAATTTTGTGTTTCTAAGGTGTGACTGGCTAGAAAACTTTTAGTTACTGGATGGTTTAAAGATGTAGATAAATATACTGATCAGGTGAACGCCAGCTGCCAAAATGGGACCACTCAGGGAGCCATGAGAGATAATTGAGAGTATGTGCAGAGAAGCCTCAACATTTTCAGAATTTTATATAAAACATACTCCAATGGCAAATAAGCATGTTCATAAGCCGCAAAAAATGAAATGGAACAAAACAAAATAATGTAGAATGTGCATGCAATGCCCTGCTTGGGGACAATGGATGGCTGAAACTGTGAACAAGAACAGGCCTTCTAGGAGGAGGTGAGCTGCAGTATTGCTTTTGCAGGTCCTATTTGTAGTATTCAAATATCTCAGTTGGAAGTTCCAAAACAGAATCAAGACCTGAAATCTACCACAGAGAATTTTTGGACTACCTTACTGTTGTCTGCACCTGCCTGTGCTCCCTTAGGAGGTCAGAAAAAAATGAGATCTTGAGACAAAAATAGTATTTATTGTCTGTTTTGCTGAATTGGCATGTGGCATCTATTTTTGTTGAAACTGAAGAACAAACTGGAAGCAGCAGATGATGCTGACTATACCACAGGAAGCTTCTTCACTTTCCATTTCCATGGAAACAGAAGTAAGAGATGTTATTCAAAAAGTTAACAGTTTGCACAGAGAGGTTTATGAGAGGTAACCATTTCCTTTCCTTTCTATCTATCACCTTTCCAGTCCTGACAGCAGACGGCAGAAGCTCAGAAAGTGTGGTGTAGCCTCTCTAACCTATAAGTATGTTTGTGGGACTTCAAATGGATCAGGACCACCATGCATGAATCTTATGTCTTAAGTCTTAGACAGTCAATTAGGGCATCTGCTAAGGACCACACAACCACAGTTCTTCACTGATGGCAAGATACTCCAATACAGTTTAGCTGGATCTCAAAAGGAGAAGTAAGGAAAACCTAGGATCTTACGTACACATGTGGTGGCCTTGTCATTTGATTCTACAGTGTGGGCAAAGTGTGTTTAAAGAGATTGGTACTATATGCAACAGGCTAAAACTGGTACAACCATGTGTCTTCTACCACTATTTCTGGGATCTAATGAATAGGTCTTACATAAAGAGCTAATTGATTTTCTCTGCCTCAGAGCAAAATTAAAAATATGGTGCCCTTGGAAAGATGCAACAAATCAGTCTTTTGGAAGAAAAGACGTTGGTCACTAGCCTTTCTAGAAAAGCTGACTATGCATATACAGAGGGGGAAAGTTAAAGGTCAGCCATGCAACTCATTCTACTGAATATGCTTTTCATTAATTACTATAGCTATAATAATGGCCTGTATTATCTACCTGTTTCATGCAGCAACCTATGGAAAGATCTGTTTATTAATTGCTAATTACTAATTGTATACCAATAATGTAAATATCATGGGTAACTTTGGAAATTGCTGAGAAATGTAACTCCCATGGGTTACTTTGGAAAACACTGTATTTTTTACATTTCCTGTCATGTTGATTGCAGTTTATTATTGCTACACATTTTACAAAGAAAGTACAACTAATAAGAGACACTGCACAGTTATCTCAGACTCAGAACCAACCCCAAGCCGTTAATCTTTTCAACTCTAAGTCACCTTTAAGCTCTATTTTTATGTTGTTCATATTTGTTGTTATGATTAGTGAACTTTATTTTCTTTTTCTTCTGAACTGCCCTGTTACTGGAAGACCCCTCAACACTGTTTAATAACAATGGTAGTAAAGATAAAGATTAAAGCAGAGTCTTCTATTCTGTAATTTTCTGAGATGAGATGATGATGATGATGATGATGATGATGGTGATGATGATGATTGATTGTTGCTCTTATTATTACAGCCATTTATTGTTTCCACTACCATTCTTGTTTTCCCTTTTACTTTTGCTGTTCCCCTTTTACTCTTTTATTCCTTTTTAATTAACATGTTCATTTGTGCTCTCCTCTTCAGGAGTTCTTTCGCTTCTCCTGATTGCAGTGTTAGTTACTCTTTTTTAATAGAATGAGTAGGATAAAAAATAAATTGAAAAAAACACTGCAGTGCCACTAGGGGAAGACTCCATAGAAAAAAAGCAATGGCTCTGTTATTACATCTGAAGGACACCTCAGTTAGTCTGCTATATGCCAGTGGTTAAGTGACAAAAGAAAAAAACATAAGCCTGGGATTTTTCTGTTTAGATCTTTTGAACCTCTGACCCACAGATGAGCCAATAACTCCAATCAAAACAGTGAAGGAACATCTTTTCTTCATCTTTTCATCTTATACGCTTTGTTTCTCAAAAAACTAATTGTTTTTCATTCTAGACAGAGAAGCTTCTGTTATTTTCTACCTGTTTTCTGCTTTGGAAAGGACATTTTTGATAGTGTCTTTGACAGGAAATGTATTTGAAGATACTGACTGAAGACATTTATGTACCTACTTTAAACAAAAGTCTCTGAAGCTTTTATCTTCAGACCTCACACCTGGTGCAAAAATAGGTCAAGGGTTCTGATGACAAACTTATGGTTGTAATGGAGCCCATAAAGTCCTGAATCAATCCAACAGTGTCCTAAGAATGAATATTGAAGCCCTCCCCACCCCAGGATCACAGCAGTTGGGTTCTGCCAGCCTGGTCACAGAAGCTGCAGCCATCAAGAGTACCACCAATCTGTCTCTGTCTTCCAACACCAGGTACAGGCTCTCAAACTCTAAATCTGAGAAGAGAGATCCCCTGGGGAGGATGGTACAAATCTTTATTGAATATAGCCTGCACTGGTCTTTCACTGAGCATCCATGTGTGCACAGCGAGCTATCCTTCCACCAGCACTATATTTCCTTGTTAATGAACATCGTTATAGGAGAGCACTAACCACTTCTCCACAAAATTACCCACATGATAATTCTGACATATATGCACACTTCATATCCACATCCAACACAGTCTCCTCCTCACTCTGTCTAAACATACTGTAAACACTCCCTTCATGATATAACCACTCACACTTATCATATAACCCATTCATCAGCCTATCCACTCATATAATTCACTGCCTTAATATCAAAAACTTTCATAATTATTACTGAAAATGCATGTTAATAATGCATCAGAGAAGACCATACAAAAAACTGATGAGATGTCTTTTTGGACCCATGCCTCCTATGACCCTCCTATGTTATAATCATCCACAACCCATATATATAGACAAACTAGGTCCAACTTTCTAGCACACAAGAAGTCCCTCAGTCTTCTTTTGTATCGTGGTTTTCACCTGGAAGTCCTCTGCAACTTCACCTAGAATCTCCTATCTTAGGCCCTTTCCACACGTGGGTGAAGAAGTGGGGGAAACCACACTGAAACGGAGCTTACCTGAGTCCATCGCCACGTGGAGCAGCGCGTTTTCACTGCTCCACACTCCTCGGCGTCCCGCGGTGTCCTGTGGGGCCCAAAATGGCGGCTTACAACTGGCAGAGGCTCTCCACCAACCGGAGAAGCTCACCAGTCGGAAAGCCCACCCCTGGCAGATCTGCAGACACGCCCTTGTGCGCGCCTGCAAATCCACACCGAGCACTGTGACAGGGCTGCATGCAGCTGCATGATCGTGCTTTTTAAAAACCACTTGAAAAGTGGTTTTCAAAAAGCACGCAGCGCCGCCACTTCTGGGCACCCTAGCATGGATTGGGGTGTGGAACTACGCAAAAGTAGTCTGCCCCAATCCACTTTATGGTGTAGACGACCTCCATCAGAGGTCGCTCTACACCATTTTTAAACCCCCATGTGGAAAGGGCCTTAGAAGTAGCTAGTAACACATAGCTGTAATAAATTATCTCTCCAAACAATGAAAGTTTAACTACACTGTATTACAACATTGTAACCTAATGATGAGAGTCACCATGGTGTTGTGGTTTGAGTGTTGGATGCTCGAAAGCAGGGTTCGATTCACCACTCAGTCATGGAAACCCATCAGATGACTTTCGGCTTATCACAGACTCTCAGACCCAGAAAACCTTGTGACAATTTTGCCTTAGGGTGGCCATAAGTTGGAAATGACTTGAAGGCACATAACAACAACAACTTAATGATGCTACTCCTGGTGCAATGCAACAGTAACCTTTAGTTACATTTATACTAATGATCTATGGGAGAGGACAAATTTCCCACATTTCACATGCATGTGCTGCTGCCACATGATGGTTGAGGTGATAGTGTAGTAAATAGAAGGAGAGTATATTTTTACCACAGATCAGTGGCATGTAGGATCTAAATGCTTAATTAATACAAATCTGACTAAAAAAATACCATTTTAGTCACTTTTGCGATATGAGGCTGTAAAATATAACATGATAATAAGACATTTTTTGTCACAAATCTATAATTCCAACTAATTACTTGTTCTAGAAATTAGCTTTCCAGGCTCCGCTCCTAATTCCCATCTAGGAGAATTACAACCTTCTCTGGACCCAGTCTCAAGGGGCTTGTGCCCTCACAGTCAGCCACCTAATGAGAATCCATTTGCTACACCATATTGGTCTCAGTATGCCTAGGAGTCCTTTTGATGCCAGGGAAAGCTCTTTGATAGGGTCGAATATCAATACATTCTATAAATGTTGCTAGTTGCTGCAAGATTGGAAATAACAAAATATTGGAAATCTCTGAAAGGACTTTGACATTAGAGGATGGATAAAGAGAGACTGGGAAACTACATTAGCAGGAAAAAACTTACCAAAAATTTACAGAAAACAAAAGGAATCAATACTGTGCATGACTTGCAACAATTTGATACCACTTTATTAATTTTATCATCAGACTTGAAACAGCTTATGGACCCCTGTGATATCTGAATTTTTGGAAAAATCCTTTCCAAATATGAATGGATAGTTTTGCTTGATTGACACGTTATAAGGATTTTTTTTGTAAACAATAAATTTAATAACCTCTATGTTTGTTATTATTTTAATCTTTTAAAAAAAAATATATTCTATAAATAATGTGCTATTGCCACTTTATGCTTCTTTCCATGCAGTGATTAGGTATGCCATGTTTCAGGTAAGACCCTAATCTTCCCCAAGTGGGTTGATCTGGATTTTAGAAATGAATCTCTGCTCTTACTGTTGGAGCAGAACAGTCAGACTGAATCCATTCTTACTTCATATCCTATGCTGCTTTTGAATTTACTGACGCCACCAGAGTTCTTGCTTTTGTTCACACAATCGTGTTATGATCTAGTACATGGCAGAAATGGTAGGGTAAAAAAGCAAGCCATTAGACAGTGATCTATTTAGATCTCCTTTAGAAGAAAAAAGCATAATTGAGAGATACTTACATTACTCAGAAAATGATTACATTGGTCTCCTGCCTTTATACAAGTTACTTTGGAGGTAAAATTGTTGAAATAAACAGATGCTGGGGGAAACAAGATCAATATGCCCATTCACTTGGGGTACCAGAGACAGAGAGTGATAAAGAATTGTACATTACATTACATTAAGTTTGCTTTTTGGATTTTTTAAAAAATATTTGTAAACTGTGGTTGGTTGAATCAATGAATACACAATCCATGGATATGGAGGGCCAGCTGTACTGTAGTTTATTTTGAGATAAAAGATGCATCTTTTAGCATATGTATTTACTTGTTAAGCCTGTAGCTGAGCAGGTGGCAGCCACTAGCTATTAAATCAGAACTGTAAAAACTTTGTTCTAAAAGCTACAGGTATTTTTGTTCATATTCCAAAAAGCCATAGGATGCTGTACAGTAAGCAACTGATTGGATTCCTGTCCAGCCTCATTCTGCAGGGAGTAAAACCTGAACAAATATGAAAGCAGCATAAGGCACTTGGGTTCCTGAAGCAAATGCAACATGGCATGAGCAAGCTGGTGGTATGTGTATTTTTTCCTATAGCTACAGCATGAAAACTGCCAGAAATTGACTGCATCTTCTTACAGATATTGTTCTTCTTTTGTACAGATAATTTAAAGGATCCAATAAATGAAGTATTTAATTTAGTTTTTTACAAAAAAAATATATACACGTCTACAACATGAATCCAAGTTGGTTACCGTCATTCATGAGCCATAAATAAGGCCCTCAATAGTTTGCTGAGATTAAAGGGCTACATTATGTGCATGTGTAGTGGGAGGTCAAGCAGTGGTATAGTGGTGTTTTGAAAGTGCAGATCTGTATCATGATAATCCCTGTCGATCGATCTATCTATCTATCTATCTATCTATCTATCTATCTATCTATCTATCTGTCTGTCTATCTATCTTTCTACAGATCACCTGCTATATGTGGGGGTTTCCATTCCAGGAACTGCTGTGTAAAACAAAAATTGCAAGCATCGCGTCCCATTATAGTCCATTTGCTTCACATGACTTCGCATTTGTGTGTGTGGAAGTAACATCAAAAGAGGGTGTACAATATCTATCTATTTTCTAGCCATCTAGCCATTTCATCTCCATCAGAAGGAAGTCTTTTCCAAAAAAAACATGAGTCCTGACCACTCAAAACCAGACAAGCCCAAAATACTTTGGATTACATAGCTCAGGGAAAATCTATTTTCCTTCCAGGCAGGGATTCCAGCCAAACTCAGAGAGAATGGACATTCCAAAATCGATGACAACTTATGTCATCGTCGTTGCTCATGAATAGGTCCTGGGGCTTGAGCCCTCGTTATGTAACAGCACTGAACTCATCGGCTGAGGAGAAAATAAAATAGCACGTTGAGAAACAATGGGAGCAAATCCTCTCCAACATACAAATATTCTTACACCATACAAAAATTCCACCATATTTGTATGGTGGAGTTTGTGGACCACAAGCTGAACATGAGTCAGTAGTGTGATGTGGCAGCCAAGAAAGCTAACGTGATTCTTAGTTGTATCAATAGGAGTATGGTGTCTAGATCAAGGGAGGTAACGGTACCACTCTATTCTGCTTTTGTTAGACCTCATTTGGAGTACTGTGTCCAGTTCTGGGCACTCATTTCAAGAAGGGTATTGACAAGCTGGAGCGTGTCCAGAGGAGGGCAACCAAAATGGTGAAGGGTCTGGAAACCATGCCCTATGAGGAGTGGCTTAGGGAGCTGGGTGTATTTAATCTGTAGAAGAGAAGGCTAAGAGAGGACATGATAGCCATGTTTAAATATTTGAAGGGATGTCATGTCAATGAGGGACTAGGCTTGTTTTCTGCTGCTTCAGAGACTAAGACAAGGAGTAATGGATTCAAACTACAGGAAAGGAGATTCCACTTGAACCTCAAGAAGAACTTCTTGACAGTCAGAGTTGTCCAGCAGTGGAATATGCTGCCTCAGAGTGTGGTGGAGTCTCCTTCTTTGGAGATCTTTAAGGAGAAGTTGGATGGCCATCTGTTGGGAGTGCTTTGATATGTGTTCCTACATGGCAGGGGGTTGGACTGCATGGCCCCTGTTGTCTTTTCCAACTCTTTGATTCTATGATTCTATACTCTAATATCACACTGGGTTCACATGGGTGCCCCTGCAACTGTCTGCACTGGGAGGGCCAAACTAGACGCTATATTTATCTCCCCCCCCCCGAGATGATCCTCCAAGTGGTAAAGACATCTGTTTGTCATAGCACACAATCTCTCTCTCCTTCCTCAAAATTATAAGAGTTCTCACTTTAAATGCGTTCTGTTGTTACACAATTACTTATAAGTGGCCAAAACTAGAAATATTCCTTTGCTTGTTTATTTACAAAATTTCTATCCAACCCCATATCATAAGATTTCTGGGCAGCTTACAATAAAATAAAGGTTGGAAGAGTTCTAAAATGCTGTTGTGTTGTATTTGGTGCTGTGTTGGTGATATTTAATGATCTATTGTTTTGTATTTATATTATAAGGCTGATTTGAAAATCTGCATCGAAAGACTACACATACGCCCCCCCAAAAAAACTTAGCTCTACAAATGTCACAAAGCTACCTGTCCCACCCAAATAATTATATTGAAAAGTTCTCCATACAAGTTCTATCCTTGCTTAAGGACATAGGGATATATCTTATGTCATGGACAATCTGTAGGTGGTAGAATTCAGCTATTTGTTCCACAGATCATGCATGCAAATCCATGGTGGCTTATGCTTCCCTGTCAGGGTGGGGAATCTGCATCAGATTTTAGTCCATACTTTAAAGGACTCTTCAAGGGGCTAAAATCTCTTTCCCAACTAGGTTCAGTACCTTGGACAGTTCCTTTAAAATTCAGAGTGAAATCTGGATTGGATCCCACTGAAATGGAAGCCAAATAGACACTATTGATACAAATATTTTACTGGCTTTGTAAAAAACAAAATTAAAAAGAATTCCTACTTTGCCCAGTGGCTTTATCTTCAAATAAAAACGATGTTACTGGAGTTTATAACATGTTTCTCAGAGAAGAGCTAAAGACTTAACAATGTGGTTGCCAATTCATTGACATCCAAGACCATTATTATCTCATTTTTATTACAAAGTTTAGTGTTCATTCCAAAGGCACAAACAATAAATCACCATAGCGACCTAGGGTTTGTTTCTTAAGATAACAGTCTGTGTATTTGTTATGCCGCTCTACTTAAATATACTTCCTCTCTTTTTATGTCTTTGTTTGTATTTGGGGAGAAATCTTGTAGCTGTTCCAGCAATTTCCTACTCTTATATTCTACTTTGGAAACACAAAAACAACAACAGAGGCCGTTTCTTTTTTTATTGGGAGTAAGTTATATTATTTCAGATCAACTGGGACATGCATGATTGTGCAACCTTTTAAGCTACATAAATGTCCAGAAGGAAAATGTTAGGGTGTTTGCCAGCATAGAGTAGTGGCCTGAGCATTGGACTTGGACTTTGGAGAACAGGATTTGAATGCCTATTTGGTCATGCCTATTTGGTCAGGGCCCCGAGTCAAGCCGAGCTACTGGGTGACCTTGGGCAAGCCATACTGTCTCAGCCTCAAAAGAAGACAAAGGTAAACTCCCTCTGAACAAATTTTGCCAAGAAAACCCTGTGATAGGCTCACCTTAGGGTCACCAGGAGCTGGAAAATACTTGAAGGCAGATAACAACAGCAACTTGACAGTTTCATAAATTCAATTGTTAGGAGTAGAGATATGAATGGAAGGGACTTGTAAGCCTTACTAGGCTTCACATTTTAACATACAAAGAGTGCAAAATGTCAGTGAGTGTAAAAAAAAATTGGCTTTTTCATTCTTTACTTGCCTGGATGGCAATTATTGTCTATATCTGAAGCAGTTCCTGTTGAATTTCATTTTGAATACCTTAGGCTCCTTGGACAGGATATCCTTTGTTTTTCTCCATCAGCATCGTAGTGAGCAAAGCTTTTGTTGTACTCTGCATTTGGTGATGGGTGGGTCAACAGCTGCTCCTAGCAGAGGAAAGGTAACTATAGCAACAAAAGTTATCTGCATCCTCATGTATTTCCTTGTGCCCACCCTAAACCAGGCTCCTTCCCACCAAACCTCTGAAGCCACCAACCAGCTGGTAAGATAAAAAGCTCCAGGTCTCTTGGGCCAAATTTCTCCTGCTGTATATAAATGCCATTAAGTTACAAACTGAGAGTTTCAGAAGCTGAAGTTTATGCTGCTGTCAGATGTTGGAGATGAGGTCGTGTCTGCATCACCTTTCTCCCCGGCTGCTACTCTCTCTTCTCTGTTGGAGTCTGAACCACTGCCCTTTCTTAGAAGCAGCAATCTCCCCATCTTCAGGGCCCCGGGTCAAGCCTAGCTACAGTTTTGGCCGGACTTTTTTGGGACTTGATAAATGCAATGCCTGCATTGGAACATCAATTTGCAAGAAATTCTTTAAAGAAGAAATAAGGTCAGAATCTCTCCATACCATCTATGAGTTGGGGAGAAGGGGAAATGTAACTCTAGAGTATAGAGTATTAGCATTTCCAGTTGCTTGCAGGGTGGGGGGCGGGACAGGGAAGGAACTCAAACATGTAATTTGTCATTGGGTTGTGTGCCAGCTTGTCAGTAACCAAGATCATTTTATAGCTATCATAGTACATTCCCAGAATTTGTATCTAGGTCAAATGAACAACTTGTCTAGAATAGCTTTGCAATAACACTATTCTCAGCAGCCATATGCTTTATAGACAGCTATTAAAAATTTCCAGAGGGCTAACCATATTAGTCTGTGGGAGAAACAAACAGCAGAGCATTATGGCACATCAAAAACTAAACAGATTTCATGAACAAATTTTGCGCATAAATACAATTTGGCCAGAAAAGGTGCAAAAGGACAGGATCCAGGACAAAGTGAAATTCATTTTGAGATCCATTTTCAATACCATTAATTTTAACAAGAGCACCAAGTTCATGTTTAACTTACTATGATTGAAATCAATGGAATTTGTTCATGTGTTTATAGTAATACTTATATAACATTTCTTAGCATTGTGGGCTCTTGAAACACATCAGTTCTATTCTGATAGGTTCTTTTTTTCAAACACTATTTGAAAAAAAAGTGTTATTCCATTACACAGCTGTGAATTTAGTCACAGTGGTTCATGCCTTAATTTCTTACTCCTTAGATGAGTGCAATGTTTTCTATTTGGGGCTACCCTTGAAAAGCCTTTGGAACTTACAAGTAGCATCAAGTGCCACTGCACTATTTTCTTGTGAGCACTTTTGGGGTCATCCATAACTACTAACTGCACAGATTTCCAACCTCCTTCAGAGCTAAATGCAGGGGCTAGTTTAGACCTACCAAGTCTTAAATGGATGCAGACAGCATATCTGAAAGATTAACTCCTCTGGCATGAGCCTACCTGAGACTGGAAATCTTCAATAGAACCCCTACTGGGTGTTTCATCACCCTGGAAGGCTGGGTTGGTACATAAATGAGGAAGGGCATTTTCTGTAGCAACACCTCCATTGTGGAACTCCCTCCCAACCTGGCTCCACTCCTACTGAGCTTCTGGTGGACAACAAGGAATGTGCTGTTTTGTGTAGCCTTTCATCTTTGATTGTTGTAATTGTGTGTGTTAAGACCAGTATTTGTTTTTAAAAGAATGTTTTCTTCTGTTGAGCATTGCCTGGTAGCCTTGTCGTCGTCATCATCATCGTCATCATCATCATCATCATCATCATCATCATCATCTCATCATCTACACCAGCAGCAACAACAGCAGCAAAAACAGCAACAATTATCAAAATGTGAAACAAAGCTGCTGAATGAAACAAGTGCCAGCTGCCTACAGGGTTAATTATAGTACCTTCTTAAACCACTAGGTTTTAACTAACCTTCTTAAAGTCAGGAACTGGCTCGTTGTGGTCATTAGACAAGGAGGGTTTTTTTTGGGTGGGGGCTCTGCCACATAGAATGATTTAGCTAGATCCTGAATCTCCATCTGATAGTGGGGACGGGGGCGGGGTAGAAAAATCAGGCCACAGTTGGTGATTTTAAGTCCAAAGAAGTACATGGAGCAGAAGAAGGAGAACGCACTGTTTCAGACACTCAAGCAGAATGGTCACACTAATTCAGGATTGTCATCCATAAATAACTTTCCAAGCTGTGATTAGTATTTGAAATGTGAAACCTAGCACTTATGAGAGCTCTGCTTTGCCAATGTGGTGTGCATATGCTTATATCTAGATCTAGATCTACACAGACACCCATGTATTTGACTTGAGCATAAATGGAACTTTTCCTTTGGATTTTGTTAAGCATGTCGGGACAGTTATCAAGCACACATTTCCTTCCAGCAGCATAAAATATATGCACATGTCATTATCATTATCATAAAGATTTTCTTCCATTTCAAGTTCTTGAAGTGCAGATAGCTAAGATGAAAGGTATTTTGAAAGATAACTGGGCAGGCAGAGAGATTACAAGAAACATGTTTATTCTCTTCCAATATGATTTATAGACTTAGAGATGCTTTCAAAGAACTAGAACTACTGTGGACGGGTGTATTGTTATATTATTACACTATAGTTAGACTGTTCACTATACTATTATTTCTATTACACCAAGCAGAGTCAAATCACCGTGGTTAGACCTCTGCTTCTGTAGCTGATGTACTGTAGAAAAGCCCCAACAAGCCTTGGTGATGTTACTGTAAGAACTGTTTTTGCTTTTGTATTTAAACAACTGAAATACCTATCTTATGACAGGCGTACAGGTCGTAATAATGAAATTAAGACACAGCATGTCACTGTGCTTTACATGCATTTATAAATACATTCCTAAGAGAAAGTGAACCATTCATTGGATCAGTGCTACTCAACGTGGTGGTCTGTGGACCAGTGGTGGTCTATAGCAAGTTCCCAGTTAGCCACTGAGGATTAATATAGTTCCAGTATTTGGTATATTATGGGGGGAAAAGATTGCTGGTCTCCCACATCAGATAGCTTGAGAAGCGGAATTGGAGAGAGAAATTGGCATTCAGCCACTTTCTCTGGTGTGAGTGTAAATATTTGGCATACATTTGAGGACAAACTGGGGCTTCCCTCTGAATTAACACACATAAAAGGTAAATAAGCCCCTTGATACCTCCTCCCATTTCAGGTTGCACTTCCAAGCACTCCTGGCCATTGCCTTTGATTTGGGTTTCTGGGAATTTCAATCCAATAACATCTGAAGGGCCACATCATCTCTATCTTTCCAATAAAGATAGAAAGTTTAAAAAACACTGTTGTCGTCCATTAGGCTGGGCACTGTGTAAGAAAGAGAAGCTCTTTTTAGCCCTTAGCTAAAGAAAAAATGTGTTAATGATGGGTTGATACTGCACCTACTCTCTGCCTTGTTGTGCAGCACAGAGCTACTCCAGGTATTTAGCTGATATTCAGTATGGTGTTATATGTACTTAATTATGTACTTAGATAAGTGTGTGTGTTTTGTGCTGCAGTGTGCAGAACATGTTAGCTTGCTGAAGTGATAACATGAGCAATTCAAACAGGATGTGTACATTTTTTATAAGGTTTTACATCAGGAAGAGTCAATAAACTCTATGGTAGATATGAACTCTATGATATGGTAAACTCTACCATCATTATGAGAATTTCCTACATATCCTGCCATATGCCTTACTGCACAAGTAGAAATGTGTGGTACATTACGCCAAGAGAGCTAGAGAAGGGGCAGATGTGTGCACAACCTGTGAACAATTGTGCACATAGCCCTCCTTCTAGATATGTTGGACTACAATTTCCTTCATACACACCTTCTGTGCTACCTGATTTGGGGAGGCTGCTCTAGAACTCTGCTCAGTTCTTTTGAGATCTTTCCTACAGAATCCCTGGATGGAAGGCTATCATAAAGAAACAGCTACTGCATGGCTTACAGGGTGGGGGACTGCTGAGTAAGGACACCCAACATTCCACACACATGCTCCCCCCACCAAAAAAAAAACCCTGCATTATGAGATCCATCGCCACAGAGATGTTTTATTCATTTTCAATCAGGCTTTGGAAACAATTGCCAATTTCAAACCATATTAGAACATATGATGCAGGAACCATTATAAATGAAACACAGAATTCATTGGAAAGAAGTAGTAACCAGTGCAAGTCTGCTCAGTTATTCAATTATACTCTGATATGGTTTCATGCTACCCTTTTTCTTATCTTTGTCTGGATTAACTCTCATTAGCAAAATGGGATCACTAAGTCCCCCACCCCGCTGAGTAATGTAATTAAGTGGTTTATGTGATACGTTCTAAAGCCTCAGATGAAAGAACATGATATAAGAGTGAACTATTATTCTGGCACCACCCTTGATGAGAGTCTCTATCAAGCGTGCCAAGTCATTGGTGAACTGGTTAAAAATGCTACCTGGTATGCAATTAAATACAGATAGAATCATGTTCCCACAGGCTTTTCACTGTACCCTAAAGGATTCCGGAAGAAATTACCTATTTTTAGTTTGTATGCATGTGTTGTTGTTTGCACTAAATGCTAAATGACAGGATGCTGCAGGTTAAAGAGATTGTAGAAAACGTTGGCAATTATTAACCACTTGTACACAGACTTTTAAAAGCCTTTATCAACAGTCCTCACAGGAACCCTATTACTCATGTCTTGAGAATTCCCATTTTATAGATATAGAACTGAAGCCAAGAAAGCTTCAGTGCTTGCTGTCCTAGCATGAGGAACTGGGGGCAAAGGGAGTGATACAAAGTCATACAAACACACGGCAGTTACAGCACTATAGCTGAAGGGCCTTGGCACAACATCAACCAATTGATCCAGGCATTTGGTGACTCACCTGCCACACATCTCATACCACATCTCCTACCCAGCCCATATGCTGGAGGACACCAAGGGATAGCAGGATATGGGTTCCACATAGGCACATGCCACAACATGTTTCTTTGCCACCTCAGTGTGTGGGCAGGTCTGGCAGTCCCCCAAGATGGATCTGATTATGAAAATCCTCATCCCAAGATCTCTAAAGGGGATGCCTAAAGTGGGGGAGACAGGCACACAGGGCCCATTTTCCCCCAAACTGGATCTGTCCCATCTCTATAACCACCAATTAAAGTAGTGATAGAAAGAAAGAAAGAGGGACTACATAATAAGCAGAGTACAAAATGAAACAACCACCATTTCAGAGCCAAACCAGTGGTGATAATGCACTCCCCAATAAACACAGCCTGAATAAGGGAAGTTGAGGAAGGGTGGCCAAAGACTGGCTCAGTAGTGTTACTCAGAGTGCTTACATATTCCCTAGATAGCTAGTCTGGAGTCCAAGTAGAATCATAGAGTTGGAAGAGACCCCAGGGGCCATCGAGTCCACCCCTCTGCTATGCAAGAACACACATCAAAGCACTCCCAACAGATAGCCACCCAGCCTCTGCTTAAAAACCCCCAAAGAAGGAAATTCCACCACACTCTGAGGAAGCATATTCCACTGCTAGACAGCTCCGACCATCAGGAAGTTCTTCCTGAGGTTCAGGTGGAATCTCCTTTCCTGCAGCTTGAATCCATTGCTCCTTGTCCTAGTCTCTGGAGCGGCAGAGAACAAGCCTGCTCCCTCCTCAACATGACATCCCTTCAAATATTTAAACATGGCTATCACGTCCCCTCTTAACGTTCTCTTCTGCAGACTAAACCTACCCAGCTCCCTAAGCCACTCCTCACAGGGCATGGCTTCCAGACCCTTCACCATTTTGGTCGTCCTCCTCTGGACACGCTCCAGCTTGTTGATAATCCTTCTTGAATTGAGGTGCCCAGAACTGGACACAGTATTCCAAATGAGGTCTAACCAAAGCAGAATAGAGTGGTACCATTACCTCCCTTGATCTAGACACCATACTCCTATTGATGCAACCAAGAATCGCGTTGGCTTTTTTGGCTGCTGCATCACACTGCTGACTCATGTTCAGCTTGTGATCTACCAAGACTTCTAGATTCCTTTCACACATACTGTTATCCAGCCATGTGTTCCCCTTCCTATGTTTGTGCGTTCCACTTTTTCTGTCTAAGGCCATTTCCGCACTAGCCTGTTATAGCGCAATGATTCCACTTTCAACATCCTATGGAATCCTGAGGTTTGCAGTTTTGGGAGGGGCCATCCCCTCCCGAAACTGCAAACCCCAGGATTCCAGAGGATGTTGAAAGTGGAATTACCGCGCTATAACAGGCTAGTGCAGAAATGGTCTAAGTGTAGGACTTTACATTTCTCCCTGTTGAAATTCATTTTGTAAGTTTTGGCCCAGCTCTCCAATCTGTCAAGGTCGTTTTGAATTTTGATCCTGTCCTCTGGGGTATTAGCAACCCCATCCAATTTGGTGTCATCTGCAAATTTGATCAGCATGCCCTGTACTCCTTCATCCAAGTCATTGCACTGGGCCCAGGACAGAACTCTGTGGCATCCCACTACTCTCCAGGATTAAAAGCAGCCATTGGTGAGCACCTTTTGGCTTTGGTTGGTCAACTAATTACAAATCAACCTAAGAGTAGCCCTGTCCAACCTGCATTTTACTAGCTTCTTTGCAAGAATGTCATGGGGAACTTTGTCAAAGGCCTTACTGAAATCAAGATATGCTACGTCCACAGCATTCCCTGACCTGACCTGAATCTAGCATTTTCATGACTGGACCAACTGGCTCTTATTTAAATGATGTATGACAGGTTCTCTAAGGTCATTTGCAAATATAATACTTGAAGGAGTCTAATTGTAAACCTGAAACCTACGTTAACCATAATGTCAGCATTAGAGATTTCTCTTCTCCAGTCTTGGACAGGGACCATAACTCAGTGATAGAACATATGTTTTGTACGATGAAGATCCCAAGTTCCAATCCCTGGAGAGGGATCCTTCTTAAAACTCTGGAGAACCAGTGCCAGACAGTGTCAACAGGACTAGGCCAGATGGCCCAATGGCTCACACAGTATTAGGCAACTTCCTACCATCCTATGAAAGAAAGAGATTCAAGGCTGAAAACACCCTCAGACTTCTTGAGTCTACTATAGATTACATGTTTGGAATTATGAAGCTGCTACTAAGGGAAAATGGTTTGATTGTTTTGTTTGTTTTTTTACTGTCTCTGCTCATTCCAAAAGTAGCGTGATATGTCTTCATTTTGCAGGTGAAGCTCTTCCTATGATTATAACACCACATGAAGTAAAGCATCACTAAATTTGTTTGTGTCAGACTGCTGTCAAAGGCAGAGGAGTGGGGGGTCCATTAAAAAACAGCTGACTACCTAATTAATGCTCAGTTAGCAGTTACTTACTGTCAGCGGTGTGCTAATAAGAGAGCAAATAAATGCAAGCTTTCTGGCAGGAACTCTTATCAATCAATATTAGAAACTGCAAGGCAGAGCTAAACTTGTCTGTAACTGCTCTGATGTTATTCTATTAGGGAACTGGAATACACAGTTTTAAAACCAAAGTTATGTTTTTCGGACTACCACTTCCAACACCCTCCAGTCACTATGGTCAATGGCTATGATGGTATCTAATGTGCAGGGAATTACATACTGTCATTGTAGTCATTGACAGGTATGGCAATCCAATAAGTCTTCCTGGCTTGTTCAAAGAGTTTGTATGAAAGATTAGCCATCATTCCCTACCCATCCCTTTTTTTTAATAAAAAATTATAATTTAACATCAAGTCACCAGCAAGCTTGTCACAGTCAGGCACATTTGGATGGGACTCTACTGAGGTTGCATTGAAGATTATATCCAATGGCATGTAAATTCTTAAATCAGTTTTGAAATTCAGACTGGGTGCTTAAAATTATGTACTGAATGTATAAATTTCAACATTCCTCATAGAACCTTTTGAGAGTCAAATGTGTTTATTTTTAATGGTAGTCACTGAAAACCTCTCATATGGATTGCTTTAGCTTGGGTTGTTTTTAATCTTTAAAATAAAGTAAGATTTTAAATGGTTTAAATTCTGTTGTTATTTAATGCTGTTTTAATCTCAATTTTGTATGCATCAATTATATGCATTTTTATTGTACTTTTCTGTCTTTTGTGAGTTGCCTCGAATCCCAGTCTGGGAGAAAGGTAGGATATAGATAAAGTGATGGAGAGATAGGCTGGTGGATTAACAGTGCCATATGTTTTCATTTGATGACAGGTTTGACAGCTGGCTTTCTTCCCATTTAAAACTCCCTCCCAACTACCTCTCCTGCTACTCTGGGAACTACTCAGATGACACCAAAAGTTGGCGACCAGTTGAGATCTCCAGATTAGCCACAAAATATCAGCATGACCAATCTGACAAGAGAATTTGTAATTCCCTTGCCCACACTAAAAGCTGCAGTATTGAGAGAGCCTTGTGGAAAACAGAGAGATTTCAGAAATGGCTGAAAGCAAAACGCCTCACCCCTGACCTTGTTCAGGTTAGTATTCAGGCTCTTGAAATGTAAGATTTATGCACAGAATACTCTTATTTAAAAGCTAGTTACTGTTGCTTTTTGGAGATATGGTTTACTGTTACAAGGGTTTACAAAAGTCTCCCTTAACACACACATCCCAAGTCGCCAAGGCTGGGTTTTTGCTAGTATTCGGTTTAAATCAAGAAAGAAACTGTTCAGTCTACACACCCATGTCAAAACTGGGTGGGGATGGGTGGGAAAGGTAAATAGAGACAAGCGTTTGCCAAATGGTTACAGATTATGGTGCGTTTAGCAGACACTTAGTAAATTGGTCTATTGTATTGACCTGAAAAAAATATGGAAAAAATGTCACACTTCTATCCCTACCCTTTTTATTAAGAAAATAAACACACTAAGTTACACAAATCTCTTCTCCTTGCCTTCCCCCTCTTTTTAGATTACTGACTTCCACTTGGATCTCATATGGAACAAAGTCCCAGGGTTAAGACTCTTAACTTAAGAACATCAAAATTCATTTTCATTGGACAAATGGGGAACTCTATGGGGTGATGCCTGTAGAACAGAGAAAAATATGTGGATATAAATAAGACCCCTCCCTTCCCAGTTTTTATTTCTATCTGTGACCTAGACTTTGTAATTCCCCAACCCTCGGGGACTAAAAAATAGTCCTTTTGTCAAAAATCCAAGTGAGCCAGGCTTTGGATAAAGAACCAACTTGGCAATATTAAAATTTGTTGGCTTGGTAGCACCATATTGCATTTAATTAATTAACATTTATATTCTGGAAAAATATTAATGCTGAAATTCCCATTTCAGTCAACTGTTAGTTTAATTGAATTGTACTTTTTTTGGCAAATTTCCAACTTAATTTATAATTTAATTTAGTTTAATTCTTTGGTTCCTATTACTGCATACTCCCACCAACAATTATACCATTGTGGTACATTCATGTTCAAGATAGCTGTTGGGACAAAGCCAGTAGGTCCCTGCCCATTCCAAGAATTAATAAAGTGACTCAAGCTTTCCTGAAAAGATTGAATAGCTTTTGATTGTCTATTCCAAAATAGTTTAAGTGTTGCAATTTCATGCAAAAGCATACCTTCCCACAGTCTGTTCTCCCTGCCCCCTGAACACTGATAGACTTTAGGACTGTGTGTCGGTTACCATGCTTTAGATAAAAGCACACATGCAGCAATTCCATAATTCTGTAGATGATGAGAATCTGAATCAAGGTGAGCTACAAAACAGTAACATTCTCCTCATCCTCTGGAAGGAGAAATATATGGGTGATCAGCTTCCCAAGTGGTTGCATGTATATTATACAGTGATAGATGAAAACATTTTTGCTGCCAGGGATGGAACAACAAATGGCAATCCCCACTACAAGACAAGATGCCTAGCTGCCAGTCCTGTCCAAGCAATTCTGGCACCTGAGGCATCTTTATTGATGAAATACAGTAATGATAAATTAAATATCAATTTGCTGCACTTTAAAGATACCCCAAATTAGCTCATTCACTCTGACTAGTGGTAGGACTGTCTCTGTCTGCCCTTGTAAGTTATCACTTGGTGAACAGCTATCTACATGCTCTGTCAACTAGAGTTCCACGAGGGAGAGAGCTATGTTCCAACTAGTCACGATCTTTGAAGTCAATGGACCTGTTTGGTTGGCTTATTAAAATTCCCAAGTTAATGTGGAGTGGCAGGGGGAGCTAGTTGGTGAAGGCTATGATGACCTTGGGGTAGACATGTGTGGACAACCTGTCCTACGGGTCTCTTTTGAATCTATAGAGACACATTCCCATCGGATACCAAGCCTCAGTAAAAGTAATAACTTGCTGTTTAATTCCTTGGCACAGACACACCTTCCAGGAGCTGGTGCCAGTGACTTTCCTGAAGGGCAAAGCCCTGCCTGTTGCCTCAGCTGATGCCAACACCAACATCAATCTGTGGGGGCCTCATGTTAAAGCAGGGTAATAAAGGGCCTCCAGGATTCTTTCAAATGCAAGCACCTTGCCAGAGTCTCAGAAACCCTCTGGTGGCCTAATGCCTAGAGGCACCAGACTAGTACTCTCAAATTTCTTTAATCTCACCCGTCTATAGCAACATATGTCATGCAAGAGGAAGTCTCTTGACCTTTTTAATGAATTCCTTCAGAGTCACACACAAGTTGAGTGAAGAGATATATATCCTGTGGTCTGTCCACAATTGCTGCTGCTTCAGGACAGCTGCTGGACAGTTGTGATCTCCAAGGAGCAGGAGCAAAAGTCTAAGGGGTGGGGGACTGGATGTGGCATATTAACAACAACAAAACACCCCTGCCCCCCAAAAGCAGGAATAGGCAACTCAGGAAAGAAAATGGAAGCAGTGGCAACACCAAACACTTTTGCCACAAATAGCAAAAGAAGACATTCCCCTTAATAGAACAGAAGATGCTGTTGTGCTTTTGTTTTTGTTATTTTACTCTGGGGAGGGTTCTCATTGTGTTAAAAGATGCTCGCTACTCTTTGCACCAATGGCAATGTGTAGCAAGGGTGCTGCCAGTTATTAGACCCAAGGGCTTAATTAATGGTTTGGTACTGGAGAATAAAAATGAGAGAGTCTTACTGCAATAGTGGATAGAGTAGTGTCCTCCACCCAAACAGGAGTGGAAGGGAAGTTCAGGCTAGTAGGCTACATAGCATACAGAGCTCTGTACCCCAGCTGAAGTTAACATCTGGGGAGTCCAGGAAGAATCGTAGAGTGGCCACCAGCACAGCCTTTTTTCCAGCAATTGCTGCTTGAGACTAGAATCCTATATCAGAATTTCATTTTTGTAAGGCCATTTCCACACGACACTCTTATAGTGCGATGATTCCACTTTCAACCTCCTATGGAATCCTGGGGTTTGCAGTTCTGGTTGAAAATGGAATCATAACACTATAAGAGTGTTGTGCGGAAATGTTCTTATCCTGTGCATGTGGGCATTAGAATTTGGCAGTTTCATGACAACTGAATCCAGTAGAGGGCACTGTTACATTACTACATAGCAGAGCCAGCCAAGTCTCCAGTGCACAAGAGGCACTAAGGATCATATTGCAAACATATATTGGATAATGGAGCGCACCAAGAGTTTCAGAAGAAAATCTATCTGTGCTTTATAGATTATAGCAAAGCCTTTGATTGTATAGATCAGGAAAAACTGAATCATTCTTATGGGTGGGTCACAACATTTAATTTTCCTGATGCATAACCTGTATTCAGACAGAGAGGCTGACAGTCAGGACAGAATATGGTTTGCTATTTGTTCTGCTTTGTTCTTTCTTTTTTGTCACAGATAAATGCCACAGATGAAATTAAGTATAGCAATATATCCTGGGTAGAAATTACCTTCCATGTGTTAAACTGAAGCAAGCTCCACAGAACCCAACTTGGAATATTTAATACAGGTCCCAGAATCTACCAGCCAGCATAGCCAGTGGCTGGGTGATTCTGGGTGTTAAAGTCCCAAAGTAACTTCTCGGAGCTTTGCATATGATATCCTACAGGTTTAAATATAGCCAGGATGGAGGAGGATTTTGTTCAGTCCACATTTTTGAAGGGAACAAATTTAATTTGCACTTCTCTGACTGATAAGGTAGTTCACAATACAGTGAGATCTCCTTACCTGCGACCTTCTTATGTGCAATTTCTAGTTCATGCAAAATGTTGTGTCCTTATACTTAAAATGTAGTGACATGCACGTGGATGCACTGAAGTGTCTATGTGCATGTTGCTGCCATTGAATATAATGGGAAGCAAGCATTTGTAAATTCCACTGTTCACAGGGGTCCTTGGAACAGAACATTCACATATACAGAGGGACCACTGTACAGTTATCAAATGAGTGAACTGTATTGGTTACCTAAAGACCATCAGTTTAACAGAGTAAAATTTATTATAAAAATAAAATAACAACCCCAAGTTACAATACAAAATATTTAACCAGCATCAGCTCCTTTTACATATTAGTAACAGAAATAGGGACCAAAATGTGGTCATTCCCATCCCTTTCCTTCCCACGTTCATTGCACCGAATTATGTTGGCATTCTATCATGTGGAGTTCAACTCATGGCATTTTAATTTACTGAACTGCCATTAGAAAACTGGCTAATTTAAATATGTCTTTATAAGTTTGATTTGTCAATAAGAGCATCAGTATAGCTTGTTCTCTCCGCTTGCATTTGCCTCCCAACCACTGTGATACGAATTTCTGTCTTGGGCTGTTGTAGAAACAGCAGTGTAGCACTGTGTGTTCCAAAGCTTTCCACAGCTTGCTACTCACACATCCCTCCAAGGGAATGCCTCTGAATCTACCTAATGTAACTGCAGAGGGAAAATTGTTCATTCTTGTTCACGAAATTACTCTCCTGCCCTTTGGATGCAGAAGGTTAGTTACCGGTATATACAATGGAAGATCACTCTTAATGTCCAGTCTTGGGTAAATGGGAGATGTTCATTGGGTACTGATTTCTGCCAACAATTCACAGAAGTATAAATATTGTATGCTGTTTCACTAATTCAGTTGCTTCTTTTCTTCTTCCTACAATGAAAATTCAGCTGAAAATCCAATAGCAACTGTGAACTGAGTTCATTCTCCATCTGGAATGCCCAACAGTGCTGGCCTTGAAAGGTTTGTGGGCAGCTCTGTCAGACAGCCTAATTCAATACACTAGCAACTTACTGTTTATTAATGATTTTGACTTTGGCTTACTGTCTTTGGCTTGCAACTTGGAGGATGAGCTGCCATTTGGTTATTGAAATATTGTCCTGAAATACTGATTTTGGATAGATTCAGTACTCTCTAGATCCATATTGTTCCAAACCTGTGCTCCATAAAGCAGCTGCCCTACTATTTTCCTTGATAAACTTTAAGAGTAGCTGCTCTTAGTTGGCCTCCTGTGGCATAATCAAACTTAACCACAACTTTCATTGCTCAGCCAGCATTTTCTCTAGTTGATTCAGTGTGACCTTTAAAGGATCCCAAGCTCCTAAAAGTAATCTGGAGGCATGTGAATTGTTTAACCTGGCCAATGTGATAGCTATTCACTGTCTACCTATGATGTTTTTGATTTTGCCAAATAGCCATGGCATGTGATTTACCAGAGCCAATAGTTAACAATTTGGATTTACAATAATTGCAAAAACCATTTGTTCTTTTCCTTAAGCCCCTAATATGGTAAGCTGCATAGAAAATACATTTGTAAGGAAAATGTTCTGAAATATCTTGAAGTTTCTAGAAAGCTTTCTATTTAAATAAGGTTCTGTAAAGGTAAAACAGCATGGCCAGCACAACCATGGAATTGCATGTATTTGATATTTCCTAGGGCTTAAATACCCTAAAGGCAGTAAAATACTGATCTTGGAAGTTAACCAGGGTCAGCCCTGGTTAGTACCTGGAAGGGAGACTGCCAATGAACACCAGCTGCTGTAGGCTATATTTCAGAGGAAGCAACCGGCAAAACTATCTCTGAGTATTCCTTGCCTAAGAAAACCCTATGAAATTCATGGGGTTGCCATAAATTGACACACACACACATACACACATACAGAAGAAGCTACATATGAAACTAAGCACTTTTGTACTTAAAAAAAATAATAAAAGCACAGTTGGATGCTAAAATTAGATAGAACATACTTGCCTGAATATGTGAAAAACTGGTACTGACCAGAATCTGAGCGAAACACTCAGCTCTACAACTCAGCTTTATTTTCTGTCATGTCAATTAGATGCTTGTAAGTTAAACACGCAAAATAAGCATTGTCTTTATATCTTCTTTCTCACCTTTCTAGGGCTTGTGGAAAAGACACTTTTTTTCCCCTCTTCTTCTTCCTATTCAAATCACAGCTGTCTTGCTTGATCAGAGAAAAAGTCTGTCTAGTCCTGAATTCTTTTTGCATTAGTCTCCAAGAAGAGATGTCTCCTACAAGCTCCAGAGTTGTCAGACAATTTCTCCTAAAGTGAAAATGAAAACAGGTTTGGAAGTTCCTAACCAGGCAGCTTGAGAAATTTTAGAGTAAACACATATAGGAATGAAATCTATTAGTTGTCAACATTTCAAGCTTGCAAACCAAGAACATTCATCAATGAAAATTTCACCAATTTCATGCAATGAACATTTAGACAAAAGTAGTCTCTGATGAGAGCCATTTTCAAATGAAAACGTTATTTTCAACAAAAGTACCTTGACTGACTCTGAGCGGAGACTGAAGCCATTTTGTCACTAGAGTATTATAGCACTATTATTCCACTTTCAACATCCTATGGAATACTGGGGTTTGTGGTTTTGTGAGGGGTCCTCCCTAAACTGCAAAGCCAGGATCCCATAGGATGTTGAAAGTGGAATAATGGCGCCATAACGCTGTAGTGCGGAAATGGCCTGAGCCAAACTGAGAGGGTTTTTTTTTTCACTTAAAAAAAACAAACAACAAAAAGGGGAACTTTTCTCTCTTCTTTTCATCCAAACTCTCTATTCCAACCTTTTAATTGATAAGGCATTATTTCCACCCCTACTGGTCCTCTCTTTTCCCCCACAAGATGGCAGCACGGATTATTCTGCTAGATGGGAAATTGGTTGGCTAAACAAAAAATTGCAGCTCTGTGACCAGTTTGGGAAGTCCTGTCTGACAAACATGATTCCCATTCAAAAGTATGTGAGACTGACTGTTATTTTAAATAATGGACCACAACCAGTCTTTCCAAAATCAGAAAACGAGTGTGACACACCTGGCATGTCATCGTCCCCCACTTCTTCCCTCAGCAAGTCTCTCCTTGCAGACTGACTCTCCCTGCAGTTTGCAAGGGCTTTTTGCCACAACCAGATGCTTCCCCTCTCTCCGCTCCCTTCTCTCCCGTCCAGTTTGGATGAAACCCTATCTCTGTTGGCTGGTCTGTGCCACACAAATATCTCCCGAAGAACAACATATTTTGTGCACTCAATACTCTTGGTTTGAGCACTCCTTCATACTGGCACCCATCCAATTTTTCTCATAGGCTAAAGTTTCCTGCCTGTGCAGAAGGCGCCAGCTAAATGTCTGCGTAGGCTCAGCATTTGCTGGTAAGTCAAACCCAGGACTCCAGAAAGTGAACAAAGGGAAAAATCAGACAGAATAGGGGACATCCATTGGGTGATGTTTGGCAATTAAATATTCTGCATAATCTTTTAGTTAGTTCATCATCTCCCCTCCACATCGCCCCTCCTTATGCTAACTGTATAACAATAAATATTCAACACAGAGAAGAACAGTTTTGTTACTAACACTAATTTTTCCTGATTACCTGAACTGCTGCTGTACCTGGTTACATTACTATTATGTTGCACTGCTTTATTCATTCATTTGTTCAATTATTTATTAAAATACTCATATCCCACTCTATAGCTGAAGATCTCAGGGTAGATTACAATAAAATCAATTTAAAACAATAGACAATAATTTTAAAAGGCTGAACATATTTCAAATCATTTATCTATCAAAAACCAGACAGCTTAAAAATGGTTAGAACAATTTAAAATAGAGTAAGCATAGCACATGTACAGCCTGGATATAATCAATTGAGTCCAAAGATTTTAAGAAAAACCCAGCTTTTTGTTTGGAGCCAAAATAATACCAACATTGGCACCAATCAAGCCTCCAAAGAGAGTGTATTCCACAACTAGGTTGTCACCAATTTTATTTACACAGGCTTTATCTGCACAGTTCAATTGTGTGGTCAACTTTCTGGGTAAGGGAAATGTATGTTTGGAAGTTCAGCTTGGTACACTCAGTTATTCCTCTATTTATTTATTTATTCATGCATTTGTCAGTTAACATTTATAATTGGTATTTCCTCCAGTGAACTCCAGGTGGTGTACACAGCTCTCTCTCTGGCAATTTTCGCTCACATTACTCCTGAGGCATGCCAGGCTGAGGAAAAGTGACAGGTCCAAAGCCACCCCATAAGTTTCATGGCTCCAATGAGGACTTGAAACGGAATCTCTCTCAAACCCTGGTCCAGCGTGGTTACTACCAAACCACACTGGGGATCAAATCCATTATTTAGACTGAAAGATCATTCTGTTCCAGAGACTCAGTGCAGCTAATTCTGTGTTGTCTAAATAATTAATATATTTCTTAGGTGGAATATGTTTTATCACCTTTAGAGTGCAATCTTTTGCATATATTCTCAAGAATAAGTTCCACTTCCTATTTCAGTGTGAGCCTTGTGCAGCTTATGGGGTCTTTCTGATCTACAGCATGTACCTGTACACCAGGATTGTCCTTCAATTCCAGTCCTACTTTGTTCTGTGGTCCTGCTTCCTTGTTTGTTACCTGAGTTCTGGCTTGCTCTTCAGCCCTTCATTGTGGTCTTTCCTTCAGTCCTGACTTACCCCATGATACTAATGGACTTGCTTCATCCCATGGCTTCCAGTTCCCGGCAAAATTCAGAGAGAAAGAGAGAGAGGGAGAGAACTGCAGTTCAGCTCTGTCACTTTTGATGAATTTGACTCTTCTTCCATAACATGTAAGACACCATAGAATCCAAGTGTAGTGTAAATCTATTTGGAAATTCTGCTTCTCCTTCCATCCATTAAAAGAACTGATACAATTACTGCACCTGATTATCCTCTGTTACCCTGTTTACTGGGGGTCCCGGGAGGGACACCTATATGCGCTCTCAATTAACTAAGTTCGGGGAAATTAGCTAGAGCACAAGTTAGCAATGTGAGAGGCAGGGCAACACAGCAGAATCTTTTACCCAATGTCTACAGGGTCAGGCCAAGCCAAGGAGCACACCAAGTTATAAGAATAATTGAGATATTTATTAAATACAGACAAACAGTGTATGCAGCACACACACTCAGATAATTATAGAAAATAAAGGTTGGAGAGGTATAGAGGGATTTTTGAGAGGGATTGTTGAATTGGGTGATACGACACCTGTCCTGAAGCCCAGATAGATCACTGTGAAGGTCCGAAGTTGCGCAGTCTCAGCCAATATGATTGAGGGGAAGGCTCACCAAGCAGAGCGGCGGAAAGATGGGATGGAACTCAGGAGCGATCCGAGGAAGGTCTCAGAATCAGGGTTTTTTATAGGGAGAAATGTAACTGCAGGCTATTCCGTACTTGGGGAAAACAATGAGTTTCGGGTGTGAGACAAAGCTTTGGAAAGGTCAAAATTTAACATGATTGAGTTAGGTCCGAATTGACAAAGACGTAGACAGTATGCAAATGCTCAGTGCTTGACATTTGAGTATTCAGCTTGCCAAGTTGCCTGCTCGGGGCAGGGAGTTCTTTGTACGCAGCGTGCATACATAATGAGGGTGTTTGCAGAGAGGTCTCCTAAAGCGACAATCTGGCTATTTCTGGCCTGCCTGTGTTGTTTTGGGATATTGCAACATTTAATGGTTGATCCTAGTTCTGTGCTTGTCCGGAGGCCTCACAAACACGTGGAGAGGGATGGTGGGAGAGAGCCAAATTATTGATATCAAAATGATATCTATGTCACCTTAAGTGCGACCCAGTCATGGCAGTAACAACTCTCCCATAGCCAGGCTAGGCAACTGCAGGTAAAACAGTTAAGTGAATGGATTTAAAAAAACAAAAACAAAATCACTCACCCCCATGGCTGCATCAAAGCATATGTGTATTCCCTTGACAGCTGCTTCTTTAGTCCTGTGTAGTTTGGGGATATGTAGGAGAATTGACAGAAGTTATTGGGCTTCAGTAATTTTCTTTTATAGTGCAAAGAGTTATGACAATCTTTAACATACTTGAATCAAAATGACAGGCCACGAAATAATGTTTTTCATTTTACACAGCCTGCCCTGCCTGACCCAGCTATCAATTGAGCAGCCTGCCACAATGATTATTTCCTCTGACACAAGAAAAATCTTTATTGCAAACTACAGTTGTGTGGTACTGAAAGCTTGGCCTGCTCCAGAGACAACCAAGATGTCGTTCTAAGTTTATCTGAAAGAAGGGGTGTTGCTAGGCCTGGACCCCTTGAGAACATGCCCCCAAATGTATTTCCTAGAACCCTGGATCTATTCCTTCATGGTGTGAGGGTGGGGGTGGGGCTGCCTGTGCAAATTTTGTGCAATGTTTTGTCCTACCGGCTTTTGCCCCTGTATGAAGCTCTTCCTAACATTCTTTCAGAACTTGGGGAAAAAATTGGAGTGCAACTCCCAGAATTTGGCAGCCAAGCTGGCCATTTCTATCCAATGAGAGTAATCTTTCCACACTCTTCTTTTGCACATGAACCATCCTTCCATGCCACACTGGGACCGTGCATTTCAGATTCCAGTAACCATAACTTCTAGCTCAGCTGTTTAGATTTGTTTCCATACCATCAGTATTTAGGATTAACTTCTAGAAATAAACCACAGATAAGCTTAAAACATAACTCCTTGGGGAGTACAATAGGTTTCATGCTACCCCCCCCCCAAAAAAGATGCTAAAGGCAATGAGCATATCCTCTGTTGTGACAGGACATATTAGCCATATGCAGATATTCAGTCTGATCAAATGAGTGTACCGAGTGTATAAGCCACTGGGAGGAGATTGTTGCCCCCCGCCCCCCATTGTGGCTATTGGCCTTGCACACAAAAGTCTGAAGGGAAGTTTCAGGGATAGATCCCAGTTGTAGGCAGATAAGTGTGCATATTCAGACAAACCTGTTCAGAATCCTCCTTCCTGAACACATTAGTCAAATGGAGGGGAGAGGGGTTGAAAGAGGCATGTGACATGCTATGTATTTGAAACTATTGAGTGAGACATATCAGAGCATGGGAAAGTGGTTGTGGTAGCTAAGGGAAGTGGTCATCCAAAAAGTTAACTTTTCCAAACTTCAGAACAAATTGTTTGCTAACAAACTAATACTGTACATCCCTGACAGAGAAGAACTGCCTTCAAAAATCAGTAATAAGGGCAAAACGGCAGGTAGTGGCCCTCGGTATGAAAACACAGTTATTGTACCTACATAGGAGACACTGCCCTCATGTCATGAGGAATGTTGGAGTACGTGGACTTAACAACAGCCCTAAAGAGGCATTGCTGAGTAATCCTGTCTTCCCTAAACCACAATCTACAGCCCTTGGCCTGATCTCAAAAGACCCCTGTGCAAGCCATCAGTCCAGTTAACTTTTTCCTTTCCTAGCAGCCACCCAGTAGTGACCTGATTTGGCAGGGATAGTCTCAATTAATGCTCTGTCATCCGATATTTTTCCCTCAGCTGCTTTAAAAAGTCTCAGTTTCTCTCTCTTTCTCCCACTTTCTTCATTTCTCCTCAGCTTACTTCAAGGGCTGCAAACTGAGTTCAAAGTAGAAAAATAGTGTGCATTCAATTAATTCAGCAAGAGAGGAAGAAGCAACACCGCATAGTGTTATCTTTGTATCAATCCCCCCTTCTCTCTCTCTCTGTGTGTGTGTGTGTGTGTGTGTGTGTTAGATTGTATACCTTTGCCAGGGCTTTTGTTGTTGTTGTTCTTTCACTTGTAAACCACCATGCACACTATATACATAAATAATAATGTTAGTAACAGGCTCAGGCAAAAAGAAACTGCTACAGCCTCTCTTTGCTCTTGTCTGCTCTTCTTCATTAATAATTTTTGCCATCTTGACCTTTGTCTGATGTCACTTGGCCACACATGTCCCAGTTTTCACTTGTGAAATGTTGGAGGATAGGCATGTGTAGTGGAAGAAAAAAAGGAAGAGGAGGTGGTTGGCAGTGGAGAAGAAATGGCTGTATGTGTGTCAAAAGGAAGGAAGGAAGGAAGGAAGGAAGGAAGGAAGGAAGGAAGGAAGGAAGGAAGGAAGGAAGGAAGGAAGGAAGCATGTAAAAGAAAGAAAAAGGGTGGCCATTGGAGGCAGAAAAGTCTCCCTGCCCCTGATCTATGCATCATCCTGTTGAATGACATAAGGCCTGTTTAATTATGAAAGGTCGCCTGGTCCATCATCTTGTTTCACGTAGAGGCTAACCAGATGCCTCCACAAAGACCACAAAGAGGGTATGAAAGCAGTATTCCTCTCATCTGGATGCTTCCCCGCCTCCCAAACTAGGGCCATTTCCACACAAGACTGTTATAGTGCAATGATTCCATTTTCAACATCCTATGAAATCCTGGGCCAGCCCCTCCCTAAACTGCAAACCCCAGGATTCCAAAGGATATTGAAAGTAGAATCATAGCACTATAAGAGTCTCATACTGAAATGGTCTAGTACTCTGTTATACTGCCTTTAAGCACAGAGATTCCATTTAGCCATCATGTCTAAGCATTTGTTTCCTCTACAAAATAGTTAAGTTGTATAAGCAGTCTTTGCAATGGGAACCTATTTTGTTATTGTTTTCTGCCTGTGACATATTGTGGATTTGTGGATTTGAGTTTCAGACTTTTCATTTAAGTTTCCAGTCAGAAAAATAATAATGAATGTCTTCTTTATAATCCTTCCTACAAGAATGTGTTGACTTGCTTTCTTTTATAAAGAAAAATTCTCTATCTACACTTCTCCATAACCTTTGAACATGTTCTTTGTGTTCCTACTGGAATAATATTTCCTTAAAAAACATTAACCTCTCTTATTATTTGTCCTCAAAAGGGAAAGCTTTTAGAAATGTATGCTACTTCAAACATGTTCAGGGGAATGGACTGTACTGAGAATATTAAATTTATTCTGAGATAGTCAATGTTCTACTAGAAAACATTGGATTGTATCCAGACAAATAGCAGCAATCTATCCATGTTTGTTCTGAAGGAAGCCCCACTCTATTCAATTGGGCTTACTGCTTGTTGGTATTTAAACCTGCATTCATTTAATTCAATTTATATTTATCATGATTTAAATTATTACTGGGAAATCTGTGACCTTCCAGATACTGTTGGACTTCAGTTCCCATCAACCTCACGCAGCCTCATTGCTGGTGATCATGAAGGATTATGGAAGCAGGAAGTTATCACATGGAAAGCCACTGGGCCATATCTCATGCTGTTGGATTCCAGCTCTCATTTGCTGCAGGCAGCCTGGGCAATGGTAGATGATTATGGAAGTAGAAGGTCATCATGTGGACCTTCCACTGGTTCCCAATCCCAGTTAAATAAATCCTGTTGTGACATAAATTCTATTGATTTCAGGGGGAATTATATTTAACCAATTTAATCTGGAATCAAGTGAGTATCTTTAAAAGCATTGTATCTTTCTATTTTGAAAATGATGTCTCAGGCCTAGTAAAACTTCTAGGATGGTTTCATCTATCATCCAAATGTGTACCACTTCTGGCAACACATCCCAACCAACATTACTAGGTAAGGGGCCAGAAATATGAGATGCGTATGTTGTGTTGGCCCATCCCAGACTAGACACCTAACCTCTGTTTGGTTCTGATAAAATTCCATCAATTATTAATTTCATGTCCAATTGAGTCATATTTATGTTAATAGGGTTTTTAAAATGTGTATATTTGTACTTCCATACACCCTGAAATTTTAATTAAAAACAATATAGCAGAACCATGAGATCCCACAGAGCCTATACTGCAAGCATGGGAAACAGTTTGTCTTCCAATGGTTTTGGTCTACAACTCCCAGGAGCTCCAGCCAATGTGACCAATGGTAAGGAACAGAGGGAGCTGCAGGCCAAAACATCTGGAGACCCAAAGATTCCTGCTGTAGCTGCTTCTTCAAATTATGGAAGAATTGTGCAGCAGTGCTAGTTGAGGGAGTCACATCCTAGACATGCAAAGAGGCAGAGTTTGGAAACGTTACTTTTTTGGACTCCATTGTCCAGAATCCCTCAGATTCAGCCTCGTTCCATAAGTGTAATTTTCTTCAGGTAATACAAGAGGAGGTATGTAATATTTTGTTAGGGTTATTATGTTCAATGCCCAGAACAATTTGCTCCTTTCCCCTTTCATCTCCTTTCCAGGGTCTGCGTACACCACTGCTCCACTGCCCATCTCAAAGGATCCTGGACCGAATAGTGCGCCGATATGCTGAAGTGCCAGATGCTGGGAGCATCTACATGGACCATTTCACAGATCGGGATAAACTGCGCCTCCTTTACACACTGTCAGTTAATGCTCATCCCATCATGTTACAGGTAAGACTGCACTGGCTTTCCTGTGGTGTAAATCATTCTTTATTTTATTTTATTTTATTTTACCTTTATCCCACATTTCTCCTTGCACAGAACCAAAGAGTGGCATGCAACAAATTAAAACAAAGTACAACTAAACTCTTTATTAATATAAAAGTTTAAAAAATAATTTTAAAATATTTTAAAAAGTTTTAAAAGTCTACGACATACTAGAAAAGATAAAAGCACAATACATTCCATTAAAAGATCTTTCTGCCACGATGAATTAAGAGTCAAAGACTTGCTTAAATAAAACAAGTATAAATAAAACAAGCTGGCAGAAAAAAAGCAGAGATGAGGCCAACCAAATCTTCTGTGGGAGGGAATTCCAAAGTCTGTGAGCAGCCACCAAGCAGCCTCCCTTCCATGTCTTCACCAAACATGCCCATGGTGGTGGTGGGACTGAGAGAAAGCCTTCTCACAAAGATCTTAAAATCCAGGCAAGCTCAAGTAAGGAAATGAGGACCATATCCGCACTAGACTGTGATAGCGCTATTATTCCACTTTCAACATCCTGTGGAATCTTGGGGTTTGCAGTTTAGGGAGGGGCTAGCTGGCCACTCCCTAAACTGCAAACCCGAGGATTCCATAGGATGTTGAAAGTGGAGTAATAGTGCTATAACAGTCTAGTGCAGAAACGGCTATAGTCTTTTAGATAGTCTGGACCTAAATCAACCTCCTAAGACCCAATCTCAGGTCATTTTATAATAGGAGCAACAATAAACAGTACTCATAAAAAGTAACATATTCTTTAGCCTTCTGTTTTACTTTGCCGCCTTTGGTAGATTGGTGTCTGAAATTATTATTTTTAGCCCCCAGTCATTTTCAGCATCTGCAGTGAAAACTGAGAGCTACTGTGCAGTTTTGGAAAGCTGGTTACTTATGTGTGCATTTCAGAGACAAACTTGTACTTTTACCTGTTCTGACAGCCTTGTAGCAAACATCTTTCGATTTAAGAGATAATTTTCTGAGTCTTTCTTTAATTAGAAAAATAGCACAAGCAAAGTTCACATGTACAGCTTGAGCCTTGATTTGGCTCATTAATTAACTTCACCCTTCAAATTAAAAAAAAAACTTTGCAAAAGTAAATCCAATTCTTTTCTGTCTAATTAAATGCCCCAACATTTTAATAGAGCAATGGTTCAGGGGGTGGCGGACATAAACTAGCTTATAATCATGACTAACTATGTACAACATATAATTTTGAGACATCAGCTTAGTGAAAAATAACAGTTCTTCCTGAACTTTTATCCACGAAATAAAAGCAAGCCATTAACAAAACAGGACAAGCATTATCTAATTATGCTTGATTTTCAAGAGTGATCTGTGGATATAGTTGTGTATAAGTATGTAAGTGAGCATAGGCCTGACTGTATATGGGGACACACAAGTAATAGATACAAGGGCCATTTCCGCACTAGACTGTTGTAGTGCTATTATTCCCCTTTCAACATCTTGTGGAATTCTGATGTTTGAGGTTTACTGAGGCCAAACAGCTCTCTGGCTGAGAATTCTAAATGCCCTTCCCTAAACTGCAAACCCCAGGATTCTGTAGGATGTTGAAAGTGGAATAATAGCACTATAACAGCGTAGTGCGGAAATGACCAAGGCTGGTCCAAGTCCAAACTTCCCCAGACTGGCACCATACAGATACTTTGAACTGTAGTTCTTAACACTGTTCATCATAGCTGACAGCAATGGTAGCTGGAGTTTAAAACATAAGGGGAATGCAGATCTGTGAAACAGTAGCCTAAAATGTTGGAAGGCTTGTTTATCTTATACTCTTTCTGATGTTGCTCACTTCTGTCTTCCAACTTGTTTAAAGTGCTGAGATTCAAAATGCTGAGAAACAAACACACTCCAGAGAGATGATGATGATGATGCAATGTTCTAAACGATGGATCCTCAGTGGTAGAGCTTGGAGTGTGTGGAGGGAGGGAAGCAGGGCTATGGCATGAGGGGCATGGCCACTGTGCATGGGGGAGTGGCAAGGGCGCACAGGGGCATGGCTATGGGCCAGGACACCCCAAAAACATAGCCGCCCGGGGCAAGTCCTCCCCTGCCCCCATGCAACTGTGGATCCTTGGAAATGGAAGCACTTACATGACTTTAAGTGAAAGTAAAGATTTGCCACCATCTACAAAGTGTAGCCTGAGCTGTATGCATACAATGAGTACATTAATTAAGCAACTGCTGGATGCAAAAGACAGGTGCTTGATCCAAATATACTTCTGACAAAATAAAAACTGGATTGCACTTCTCCAGTGATAATACACACATGTTCCCCCTTATATAAGTTTGCAATCAAACTGACAGCCCATGGAGCTTTGTGGAGCACCATTTTCAGAGACAAGGAAATTAGTAGAAAAGTGCTGATATATTACATGAAGAAGCTAAGAACTTCAACTTAATCATGTTTATATTCACAGAGAGAATGTTTATTACCCTTAATTTAATTTTAAGTTGGTACTTAAGGAACTTCTCAGAATGAAGGGGGAAATCTCATCCATGATTTTACTCCTTTCCCCTCCTTATCCTTGTTTTGTGTTTGGGCAAGAAGAAAATACCCACTCCACTTCAAACCCTTATCTTCCTTTCTCCTTTCCCCTTATAATCTCATCTCAGTACCTACATCTTTTATTTAATTTACTAAGTCAAACTTTTTTAAAAATCCTGTCTTTATCCACAGAATGATGTGGCCATTAACAGATAATGTTAATTAATGGTAAAGCACCTCAGTCATTTTGACCCATGAAGAGATTAAGAACTGATTTACCCATTCTGAGTCTAATGTATGGGCCCAGAACCCTTTTTTTCACACTACACAATTGTAGCATTATATTCCACTTCAGCTGCCATGGCAACTTCCTGCTGGATCAGTAGTTTAGAGAGGGATGCTTAGAATTTTCAGCTCAGGAGCTCCTCTAGTGCCTTTCCCAAATTTCAAACCCCAGGATTCCATAGGAACCCGCCTATGACAGTTAAAGAGGAATTAGAGTGCTATAATTGTTTAGTGTAATGGGGACTCGTGGAGAGAACAATCGCAGCTACCAGACATGTGATTCTGAAGCTTCCTGGCAATGTTTGAACAAGAGCAGTTGCCATTTTGGGACTGATATTGCTCTGAATGTCCTCATGGTTTGGTTGCTCTTATGCCTCCATAATATCTATTCAGGTATCATTGTAATATCTATAAATACTTATGATAAAACATTGCAGGTCTTTTTTATTCTGCTCCAGTCTTTCAAGAGGCGAAGTCAGAAGATAATGTAATGGTTGGTTGTGCAAGTCCGAAAGAGCTGTCTGTAGAGCAGACATAACCTATATTCCAATATTTGTCTAAATCATTCCATGTTATTACCCACAGTAACAGCTGTTCCTCTCTTTGGCAGATTTTCCCTGGAGCAGAAGGCTGGCCGTTTCCAAAATATTTGGGGTCCTGTGGCCGGTTGATAGTCACTACCAGCACCAGACCCCTGAAGGCTTTTTATGGTGCATCTTTGGATGTGGCAGCAGACTTGGCTCTTCAGCTCCTTGCTGTTCTTGAGTCCATGACAAATAATGACCTGAACTATTTCCTCTACTTTACTCATGTCGATGCTGGCACATTTGGCGTTTTCAGCGATGGACATCTGTTCATCCGGGATGCCAACACTCTGGGAGTCATTGACAAGCAGGAAGGTACTCACCTTCATCTTTCAATAAGCGTCTGTCACAAGAAGATATGAGGCAGCACAAAAATTAGATTTTATTCACTTGCTTGTTAGGCGCAGACATTTGATAGTAGAACAGTGAATTAAAATTACAATAGGCAAAAGAGATTGGAGGGGGGGAATGCACAATAAGGAAAGGAAGGCTAGAGGGGGGAGGAGGAAGTGACAGAGAAAGAGAAGGGAAGGGAAAGGATAAATTGATGGCAAAAATATATTGTCAATATATAAGGTATTGTTGATATGGGGGGCAGGATAGAGAAGGAGGGGGGTTGATTAAAAAATACATTAGGGAATATTTAATATTGTACAGAAATATCAATAATAATAGTAAAGTTATATAAGAATGGTGTACAATATGTAATAATGTAAACAATATGTGATATATAAATTTTAGTTTTTATTGAATTTTAATTAAAAAAAATTACAATAGGCAGCAATTAGCAGCAATCTCCACATGTATGCCAAGCTGACAGACTCTGTGTGATGGTCACATTGAAACACTCAATTGAAGTTACACAGATGAGTATCTGTATGTACATGTACTGTGTTTGTGCACAGACACACGGTTGTCAGCTGCTGAAAGTGTAACAGGTCCCTACAATGATAAGAATGACCCTTATAGGACTTCTTTATTTCAGATGCACATGTCTGAATGCTCAATAAACTCGTGCATGTGGAAAAATGGCCTGTCAGGGAGAGAGCTGGGAAAGCACATTTTCCTGAACCACGCTTGCTTTCCGCACAATATGCAACTAGCTTTGTATTTTGAGAAATGGAGACCCATGATTGCCTCTCTTTCCTACTGTATATTGCCAGGTGTAATCTGGTACCTGTACACCAAAGGTGGGCAACTGTGGAAGGCTAGGGGGCTGCATTGGCCCTTAGAGTCCTTGAAGGGCTGTACTTACTCCTGAAAAAAAAAATTGCCCTGAAATGCCTATGGGGGTGATGGGCCTAAATTGGCACAGTGTGCCCACAAAATGAGGTGGCAATGCATCCCACACCTTTAGTGGACATGTTGGAGCATTTGGGGGCAAATTAAGTTTTTTGAAAAATTTTGCAAAAAAATCATTTTGACTCCTGGGAGCCCCAGAGTGCCTCCAAACATAGTGCCTTTCATGCCCCATAGGGCACATTTGGGGACATTCTGGTGCAAAAAATAAATAAATAAATAGATTGCTAATGAGCTCTGAGGGCCACAGAAACAGCCCCCAGAGGCTGCATTTTGTCCTGCTGTACACCAACCAGCAATTCCTGCAATGTGCAGATTTCATGGCTGTAGCTTCTGGCCTAATTTTTTTGGACTTTCCTGATTCTTATCGCATCCCCCAATTTTTGTATTGTGTAGCCTTACTCAAAAAGCTCTCTCGCCTTCTCCTTCTCTTCCTTCTCGGTGGCACTTTGATTGGTCTAAGTAGGGCTCCTAGGCACTGTGCCTAATGGATAAAGTGGCCCTGGATCTACTGAAAGGTCTTGCCTAGTTGTGGATATGGGTTTCTTTGTCTAATGCAGAGACCAATGTATTTTGATGGGTTAGATACTAACTCCGAGAAAGCAGGAGGAACTGGTTGTGTCACAGCTTGCCATGGATTTTGCAAGATAATTCATGTCCAGATTTTTCAAGCTCCAAACCAATCCTTCATTACCTAGTATTTCATGTCTTACATTTAAACTGTAAACATGACATCAGGAACTATAATACTACATGTCTTTGAAAACTATTCAAGGGGCATTTTTGGCTACAGAATGGGTTTTGAATACTACATATAATTAAGACAGACAGACAATCTTTAAATGGAGTAGTCAGAAAGACAATAAAGCAAATGAAAACAATATTTGCTCTTTTTTTTTTTAAAATGCACCACGAAAAGCTTTTTATTCTGCTAAATTTTTAAAGAACTGCTGGTGCTTTCAAATCTTGATTCTATTGTAATTTTGTGGCTTTTCCCCCTTATTATATATTGTATAGTTTTCATCTCTTGCTGCTGGAATAATCCTGGTTTTGTTACAAGTAGAACCACAGGTTCACAGAACCTTAGAACTGGAAGGGACTGCAAGGGCCTTATTATCCAACTCCCTTCCATGCAATAACACACAGCTACTGCACTTCTGAAAGATGCCCATCCAACTCTATTTAAAAACCTCCAGAGTAGAAGAATCTACCACCCTTCAAAGCAATCTGTTCCACTGTCAAACAGGTCTTACAGTAAAGACATTTTTCCTAATGTTTTCGGTCAAATATCTTTTCTTGTAATTTGAATCCAAGTAGTTTTATTGCTGAGAGCCAGCCTGGTGTAGTGGTCTGAGCATTGGGCTACAACCCTGGAGACCAGAGTTCGATTCCCTGCTTGGCCATGGAAACCCACCAGGTGACCTTGGGTGGGTCACATACTCTCAGCCCCAGAAATCCCCATGATAGGTTCACTTGAGGGTCACCTTAATTCAGAAACAAGAACAGGTTGCTTACCTGTAACTGTGGTTCTTCGAGTGGTCATCTGTGCCATCATACACTAGGAGCTTTAGCGCCTGCGCGGTAGCGTTCGGAAACTTCTAGAGCTTGTTCGCTTGGCGGGAACCCCTCCCCCACGCCGGTACTGCGCATGCTCCTCCCGCCGAGCAACGGTCTCTCCTCAGTTCTGTCGTCCGCCGTAGAACCTACAGGGACCTGAGAAAGAGGGGAGGAAGGGCGGGTGTGTATGATGGCACAGATGACCACTCGAAGAACCACAGTTACAGGTAAGCAACCTGTTCTTCTTCTTCGTGGTCTCTGTGCCTTCATACACTAGGAGACTGTGTAGCTTACCGGTCGGACGGCGGGTCAGGTCCTACAGCACGGAAGCCAACACCTCACGTCCAAACCGGGCATCTCTGCGCGACCGGCAGTCGAGCCTGTAGTGGCGCACGAAGGTCGATGGTTGGGACCAGGTCGCCACACGGCAGAGTTCATGCAGGTCAACTCTCGCAGGAGGGCCGCAGAAGTAGCCACAGCTCTGGTGGAGTGGGCTCGAAGCAGGACTGGCGGAGGCTTCCTCGCGAGCTCATACGCCAGTTCAATAGTCCTCACCACCCACTTGGAGAAGCGCTGGGTGGACACTTTTAGGCCCTTCCGACGTCGCCCATAGCAAACAAAGAGATGCGGCGTCTGTCGGAAGGAAGCAGTCCTGTCCTTGTAGAAAGCCAATGCCCGACGCACGTCCAGGGAGTGGAGGGACCGCTCCAACGGTGTCGTCGGGTTCGGGAAGAAGGCAGGCAGGATGATGTCCTGGTTGAGATGGAAACTGGACACCACCTTTGGCAGGAACGAGATGTCAGGTCTCAGGACCACCTTGTCCCTGTGGAAGACCGTGAAGGGCTCATCGGAACGAAGAGCTGTGATCTCACCCGCTCGCCTCGCTGAGGTCACCGCTACCAGGAAGGCAGTTTTCATTGTCAGGAGCCTGTCATCCGAGGTCGCCATTGGCTCGAAGGGCGGCTTCGTCAGCTGCGAGAGCACCAGCGAGAGGGACCACGGCGGTAGCGGCGGCGATACCGGCGGGTAGAGATGATGAAGTCCTTTCAGGAACCGCTTAACGGTATCGTTCCTGAAGAAGGCCGAGGCAGCAGATCGTGGCGGTTGGTATGCCACGATCGCGGAGAGATACACCTTCAGGGATGGAAACGCCAGGCCCTGTTGCCGGAGGTGCAGGAGGAAGTGCAGGACGGTCGAGAGCCCCGCGGGCGATACCGGCTCATCCTCCGTTAGCGAAGGTCAGGAAGCGTCGCCACTTGTATTGATAGTTGCGACGGGTGGATTCCTTCCTGGCCGCGACGAGGACGGTACCGAGCACGGGATCGTCTAGTGCGATATCCTCCAGGCATGGAGGGCCAGGCGTGGCAGGTCCGGATGGAGGACTCGGCCGCCGGAGTGGGAGAGCAGGTCCGGTGTCGGTGGCAACCGGAGCAGGTCGTCTCGCGCGGCTTGTAGCAGGGGTGCGAACCAATGTTGCCTCGGCCAGTACGGGGCTACCAGGATCGCGTCGGCTCGGTCGGCGAGGATCTTCGATATCGTCCGGCCGAGCAGCGGGAACGGCGGGAACGCGTAGAGGAGTTCCCCGGTCCACGGAAACTGGAAAGCGTCCCCGATGGAGGCACGATCGTGGCCCGCTCTGGAACAGAATCGGCGACACTTCGCGTTTTCCCTGGTCGCGAAGAGGTCGATCGATGGTTCGCCCCAGCGGTCCCGAATCAGTCTGAACGCCTCTCCGGAGAGAGACCATTCGTGATGGGATGAGGTGTCCCTGCTGAGGGCGTCTGCCGTGGTGTTCTCCTGCCCGGCCAGGTGAACCGCCACGGGATGCGTGTGCAGGCGAATGCACCATTCCCACAGGTCGAGCGCGATGTCGAGCAGGGTCGTGGAATCAGTCCCACCTTGTCTGTTGATGTAGCAGACGGCGGTGGTGTTGTCCGTCAGAATCAGGACCGTGCGCCCCGCCACGGCATGGCGGAACGCCCGTAGGGCTTTCCAGACGGCGAGCAGCTCCAGCGCGTTGATATGGAGAGCGGTCTCGTCGTCGGTCCATCTGTCGCGGACTCTGAGATCGCCGCAGTGGGCACCCCATCCATACAGGGAGGCGTCGGTCGTGACCGTCACCTTCGGTGTCGGCTGTTGGAAAGGCATCCCTGACATGAGATTGCGTCGCGACTGCCACCATCGGAGGGATGAGCGGACGTCTCCCGGCAGCTGCAGTCGGAGTGTCTGTTCGTCTCGCAGGGGGTCGAATATGCGGACGAACCAGTGTTGAAGAGGTCTTGCTCTCAGCCTGGCGAGATATGTCACAGCGGTCGTCGCAGCCATGTAGCCCAAGAGCTGCTGGGCGCTTCTCGACAGTAACGTCGGGGCCGTACGAGCGTGAGCGGCGGCCCGGATCAAGGTTTGTGCTCGAGACTCTGGTAGGTACGCCCTGGCGGAGGTCGAGTCGAGCGCCGCCCCGATGAAGTCCAAGATCCTCGCCGGCTCGAGGTGGGACTTCTTCGGATTCACTTGTAGACCAAGGCGGGTCAGGAGTGACAACGTCATGTGGACGTCGTGGTAAAGTCTCTGTTTGCAGGACGCCACCAACAGCCAATCGTCGAGGTAGGGGAAGACGGAAGCGCCCTTCGTCCGCAGGTAGGATACCACCGGGGCCATGCACTTGGTGAAGACCCTTGGGGCAGTCGAGAGTCCGAACGGCAGCACCTTGTACTGGTAACAGGTGTCGTCGACTGCGAAGCGGAGGTACCGTCTGTGCTGCGGGCGAATGGCGATATGGAAGTATGCGTCTCGGAGATCGATGGAGGCGAACCAGTCCCCTCGATGTAGGAAGGGTAGGATCGACGGTATCGTGACCATCTTGAACCTTTTGGGGCGGATGTAGTAGTTCACCCCTCTGAGGTCTAGGATCGGCCGGAGGGTACCGTCGGCTTTCGGTACCGTGAAGTACCTGGAGAAGAAGCCGGTGGTCTTGGCCTCTTGCGGGAGCCGCTCGATCGCCCCTTTCTGGAGGAGGGATTGGATCTCTTCCAGGAGGGCCGGACTCGACGGCGTGGAGTAGTAAACGCCGCGAGGAGGAATATCGAGAAACTCGATGGCGTAGCCAAGACGGACGATGGAAAGCACCCAAGAGTCCGTAGTGACATACTGCCACTCCGCTAGGTGTCGAGCGAGAGTCGGTCGGTCTCCGAGCGCTGATGGTAGGCTGAAGAGTGGGTATTGGTGGGTCCTGCCAGGCACGTCAAAACCGAGACTTTGTCTCGGAGGAGGACTTCTTCGACGAAGCCGGGCGCCGCCTAATCGTGCGTCTGGCCGATGAGCCGGAGGACGGTCTCGACTGTCCAGACTGGGCCGACGCTGGAACGACGAGGTGGAAGATCGTCGCCAGGATGGGCGGAAGGTGGAGGCCCTGCGGGCCTGCGTGGCCGGCTGCAGCCCGATCTTTTTTGCGGTCAGTCTCGCCTTGACGAGATTGTCCAAAGCTTCGTCTGTGGACGAATTGAATAGGCCTTCACCGTCGAAGGGGAGATCTTCAATCCTCCTTCTGGTGTCCTCCTGGATGTCGGCCGGTCGCAGCCAAGCATGGCGGCGGAGGCCGACGGATCCCGCCATGACCCGGGAGGCGATCTCCACTGCGTGCCGGGAGGAGGCCATCTGGTGCCGAGCGATGGAGATAGCCTCATTGAAGATCACGGAGGAGGCTTGGCGGATGTCCTCCGGTACCGCTTCCATCGCCGGTTGCAGGCGATCGAGCACTTTCTTCAGGTATGCCGCGAGGCAAGCCTGAGTGTTGGACAGCCTGATCTGCAAGGAGGCAGCTGAATAGAACCTCCTTGCGTAGGCGTCCAACTTCCTGCCTCTTTGTCCGGCGGGGTGGTGTGTTGCCTGCCGGAGCCCTTCGTCTGCGCGGACTCGACGACCACAGAGTTCGGTGCAGGGTGATTAAATAGATAACCGGCGTTATCCTTCTGCACCCTGTAGAGGTGTTCTAACCGCTGCGGTATCGGCTGAGCCGAGGCCGGTCTATCCCAGGCGGCCTTCACCAGTCTGGATACCCGGGGCAGGAGAGGCAGCGGGGCCGTGGACGGTCGCTTCTCCTCGAAAACGGAGAAGGCTGGATCGTCATCCTCCGGCTCCGCATCGGCGATCTTAAGGCCGAGGGTAGTGGCCATGCGGAGCAGCATCGCAGAGAACTGGTGGACGTCCTCTGAGCAGAATCTGGGATCGGGTCCCCGAATCCCAACGGAGGAGACTCCTGGGAGGCCGCCTCAGACACCTCAGACTCCGCACTCGAGTCGTACGACTCCGAGCTCGGTGAGTCCTCTCGCCGCTCGCTCTCCGGCTCCTTCGTAGTCGCCGCAGGTGTTGCCTTCCTAGGCTTCTCCGCAGCCGGGGCGGTGGTAGCAGCAGCGTCCCGCTTGGGATGGCTGACCACTGACTTCACCCTCTTGGTGGTGACCGGGGTAGTCTGGCAGGCTGACGTCGTCGTAGCCCGCTCAGTCACCACCGACTCCGTAGGGCGCGTCGCCGTTGCCGTGACCCTAGGAGGTGGCGATATCGCCCGATACCGTGGTGAAGGCTCCCTCGCCCTATGATATCGAGGGGAGGGAGAGCGGCTGAAGGAGCGGCGGTCCGACGGAGATCGGCTTCGGCGTCGACGGTACCGAGCCTCGTCCCCTCTAGGCGAGCGCGATTCGCGCTGTCGACGAGGTGACCGGGACCTCCGGAAGGTCTCCCAGCGACTCGGGCCACGATGGTACCGATCCCGGTACGATGGCGAATGCGACCGATAGGAGGCCGGGCGCTCTCTCCATTCAGATTCCCTCGCGTACCTGGCCACGTAGGACGCCGAGGTGTATCTGGAGGCAGACGAGCGAGGTTGTTCCTCTCTTGTCTCCCTCGGAGGCGGCGAGGCCACCGGACGCTCGGAAGAGCGGGACCGGGACCTGAAGGAGGTCGAACGCCGCTCCGGAGAAGCAGAGGGCTCCTCTGCTGCAGGTCGGCCGACCTGCGACGGCTAAGAGGGCGGTGGCGCTCCTCCACCAGGGTTGGAGGGTCTGCCACAGGCGAGTCCGGGCGCTGTTGGGGAACGTCCTCGATCTCATCCTCCGAGAGGTCGACGGACTCGCCTCGCCCTTTGGAAGGCTGCTGAGTAGGAGGAGGAGTAGGAGGTTGAGCGTCCCCAGCCGGGGAGCGCTTCTTTTCCTTCTTCTTCTTCTTCTTCTCCTTCTCCTTGCCCTTGCCTCCGTCCGGAGCAGGGCGCTTTTTTGCAGGTGTCTCCGTAAGGGGAGCCTCAGCCTTCCTCGCCGTCGAGGATCCTTTCGCTGACTTGGCAGCCGCCGACAGCTTCGGGATCCTCGGTAACGCCGAGATCGGCGTTTTCGTCGGTACCGAGCCCGATACCGACGAGGTGGACGGAACGGCAGCCGCCGTACCGTCGATGGCGTGGTCGTCTTCTTGTCGGCCATCTTGGAAGTGGAGGTCTCGTCATCGCCCGCAGAGACTGTTCCCAACAATAAGATTTGAGTCTCGCGGAGCGGTTGCGAAGAGTTTGGGGAGTAAAATCCCTGCAAATTGGGCAAGTCCGGATGTTGTGGGACTCGCCCAAACAGAAGAGACATCCTTATGGCCGTCGTTGAGGGCAACCTTGCGGCCGCAGGACACGCACTTCTTAAAGAGCGCGGACATAAGACGAAGAAACGCCAAACTCCGAAATCCAAAAAGACGAAAAACCGAAGGGGGAGTCCGAAGAGAGGTCAAAGACAGTCCGAAAGTCCGTAAAACCGTGAAAAACAGCAAGCCAAGCACGACGTGAGAGGAACAAACTAAAGAACCTTCCGTACGCGGCGGCGGACGAGAAAGAACTGAGGAGAGACCGTTGCTCGGCGGGAGGAGCATGCGCAGTACCGGCGTGGGGGAGGGGTTCCCGCCAAGCGAACAAGCTCTAGAAGTTTCCGAACGCTACCGCGCAGGCGCTAAAGCTCCTAGTGTATGAAGGCACAGAGACCACGAAGAAGAACTTGAAGGTACACAACAACATTTTATTGCTATTTTGTATGACAGGGTGTTTTTTAAAAAAATGTGCAGAAGCCAGAGAACTTTAACAACTGGGCAATCTAAGAGTTAAGGAAATAAGTCTATAACTAACTTGTAATTAACTTTAGTTATTGTTGTTCTTAGGCAGTCAATGGATGGATGGACAGCCCAAAGAGAAAGATATTTTTAGCTGTTTGGTGACAGATAGCCAGTCTGTGCTTCCCTCCTGTAATTCCATCAAGCATACCCAGAGCCTCAGCATGGTGTGCGCAGAACTTCTACCTAAACTCTTAAATGGAACATTTCTGCCTTCTGTGCAGAAGAAGATCAACAGTGCTTTGAACATCTGTGCAGACAGCTCTCTCACCACCCAAGAGATTGTCATGGCAGCTCAGGAGCTGGTTGAGATTTTGAAACCTCTAAGGACCTGTGATTCCCATTTTGCCTACCGCTACCCTGATTGCAAATACAGTGTAAGTCCCTGAAGAAAACGTTTTACTAGGATTTCCAAGCTGATCTCCACATACCTCTTCTGTCTTCTGAAGTTAAAGGAACTGGAACTATTCAGTCCAGTGGGATGTGAACTCTTTCACAGTACTATGGCCACACTTTGTAGTTTAGTTGAATTAGCAGTTTTCAAAAGCTCTTAAAGTTAGTTTCATAGCACTTATGCGACAGTGCAGCACCTCTGAGCCACTTTATTAGCCATGTTCTAATGTCTGCAGTTTACCTCACCTAAATGTACAGTGGCCTACAAAAGTTATTTGCTGTAGGCCATGATATCCCAACAGAGACTTCTACAACCCTTCCCAAGTTGCACTGAGCCAAAGACACCATTCTGATTACTTTCCATCTAGGCAGCTGCTTTCTATGGCTGCACAGAAAGTAATTCTTGAATAATCTCCAAATGGCTTCCCTGATTGCTTGCTGGAAACAGTTTTTTTCCCCCTCAGGAGAGCAGAGACTTATTACCAACTGGCCTGTTCTAGGTCACTCTTCCCTCTTTTCCAGCTGTAATGGGAACATGGGTTTTTGGTGGGGCATGGTTTTGACTAGCTTTCTGTTTGCAACCATGCACTGCATCTGCCCCCCTCCCCCAATTCTGAGTTGATTTCTTGGGTTCAGTAGTTGCCAGAGATTTACTTAGTCCCCACCATCTGGTTGCTTTCACTTCAACTTCTTTCAGCCCAGGTACATTAAAAATTGCTGTTCTCTATTTTACCTTCCTATCCTATCCAGCCTAATTTCATTCGTTCCTGTGGGGACAGAGACTGATTGGCTGGAAAGGGTTGCCTTCGCATGGGCCTTTTCTCACGCGACAGCCCCGTGAGCCTCGTGGGAGTGGGAGCGTCGCTCCGCACGACGCACTCCCACTTCCGCCGGCTCACGGGGCTGAAGCGGCGCAAGCGCGGGTTTTTTGATTTTCGCTTCCAAGCGAAAATCACCCGTGCTCGCGCAACACTCCCAGCGCCCGCGCGCACTTACCTTTCGTGCGGAGCGTCCGGGAGCTGGCCAGATCACGCTTCCTTCCCTCCGCCCCTGCGGAAGGAAGGGACGGGACGGGGCGGGGCGCTCACGCAACACGTCCTGCTTCACGCGCGGGGGGGCGGACGGGAGGAGCGCCTTTCTCTCTCATGCGCGGGGGGGGCGGACAGGACGAGCGCCTTTCTCGCGCGCGGGGGGGATGGAGGGGACAGGCTCCTTTCTCTCTCGCGCGGGGGGGGGAATGGACAGACACGCGAGCCGCTGCCGCCACCTCCGGGAGGCTGCCGCTTCCCCGCTCGTTCCTTAGCCTGCGGAAGGAAGGAGGGGGAAGCGGCAGCCTCCTGGAGAAGGCTTCATGCGCGAGCCGCCCTCCCCCGCTCGCGCGAGAAGACTTAATGCGAAAAGGGCCTCAGTCACAGAAGGAGTGGAAAGGAATCTTTGCTGATACCTGCAGTTCTAGAAAAATAAGGAAAGACCAACAGGTGTTAATAGTTTAATACAAATTCACAATATATGCTTGAGTATAACTCAAGAAATTTTAAACTTAAAATTTACCCTGGAAACAGGGGTTAACTTATGAATGGGTCAATGCTAGTTTCCATAAAAGCTGAGGCCAGCCCACCTAGCTTGGGGAAGGAGGAAGTTGAGGCTGCTGAAAAGGCCCTAGAACTCACTTCTGTGCACTTCAAGCTGTGAGCAGTTTGTTGGTTTGCTTTTTGATGATCTGCTCCCTTGACACCACCCCCCAGAAGCACAGGATCCCCAGAGGTCACTAAAAACCATCCAGAAAGATCACCCGAAATATGCCTCTTGGGAGGAAGGGGGTCAAGGGAGCAGAATGTCAAAAAGCAACCAAGAGAACTCTTTCCATCTTGAAGCACACAAAGCCCAGCCCACCCAGCTTGGGGAGATGGAGGGAGGAATTCAAGGCTGCCAAAATGGCCCTAGAGTCTGCCTCTGTGTGACTCAAGCCAGGAGGAATTTGCTGGGTTGCTTCGTTCTTTGCATCCTTTCTTACATGCCACTAAGTTTTACCCTTGATTTATCCATGGGTCATAGCAAATTCTGTAATTTTGGGCCCAAGACCTTCCCTTGACGTATCTACAAGATCAACCTATAGTTGGATATATGCCTTCATGGGATAAAATGAGATCATAAGTGATTCTTGCACCAAGTACTTGTAATTATTTGTTAGATGGACAAAATGGAGGGTGTATGTGTGTGGGGGAGGCAAAGCTTGACAAATTAGTGTTGAAGGGGAAAGAAGGCAAGAATGAGGTGGCATCAGAGAGGGTTTTGCTCAGTAAGTTGATCTTAGCAGGTAGAGAAATGGTTTGATTTGACACCAAGTGTCAAATACATGGAGCAGCATAACAGAAGACATAAACAAGTCAAGGGTGGGCAACTTGTGGCATTGTTGGATTGTAACTTCCATCAAATCTAGCCAGCATGGCCAAATCAAGGGGATGATAGGAATTGCAGTCAACATCTGGACAGGCACAAGTTCTCCACCCCAAGCATAGGGTGCCAGAGAAAGGAAAGTGGGCCAATGTTTATATTATCTGCCTTTAAAAAAAATAGCATCCTTGTTATTAGCATTTTCTTTTAATAGTGGGGTTAGAATATTCAAAGTGCAATGTCATTACAATAACCCTGTGAGAAGTAAGGCTATATTCAGAGATGGCAGCTTGGTTAAGGTATCTAGTATGTTCATGGCTAAGGGTCACATTTTAATTGGAGATTTCTTGGCTCACACCTCACATGTTTCAAAGTTTGATTGCACAAGATTTCAACCACAAGCAACCCGTTATTCTTTTTTACCTAAATAACATTTTAAAAATCATTTTCAAACCAAACATTTGGTTTGTAGGAAGATTTAGGGAGGAAGACTAAATCATGCATCTTGCCCTGAGCTGAGTGCAAGCTGTTACTGGTCCTCAGGATCCGGTGGGCCCTAAAAGTGTTTTTGTAGCCCTTGGACCCTCCAATCCCTCTTTGGGACACCTTTTGTCTAGCCTTCTCCAAAGGAAGTATGTGTGAACTGCTTTTCCAAGAAACCTTTGGGAGTGGCAATTCACCTTTTAAATAGGTTGTAAGGCCACACTATACTGTTTAATATGTGCGTGTGCACACACACACATATACATATCTACATATGCACTCCCACCTATTATGTAGAACCAGAAGTGGACTTTCAGCTACTTCCAGGTTTTTTGCCTGTCTGGAAGGGTAGCATTTTTAGTAGTCCATTTGGCCACTGGAGGTCCCAGGGCAAAAATCTGTCCCAAGACTCACTATTGCTGGCTGACCACCCCTGGCCTACAAAAAGAAGATTTTTTGAAGGGTTGAGGAACCTTTACTTTTGATATAACAGTATCTAACAATTTAGCAATATGAGATTGGAGTGGTCATGTTTTCAGCTCTTGCTTTCCATGGGGAGACTTATGAGAAAGAGTATGAGCTATAGATTTATGGAACTGAAGAAGTTTAACAGTATGGGATGCTGGGCTTGTTGTTAGCCAGATGTAGCTCACAGAGGTTCCCCCTCTAGCCTGCAAGCTGCTTCTGCTATTATCTTTGTGGGCTACAGATATATGGGTATGACAAAGTTTAGCAGTATGGCATGGAGTAACGGCATTTTCAGCCCTTGTTTCTCATGCGGAGGCCTACAAGAAAGGCTGTGGCTATGAATACAGCCAAATATGAAATACTAACAGCTCCAAGAACTGTAATATCCTATGTATAAAGGGTGAGTATGAATGATATTGATAACCTCAGCTGTGACTGTCATAGGAACAACTATTGGAGGACTGACTCTATCCCTGAAAGGAGACATATTTCTAGAACAAGGAACCTCTAGCCCTCCCTATGCTCTCATGAGTCCTACTCAATGAGGCTGAATTTATTTTCCACCATTCACCCACCATGGGACCCAAAATGGCTTACAACATAAACATTTCACAGATGAAATCTGGGATGTGTTTGGTCGAACAAGACCAGAGTGTGGTCAAGATGAGAGATGTTGTTAATGAGGAAAAGCACTCAAGCTAGTAGGTTTTGCTTTTGTTTGCATCTACTGGGAAGGAGTAGACTCTATGCCCTCACACTGCTGAGTTAATTGAGTGCAAACTACTTTCATGCTTTGAGCTCCATTTGCAGCAACTGATGTAAACTGAGAGGAAAGGGAGAAAGGAGAAGGAACAAGGAGAAACTGGGACAATTTAAAAGCAGTTGTAAAAGTGGGATGACTGGGGATTAAGTAGGACCATCCTTGCCAAATCAGGATAGTTGGAGTGTATGCACAAAATTTAAAACCAGATGATAAAAATGTTACAAAACAGTTCAATTAGTTATATTCATATACCTCTTATTTAAAACAGTATAGAACCATTTTAAAGACATCGCTGTAAAGATAAAAGAGGGGATTGTGTGAGTTTTAGCCTAAAACATCTGGAAGGCCAAATCTGCTTCTCACCTCTTTGCTTGCTGCTTCTGTAAAAGGAGAATGCAGAAAAGCTGTGAGCCCTCCTTCAAGTCTCACAGTGTTGCTTGAGCTTTCAACAGAACTGTAACTGCATCTCTGTGGTGGTGCCAGTGCTATGGTCCCATTTGCAAGGACTATGTATCTTTCCAAGTGATTAGGAGCTTAAACACTGGATTGCATTAGGAGCCAGCACTTGGCTGTTTGTTTGTTTTTTTCCTCCTCTTCAGCTTTCTTTTTTTTTTATTTTATTATTTTTTTATTTCAACAAAATAAAAAATATACAATAAACATAAAACACACATTATTTCTTAATGTTATCTCCTTTACAATCTTTCCAAACAAAACATTCTTTCACAATTTTTTTACAAACACATACCCACCTTCCCTTATTTATCTTCCCATTATTTGTGAACCAATCCAACTTACTTATAAACTGCCAACTCATCTTAATATACCTTGTTATATACCACTTGGCTGTTTGGAGTACCCAGGTCTTCTGAGCCATTCAGAAGCTGGCTCCTATATGGCAGTAGGCCTGAATGTGCCAAAAGCCCATTGGAGCTCAGCTGATTCCCACCCTCCCAATAGGATGGCCAATACAACAGAGTGGTGCAAGCATATGAGACTCCATTTACTCTATCTTCACTAAAGGTGCTGTAGTAGTTAATCTACTGGCATGAGTTTGTTGGGGAGTGGGCATTTGGGGAGTTTGCTTTTATAGTGGGCTCTCACAAGTTAGGAGCCCTTATCAATATTGCCTGCCCCCAAGGAAGGGAAAAAATAACCTCAGTGTTTGAGGGACAGAACCTCTCTACTGTGGAAATGACAGAGATAACTGCCTTCCTGGTAGTGCTGCCTTTTCTCCTCCTCCTCTGAAGGAGAGAAGAACAGGTTGCTTATCTGTAACTATGGTTCTTCGAGTGGTCATCTGTGAACTCACACAATTGGGTTTAAACCCTGCGCAGAAACAATTTTCTGAACCTTCTCGAGCCTACCATTGGTGTTTTGGTGGTTGACTCCTCCTCCATCCCTTGAGGGTATATAAGCCCCTGCCTGCTGTAACAGTCAGTTCCTCCACTACATGTGTAGCAGCAGTGGAACTAAACACGCAGCAGGACATATGTGGGGAGGAGGGTGGGGCTGTGAGAATTCACAGATGACCACTCAAAGAACCACAGTTACAACCTCTTCTTCTTCTTCGTGGTCTCTATGACTCACAAAATTAGCAAGCTTTCATAGATGGAGGTGGGTATGTCATGCTGCTATAACCAGTCCCCCCACCTTTTTTAAAAACCTCATTACAAGCACATCAAAAATAATAAAGAATCATTTATTAAGTTACAGATAATATAGTCATCTCTTTACCCAACAGAAGAAAACAAAACAGCTCTCCTAAATGCTGCATCACTCCTAGATCTGTTGTCCACCCTATAATGACTAATAAATGTAAGTGGTTGTGACCAGGTAGATGCTCTACAAATTTCATGTAATGGTACACCATGTAGACAAGCTGCGAAAGCTGCCATAGACCGCATTGAGTGAGCTCATATAAACTCAGGGAGTTTCTTTCTTGCTAATTCATAAGATAATTTAATAGTAGATATTACCCATTTTGGAAACCTTTGAGGTGAAACTGGGTTGCCCTGTTTCATTAATGAATAACAAACAATTTATTTGATTTTCTAACTGAAGAACTGTGTTGTACATGAAAAGCTAATGCTCTTCTAACATCCAAACAATGTAGGTTTTTTCCCCATTTCTGACCCAGGATTCTGCATGAATGCAGGTAACACTATGTCTCAGTTGAGATGGAAGTATGATACCATTTTCGGCAAGAAAGTTATATCTGGTCTTAGTACCACCTTATCTTTGTGAAATCTCAAGTATGGAGGATCAACAAAGATTGCACATAGTTCGCTAGCCCTCCTAGCTGAAGTTAGCGCAACTAAAAATGTGGTTTTCCAAGACAATAAATGCATATCACAAGTGGCCATCGGCTCAAAGGCTTAGCAGCCAATTGTTTCAAGACCAAATTTAGATTCCATCTTGGGACAGGTGGTTGTACTGGAGAGTGTAAATTTTTATAACCTTGAATAAACTTCTTAATCAGGAGGGCCGTGAAACAGAATGTTTTATCTTGTTTTTGAAAATTACAAGAAATTGCAGCCAGATAACATCTTATTGATGATAAAGATAGCCCCTGTGTTGACAATTCTGCAAAAAAGAAAGAACATATAAACATAGGACTTCAGTGTCGAAGCCTTATGCACAGCCAGTACATTTTGTTTAACAGCATCAGGTAAGTTCTCTATTATAGCAGATTCCATGTCATCAGCCGAAGTGTTTGAATATCAGGGTGGAAGACGGTACCATTGTGAATACTGAGAAGGTCCCATCTGCACGGCAGGATTCGATACCATCCTTGAGACATCTGGAGAAGAGTCGTGAACCATGGTTGCCTTGGCCACCGTGGTGTCAGCAGTATCATCTTTGCTTTGTCGTGGCAAATTTTGGCAATGACTTTTGTTATCAGGAGAAATGGGGGAAATGCATATACTATTAGCCCTGCCCAACTGAACAGAAAGGCATCTCCTAGAGCCTGATGTTCTTCTGAGTATCAGGAGCAATACAGTTTGCATTGGTTGTTTAGTTTTGATGCAAAGAGATCTATTTGAAGAAATTGCCTCATCTTTAATTTTGCATATGGTGTAACGAGTGTAGTAGAAGCCATTAGTCCTAGCACAATCTGTATTGCTTTTGCATGGAGTCTTCGAGACCATTACACTCTTGTCATGCACTTTAAGATTTTCTCTCACCTGTCGTATGGTAGAAATGCTTTTTGTAGATGTGAGTCCAGCACTGCTCCTATGTATTTGATTCCTTTTGTTAGTATCAAATTTGACTTTTTATAATTTATCATTAAACCTAACTTTTGCAATATGTTGATTGTGGTTCTGAGGTTTACAGATAGTTGCTTTTGAGATGATGCTATTAGTAACCAGTCGTCAATGTAAGGAAATACAACGATACCCTTTTGACAAAGAAAAGCTGCCACTGCAGACATATATTTTGTGAAGACCTTGGAGCTGTACTTATGTTGAATGGTAGAACTCGGAAGCGATATGCCTTTCTGCCGAGACTGTGAAGGCAAGAAATCTCTTGTGTTCTGGTCTTATTACTATATGGAAATATGCATCCTTTAGATCTAAGATTGCAAACCAACATTCTCTTTTTAACAGTGGCAGAATCGCAGTAAGAGTCACCATTCTGAATTGTTTTGGTCGGATATAAAAGTTGACACCCCCCCCAGATCTAATATTGGGTGAAGGCCTCCATCCTTCTCCTTCAACTAAGAAGTACCTTTTCAATTGAGCCGTAGTGATTCTTTCTATTGCTCCCTTTTGAAATAATGTTGCTATTTCCTCTTCCAATTCTGGAGAGGGTACAGTACTCCGAATTTGCCCTGTGGGAGGTAAATGGTGAAATTCTATGTCATATCCATTTTCTGTGATATCTAGGATCCAAGAGTCCATTGTGATCAATGACCAAACATTCATGTACTCTTTTAGTCTTTCCCCAAATGGGGGTGGAAGAAACACACTTGGTTTAGTTGTAATTATCTCATCAGCATCTTGTTCAGCACCAATGTTTCCGTCTAAGGTAATGTCGTGTCCATGTTGGCAACTGATACTCATCAGAAAGGTATCGTGGTACTGGTTGTCAAACCCTACGTTTGTTCTGGTCTGACTGATATCTCTTATATTGAGGTTCTTGTATTTTGAAGATGGTAACTTTCTTGATGACAGATGTTGAGGTGTATTTTGTCTATTCTGTGGTGGAGTTGGGCTCAAAGTTCTCCTTGGAAAGGGTTGATATCAATGGTATCGATATCTCTGTGAATATGTTGATGTCAGAAACCCATATTTCTTTGCTATTGATAGCATTTTCTGAGCGTGCTTTAGTTTTTTGTCAGTGTTGGCATTGAACAACCCCAATGAATCAAACGGTAAATCTTCAATCATAGATTTTGCCTGTTGAGATAGTCCTGATGAGCGAAGTCATGCATGGCATCTTATTGCTATAGCATCAGCTATGGCTTTGCTGCTCCATTCAGTGATATGTTTTGTTGTGGTAATCTGTTGTGATGACAAGCAATAAGCTTCTCCATAGAGAGCAGTAGCAGTTTTCTTCTCTTCATCAGGGAGCATGTCAATATAAGATCTGATTCTGTTCCAAAGAAATTGTTAATAGGCACCCATACAGGCGGCGTAATTTGAAATTCTAAACAATAAAGCGGCATTAGAATAGGATTTTCTGCCTATATTGTCCAATTCCCCCCCTCAAATGGCAAAGACGGCACGCAGTCTTTGCGACTGTTTTGTTTGTGCTGCATCCACAACTACAGAATTCTAGCTTATTGGATATTGACGGTACCAATGACAGTGTTGACCACGACTTTTTTACTGTTTGAGACAGGTATGGAAGTGCTGCAATTAATGCTGGTACCAGAGCACGGTCCTGCAAATCTTGAAAAATTGGGTCTTTCAGATCCTCTTTACGATCTTCAATTTGTAAGTTCAGAGACCTAGATATTCTAAGAACAAGATCTGAAAAAGCTCGAACATCATCAGTAGATGATATTCTTTCCACAGTAGAGGCAAAATTTGTATCCACATTTTCTATCCCATGAGACATTTTTGATGATGTCGATGATGCTGTCGACGGTAATCATATCCAGTGGCCATGAAAAGACCTAAGTGTAGAGTCTCTCATATGACTTTCTGAGATATATTCTTCATGGGTATCTCCTACAGTTCGATCTCATTTAGAAGGCTTAGCTTTTTGAATTGAAGATGCAATTACCCGCTGGCACAGAGGAGTCCTAGAACACGATCTATAGTGGTAAATGGAGTGTCGGTACCGATCATCAGAGTCTTCCCAGTACCAACGGTATCTTTCATAGCAACCCAAGTCCTCCAAATAGGGAGAAATGTCTCTGGAGGAGACTGATATATCATCACGGTACCTAGATGGAGATCTTTCTCTGTAGTGTCAGTACTGATAGGATGACCTGCTGATTGATCGAGATCTCTGATAACCAGACCTTATAGGAGATGGCCGAGTTCTACAGTGTGCTCGAGCCCGCTCGTTTGGAGATCTTCTCTGTACCGAGGCTCTCTTGTCAGGGGACAGTACTTGTTGATGTGGAGCTGACTCAACTGATATCCGAGGGGAAGTTTGAATTATCTCCCCTTCCGATCCAATGCATACTTCCTTGATCTCTTCAGATGGTATAATATCCTTATCCCCATGTTGTTCTGGGGCTCAAACTTCTACTAATATGGTTTGCTCTTGGGTCATGGCCATCCGAGATGGAGAATGAGATGGTGTTTGAGGCTCGTCCTTCTTTCTATGCTTTTTAGACGTTTCTGTCAAAGCAGAATCCTTAGCTTTCCTTTTCCTATCCTTCTCCTTCCTTGGCAGTTTGGTGCAAGGTGGAGGAGAGGAATGATCTCGGCAGTCAGACGTATGACCCTCTGAAGCCAAGGGTACTGGCTCTCGAGATCGTGATGTAGAACGAGACCTCAGTCTTGATGACGGTACTGAAGCATCACGTTGAGACATGGAGGAGGAATTTGAATGGGCCATCTTCAATGCCCAGTGGGTAGACTTAGCCTGTTGTACTAGTTCTGAGGCAGTTAACACATTTTCCCACAACAAGACCTTCAATCAAGCAGCCCTATTGCATTTTGTTTGAAGTGTAAACAACTGACAGTAGCTGCAGGCACCCACATTGTGGCCCTCACCCAAAGGAGGCACTTAAGAGTGGCTGTCCTTATTTGGTATTTTGCCTCCACAATGTTTAAACACAGACATTGCCATACAAACTTGCCAATAAATGTAGTCCGAAAGAATAGTCTGTATTACAACAATCCAATTTCAATTTCCAAGTAGCAACCAGTCCAAAATGCTGGAGAAGAAAGAGAAAACTCGTATCAAAACCATTAAGATATACAAAAGTTGAGAAAGGCTCCTACACCCTGCTAATGCAGAGGACAAAAAGGAACTGACTGTTACAGCGGGCAAGGTTTATATACCCTCAAGGGATGGGGGAGGGGTCACCCGCCAAAACACCAACAGTAGGTTTGAGGAGGTTCTCAAAGCTGTTTCTGTGCAGGTTTGAAACCTAATTGTGTGAGTCACAGAGACCAAGAAGAAGAATCTCTAGTTCCATGGCTGTCATACCCAGTAATCTCTGTCCAAAAATATTAAACCTACCATTTTCTTGCTGTCACAGATTTCTGGTAGATTCAGATGTATGGGAGTGCTATATTTTCCAGCTGCAAGATGTTACAGATCATCAACTGGTCAAATGTTCATACTAATGTTGTTATTTTTTGGTAAACGCCCCAAAGAGCTGTATTCACCTGTAATCAAAGGACGGTGCCCTGTACCAGTGCTATTCAACACATGGACTGTAGACTGATGCCATTCTATAAACCATCAGCTGCCAATCTGTGGGTTTCCCGGAAAGAAACAATCAATTATTGCCAATGGACACAAATATGGTACTGGAACATTAGGGGGAAAAAATTGCCAGTCCTCTATATAGTATAATCTAAGAAGCACTGCCTTGTATGGAGTCAGGTCATTGGTCCATATCACTCAGTACTAGGGTTGCCAGATGTCTCTTACTATAAGAGACATCTCTTATTTGAGCTCTGGAAAGCTTGTCCCTTATAGGACTGGCAAATGATCATTATAATAAAGGACATCTAACCCTATCTGAGGGTTAGAAAGCTTTTCCTTTTACATAAACTGAAACAAGATGCCCCCACTCCAAAATCCCATATTTGGAGGTGTGGGATCTTCATAAAAACAGAATTAGAGGTTGGTACTTATGGTGAACGTTTATTCTTGGACGGCAGGAGAAACAGTCCACTCACTGTTTAGTTCTTTATTTTTCTGGCATGCAGGGAATAGTCCATGAATGAGTGGACTGCTCTGTCAGAAAAGGTTGGACAAAACCTGTAGTCCAAAGAAAATACTTTGTGATGTAAATTGTTAAGTGCACCTGTGAAAAGCCATGCGACTCTAGCTGAGTCATGCTGATGGGCAATCAGGGGAGAAAGTTGCATCAGATATGGGGAGAATGCAAAGGTTGGCCAGGATTGCATCAGTTAGGTGTGTGTATAAATGTAGCTGAGCCTTAGCCAACAAGCGCACACAGTGCCTGAATGTGTATGCCGGAGGCTCTGCCAGAAAGAGCAAGCTGAGGAATGCTGGAACGCCTTCTGGAGATTCTTGTAAATATGTATATATTGTAACTCAAGAATAAATTGCCTCTTTGATGGAAGATAACAAGTGGCGTGGGTGAGTTTTTCCTGGCTACAGTGCATTGCTGCTAAGATATTCTCTGCTGGGCACACTTCCACAGCTGTGCGACCAATCTCTGCTATATTTGGGCATTTTGTACACTTGACTCTGGTACAGCCTTTTTGGCCAGAGTTCAGTGGTCAGGAGGGAAGTGCTATCGCGGTTTTGCGTAGCTCCCAGCATCCCCATCCCTTCCAGACATGCTCCTCCCTGCCATCCAGGGAATGCGAATGTTATGTAATTTACAAATGTGGAATATATGCTAATTTTACAGAGAAATAAATGGCTAAGTTAACTGAAAATTGAAAACAGTATTTTCACCTGGTATTTTATTTTTACAGAGCTCAAATTGACTGCTTCCTGATTGTCACCCTACATGTTACAACTGAGTAGATCTTTACACTACTGAATACTGTCTATATGGACAGGTATTCTCTTGGGTTTCAGACAGGAGTCCTTCCTATTCCTACCTTAAGATGCAACAGAGCAAAATCTGCAACTTTTGCATGTAGGGCAACTACTTTGCTACTGAGCTAAAGTATTTATTTGCCATTCCACATCTTAGCACCAGGAATTAAGATGAACAACAGCAGAAATGGATATTTTTGCTGGAGAGATCTAGGGCAAATGAAAAGCATCAATCACTATTCTAGCACATAGATTCAGTAGTATAGTTTCTGTCTCTCATGGATGTCGTTCTGAGAGTCACTTTCTTTTATGGATGTTTCCTTGGGACTTTCTGTGAACCATCAATTAAAGCATGTGGTCCTCTGGATGTTGCAAGTTCCAGCAGCCTTAAACAGTTTAAGCAATGGTGAGGAATACTGGGAATCACAATGCAATGGATGGCACACACCCCGATTTCCACCCCTGAATTAAACAGGGGGAATAAATTATCACTACAACAAACATTTCATCTGATCTAGTATCATAGGAACCTCAAGGAGACATTGATTTCTTTTCAAAGATATATCTCAGTATCATGGGTATCATTTCCACTCGCTACTCCACCCAGCAAAAGAAATGCTTATTCTACTGGCTACTCTACCCAGCAAAGGAGAGTGGTCTGAGAGAACTGCTGCTGTTGTTACATCAACAGCTCCCAACACTGCTCATGTCAAGATATGGATGGTTCAAATAACAAATTCTAAATTCATCCTTCAAAATCCTTTGAGACAAAATCCCAAGATATTGTGAAATTCATTTAGAAACTTAAAGCTTCTTCAGAGGGAGCTGCTGTCATTAGAATGAAGTATTACTAACCATGGATTTGTGATCAATGAGAAGTTGGACTTACCGTGAACGGTCATTCTGGGATAGCAGGAGGAGAAATCCACAACAATTGGGTAATCCCCACATGTCAACTGGAATTGGTAGGAGTCCACATTCCAAATCAGTTGCTACCGTTAGGACCCTGTGCCTCCTCTGCCAGTTTCTTCTACAGCCATGCAAACCACGAAGTTTTCACCATTCGGCTCCTTAACTTCCAAGTTTCTAACCTAAATCTACCTTAGACCTTCATCACAATCGCTTAACCTCCCCAATGGCTACATCAACCTATATATATATTATCCATCAACAGGGAGGGCATGGATTCCTCCTCCTGCCATCCCAGAATGACAGTTCACGGTAAGTCCAACTTCTCATTCTCGGGATGGCATGGAGGAGGAATCCACAACAATTGGGACATACCCAAGCCACATCATGGGTGGGCTTTATTTACATTGAAGTACTGTCTGGAGTACCTTACTGCCAAAAGCAGCCTGCTCCATTTTAAACTTGTCCACTTTATAAAGGTAGATGGCTCTGACCAGCCTGCAGCATTACAAATATCTTGTAATGATGAAGTCACTTTATAAACAGTACTAGTTGTCATAGATCTTGTAGAATGTGGATATACATTGCACAGCCTACCATCAATTCCTGTAGCCACATCACTGCTGCTCATGAAAACATTGAAGCAGCCACAGATGCTCTTACTGCTATTGCTGAATTCTCATGAGCTTTTTGCAAGGCAGAATCCTCATCCACATCTCTTAACGTAGTGTCGCCCTCCTGAGGGACCAGGGCTCCTGAAATCAGTGCAGCAATAGGACCATCCACTAAAGGGACCTTCAAAAACTCTACATCTTTTTTCTCAAAACAATAAAGCTTATTTGAATGACCTACAAATCTACAAGTATTTAAAGACGCTTCCCATCCGTATAAATCAATTCCTTAAACATATCTGGCATAGGCATACTCAATCCATGTGTTTCTTTTTAATTACAGCTGCAACTTTTGCCTTTTTTTTCCTTTGACACCTTAGAACTACTATCATCCTCATCCAACTGTAAATCTAGTCTGTAATACTTTCCTAAAGAGACCCCGAAATTGATCTGCCTGAAATAATCTACTGTTGCCTACTTCATCTTGTATCTTGCCTTCAGAAAGACTATCAGTTTCCATTTCCATCTCCTCTGAGACCACCTCATCCTCTTGCCAATCATCCTCTTCATTCTCCAACTCATTCCTCCTTTTCTCCCTAACATTTGGTTCACTATAAACATTCTCTTTACTCTCTACTCTTCTTTTCCTCAATACTCCTTCATTTTTACTTTATCAACATCCAAAACCTTACTTCTTTCACCTCTACTTCTCTCCTCTGAACGAAATTTATTTTGGGAAAATGCTGTATACACATTTGACTATTCAAATTCATTATAGTATTTAATCTTTGGTTAATCATTGGATCAAATTCATTAACTCTATTAAATTGATTCCTGTATAACATTTGATGCAGTTTATTAGAAATAGTATGTTTAATCATGCTCTGTAAATCACACAAGTTTAATGAATTAATTTGGAAATTTGTGTCACAAGTAGGTGGTGCAACCCAGGCGCTTTGTCTTAAAGCTGAACGCCCATCCTCAGTGTTGCCAAATAATTGCCACTCCATATTCATATTTGGTCATCTGCCTTGTTCTAACTCACCACCTCTTCTTAAAGTAATCGACTCCGTGGGAGTATTATGAGCGGTCAGGTGGCAATTGCTCCGTTCGAACTGAGCTAACTGTTCCATTTTGCTGCACATGCCATGACTTCCTGCCCATGGAGGACTTGGTGAGTGATTGACAGCAGCTGGGCGCACTATCCCTGCATGCTCTGGCAAATCTCTGTCCTTTAGCAATGCACACTCCTTCGGGCTCTCTGTGCCTGCTCCAGAGATAGGTTTTCACTCCAAAAGAGCCCCTCCCATCTCTGAAGAATGCACGAAATCAACATGGCAGCACAAAGCTGCCTTTGTTGATTTCCCCTTCATCATTTTGATTTTAGCCTTCTAAGAAAGTGCATCCAGACCCTTCTTAAGAATGGTATCCACTTTCTTTCTCTTAACCAACTTATCCTTACTCTCCTTCTTGTCGGAATGCTTATTCCCTGAAGGTCTTACCTCCTCCACTTCGCTCTCACTGGAGGATAAAAATACTTTTCTTAACTCTGCCATTTTCCCTTCTCCAGAATGTTGCTGCCCTGCAACCATCTGGGAGGTACTTCTGCTCAAATCCTCTTTTATCTCTGCTATGTAGTTATTGAAATAAAATGACTTATTTTCACAATCTGACAGAGAAGGGAAATTTTCATCTAGCGTGGTAGGCAGGATAAAAAAAACTGACAGAGGAGGCATGGGGTCCTAATGGTAGCAACCAATTTGGAACGTGGACTCCTGCCGATTCCGGTTGGCACGCAGGGATTGCCCAACTGTTGTGGATTCCTCCTCCATGCCATCCTGAGAATAAAATGTAAAAATGATCTCCGTCGTATCCTGCAGACAGAAGGTTAAGCAAAAGATGCTCAAATCTAGCTTGCAGGGCTCCATGAAGCCCAACCCTGGATTTTTGGATTATAGTAAAAGGAGGAGAATATTAGAATCAGCTTTTTAGAGTTGGAAGAGATCACAAAGATCATCTGGTCCAACACCCTGCCTTGAAGGAATATGCAGCTAAATCAGTCCTGAAAGATGTCCCTCCAGCCTCTGTGTAAAGACCTCCAAAGAAGAGTCCATTACCCTTCAATGCAATTCATTCCAATGTCAAAATAGCCAGTTCTTATTAATTTTAGGTGGAATTTTCTTTCTTGTAGTTTAAACTCACTGGTTCCAGTTCTAGTTTCTGGAGCAGAGAAAAACAAGCTTGCTCAATCTTTTACATCATATCCCTTCAGATATTTAAAGATAGTGATGTTCTCTCACAAATCTTTTTTCCAAAATAAACAAACACAGCTCCCTAAGTAATTTCTCATCAGGCTTTTTTCGAGACCTTGGATCATGTTGTTCACCCTTCTTTGGACATGTTTTAGCTTGTCGCTTGTCAGCATGCTTTCTTTAATAGAGTTCCCTTGTATAATGAAAAAATGCCCAGTTCATCCTCTGAAACACATGGGGTTTTACAGACAAAATGGTTTAACAGAAAGGTTATTGTTGACTCCAACTGCAAACTAACAAATGGCCCAGTATTATATTTAGCACTACATTCATATGCTACCACTATGGCCTGATTCACAGACTTTAGGAGACCCAAGAAACCAGAGCAGACAGCATTGCTGTCAAGATGGCCTGTGGATTCTCTGTAGAAGCAAAGATAAACTATGTATAGGAAGTATAAATCATGGCCTGACTGCCATGCATCACTCATGTCAACATGGAAGCCTCACACAACATTGACCTTGCAGTTACTTGGTTGCACGTAATTTTTTTGTTACGGCTGAAATGTTTATTGAATATGTTAACTCAGGAGTGCCATATGCCTTGCAGAAACTCAAGAATATCCAGCACCCCCTCTTGAGGTGGCCATATAGTGACATATCAAAATAATGCATTGGTAATTTACCTTAAGAGCTCATTCTTCTAAGGTGCAAATGCCCAATGCCTAGGAAGATTGCATTGCCCTTGCATTGCCAGCACTGATGCAGAAATCACATAACCACTAGAATCTTCTATGTAACTCCCTTTTTTGTCAGTTCCCTTTATGGCCTTGCCTTTACCATTTGAGACAGAAACAGAAAAGATTGCAACCCCTGGAGAAGAACTGGCATTGAAGAGTCAACACACCACCACTCAGTTCAGTAGCCATTTAAGCAGTTGGAGGTGAACTCCTCTGCATTTTAGAAGACCTGAAGTTTCACAGTAATTTACCAATACTTCATTCTCTGAAATATGCAGGGGAGTAGTTCGTAAGAATGAGGGACATACTCTTGCCTTGGTCTAGGTAATGCAAATGTTCTTGAGGATTGCTTCTCTGTACTGACTTTACAACATAAAGGCAGACAATTGCATAGTCCCCAAAGTGGGAATTAAAGTCCTATGAATATCTGAATTTCACCAGGTAGGTCTGGTCACATTTTAGGTGCTTAAACTGAGCTTTCACCAACATGGCAGGTCAGCTTCCAGATCCTGTCTTCTGAGACTAGCCTGATCCAAGAAACCATTTCAGAAGACCCAAAAATGTGCTGTTGCAGCAAAAAGGCATACACAAAGACTAAATCTCTGTGAACAAGTCAGCACCTTATGCATCTTTGTACAAAAAACTAAAAAACAAAAAAAGCTGCCATTCACATGTGTAATTTGCCAATGCAAATAGGACACTGGTGGATCCCCTCACTCGTTTAAAATATTTCTGAAGAGATCTTTGGTTCAAAGGCTCTATTTTTTCTACATATTGGTTATGTATAATATTGATCCAATCTTCTTTGTTCACAGCTCCATGCATTGAGGTACTATCTCCATTTCAGCCATGCTCATATTTTCTGCATATCTCTAACTTGAGGTTAGGTGGGTCTGACATCTATTTTTCACTTCAGCTTCATGAAAATATCTCAGAAGAATATATAAAGTCCAGGACTACTACTTCCACCATTGGGATGGAATTTAGTCCAGAAACTAATGCTCATTGGTTCATTATGATCAGTATGATGAACCAGAGAAAGCTGGGCTATTATTAGATGGCTTACATTCCCATCTTGCATTACACAGTAGTACCAGGATGGGCACAATGTTCAGTCACTTCAGTTCTTACGGGATACATTTGGTGTTTTGGGTACCCTTTATCACTACAGTGAACAGGCCATGACTCTTTAAATCAATAGAGTCCAACTTGCTTTTAGAAAATCTTCCCTTGGTATGGAAGATACCTATGACTATGTGCTTCAAATGATACAAGCCTGCATCATGATAGATGCACATGGCCAAATTATATCTTCCTCCTGAAAGCGTAGCTTCAGATGCAATGGGTTACATTATAGTAAAAATGCCATCTTGACTGTTAGATGCAGAGCAGCTGCATGGGCATTAGTGGCCCCTTCTTGGTTCTAAAAAACTGATTCCTTCATCTCATCAAAGACAACTTACACAATAGAAGAGCAGCAAGAATTCTCCTTCATAAAAGGATAGTACTGTTCTTATACATTCTGTCATTTCTAACAGAAATCACTGGACTCACAACAAATTTTCAATCTAGTTAGCAAATAAGTCCAAACTCACCTTGAGGGTGACTGAACTGCAGGATGAGTTGATACCATGGGCTGTTGCCTAAAGAATTTCTGTGTTTCAGGTAGTATTTATTTGTAGCATGTTAATGTATGATCATGATGGTTTATAAACAAATTCTGCTCTTAGATAACTTTTCCCTTTCCTAAGGCTCAAACTGCTGAGGAGTACCTTTGTATACCATTTTAAAACTGTTAATGGAAGACTTTTGATGCTTTGTGTCAGCAACATCAAACATAATGCAATACTTCTGGAAGTTAGAATTATCAGTTCACTCAATGCAGAACCTGATGAATCAGTAAACTAATCCACTGGGATGAATAAAGATATTGGATTTAGATTTAATGTGGTTTCCATGTAACAGTTCAGAAAGTATGGGAGCACTTTAATAGAATGAAATGCTATAATTAACTTTAAGCTTCAAACAAATAAGATGTCCTAAAGGACTCTAATGCTTTAAAAATTATCAATGTATTTGAATTACAAAATAAACAGAAATATAGCATGATTTGTACTTAAGACAACGCAGCCATATGCTTACTTAAAAAAAGGGAACTGGAATGTACAAATCTTGTTTTGGTTGTGTTCTAAGATATCATTCTCATTAAAACTCTATTTATTATTCCTTGCTAAATTTAATCTTCAAAATCCTGTTAAAACAATATTATACTTCTTGGAGCTCTTAGCTATGTTACTTTTCCATGTTTCACTACTACAATTTGGCATTAGCTATTTGTCTGTAATTGCAAGAAGTGCAATTTAACAATAAATCAGTCTGAAGGACATATATCTTGATACATACCATATATATATATTAAAAATAATCATACTTTTGTAAGTAATACTTTACAGTAGACACCTCAAATCTACTATAGATGTAAAACTTAAAAACGAGAAAAATTTAGGCTCTAATTCTTTATACATATATTTATATTCAACTTTCTATATATATATTATATATATACACAAGCACAAGAGTATATATAAAATATATATAACCAGATTCAAAAAAATCAACAAAAACGGGGCAATGTACATATATACTTTTTAAAACTCAAACAATAGAAAAACTTTAAACATTAAACAATTTTAATAAAAGTTTCTGTACAATGCTAAGCAGTTTTATTTACATATAGAAAATGTAATAGGAGTAGTGTTTGAAATTACAGAACTCCTTAAAATTTCAATGGCAGGTAATCTGGAAAAAATAACAGCATTCCATTCACAAATATTTTCAAGCAATAAATATGTATTTATAAATAGTGTAAATTTACATCAAGATTAGAAACAAAATCACAAATCTGAAGTTTATTTTTTAGTCTATGTGCAACCCATTTATCTTTGTGACTTGGCTGTTAATTTTTTAAAATTTTATTTAGGAAACAAAAAGTAACCATCATGGTTTCAAAACAAGACAGGATAAACATAAAAGCAGTAAAAAAAAAAAAAGTATCACCTAACCTTTCACATTAAAAAAAAAAGTGTAGCCCAAAGAAAGACTTAAAATTCTAACTACCTTACAAAGAAATGACCAGCTACGCTAGTACTTTTCCAAGAAAAAACTCTGAAGGGGAAGGGAGAGAATAGATGAAACTGATTCACCAGCCCAGAAACAGAGAAATACAAAAGAGGTGGTCTTCAAGTCAGTAGTCTGTATAATGTTGCCAGTTTTGTCAGATATATATACAAAACATGGAATTTTTTTTTAATTCAGCTGAATGAGCATTCTATATGTTAAATTCTGGAGTAGGAGCTGTGCTCTCTCCTGTCCAGTTGGTTGACACTCCGCACTTGGAAGGTTGCATAGACACAGCTTTCAGCCAGCAGCCTTATGGGATCGCTACAAAAATCAGTGGTGCAGAACTGGGTCACTTCCTGAATATCAGAAAAGTTTTATGTAAATGTCCTTGGAAAAAATGTCAAGATGAAGATGATGGCAATGGAGGTGCCTGAAAAGAGAAAATACATCATATTACCTTTTAAAGACTGGTACCTAAGGTATTGACTAGAAGCATACTGAGCAATTTTGGCTTTGTAACACACCCTCTCGGTCAGGCACTCTCTAATTTTTTGTGCCAAATCTCAGCTTGGTATTACTCTCCAGTTGTATTGAAAATGCATCCCTGAAGCTCCCATAACACACACAGCAGCTTGGATCATAACTTTTCTTCTATGAAACTTTTTTTTCTTCTGTGAACTTTTCTTCCATACTTTCCCTTTCTATCTGCAGTTTCCCGCCTCCCTGAAAATATGTCCTTGAGGATTAAAAGATCTTTTAAAAATAGTGTGGGATGTAATAAAGGGAGACTACAGATGAAGAGGTGGGCAGAAATTACCTCCATCCTTATAAGAATGATGGAGCAATTTAGGATCTAATCCAGGGGTGGTGAAAGTATAGATTCATGTACATCTTCCCAAGGTTTTAATGTCATCAACTCTCCAGACTTCTCAGACTGCCCTTCTTCCAGCCAAAAGAGAGAGAGAGCGAGAGAGAGCGCATATTGTCTCTCAAAAATGGCAATTCAACTTTTAAAAATGCTGCACTCTCAACTTTAAAACAAATGCCCATTTTTGAAAACTGTTAAGTGAACTTCTGGCTCCTAAGGATGTCCTTCCTGTCATTCTTTTTTCCTCCAAGGAAGAACAAATAAGTTAATCAATTTTGTCCTCACTATGAGAATGTTTTCAAAATAACCTTGAGCTCTGTACTCACTTGACCTCCCCACAGATGTCCATGTAGTGGCAGGAGGAAGGCTGAGGACCAGCTAAGGATAATCTCTGGCTGTGTTTTGATAGTTGGCACACAATGATTGCCCTTTGGAATCTCTGGGAGTTTCTGGAGAAATGGCTGCATCATCATGCATCAACTATTGGAACACAGCTGGATGGCAAGTCTTGGCTGCTCCTGCACCATTACATGGTCATTTTGGGTGGGGTGGGGGAATGGTGAGGGAGGAATTGCCCTTCAGGCCTACTTGAAGAGTTGGGGAGAGCAGATAAAAAAGGGGCTACAAGAGTCACATTGGGATTTCTCAACTCCTGAGAAGCATTTTCCTCTCCCCCAAAGTGCTCAAACATTATTTTAATCCCTACTGGCCATTTCCACTTTTTTTTCTTTTTTAGGGGGTTTTGGCAGTCCATGTGGCTCCTAGAATGTCCCACAGGAAGAAAAAAAAACCTGGTCCTTGGTCCTGTGACATCTGCTCACTCCAATCTAAGTCACAGGACTGATGCTGAACTTTCAGTTGGAAGCTACTCTTTGTCCTGTCCTGGACACTTCAAGAACTTAATAATCTAATGCCAAATTAAAGCTTAAAACCTACCCATTTTTCCCAGTCTGGCTGTAATTCTTGTCTCCTTTCCCTCACCAAAGTCAAACTTTCTACATTAGGTATCCTGACTTACTTAAAGTGAACATAAGATCAAAATATAACAGAATCTAATGTACTAAGTCATGCCCCTAAACATTTGTATACAGTTTGTTTTCTGTCTTTAGCATATCACAGTATTACTGAGAATTTAAATGAATTAATTTATCTTATCTACATATAAGTAGGCCTTTCATTCACATGGCCTGGCAGCCATAAAGAAGCTAACTGGATTATACTAGTAAGGCCTTGTATCAGAGTACTTCTATAAGCCCTGATTCAAATTAGTGAAAGCAATACTGAAGGCATGCATAGTCGCACTCTATGGATTAAGTCTTTTGTCATTTCTGAATGGCATTTCCAAGTGACAAATGGTAGAAAGTGACTTTTTTGTTATATGCAAATGCCTTGCTCTTCCTGGAGATATATAATCTATTCAATGGCACTGCCTTCCTGTTGACCAGACAAGCTCCTTCCCCATTAAGTGTTCTTCTGGGTGAAAGTACTACCTTAAAAACCCAGACCATGGCTGTCCCATGAAGGACCCCAGTATTCTCTGGCCTAGTAGAATGAGTTAGCAAACGTTACCTAACAAAAGGATTGAAGAAGAAATGTAAGATGACAGCACCAATGGAGGACCGCTTCTCCATCCAAAAACAGATTCAATCAATAAGAATAGTCTGAGCTGCAGAATGGGATAAAAGGATTCAACTGCAGCTGTGATTGCAGTAATTATCAGTTTCTTCACAGCTACTAGAAGCAATTCCTTAAAAAAAATGCATGACAAATGCAGATGCATTTTTTTTTAATGCCCTGGAACTGCACTTAATACAAAAGGTCTGAGATAGTCTTCAAGTTGAGCTGCTCCAGTGTAATGGTATCAGAGGCCTGAAGGGGGCTGCCCTCTGTACTGACATAGGCCATTTCCACACGGGGGTAAAACCCCGCATTGAGACCATCAGAGACGGAGGTTGTTCACACCGGGGGGCGATCTAGTGTGGTTGGAAAAGGTGAGGCTCCACACCTCCAACCGCTCTAGTGCAGCCGCAAGGGTGGCGCTGCGAGTTTTTTAAAAACCACCTTCCCAGGTGGTTTTTATGAAACTCGCCCGCACCAATCCGCGGCTGCTCCCGGTGTGAATCTGCAAAGATGCGTTAGTGCGTCTCTGCAGATCTGCCCGGGGGCGGGCTTCCGGCTGGCGCACTGCCCTGATTGGCGGAGCGCCGCCGGAAGCCGCCAGCCGCCATTTTGGGCGCCGCTGAACTTTGGCGGCGTGTGGAGCGGCAGAGCCGCGCTCCCCGCAGGGACGGAGCAGGGACGGAGCAAAACGCACGCAGGTAATCTCCGCCCCTGTGTGCGCCGCCCCGTTTCGGCTCCCCCACGTGTGAAAAGGGTCATAGTGATGTTAACATTCCAAGTGGCAAACCTGTGTACTGCAAGTAAATAATGTGAGTTGTTCTTTAGGCACTGCCATGTGATAGTGATCTGAAATTAATCCCCACATCTTTCTGGATATATGCCAGTGGAACTGAAGTCTCCAGAGTGCTGATTCTATGCCTCTTTCTCAGTCCTGATTTTAAAAAATTGGAATCTCTGAACTAGAAGCAGCTAGCAAAACTGCTCTATTTCTGGCACCAGGAAAGTTATTCAGGTAAGACACAAAAACTCTAACAGCCGGGGCTCTTCTGGAGAGCCAGTAAAATACCAAACACATGTTTGGTGTTATCAATTCTTTTCAATCAGTTGGCAGTCAATCTCCAGTCAGTTAGATGAAACATTTCTACCAAGTGATGGATCGCACCCTGAATCCAAAGGTCCTGTTATATTTGGAAGTCTTTGCAATGACACAGTGCTCATTTATCAAGCACACATTAATCACATAGGATTAATGAAGTATTCCTACATATCAATTCTCTCCACATATTCTTGGCCTTCTGTAGCAGAAAGCAAACTGGGAAGAAATAAGGCAGTACTCTTGCCAAGCATGCATTGAAGTATGAACTTCCATTATTTCTTCATTTCTATCAGATATACAGCTTTTCTACATGATGGTTAAAAGATAAAGTCATCTTCTTCCTAACTTCTGAAGTATCTAATTATCTCTAGTAAAAGCAGTCAGTATTTCTTTTAAAGCTAGTGGTTCAGGCAGCCTCAATCCTGTCTGAGCTTCTGGAAATGTTTTGACTAAAAAGAATCCAGACACCTTTCTATCCATGACAGCATCTTACTGGGTTTCTTATGGAACACTGAAACTCTAGTAGTCATTTTGTCCAATAAAACCATGACAAGTTATTCCACGGAGTTAGCTGCAGCCAGAAAAATCATGTCCTTTATTCAGAAATAAGTCATTATGGCCTGTATGAAGTCCCTAGTGGCTAAAGAAAATCTGACTGGCAGAGCTTTGTTGTTATCTGCCATCAATCTGGATTCAACTTATGTGACCCTATGAATGAAAGATAGTAAAATTAGTGGTTTTAGGGAAAACCTAAGGAACCACTGATGAATTAAGTTGGATCATGAACATATGCCTCCGGGAAAGAGATCAAGGCCAGTGAAAGTAGCTACCTTTTTGATACTATTGTTCAGCCTCTTATCCACAAGAGACATGAACATACCCATATATTAGGATTAACATCTGAAGCATTCCTGTAAATTTGGAGGGAGGAAGCCCTTTCCTCATTGGTGGTCATTGCTGGCTCCCTCCAGCAAGTGTCATGTGGCAATAACACTGTCATCCTTCTATTTCCAGGTCAAGACTTGCCTCAGTTTGAATCATTTCATGGTATAGTGCATCCTCTGTATATGTGGGGTTCAATTCCAGGAACCTTTTTGTAAAGCAAAAAAACACAAGTGTTGTGTCCCACTGCGGTCAATGGACACAGTGTGCATGGGTGTTTGCTCACATGGTGTGTGCTTGCTGTATCACAAGATTTGTTCAGAGGAGGTCTGCCTCTGCCTTCCTCTGAGGCTGAATCAGTATGATACACTCTAGGTTACCCACTGGGTTTCCATGGCTGAGTGGGGATTTGAGCCCTGCTCTCCAGAGCCAGTGTGGTGTAGAAGTTTGAGCACTGGACTACGGCCTTGGAGAGCAGAGTTTGATTCCCTGCTCAGTCATGGAAGCTCACTGGGTGACCTTGAGCACATCACACATTCTCAGACCCAGAAACCCCATGAGAGATTAATCTTAGGGGTTCCACAAGTTAGAAATTACTTGAAGGCACACACCAACAACTCCAGAGTTGCAAGTCAATGCTCAAACCACTACATCATGATGGCCATCTTACATTTTATTACTGGTTAAATTATTGAACACGCTATTTCTTTTTCTAGGATTAAAATAAAAGGACACACCATCTGCCTTTAGGACTGTAAAGAGGATTGAATATGCTTACCTCTAGGGTGCAGAAACTGGCTTAAGAGTTCTACAGATGCTGAGCTAAAGCTAATATGCCCAGATTCTTCTCCACAAAGATTTTGGAGATACCCAGAACTGTTTACCAGTGGCTTCTTAAAATTACAAAGTATAACTATGGATCATGGTGCCCAGTAGCCATGCGCATAAAAACCAGGTCAGATCAGACAAAGCACCCTTCGAGTTAAGCATCTTGTTTTTTATTGAGGTCAACCAGATGCTCTGCAAGGTGTCGTCAAGTATATAGAGTCCACTTTTGTTATTGCTTCCTGACAACTGGTACCCAGAGGGATGCTGCTTCCTGAATTTGAGAGTTGCAGATAAACATCATTGAGAGATCTAGTTGCCATGAATTTGTTCAATTTGATTTGAAGCTGTCTCATTTAAAAACCAAGTTCTGTGATGCTAAAGTCATCTGACACTAGGTTCTCATGAAGTATATCTATCAATCCTTGATGAGAAGGGAAGAAGTTGTGAGTTTTTTGAGGGCAGGGGAGAACCTAGGTTTGTTTCTTGAAAACAGGAAGCTGAAACAGACTGTTGTAAAAAGGATACCCTGAAACAGGATAGTGATTTGTTAATGTTTCACTTTGACACCACTAGCTAACTTGGAAAGATTAATGGACATACGTTTGGCTTAGGTGTCTGTTTTCTTATGTGCCAGTAGGAACTGTGTGTGTGTGTGTGTGTGTTCTTACTGAAGTCCATTACTGGCCAAATAATTTGGCTCTGAAAAATGTTTTGTTAAATAATGTATCAGATGCATTTGCTGGCAACAAGGATGTTAGAACCCATATGCTTAACAGGGCTATGTTCTGAAAGGAATCCATGAGAAGAGAAGCCACTAGAGAGCATCCCTCACATTCAGAACTGTATGGAAGCAGTTCACTAAGTACTACCCCACAAAAGCATGAATAACAGAATTATCTCAAAATCACCAAAATTTTCATATAATACTGAGGATCAGAAGGAAGACTGGTAACATCATCTGGAAATCCTGTGTCAGAAATCAGGGATGCCACTGAGGCATCAACTAAAAGGGTATTTAATTATCCCAGAATCTCCTGAGGGAAAACCTGTCATTTACTGATCAAATAATTTTGAGTTGTTCATGATTAGAGAATCTATGGAGCTGATCTCTTAGATTTGCGGCTCTGAAAAAGGCTCAGAATCCTTGGCAATTGGCAAAAGTTTCCAGGACATTATTAGCAATGAGGCATAGGATTTGGTAGCAAACAACCTGCATATGTCTGGTTCAGTAGACTGCATCCTATTGTCACTCATTCAAAGAAGAAAAAGCTTCAGCATCGGTCCTCTTGCTTCTCTGTTCTGGTAGTGGCTAAGGGATATATCACTAGAGAACACACGTACCAGCTCCATTTATCCATGGCAACCTTTGTTACCTAGAAAATAGCCATGATCACCACCTTTCCTTTTTTCCTTTTATCTTTTGAGAAGTGCTCTTACAAGGAATCTTTCTTCCATCTGCAAATAAGCCAAACCCTGACTAGAACCCCGCTCCCCAAATTTTGCAGAAGGTCTAACAGTGAGAGACCAACTATGCCAGACTCATACACTCTGACATAGAAGTGCTGCAGCACAACTGTAACCTGGATGTTTCCTGCTAATGTGAGGAAAAAAGTTTGCTCCTCCCTAAATCTGCCTTAACTAAGGTTAATGGAAAGAGTAAAACCATACAAAATAACCCAGCATTTTCTTTGCTGTGTCTCTAAAAAAAGGGAATATCTTAAGCTCAAACACAGCTGACCTAACTACATGGGAGTCCATCCACCCAAGGAAGACTTTCATCTGTAGAAAATGATCTGTTGCCTGGAGGAAAAACAATCCTAATGAACACAACTACTTACAAAGACTGGCTGCAAAGGGATGGTTAAAGACATAGGTAATAACCTCTTGTGCTTCAGTTCAAGATTCTTGTATTTACCAGCTTGTCCTGTGCACTCTTATAATCTCTTTCTGACCTCCACCTGCTCTGCTTTTCTTAAAATCATTTGCTTATTAGTTTTCAAGTCCACAGTGGAAGGAAGAGGTAGGCAGAGATGTCATGGATTTTAAAGGAATACATTTGCTTTGTAGAAAGAGAACAACTAGGCATCAGATCACTGGATACAACTAACTGGCACACCTGTTCTTACGTTTGCTGCTAAATAGTAGTTCAATGTAATAAATTCATATTCTCTAGGACAATTATGATTACAAGAATGTCATCTGTAGTTTATCTAATTTCCAGAAGGTACAATTATATTTTCTATATTAATGACTGCTTATTCCCTTCTCAGTAAAACACACAGTTACAATGATTCTGGTTTAATTAACACAATGTAAGGTATACTCATGTGCCATACGTTTCTGCTTCACAAATATATTTCACTTACTAATGTAAATTGGTCATAGATTTGCATCAGGTCCTCCATTTTGTACTGTTCTAGCACCACAAAGTTTTCCAGGTTCCCACATATCTTTCGTGCACAATCTAGGCAATGTACAACATAGGTTTTCCGAGAAATACTCTCATTTGTGACATAAAGCAAATTGAAGACTTCCACCTGTTGAACATAAAAACAAGTCAAAATTGCAGCAGGATACAAAATGAGGCAAGTAAACACTGCAGCACCTCTGGCTCAATATGCCAAGCTAAGTTCTAGATCTGTCATTATGTTACATAGATAATAAACTAAGAAGCATACATTACCAGGTTAACAGTGCTAAAACTGGGAGACAGAATAGAAAGAGCACAGATCCAAATATCTAAGTGAAGGAATATAATTCTCTTGGTCTTTGGGGGACACAGCCTCTCCAAAACTAGGCTTCTTGATGTTCTATCAACAAACAGCTTCTGCTACTTTATGTGCAAAGTTTTCAAATCCTGGACAAATATTTGACTGTGAATATTATATGGTACTAACGCAGATTCAATGTATTTTACAAAGCTTGCAAAATGGATGAGTTACTTTTTAAAACTCTAGACAATAGGAAAATTATATTCTTTACATCAGAGGTAAAACAGACTTCACTGCAAATTTGAAGGCTTTTTCTTTATTCTTAAAAGCACAGAAATCAATGAACAAAATGCTTTTTGTGCATAAGGCAGGGTTTCAAATGTAATCACTACAGCTAATTACTGCTGCTCTTAAGAGAAGATATCACTAGGCCAGAAATTTCAAATGAGCCTAAAAAGTAGTCAGAAAAACTAGAGTATTTATATTTATAGCTTATACTACTAAGACTGAGTAAGTAGAATGAGACCAAAACTGTAAATAGGCATGTATCTACACATTTCTTTCAGAAGAATTACAAGAAGGATCTATGTCCAGGAATGCAGAATATGAAACCAGGCAACTCCTACTCAGTGTATATCTTCCTCCTATTCCTGTGAGGTAGGAGTTATATATACTAATCCCTAGTTTATTTCTGACTTTCTAAATCCAAACCTACAGAATCAATCCAGAACTACTCACGCTGGAAACCTCTGCTTCAAACAGTGTTGCTGCCAATAATACATCCCTTATCTCTCATGTTAATGAAGGGATCATCAACATGCTTGCAGTTTGGGGATTTTTTGTTTAATAGAGAAAAGTTTTTAGTGTCTTTAATGTCAGATGCTTGGTGAGTTTATTATCCTGTTGATTGCAATTTTTTAAAACTAGGACTCACATGAGCTAAGGATACCCTTTATAGTTCTCACAGGGCAGAGAATGGAACTTGGTCTTATAATGTGATTCAGCACTATAAAATCAAGCTCCGAAGAAGCTTTGGAGAGCTCCTCTCCTTCATTATGCAAGACTAGTATTGGAACTTTCTCAGATCTGGGAAAGCAAAATACCCTGAGCTCTCCCTTATAACAACTGTGTTGCTGAACACTAAGGAAGGGAGACATGGAGGGAAAGATATCTGAAAGAAGAATAAATCTACTTAAATCTGTGATCTTTCACAAATATGAGAAACTTCAAGAAAGTTTCAATTGCTAGTTCCAATTAAAGCAGACAAAACAAATTAATGAAATTTATATATTAATTTAATTTAATTTTACCAATTGCATTTAGGACTAATATTTTCATGCCTATAATGGGCTACTGAAGGTAATACTGCTGCCTAAGACATGGTTATAATCACAAGCATCCTTTGCACAAGCAAGTGAATGATGTCCACATTGCCCCTTATGTTGGTGCCAAGTTAAAGAGGGTTTAACGCAATCATTTGTGACATAGTAAAATTACAGCTTGGTATTCTATCTGTTGGATTCTAAGTCTTTATTTTTTGTGAGTTAATAATTGTTTCGTATGCTTCTAAAAGTGAGTGCACTGACAAACAAATAATCCCAAACATAATTACAGTAAGTTCCTGTCAATATAATTGTTAACTATGCTTAGCCACAGTGAAGGAAACTGAAACTCCAGAAGAAGTATAATGGGGTAGGGAGACTTGAGCACTATGACATCCAAAGAAGGATGGGTGAATGTTTGAATGTAATAGAGCCATTAAGTATGGGTTTTTGAAAGTGTAAGAAAATCCACAGCACACACATTTTTACTAACCTCACATATGCTACAGTAAAGAGCTGGCTCTTCCTTTGTTCTCCCATGCCATACAATCTCTTTTCCTGCAGCAATTAGAGCTTCCCTCAAAGTCTGACACTGCTTGAGAGTTCTCAACAGGCAATACCTGTAACAGAAATTAAAATCATTAAAACAATAATTCTTTTTTATGCTTACATAATTTGATTTTAATTTTACCCCTGAAAAATACTGTGGCATATTCTGATAGGTAGTCCTTTGAATTAGTAGAACATCTCCTAACTGGGTACCACAACAGTTTTACAAAAACAGGTAGAGGGTATATTAGCATAATATACTGGTAGTGAAGCAATGCATTCAAACAAAGCATGCTTCTTGAATAGATAAGACATAGCAACATGTGATTTCTCCCCCCAGTCAGCTAATTTAAGCTTGTTTATTGCTGTCCTTCTTTGGAATTGTTCAAAAGATTTTGATTGCCTGCAGAAAGATTACAAAAATAGAGTTACCTGGGATACCTCACTCCTACCATTTTCCAACTACGCTCCCACAATACCTCACCAGTAGTCTCCTTACTTAGTTGTTGAGCAACATACTAGGTATAGTGAGCCTCAAAAACACAGTTCTTCAAGGCTCTCAAGTTCAGTTTAGCTTATTGGCCTCAGAAGTCCTGGGAAAGTGTGGAAGGCCCAGGCTCTTAGTCTTATGGCATTTTAATCACTGGGAAAGAAATACTCTTGGTCCCCCATCATTAAATTTGGAAGGAGAGTACACACCAATGCAAAGTTAATAAGATTAACAAAAGCTCCTTTATAATTTAAAAAGAAAGCAATAACAACTGAAACATCCAACTCATCCTTTCAAAATAATGTACCTTTAAACTCCAAATAAAATTACACACTATGAAAACCAAAAATATCTCTTCTGGGAAGAAATTCCAAAGATAAAGACTCACCACTGACATAGATAACCACCAAAACCCCAAGGCTGCTGCCAAAAACACTGTACAGAACTAGCTGCTTCCTGAATGCCTAGCTCTGGGTCTTCAGAGCCAGATTCTATGGGAGTGGCAGAGGTGACTACAGAAATTACTAGTATTTCAGCACAAGCAATTTCACCACTTACTCTTGCCTCTCCTGGAACCAAGCGAGTTCTATACTGCAGCTAGCTGCTGTCAGCAGGATGAGGGCTTTAATGGTCAACCTCTGTGTTTTCACCAAATCTTTGCCCACTTCCAGGGAGGTCCCTCAATACCACTGAATTGCTCACTCATCTCCCACTACTCCAACACTGCAAAGATGGTTGTTAGCCAGGTAAAATTACAACAGGGTCAACAACAACACAGAACAAAAACATAAAGTTCAGCACCTGAGCAGCCAGTCAAGTTGAAAAATAGTGCCAGGTATGGCTCAACTGCCCACCCCCAACTATCCTACAACTATGAAAAACATCTGTTCTGCACAGATGTGGCCTGTGCATCAAAAGGTTTGCAATTACAATGCAAACAAATAATTCTCTCTGAGATCCCAAATATTTAGTGACTGGGAAGCACCCACTCTTCAACTTCACACCTCAGATTGTTTGCCTTCATTATCTATGTTACAGAATAGGGAAACTAACAAAGGAAATCTTTTGTTTGAGACTCAAACAGCATAACTGAGACATATGGCCTTACAGCCAATTGTCTGTTGAATGTTCTGGCTATAAAAGCAGTTTCAGAATTCAGAGATGCCTGTTTATTACTTACTTTAAATGATTAGGGAAATCTTTTGCCATAGGAAAAACAGCTTTCAAAGATCATACCTGGGAGAGGGTTCACCTTGCATTCTGTTCCCCTATACTTCATGAAATGAGCCTTCAAAAGAACCTTTAGAACCTACATCTTCTTACCACCACTTTAAAATTGGATCACAGCTGGTGCATATGATATTTAGACGTATGGTCCACATCTTTCTAGAACTAGCTTCTGTGTTGTGTACTAATAAGAAGACTCTTATTTTTAAAGCTCTCTTCTCAGCTTGCTTTTCTGCATTTCATTGGTCTCCTCCATATTCATGTGCCTCCCTCTTATAACACTATCCCATTATCTGATCTTTGTCCTTTTGATTTCTTTTAGAGTAATGCTGGGTTGTACTTTTTAATTACAGTGCCTTTTAGAAGGACTATGCTTTCTTCCAAATACAACATTTTATTTGGTTTTACTATACCAATGTCATATTAGATTGTTCTAATATACTAATTATATGGAAAAATGTTTTGATTAATATTTAATTTCTTCATTAATAGCTTTCTCTTACAACCGGGCAGAGTTTACTCAGTTTCTCAGCTGAAAGAATTTAGCCACTGATTTCCCTCTTTTCTTATTCCTTCATTTTTATCAACTACCACATGATTTAAACAACCTGTTGAGAGGTGGGAGGGGACCATTAGGAGAGATGGCCACAAGGAAAAATAGCTAATAAGAACAGGTTGCTTACCTGTAACTGTGGTTCTTCGAGTGGTCATCTGTGCCATCATACACTAGGAGCTTTAGCGCCTGCGCGGTAGCGTTCGGAAACTTCTAGAGCTTGTTCGCTTGGCGGGAACCCCTCCCCCACGCCGGTACTGCGCATGCTCCTCCCGCCGAGCAACGGTCTCTCTTCAGTTCTGTCGTCTGCCGTAGAACCTACAGGGACCTGAGAAAGAGGGGAGGAAGGGCGGGTGTGTATGATGGCACAGATGACCACTCGAAGAACCACAGTTACAGGTAAGCAACCTGTTCTTCTTCTTCGTGGTCTCTGTGCCTTCATACACTAGGAGACTGTGTAGCTTACCGGTCGGATGGCGGGTCAGGTCCTACAGCACGGAAGCCAGCACCTCACGTCCAAACCGGGCATCTCTGCGCGACCGGCAGTCGAGCCTGTAGTGGCGCACGAAGGTCGATGGTTGGGACCAGGTCGCCACACGGCAGAGTTCATGCAGGTCAACTCCTCGCAGGAGGGCCGCAGAAGTAGCCACAGCTCTGGTGGAGTGGGCTCGAAGCAGGACTGGCGGAGGCTTCCTCGCGAGCTCATATGCCAGTTGAATAGTTCGTACCACCCATTTGGAGAAGCGCTGGGTGGACACTTTGAGGCCCTTCCAACGTCGCCCATAGCAAACGAAGAGGTGCGGCGTCTGTCGGAAGGAAGCAGTCCTGTCCTTGTAGAAGGCCAAGGCCCGACGCACGTCCAGGGAGTGGAGGGATCGCTCCAACGGTGTCGTCGGATTCGGGAAGAAAGCAGGCAGGATGATGTCCTGGTTGAGATGGAAACTGGACACCACCTTAGGCAGGAACGAGATGTCAGGTCTCAGGACCACCTTGTCTCTGTGGAAGACCGTGAAGGGCTCATCGAATCGAAGAGCCGTGATCTCACCCGCTCGCCTCGCTGAGGTCACCGCTACCAGGAAGGCAGTTTTCATGGTCAGGAGCCTGTCATCCGAGGTCGCCATCGGCTCGAAGGGCGGCTTTGTCAGCTGCGAGAGCACCAGCGAGAGGGACCACGGCGGTAGCGGCGGCGATACCGGCGGGTAGAGATGATGAAGTCCTTTCAGAAACCGCTTAACGGTATCGTTCCTGAAGAAGGCCGAGGCAGCAGATCGTGGCGGTTGGTATGCCACTATCGCGGAGAGATACACCTTGAGGGATGGAAACGCCAGACCCTGTTGCCGGAGGTGCAGGAGGAAATGCAGGACGGTAGAGAGCCCCGCGGGCGATACCGGCTCACTCCTCTCGTTAGCGAAAGTCAGGAAGCGTCGCCATTTATATTGATAGTTGCGACGGGTGGATTCCTTCCTGGTACCGAGCACGGGATCGTCTAGTGCGATATCCTCCAGGCATGGAGGGCCAGGCGTGGCAGGTCCGGATGGAGGACTCGGCCGCCGGAGTGGGAGAGCAGGTCCGGTGTCGGTGGCAACTGGAGCAGGTCGTCTCGTGCAGCTTGTAGCAGGGGTGCGAACCAATGTTGCCTCAGCCAGTACGGGGCTACCAGGATCGCGTCGGCTCGGTCGGCGAGGATCTTCGATATCGTCCGGCCGAGCAGCGGGAACGGCGGGAACGCGTAGAGGAGTTCCCCGGTCCACGGAAACTGGAAAGCGTCCCCGATGGAGGCGCGATCGTGGCCCGCTCTGGAGCAGAATCGGCGACACTTCGCGTTTTCCCTGGTTGCGAAGAGGTCGATGGATGGTTCGCCCCAGAGGTCTCGAATCAGTCTGAATGCCTCTCCGGAGAGAGACCATTCGTGATGGGATGAGGTGTCCCTGCTGAGGGCGTCTGCCGTGGTGTTCTCCTGCCCGGCCAGGTGAACCGCCACGGGATGCGTGTGCAGGCGAATGCACCATTCCCACAAGTCGAGTGCGATGTTGAGCAGGGTCGTGGAGTGAGCCCTCCTTGTCTGTTGATGTAACAGACGGCGGTGGTGTTGTCCGCAGAATCAGGACCGTGCGTCCCGCCACGGCGTGCCGGAACGCCCGTAGCACTTTCCAGACGGCGAGTAGCTCCAGCGCGTTGATATGGAGAGCGGTCTCGTCGTCGGTCCATCTGTCGCGGACTCTGAGATCGCCGCAGTGGGCACCCCATCCATACAGGGAGGCGTCGGTCGTTACCGTCACCTTCGGTGTCGGCTGTTGGAAAGGCATCCCTGACATCAGATTGCGTCGCGACTGCCACCAGCGGAGGGATGAGCGGACGTCTTCCGGCAGCTGCAGTCGGAGTGTCTGTTCGTCTCGCAGGGGGTTGAATATGCGGACGAACCAGTGTTGAAGAGGTCTCGCTCTCAGCCCGGCGAGATATGTCACAGCGGTCGTCGCAGCCATGTAGCCCAAGAGCTGCTGGACGCTTCTCGCAGATAACGTCGGGGCCGTACGAGCATGAGCGGCGGCCCGGACAGGGTTTGGGCTCGAGACTCTGGTAGGTACGCCCTGGCGGAGGTCGAGTCGAGCGTCGCCCCGATGAAGTCCAAGATCCTCGCCGGCTCGAGGTGGGACTTCTTCGGATTCACCCGTAGACCAAGGCGGGTGAGGAGTGACAACGTCATGTGGACGTCGTGGTAAAGTCTCTGTTCGCAGGACGCCACCAACAGCCAATCATCGAGGTAAGGGAAGACAGAAGCACCCTTCGTCCGCAGGAAGGATACCACCGGGGCCATGCACTTGGTGAAGACCCTTGGGGCAGTCGAGAGTCCGAACAGCAGCACCTTGTACTGGTAGCAGATATTGTCGACTGCGAAGCGGAGGTATCGTCTGTGCTGCGGGCGAATGGCGATATGGAAGTATGCGTCTCGGAGATCGATGGAGGCGAACCAGTCCCCTCGATGTAGGAAGGGCAGGATCGACGGTATCGTGACTATCTTGAACCTCTTGGGGCGGATGTAGTAGTTCACCCCTCTGAGGTCTAGGATCGGCCGGAGGGTACCGTCGGCCTTCGGTACCGTGAAGTACCTGGAGAAGAAGCCGGTGGTCTTGGCTTCTTGCGGGAGCTGCTCGATCGCCCCTTTCTGGAGGAGGGACTGGATCTCTTCCAGGAGGGCCGGACTCGACGGGGTGGAGTAGTAAACGCCTCGAGGCGGAATATCGTGAAACTCGATGGCGTAGCCAAGACAGACGATGGAAAGCACCCAAGAGTCCGTAGTGACATGTTGCCACTCCGCGAGGTGTCGAGCTAGAGTCGGTCGGTCTCCGAGTGCAGATGGTAGGCTGAAGAGTGGGTATTGGTAGGTCCTGCCAGGCACGTCAAAACCGAGACTTTGTCTTGGAGGAGGACTTGGACGAAGCCGGGCGTCGTCTAACCGTGCGTCTGGCCGACGAGCCGGAGGACGGTCTCGACTGTCCAGACTGGGCTGAACGCTGGAACGACGAAGTGGAAGATCGTCGCCAGGATGGGCGGAAGGTGGAGGTCCCGCGGGCTTGCGTGGCCGGCTGTAGCCCGATCTTCTTGGCGGTTAGCCTCGCCTTCACGAGATTGTCCAACGCTTCGTCGGTGGACGAATTGAATAGGCCCTCACCGTCGAAGGGGAGATCTTCGAATTCTCCTTCTGGTGTCCTCCTGGATGTCGGCCGGCCGCAGCCAAGCATGGCGGCGCAGGCCGATGGATCCCGCCATGACCCGGGAGGCGATCTCCACTGCGTGCCTGGAGGAGGCCATCTGCTGCCGAGCGATGGAGATGGCCTCGTTGAATATCACCGAGGAGGCTTGGCGGATGTCCTCCTGTACCGCCTCCATCGCCGGTTGAAGGCGATCGAGCACCTTTTTCAGGTATGCCGCGAGGCAAGCCTGGGTGTTGGACAGCCTGATCTGCAAGGAGGCGGCGGAATAGAACCTTCTTGCATAGGCGTCCAACTTTCCCGCCTCTTTATCCGGCGGGGTGGTGTGCTGCCTGCCGGAGCCTTTCGTCTGTGCCGACTCGACCATCACAGAGTTCGGTGCAGGGTGACTGAAGAGATAACCGGCGTTATCCTTCTGCACCCTGTAGAGGTGTTCCAGCCGCTGCGGTATCGGCTGAGCCGAGGCCGGCCTATCCCAGGCGGCCTTCACCAGTCTGGATATCCGGGGCAGGAGAGGCAGCGGGGCCGTGGCAGGTTGCTTCCCCTCAAAGACGGAGAAGACTGGATCGTCGTCCTCCGGCTCCGCATCGGCGATCTTAAGGCCGAGGGTAGTGGCCATGCGGAGCAGCATCGCAGAGAACTGGTGGACGTCCTCTGGAGCAGAATCTGGGATCGGGTTTCCCCGAATCCCAGCGGAGGAGACTCTTGGGAGGCCGTCTCAGACACCTCTGACTCCGCACTCGAGTTGTACGACTCCGAGCTCGGTGAGTCCTCTCGCCGCTCGCTTTCCGGCTCCTTCGCAGTCGCCACAGGTGTTGCCTTCTTAGGCTTCTCTGCAGCCGGGACGGTGGTAGTGGCAGCGTCACGCTTGGGCTGGCTGACCACCGACTTCACCTTCTTAGTGGTGACAGGGGTAGTCTGGCAGGCTGACGTTGTCTTAGCCCGCTCAGTCACCACCGACTCCGTAGGGCGCGTCGCCGTTGCCGTGACCCTAGGAGGTGGCGATATCGCCCGATATCGAGGTGAAGGCTCCCTCACCCTATCATATCGAGGGGAGGGAGAGCGGCTGAAGGAGCGGCGGTCCGACGGAGATCGGCTTCGGTGGCGACGGTACCGAGCCTCGTCCCCTCTAGGCGAGCGCGATTCGCGCTGTCGACGAGGTGACCGGGACCTCCGGAAGGTCTCCCAGCGACTCGGGTCACGATGGTACCGATCCCGGTACGATGGCGAATGTGACCGAAAAAGGCCGGGCGCTCTCTCCATTCAGATTCCCTCACGTACCTGGCCACGTAGGACGCCGAGGTGTATCTGGAGGCAGACGAGCGAGGTTGTTCCTCTCTAGTCTCCCTAGGAGGCGGCGAGGCCACCGGACGCTCCGAAGAGCGGGACCGGGACCTGAAGGAGGTCGAACGCCGCTCCGGAGAAGCAGAGGGCTCTCTCTGCTGCAGGTCGGCCGACCTGCGACGGCTGGGAGGGCGGTGGTGCTCCTCCACCAGGGTTGGAGGGTCTGCCACAGGCGAGTCCGGGTGCTGTTGGGGAACGTCCTCAATCTCATCGTCCGAGAGATCGACGGACTCGCCTCGCCCTTTGGAAGGCTGCTGAGTAGGAGGAGGAGTAGGAGGTCTGAACGTCCCCAGCCGGGGAGCGCTTCTTCTCCTTCTTCTTCTTCTTCTTCTCCTCCTTCTCCTTGCCCTTGTCTCCGTCCGGAGCAGGGCGCTTTTTAGCAGGCGTCTCCTTCAGGGGAGCCTCAGCCTTCCTCGCCGTCAAGGATCCTTTTGCTGACTTGGCAGCCGCCGACAGCTTCGGGATCCTCAGTAACGCCAAGATCGGCGTTCCGCCGGTACCGAGCCCGATACCGACGAGATGGACGGAACGGCAGCCGCCGATACCGTCGATGGCGTGGTCGTCTTCTTGTCGGCCATTTTGGAAGTGGAGGTCTCGCTATCGCCCGCAGAGACTGTTCCCAACAATAAGACTTAAGTCTCGCGGACCGGTTGCGGAGAGTTTGGGAGTAAATCCCGGCAAATTGGGCAAGTCCGAGTGTTGTGGGACTCACCCAAACAGAAGAGACACTCCTTGTGGCCGTCGTTGAGGGCAACTTTGCGCCCGCAGGACACGCACTTTTTGAAGAGCGCGGACATAAGACGAAAAACGCCAAACTGTGAAGATCCGAAATCACCAAAAACCGAATGGGGAGTCCGAAAGAGAGGTCAGAGACAGTCCAAAAGTCCGTAAAACCGTGAAGCAGCAAGCCAAGCACAAAAGTCAGAGGAACAAACCGAAGAACCTTCCGTACGCGACGGTGGACGAGAAAGAACTGAGGAGAGACCGTTGCTCGGCGGGAGGAGCATGCGCAGTACCGGCGTGGGGGAGGGGTTCCCGCCAAGCGAACAAGCTCTAGAAGTTTCCGAACGCTACCGCGCAGGCGCTAAAGCTCCTAGTGTATGAAGGCACAGAGACCACGAAGAAGAAGGAAAAATAGCTAATAACTGGCTGTACAACAATACTGAAGAGAAAGATTCCAGCTGCAAACTTCTGAACTGTCTTGGAAACCAGAAGAAACATGTAAGAATAAGAAGGGAGGAGATGGGGAGGGATGGGAGGAAAGATATGCAAAGTATCAGCACAAGGCTGTTATTATGTGAAGAGATTTAGCTGAAATTTCTCTGCCATTCTTCACATTTTATGGCTAACATTGTTAAAAAAGAGTCAAGAAAAGAAATGCAAGCCTCTCTCCTTCTTTCTTGGAATTGACTTCTTATTTTAGAAGCGTTTGTTGCTCCTAGTAAAAAATCAAGAAAATTATTATAGGATGTCCCTTGCCCCCGGAATCACAGTGACTCTGTCCAAGATGTCTGAATATTAGTCAGAGCTGTCCATATACAGAACTGAAATCAAAAGCATTCACTGTAGTCATTTCTATATAAAATCCCCATACATGGATGTTTGTTCATTGGATGGTTCTGTGCTGCAATGCCACTCATGGCCACCTGAGGGCATTTTGCTTGGTTGCCCTTGGCTAGAACCCTAGATACAGCTGTGCCACTCTTAAATTAACTGTGAGCCTTGTTTGTAACTGCAGTATTGGAATGATAGGGGTAGCAATGACAGACTGACATTTTAATTGATATTTTCCAACACAATAATTACTTTTCAAAAAAAGAAAAAGCTCAAACTGGACATACTCAGTTTAGTTCTAACTAAACTTTTCAATATTTGAACCTAGAAATCTCCAAGTTTATTTCAACCTCTGTTCTTCATATCATTTTTGTACCAAACATAGTACATAAAGCCACATCAACTTAAAATGAGACTTACTTGATCATTTCAAAAAGCTTTGGATCTGAGACTTTGATATTTCGAGCTATGTTCCAAGAAAGATGAACCATAGGTACTTTTGACTTCACACTTTGCAATTTATTCCATTCGTACCGTTCCACGGCCAGTTTATATTGGCATGCTGTAAGGTAACAGTGAGTAGTAAATATGGGTACCAGGTTGCTATGGAGAAGAGCTAAAGGGAAGCTCTTGTCAATTAAGAAAAAAGTCTAGTCATACACAGATTTCCTTGAAAGTATACAGAGTACTTTGAAAGAATTTTTATTGCCACGCCACACCAAAATGGAAGGCATTGAACAGATACAATAGCAAAGGCTTTTACTTCAAATAGCCTGTATTCTTTTTGCCTGAAGAACTACTGGTAATAATAAAACAAATTAAATTCCATTGTCCCTCAGCTGAAACCTTTTGTAGAGAAACTATACTCCTAAGGAAAAGTATTTTTACCAAGTGGCCCAGATACTGACAATCTAAGATTCTTGGCTGTACTCAGTCTCCCCCTCCTTCAAAACATAATTTGGAGAATCAGAAAGACTCTCTTGAGTTCCTTCTTCTGCTCTTGCCTCCAGCTTCTGGATTTGAGAAACCACCTCCTTTTCATCAAATCAAAGATTGTTATGATGTCCAAACTGGTAAACAGTGGTTTGAACAAATCCTCCAAAGCAGAACTGCAAACCCCTGTTAAATCCTGGTGTATAGATGTCAGTCAATTCAGATGTTACACAAAATGGTGGTTTGCCAAATCACGATGTACTCTATTAAGCCAAGGGAAAAAGTGTACTGGAGACAGGGAGTTTGTACACACAGTTGTTTTATTTATCCTCCAGATCATGATTTTGAAGACAACATGACATCTGAATGCAGCTTGTATTATGCTACTCACAGATTTCTAGAAAAGGATATGTTATCCTAAAGTTCTCTCATGTGTAAATAAAGTGTTGTGCTGTCTTACATATTACTATACTTTCTAAAATCTTCAATATCACATTCCAGCTTCCTCTGTTGCAAACAAGTTTACATCTAATCTTTCAGAAGTTCAGGTTTCAGTGTCAGCATTTTCCAATTATCTACACAATTATAACTATATACACAATTATAATTATACCTGTAAGAGGACCAACATTCCAGGCAATGTTGTTACACCAGCCAATGGCCTGAACCCAATGAACAGTCCCAGCATTTATCCACACCAAATCTCCCGGTCTCTGAATAAATCTATAAACTGGGACATTGGCTTCATACAAATCTTCCAGATTTGGCCACCAAGAGCCCATTAGAAAATTCATATTGTTTCTGAAATAGAAAAAAAATTGAGTATAAATATTAGTTGATATAAATAGCCCATATGAAAAAAAAAGTCAACTCGCAACACTGTACACAGCTAACAAAGAATTACCATGATACTCTGAATACTGTTCACTCAGTCTGAGGAAACCCGAAGCACATGTGGAATTAGGCGTGTGTATCTAGGTCCCCCATTCCAGCTGCTTTGTAATCAACAATAAAACTGTGATGGATGTGAGAAGTTTCAGCAATTACTTGCAGGAGACACAGACTTGCAGAACCTACTGTCTGATCAGGAGTTGATGACAGCAGCACAAGCAGTTGCAACAGCATTAGTTGCCAGGGCTCCACAAACAAGTGTTTCTCATATTTGCCTTGGCTTTGGTGCCATTCACACCACCATAATGTGGAAATCTTGGGGAATGCAGCCTTAAACACTATTTACTGCCTGCCCTTACTCACACCCTTACTCACAATTATAGTGAAGGGTTTAAAAATATGAGAAACACTTGTTTGTGGAGCCCTGGCAACTAATGCTGTTGCAACTGCTTGTGCTGCTGTCATCAGCTCCTGATCAGACAGTAGGTTCTGCAAGGTCATGTCTAACAGGATCTTTGCCTCTTCTCTCCAGCTATGTCATGTATGACCCCTCTGATGTAAAAGCCTGCCATGCAGTAGACAGGGCTAAGACTCTATGGCTACCAGAATGTGTTGATTTGCTTCTTTAGATTCTGGCTACAATGAAAACACATATTTGTATTTCCATATCAATATTATTGTTGCAGTGGAATGGATATATGTCACAGAAGAAAGATAAGAAAAATACAGAGGGACAAAACAGAGAAGGTATCGAGTACAGCTTCTCAAACAAACATAATGCATAATATTATTTTAGAGACAGAGCAGGTTGTAAAATAACTGGAAGCACAGCATATGGTAATAGAAAACAGTGAACATACTTTTCACAGAAGTCATTCATGACGCCCCAATAATTTTCTGGAACAACAAACCATTCACAGTCACCGGGCCCTATATTTATATTGACTGAGCAAAAGTTGTTATTTTCTTGGTGACCTAAAATTAATAAGAAAAGTACAAAGCATGATGTGTAAACAAAAATAACAGAACTTTTTTGCTTTTAAAGATTAATAAATTTCCTAAGATTTCATAGATAAGAGGCTTTTGCATGTATTAGATGACAGATATGTTCTTGTAGTGTTGTAACTATTTTTGTTCTTCAGCAAACTATCACAAGATTCCCAATCATTGTTCATTTATGGGAACATTCTGAATTTGGAAAACTGACTGGGCATCACAAACTGGCTGCTATGTGGGTGTGGTAAATGTTGCAAACCTCATGCCTTCTCTATGCTTTAGGTGTGGTATGTGCACATCTATCCTATGTGCTTTCTCTGGCTCCTCTTATTCCTCCCCCCCCCACAAATGCTGACTCCCCACATTTCTTTCCCTCCTTCCCTTGCTGCTACCCTTTAGCAAGAGGGGAGGGTGTTTTGTTTTGTTTTATTTATTTTGGCAAAGCAACCCTCACAACAAGTGAATGGGAAAATCATTACTGAAGGAGGGGAGGAGCTTCCACACTAACGAGTGGAGTGGTCTATTTCTTATTCCAAAGACTTCTGGCAGAAGTCTGAGGGAAGGAAACTTAACTCCTGGCAGAAGTTTCCTTCCCTCAGACTTCTTTTGGAAGAACAGGTTTCCCCTTTTTTATACTAGTAAATAAAGAAATTGTTTCATTCATATGCAGAATTTTTTTTAACAGCCTGGTGGGCTCCCCACCCTAGTCTCACATATGCAGCTGAAGCTGCAGTTACCTGCTACTGTATGGGGAAAAAGCATGAAAGAAAATGTAGGTTTTGAGGCGGAATTGAACTAAGCAAGAAAGGTGACTTTACTGAGGAGTTGTTTCATGCATAAGAGATAGCAAGAGAGTAAGTTCAGAGTTGTTTGAGGGAACAGAGAATGTTCAGATGATAGGGGGATGGGGGGGGTTAAAGTCAAGACACACAGATGTGCCAAGGTGTAAGAAAAGAGATCTAAAACTGCTAATGCTATGGAAGCATTTTCAGGTACAGACAAAAAGCTGGTAGAAAATCCAGGACAAGAAAGTAAATTAATATAAAAATTTAAGGAAAGGGATTGATGAGAGGTAGAAATGGTTTGTTTTTAAGTACTGGATTTTATTTATTAATTAATTATACTTATATCCTAACATTCCGCCAATGCACATGAGGCCACTCACATGGTTGTCCCTCAGTTTTCATAGTCTAATGTGAGAAAGATGTTGAAATCTGTCCTCTCTTATGATTGCAGCACTATTACAATTTATGTTGTTATGAGTGAAGTCAGAGATTGTGAACTCTGAAGTCTTCAAAATCAAAATGAACGTATAATTTAGAATTGCTAACAATACATAAAGGCAAGCACAAGAATTAAGCAACTGATAGGGTCTGAGGTCAATATGTAGCATAATTTAAGTACCACACATTACCCACCTGGCGTTCTACTGCCTGGTACCTTCATATACAACTGGACTGTGTTCATTCCCAAAATTGTATGACCAACATGACTAAGGAGATTTCCTGCTGACACCACACGCACGAAAGCAGGAAGCTTTGTAAGCTCATGGAGCTGCAACTTCCACCTGTTGTAAAAGAGAAAACTGATTTATGTGATTTTTTTTAAAAAAAGATTCCTTACAGTACTTACTCAAAGCCATACATTAGCAAAACCAACATCCTCCATTGACCACTGGTGTAGTATGTCAAAATCTGTCTAGATAGCACTAGAACTTAAGACTGGTTTTTAACCAACTGACTGCAGGGTGATAGAATGATTCTCATTTAGGCATATAAAGAACTTTTGTCTAATTTCTAACCACTGACAAAAGTCTGGCATCCTCAACCCTAGAGAAAATTTACATATTAGTAAAATTTGATGCTTTTTTGCCCTTTTTCTGTACAGAATTTGTATATGGTCAAACATGCTGCATTTTTGGCACATAATTTTTTTTAAGTTTATGCCATTATTTATTAAAATACTTATATCCTGCTCCACATCTAAAAATCTCAAGGCGTTGTACAATAAAATCAATGTAGAATATAAAATGATTTTTAAAAGTGAGATTCTTTACCTAGGATTTGCTTCCTATACAGCAAATCATGTTTTGTATGCAAAACAAAATTCCACCCTCATTCAAAAATATTATATGGCAAAGTACTTTTGAAACCAAAGGAGTTTTTAAAATAAAAAAAATTAAAAAATCCTAAGTCTTTGAAAACATGTATTATTCTAGGAGGTAGACTATAACTTCTGACGGAATATCAGACATTCTCACTGCATGTCAGCCTCAGGGCCACAATGCTGTTTCTTGCTTTTTCAGTATACAACAGGAGGTCTTTTGATAGTCACACTGAAGAAAATAATTGCATGGCTGACATGACAACCTCATGCATTGTTGCTTCAAATGGCAGGAGGTATGGAAGACTACTTGGAATATTTTGATGCCTTTTTACTGCTAATACTGAATTACCAGTGACACAATAGGTTCTGATATAAACTGACAGTAAATTAATCACAATGGTGATTGATTTGTTATGAGTAATGAACAGAACTTGGAAATGTTACTTTTTGGGACTACAACCCCCAGAATTCCCAAAACAGACTGGTAAATAAACTCCAAACTTAGCTGATCAATATAGTCTATTTCTTGGAATTCTGTTAGGCACTGCTCATTGATTATCTCTGGAGAATTTCTCGTTGATGTGATCAGTTCTTCTATTAAAGCCCTACTCACTCAGGGGGATATTTAGATATTCAGTGTGAATCCCATGGTATATTGCTACAAGTTCATCATTAAGCTGGTGGTGATGATGAAGAAGCAATGAAGTACCAACTATCACAAAGCTTTTATTAGATATTTGAAGAGCAAAAATGTTTCCAAACAGACAGCATCTAGGGCTACTAAAGAAAAGACACTATTGCTATTCCATCTTTCCCTCCTCGATGGATTTTCTGCAATAACTAAAGTGGTGGAAGAAAATACACACCTTGCTAAGGATACATTTGTCAAGGATAAAATAATTGATCTGCCTTGACCAGGATATTTAAGTTCAGCACTTTAATTTAGAGATGTATCTTGATCACTTTGTCTTTCTTTATGGACTGAAATACATAACACACTCCTAGGATGTTAATTACAAACATGCTTCCTTTACATTCAGTCAGCCAAGCTGTGGGGCAATTAGTTACTGCTGTTTGCGTGGGTAGGAACGTACCCAACTGTGTGCCTACACAACCCCTGACAGCTGTGACAGAGACAATGAAAAGTTGGTCCCAAGAGATGACAAATGCTTCACTAACACTGGGTACAGTCACAACTGCCTTTCAAAAATATCTTCTTGTTGGGCCAGGCAGATGAAAAGATGTTCGCTGATGGGAACTCCAGGTTCTCTTGATGAAATATCTTAAACAATGCAACTTCAAACTTGGTGTTGACACACAAACATCCTTGGCTATCTTGACAGATGTCCTATGCTAGATGAACAGACATGGTTCAGATCATTCTTCTGTAGCTCTCAATGGTTCTGATAATCATAAATCACAGTATCCTTCTGGATAGTTTGTACTAGTTGGAAACTGGATGCAATGTTCTGGTAGATCAATTACTGGTAGCACCAATTCTAGAAGACGGTGGTGGATGCTTAGCCCTACAGGATTCATGTTTCAGTATCTTTTAAGCTTCTTTTACTTAATCTGCAAGTGAGTGTGCGGATGAGTTAAGCTAGCCCTCAGAATCAGTAACCGACTGTTCGAGCACCAACTAGCCCATCCACTGCAAACAACTCAGGAATTTGTAATTTTTTCCCCAAATCAAGGCTTACCAAAGAACCTCTGCTGACATCTGAAAGGTTAGGATTGTCTCTCCTGTCCTCCACAGTACCCCACACTTTGTTCCTTCAAATTACCAGTTGCCATTATAAGAAAAATGTACTTTAAAAATATGAAACTGAGCACTGGTCAATCAAGTGTCCATGTAAGCACCGTTTATGAGGAAAGACTTGCTCCTGAAGAAACCATTACTTCTATTTTAGAGTACTTAATAATCAAAATTTCCTCAAAGTAAATCTTGCCTACTTTGTTTATATGTCACATCAATCCTACCTGAGCAGTACAAAAGTGGGCACTATCATTCACATATAGCAGCATTTGAATCTTTTTGTTCCCAACAAAAGCAGGGAAACAGTCCAAATAATTTGTCAGAATCTAGATTTTTTTACATAAAAAAACCTGTACAAAAAGAAATGCTGACACTTCCCCCTGTACTATCCTCCTCACTGTTAAGGCTGGAAGGTAATCTTCCTTCTATCAAGGTATGAATTCATAAAGCATCTATACTTTACTAGGAAAGACTGACAAACCTGGAGGAAAGTAAAACAGCAAAATAATGTTTCACTCAGGGTAGATGGGCCTGTCACAATCTTATCTAGAGAACGCCCAGATTTCTTTAATCCGCAAGGATAAAGTTTGTAATAGAGATAGAATTTTCTAGGTAGACTCTTACAAGAACATACTTGCCAGGAAACTTCAAATGTGCTCCCTATTGTTTAATCATTTAGATAAAGAACAGTATTTTCAGCAGCACAGTAGGTCCCTCATATCCATGTGACCAATATCCATGGTTACACTTATCCATGCTGAAATGCAGTCTGAAAACACTTTGTTTCTATCTCTTTTTGGACCAAATGGTATTAATTTATATATGTTTATCAGTTGTGTATTAGCTTTGGACTGCAAATAATGGCTGCAAAACCTTCTTTCTCTTAGATACTAAAGTTCGGTCAAGTTTCAGGGTCTTCTCTCCAAGTTGCATATTTGTCTTGATACCTATGTTGTTCATCTCATTTAAAAAAAAAGAAGAGCATTTAGTTATCCACATTTTTCATTAGCAACAGTAAATCCTGGAATGTATCTCTTACGGATAAGGGGGACCTACTGTACTTCCAAAAGTTAACCTTTGTTGCCCTTTGAAATACTTTCATTGCCCTCCATTTCCAAACAATGTATTCAGCTTATCCGCAGAAAAAGTATAAGGAATTCCCTATTCGTGGAGTTAGGTATCTGTAGTGCCAAGGAGGCTAAAAATATAGTTTATAATTTATTATTTAATATGTTATTTATTATTCATTACTTGCAAAATTTATTTCTTGGGAGAATTTTTGAGAAAAAGAGCTGGTTGGGTGTTGTCAGTATTATTTTTGACCTATTGATAGATCGTATTAAATCCATTACAATCAAGTTTCCTATATTTGCAGTAGCAGCCCCAATGTTCCGCTATAAATTTCTAAAGTTATTAACAGGAGACTACAAAGTTATCTAATGTTCTTGTAGACGTTGGTCTCTAATGATCTATTATCAACATTAATCTTTAGTCTTCTTCTTCTTCTTTTACCTTATGCCTTTTATGTAATTTCTTTGTCTCACACCGTTATGAGTTTTTGTTATCACTCATTTGTTTTAACAGTGTACCATATTTACATAGAGTTTGTTATGGACGTTGTACCACAGACAAAACTAAACTGAATTCTTGGAAAGTAGCCTTCTGAGGCATCTTTCAATCTGAGGCAGATGGTAACTAGGAAAGGTATCTTCTTGCTTGTGGTACCATGTATAAGGATTTCTCTTCACAGAAAGATTTAACTTTTTTATATACTGCCAGATAAAGACCTTTTCCCACAGACTCTTCAAGTATTTTTGTGTTTTTTTTTGTTTTTTTAAATTATTTTATCATTTATCATTTTGTTTTCATGTGAACCGTCTCAAAAATAATCATTGAAAGACGATGCATCAATGCATTAATTTCACAATACACTATACACTATACATGGGCTAGAAAATCAAAGGTTCCTTCACCAAAATGGAAACATAAGAATCATTTCTGCACATTTTGCTCCTTAACTGCTTCCAATATTCCAAGTATTAGAATATATCAATATACAGAAATAATCAATATATACATATATATATATATAGAGAGAGAGAAATATATATAGAAATATATAGAAATAATCTGGAGTACCAATCCAATAAAACTAAAGAATTTTTCTAGGAGTTTACTAAATATACATTAAAAGAAAATGGTATATTATATACTCTATACTCAAACTGAGAAAAGCTAGGATAACCAAGGCTGAAAGGATTTTCCTGAGGAAGCACCATTATTTTCTTTGTTTTTAAGTCCATAGCTGTTCATAGCTGTACATACAAATCTTCACACAATTTGGTATCATCCCCTACAGAACAGTTATAATTGTAGAAAAAGAACTTAGTGAACTCTGTTGTAAACAGGATGCCAGACTAGGTGGGAATTTTGTTTAATTCAGTATGGCTTTTTCTTAACTGGGCTTTTTGAAGGGAAGAAGTAATGAACAACTAGCAATATGATAGACAATCAAACTCAATGGCCTAGTTGGAATGGCAACAAAATGAAAGAATATTAAGCTTAGAGTGGTGAAAAGATTTTACTGTCTTAAGGTAATTACCCCAAACAGCTATACTTACTTTTTGTCATCTGAAAGATCAATGTTGGTCCCAAATTTGATCGTTTTAAAAGGTCCTTTTCTCCTCCTCCCACAGCTGTAAAATAAAGGGTATAAATAAGAGATGAACAGTAACAAAGTGTTATACTGTGTTTACCAAATTTACTGTAATTCTAGATCTCAACCCCATTATGACATTGCACGAGCAAAAGGCTTACTGTAGTAGCGGTAGTGATTTTTAGTGCAAAAGTGGTATCCAGTAACTGCAAAACTAATACAAAACTGCTAATAATGATGACATGATATGTCCTTCTGATATAGAGACGGGCTGGCATCCTGTTGGTTACTCTTAACCACAGTAAGCCAACATAATCAATTGCTGAATGGTGAATTCAACACCTATGCAAATTTCCCTGATTCAAAGGGTTTAATCTAGTCAGGACCAACAACAGAATTTAGGCCAAAGTGTGTCAGGAGCAAGAGAAATAAACAAAGGTGTAAATAAATAGGGAGGGAGTAAATATCCTAAGTGCAACAGATCCCATCTGATCTTGGAAGCTAAGCAGGGTCAACTCTGGTTAGTACTCGGCTGGGAGAACACCAACAAATACCAGGTGCTGTAGGCTACATTTCAGAGGAAGGAACTAACAAAACTACCTCTGAGTATTTCTTTGCCTCAGAAAAACCTTTCAAATTCATGGGGTCACAATAAGTTGACAGATGACTGGAAGGTACATACACAAACAAATAGGTGGAGATGACTATGCACAAACCAAAATATATATTTGCACATTTTTACAAAACTTGTTTGGATAATTTACTATAGTTGACATATATACATAAGCTGTGGGAGTACAAACTAACTAAACTCAAAGACCCATTTTCCCAAAAATGGGGAGGTCATGAATCACTTACACTGGCTCATTTTCAGGCAAAAGAAAGACTCATGTATTAATCTGTGCTTATGCAGAGCATGCCAGAAATGTCTGCAGATAAAAGATTTCTGGCAGAAACTCTGCCCCCTCCTCAATATACCTGCATCCTTGTTCCCACTCTTTCCCTCAACTCCTATACACTGCAGCACACAATAAATGGTAGCAGAGACAATGAAGATGAAACAGTGACGCCTAGAGAGGTTAGATTGTATGAATTCACAAATGACCACTTCAAACCTTACAGTTACAGATAAGCAATCTGTTCTTCATGTAGTCACTATGATTCCAGGCATGGATGAAAAGCAAGTTCACTCACTGGGCAGACTAGCTGTCAACTCCATACAGATGACAGCACTACCCTTCCAAACTGAAAAACTTGATGCTCTGGCATGAAGGCCATAGAGGTTAACGAACATCAAAGCTGTACCAAGTTGTTGTTTAACAGATGTCTTGAAACAGAACTTTACATGCAAGAAACTCTGTAAATGTTACCATACAGTGGCTCCTGATGAAGGAAAGCAACAGTTTTCTAGCCAACTCATAACATAAACTAACTGGGATAACCAATCCACTTTGGGATATGTTTGGAGGATACAGACAATACAACTAAAGCATTTTGTGGGTCTCCGTAATACATCAAAAAATATCTGAAGGACTGAATGCTTCTAGTCCTGTTCAAACAGAACACCAGAGTCCATTGCACACTGAAAGAATGCTGTCTGTTTTAAATGAAGAGGTGTGGAAGAGAACTGGTAAGACCACAATTTGAGATGCACAGAATGGTGACATAACCTTGGATAGAAAGATTATATTGGGCTTCAAGCCCATCTTATCCTTATGGAAAAGGAGAAATGAGACGGCGAGAATCTCAAGAAAAAGCCATTAATTCACAATCACTCTTTTAACTGATATGATTGCTGCCATAAGATGAAAATCACTAGTTGTCATAAGCTTAAAGGGTCTTCCTGCAAGGCCTGTTAATACAATGTGAAAGCTCTATGATAGCATTCGAGGTGGGTGAGGAAAGCAAGGTTACTGCAATCTCTCAGAATGAATGTTACTTCTAAAATGGTCAAACAGCCAACTGGTGAAGTGCCAACTGGGGAAGACAAGTGCCAACTGGGGAAGAAAAGTTCTAACAACTGCCAAATAAAATTTGAGATGTGTATCTGAAGTTCTTATTTGCCGGACTTATGAGGAACCCTGTATCCTCCATATGTATGGTTGATGTTGGTGTCTTTGAGTGTCCAGAAAAGCAACAAATGTTTATTTGTTCCACAAGATACAACCTCCTCATGGATTGTTTCCTGGATGCTTCCCTGATGTGAATCACTCTTTGAGGAAGCAGTCTGGCAGTCAAATTCTTAATACCATGAAATATAACGTTTAGAGATCTGACCTGCTCCTCTGGCTGTCCTAGGACATCAGATCACATAAGAACGTAATGGTAACACTGCTATGCTAGCTGTAGGAGTGGCTACGCCAAGGCTATAATGGAGTGATGAGTATCAAAACAACTGAGAAGGGCAACCATGAACCAAGGAAGGGGCACGTTTATGAACAAAGACACCTCTTCCTCCTCAGCAGCCGTCCAGTCTTCTAAAACGCAGAATGTGGCCCCACTTCTCACACAATTGCCCACCACTGTTTCCTACTTGCACTGTTACTGACATTGGAAAGGAAAATAAAAATGGAAATTAGATTATGCAGTAGACAGAACAAGTTGTTAATTATTTTGAGTGACATCGCCCTAGAGGAGCCTAAGGAATTCTAAGAGATTCTTTTTCTCAATCTTCCCTGTGTGAAAAGTATGCTCCCTGTGGAGGATGACAGTGTCCAAATGGAGCCTACAGCCTTGCTGGCTGTGAATCCCAAGAATAAATGGGTGGAGTAGCTTGAGTCAATGAATATTAGAAGGGATGCCAATAAATCCAATAGGATCCTCTTAAAAACATGGACATTAGAGATTGAACCCTAGATCTAGATCAACATTTGGTCAGACTGAACTAAAGACATCTTGAACTGGAACAGAATCACAATCTTGATAATGAAGGGGAAGGCATGGAGAGGGCTGGGTTCAGAAGTATCCCCTCTAGAACTGGACCAGAGAGAGAGAAATGCTGATCCCAAAAGTTATACTGTCATTGAGAGTAATCTGACTTCTCTCCTTTGGGGTAAATGGCTACAAATTGCATACAATATGAAGAAGCTGCAAGAGACTGCTGAACTCTCCTTAGCATTATCTTTCATTCCACTGGCAGTATCTCCATAATCTTGGGAACATCATAATGGCAATGTGGATCTGAAATCTTGTGTAGTAGGACAGTGGGGTGGATAAGAGCCAAATTAAGAACACATAGTTTCAACCACTTTCTTGGTGTGGTGATTCTTTTCCTTTTCCCTCTTCTCTCTGTTTTTTTTTTTTTTTTTTGGTGAGAGAAAGGGTTTTTTTGTTTACACATAACAGCCTTTATTGGAGTTGGTAGAAGATGGGGTTGCTACTGAGGTGGAATTGTTAGTTATGATATCATCAATATTAAGAAAACCGATGGAGCCTAGCTGGTTGATGAAAAAGTTGTTTTGGAATAAGACAGAACAAACTTCAGTTTTGATGGATGTAATTGTTCAGATGACAGAAGTTGTTTAACAAAGGCTTCAACAGTGAGGTGCTAGAGACTGAACACACTTTTCCACCTCTAATATTTTCAGACAGTAAATGTGAATATTCAATGCTTGTTTGTTAAAACTCTTGCAGTGTCTGCAAGTTTCAACTACAAGACTTTCTCCAAATCAGAAAAAACAGCAAGAACGGCTGTCTTAGTCAGGGATTTTTATCCCCACATTCAACACATTTTTGAACAAGCATTGTTTAGAGACTCAGACATCCACATGACAGACGAAAGGAAAAAATGTTGGTAAATTGGCTTAAACAAATCGAAGGCATCAATAATAAAACACAATGTAACAGAACACTGTAATAAATGTTCATGAAGCTTGAAGTTCTTCATGGAGAAGCTTCCAATGTGCTACTCTAGATGTTGTAGATTAAAAAAAAAGGGTGGGGGTCAGAGCACAAACTCAAATGCACTGGGGAAGGGCCAGGTTTACTAGCGAAAATGGCTTTGCTTAGCTCCAGAACCTCACAACAGGTTTCGCATAGGCACAGAATAACACATTTGTGAGCCACAGAGACCATTACTTATAGTCATTTTGAATTTCTTGCTTTCTTACACAAAATTACTTCAAAACAGAACTCAAGATAATCAGGCTTAAATTATAATTGCTCAGCTAACATCCAAAGGTTTGTCTATATATGTGGGTCCAACACCTGATAGGTTTTACTGCTGAGTTAGTGGCAAAATCTGTAATTCTCGATTTCACCCAAATGTACTTTTAATAATAACGACAATCAATTGGCAGGTGTTCTAAAGTCAGTGTCACCCATGGAAACAAATGTAAACACAATATTACCCATACATTTTTAGAAACACTTCCATTTGGTGTGAAAGTTGCCCTACAGCAAGGGTGGAGCAACTGCCAGGGACTGGGTGGCTGTACTGGTCTCTGTATAGCCCCCTTAGAAAGCCATATCCCCTATTATTCCCCCCACAAATGAAAAGAGTTTCCTCTATTTTTAAAAAACATGGGCCAGAAATGTTTGCCCATACTCCCTAGCGGACATGGAGGGGGATTTCCTACATGGTTTTGGCCTCTCAGACCATTTTTAGGCCATCTTTTTCTTTATCTCTTTTGTATGCTATACAGCACGAAACATACTACTGAGGCTATAAAGAATTTAGAACAGTAGTAATGGTAAAAACCACTTCAGAACTCCTTTATTTCACATAAAATTATTGTTAAGAATAGTACCAGTAAATGAACAATTATGTTTTTTTAATTTTAACCTATCCATTTCCCCTACAAATGACTTCTAGCAATTTTTGATTTTTGCAACACAGTACTGGAACTTATTTGACTGGGAATTTCTAGAGATCAGTTTTTAAAGCAAAATACATTTTCTCTGTTCTTAATACGGGCACTCTTCGACAGTTAAGGCTCTAGGGACAAAGAAACCTATTAACGATACTGCCTCTCCTGGTAGTATATATTAAGATTTGCTCCACTGCTGCTTTCCTTGCTGAGGCCCTCTTCACACTTGTTCTCAGAAACAAAGAAACTACTTCTAGGTGAGCTATTCTCACCCTGAAGACATATGCGCATATGAGTATTAGTGTGGTAAACAATGTGGTCTTGTTGCAAAATTAGTATCCCTTCCCCTCGCACCCTCTCTATCACCCTCTGCAATTCCACAACATAGCGTGAAACAGCTATGGAGCACACCAACAACTGGAGCACACCTTCAGATGGGGAAGGAGTTAGGAACTAACAGGCTGTAAGAGGAAAGAGAATTAGATCTATAAAAAACAAAGTGAATTAACATTCTTTTCACAGCCAGTCGCATATTAAATGCTATCCACTCACTTATCGGAAGATGTTGATTCACTATCTGAATGGTCCTTATGGTGACTCTTTTTCTCATTTTCCTCCTGCAAAAGTCAAATAAAGGTATACTACAAATATATGATATAGAGAAATGAAGTGTAACTTGATTATTAATATTAAATAATAGCATGCAACTGTCTTATACTGAGAGATATGAGGTCACTCCTTCTCAATCATAAAAGATAATCAAACATCTGAAGAAAGGTCAGTTTATATACTAATTTTTAATATCTCTATTTATAGACTGAAATGGTACATTTGGTAAAATAAATACATTTTGAAATATATCAAAGCTCCCTCCATATGTCCCTCTAAAAGACATCAGTCTAGCTAATACTCTAAAAGCATTGTTTAAACATTGGTTTGCACACAAGTATTCATATGTTTTACAGAAGATACTAAGGCACTCCTCTTCCTCCACATGACTATATTTCTTGCTTCTAATTCCAAAACTGGGTTAAGATTAATTACAATCAATCTGTATTAATCAGTCATTTTAGAACACAAGGTAACTGAAAAATAATTTCTTATATTTATGTGTCAAGAACAGAGGTACTAAAATTTCATTTTCATTTTTCATCCTAAGTTTTCACACAGTATGAAATATTCACTATTCCAAATAATTATGCATTTTTATTTCTCCCAGTCCTAACAAAAACAGATGTAATACTTTTTCTAAAAATGTATTTTTTTCATTTAACATTCCTACTTGCATTCTAAGTAGTCAAGCATATACTACATTTCTCTTAGTTCTTCACTTGAAAAAATGTGATTCCAGGTGTGCCCACCACAAGTTCTAATCTCCAAGGAAAGCTTTGCCACATTTTCTAATCTTTCTAGCTTACCTTTTGGCCCTCAGAATCAGAGAGGCTTAATGCTTCTGGAAACCCCCACCCTCCAACAGCATTGGAATGATCTGGGAGAACACAACGCTGGCTCCCTTCTCCAACCAGCAGCCGGAAATCTTCAGTGGATATCCCATTTCCCCAATCACCATTGGCAATCTAGAAAAATCCCATTTGTGTCCCTGATCAGCCCAACCAAGTACTATCAGGTCTCAGAAATACTCACCCACCAAACCAGCCCAGCTTCTATTTCTTCTTTCAACAACACTATCTGTCTCACTAACCACCTACAAAGTCCTTTCACATTCTTTTATAGGGAATCAAGCATACATTCCCCAGAATGTATTTCTGATATAGTGTTACATTGTCTTCTAATATTTCTTTTTTTCCTTTGTTTTTGAATACAGTGGAATGAGACGGTTTTCCCCTGTCATTCCCACCAATGACCAAATTCCTACTAAATTTTCTATCGAGCAGAAGCTGTTACTCACTACTTCAATCAAGATACCTCTCCCCCATATTATTAGGCTTACCAAAAGGATGCACTTTTTTTATCTAAAATTCAAAACCATGATTAACATTTTCTTCTTAATTAAAAACAGGAAACAACAAGCGAAAATTTTTTCATGCTCTGGAAAAAATATTTCAGAGACTTATTATTTGGTGGTAACTTTTTATTAAGAAACAGACAGATATTTAATCTTTAGTACTAGGTTTTATTATTATACGATAAGTAGTTTTTCATTAGTTAACCTTAAAGTAAGACCTCACACTGAGAAAAACACCACTTCTGACCATCTTGAAAAGAAGTGTGGTTGCTTATCCTGCTTAAATTTTACTCAGTGTTTACACATGGTTGCACTCCTCAAAAACTATTCTTTTAGAATTGTTAAATATGCACATATAGTCAATTGGAGCTATTATTTTAAAAAAAATATTCAAGATGGAATGTGATAAGTGCTGATCAATGAAGAAGTTACAGTAATCTACTCACCCTTAGTGACTCCTGGAATGAGGAGGCCTGGTACTGTGCATATTTAGCTATTGTTGTTTGAGATTTGCTACTTTCACAACGCCAGATTTTTTTTGTTCCAGTGGGGTCCCAGTTTTCATCTGATGGTTGCAATAGCTGTGTCCTTACTTCTACTAAGTGTTCATTATTAGCTTCCACCAAAGTTTTGGTAGAGAAAAGTCCTAGATCTAGGGGAAATGAATGTATTTAATAGGGTAGTATTCCTTCCTGCATTACTACTGCAGGAATAGCAGGAGATCAATGAATATGCAATTAAAAGATACATAAAATATCAGCAACTGCATCTATGCATTATACACATGAGAGAATATGGTATACAAGTTTGGGTATTGGACTATGACTCTGGAGTTCCCATTCAGCCACAGAAATTCTCTGGGTGACCTTGGGCAAGTCACACTCTCTCACCCTCAGAGGAAGGCAAAAGCAAATCTCCTTGGAACAAATCTCACCAAGAAAACCCTGGGACAGGTTCCCCTCAGGGTCACCATCAGTTTGTTATGACTTAAAGGCACAGAACAACAATTATAAATAGCTCAGTTTTATTGTTTATAAACCTAAATCATCACAAGGTAGCAGAAATATAAATAAAATGCAAACTAAAACTGAATGTATAAAATATGATTAATACACACCTATAAAACTCAACCTAAAGATACAATCCTAATACTCATAAAGAGAAAAGTATCTTCTGCCAAACTGACCGATTACTTCATTTTTTAAGTAAATCAACAAAATATTTTTCTCTAACATCTTATGTCAAAGAACAATTAAATTATCTATAAGGTATGCAGAAAACAACTTCACTTTATTAGGTAGAGGGACACACTTCAGCCAAAAAATCAATTTCTTATTTAGAAAGTATCTTGGAGGCTGCAAATGATAGGTATGGTTATGGGTACAGAATAGGGTCATGTGTAATTCTTACACATTGGGCATTTTTTTAAGCATACAAATTCAAAGCACATCTCAACCTTATTCATGTCTGTTCAGTTCCATGAGAAGTTTGACATGCTGCTTGAACAGAGCATAGAGACAAAGCTCAACTTTGTGCAGCTGCTTCGTGGCCTTAATAAATACCCTCTTATCTCTAATCACTGATCAAAGGTAACAGCAGAAGAAGCTTGAAAGCCAGATGGAGAACCTCTGTGAGCTACATCTGGCCCACATCCAGCCCACAGGGGCTGATATAAATAACAAGGTTCCTTAGCTTATCTCATCAAGAATTGTACATGGCACTAACCAATCACTAGCAAGACCTTTTTCTTTCCTCAGACTGAACTTAACAGAATTTTAAGAACAGTCTTACTGGTACTAGGATGTATTTAAAGGGGCTATAGGAGAAGGAATATCTTTACACATTTAAAAAAAAATACAAAATCTTGCAGAAATTCAACATAATGGTATAATTCAGCTTCCGCTAAAACATGTTCACTCTGCAGGAAATAATCCTCTGAATAACTATATTGCTATAATTGGGACAAGCCACGGTATTTCCATCAATGGACTAAAAGTCACTAGTTCAAAAGGAAAAAAAAGTTTTGCTATCTGCTTCTCTTGCATTTCCTAAATAATTAAATGACAGCTGGCATACCCTCATAGCCGAAGTCTGAGATGCCATTTCCAATTGCAGATAATTGTGGTAGTATATAATCTGGGAGTCCCTAGAACAGTTCTTAATGTTCATTTTGAAAGCAAAAAAATATTTCTCAAGTAAGAATGTAAGAAATACTTTTAAAATAAAAAAAAAATTAAAACAAAACTATTTTAAAAGATTCATATAGATTATTGTACAGATTTTATTCAGGCAAATCCCTATAAAATGACCCTCCACTTCCATCATACCACAGCATTTTGTTTTTAATAGATATTGTACAAAACAACAGTGGAGGAATCTAGACTGCAGTTTTATTTTAAGATTCAATTTGAGCACTATGTACTTGATAAGAAATCAAAAAATAATTTCTGGGTGTTTTGAATCCAGAAATTTAGATAGACATATGAATTTACAGGATATATAGTAATGGTGATGAGTCATAAATGTATAGACAAAGGCCAAGTGATTTGTAAGCATGTCAGAGGTCCTTTCACTCTTCTAAAGATTTCTTTTAAAGAAAAAAGATCTAAATATACAATGAAAGTATTTGTAAATCAATCTTACCTAACTTAAGCGCTCCAGCAAGGCCACGTATTACAGTAACAGGATTGTTTGGATTTGTACAAAATTGATGTAAAGGTGGGAAGAAAGCATCACGCTTATTCTCCAACTACAAAAATGAAAAGGAATATAGGAAAATACTTTTAACTTCAGTATTAATGCTTGTTAACACTGTGCAGAGTGGTTTGGTCTCTTGGTCATTATCATAACATTTCTAACTACAATTATTATAATGCATGGTGCTGCTAAAACTATAAAACTGATTTAATTAATAGCAATATTTTAACAACAGTAACAATACTTAATGATGCATGTGGTTTGAGCATTGGACTAAAACTTTAGGAAAACAGGGTTTGAATCTCAGCTTAACCATGGAAACCCACTGGGTGGCCTTGGGCAAGTCACATTCTCTCAGTCTCTGAAAAAGGCAATGGCAAGCCCCCCTCCGATGAAACCTTACCAAGAAAAATTTGTAATAGGTTCACCTTATGGTTGTCATTAAGTTAGAAGTGACTTAGAGGCCTATGACAGTAAATGATGCCTTTACTGGCGGTTGGACTTAGAACTAGACCTCATTTCAATGTAAAACAGAAACCAAATAAAAATTTTGGATGCAGATTCAAATTCTATGGCTTTTTATGGTCCATAAGAAATAATACATTTTTTTGTAATTAGAAAGTTACAAGATTGTAAATGTTCATTCGGATGACACTGAAATGCCTGTAGACACAAATACAGAAAACAACAGCTAGTGTGAAATCTGAAGCAAAGAATCTTAAGCAAATTCTATGTCTTTTCAGTGTTAACAAACTTTCATTCCAATGAAACTTCTTTTTTTAAAAAAACCAACAAACAGTCATTCAAGTTCTCTATGAACACTGGTCATTATCCTAAAAGATGCTTGATCTTCTACAGGATACTTAGCCTACATGAAGAGCCCTACTTGATAAAATATTTTGACAAACTGCTTGAATAGAGGACTGGGACAGTAAAATGTTGCTTTGTGAAGAGTTGCCTGAAGCCTAGGCCTTTGTATGCAACACAACCAGAATATTTCCAGAAAAATATGTTCAGCATCTAATGTATTCAAGAAGTCCAGCCTGTTTCTTATAACTAGGTGGAACACGGCTTTCCAAATTGTGTGTCAGGACACATTAGTGTGTCGGCTGTAGTGTGTAGGTTTGTCACGCAAATTTAACGAGTGGAGGGACTGCCTCTCCTGCTGCCGCGGTGGGCTAGGCCCAGCTGGAGGGGCTGCCTCTGCCACTGCCCTGGGCTGAGGAAGACCCTGATGAAGGTAGCGGTGGCAGCAGTGGTCCAGGTAGATCAGCTGTCTCTCCCGCTGCCTCAGGCTGAGGAAGACCCTAGTGAGGGCTGCAGTGGGCCAGGCTTGGGTGGAGGGGCTGCCTCCACTTACTGAATTACTTACTCAATTAGTGTGTCACAAAATGATGTATGTCTAAAAAGTGTGTCATCAACATGAAAAGTTTGGAAAGCTCTGATGCAGAACGACACTTACATAAATACTAGGTGTAGGCGGATTCAGCTTGTCCTTTGGCAGGGGTGGATATGGAGGTGGTGGTGGTTTTGGAGGAGGACATTTATCCAATAAAATGCTACCATTCGATAGGCCATTTTTACCCAGATTTCTATGAAGAAAAAAAGGTAGTTATACAAACATCAGGTGAATTCATGTGCATATCACCCATGCTTTAATACTGATACAACTTTAAATCCAAAAGTAAAATGATAAATGAAAGTGAAAAACCACAGTATATCTTTTTATGAAGCCTTTCAGGTCTAAATCCAGTTGTTAAACCCAAATTTAACAGACCCACTGACTCCATGGAATTTATATAACTGCTCATTTACCAAGTTCCCTTTAAATCAATGGGTTTATTTTATCTGGAACTGACAATTTGATACAGCTCTCAATATTTATTTACAATTGTAATTTAATCTGGTTTTTTTTTAAAAAAAAAAATCCCTCTGCCTCTGAAGTTAACATACAATGTAATCTATAAAGACTATCAAGTGGAATTACCTAGAAGAGAGAAAGTAGATTTGAAACATGGAATAGCTTTTTATTTATTTACTATAAGGGAAAAATCATTCACATGGTAACCTGGAAAACATTTATCAGCATTAGAAGGTTACATAACATGGGCATGTTCATGTACAGCAATGTGTTAAAAGGATCAGGCAACAGAAGAAAAGTGTGTGTACTCAGTGAGCTCAGATTTTAAGGTTTTGTGATATTTTACAACCTTTAATCACTTCCCCACTTTACAGTCCATGGTGAAAGGATGTGATAGGAAAGGCTAGAATGAAGGCAGACAAGTGAGGAACCAAGGAAAGCAAATAGTTCTGCAAACATCTGCAGAATAGATTCTTCTGAAAGAACACAGGAAATAACATATGGGACAGACACACTCACACTTACAGTTGTGGATGTCTACAAAAAATAATTGTGCCATCAGCCCAAGTCTAAAAAAAAAACACACAGCCAAACTATACTGTATTACCAATTCTGTATCAAATTAACTATAAAATTCCAAGCCAAAAAAAGAAACTATTGGTCATATGTTTTACAGAGCATAAGATAGCTCTTATTATCATCTCTTATAAGAGTTCTTATATGTATAAATATGTTGTAGGCTCTAACATCTTCAGAACCATTCTTTTCAGAGAATATTTGAGGTGAAATAGTCAATGTCTAATCTTGTTTGCTACTCTGAATTAAGATAGACATAATGAATTAAAAATTGGTAAACAATACTTTTGTACCCATAATCGATTTAAGGGTCTACTCTAGTTGGGAATATTTAGCTAGATTTTGGCCAAAACATAATCAATTACTGTAGCTGCATATAGTGAAGAATATAAAAATTCTTTGAAATGACTTTACTACAGAGTAAGAATAAGACAGAATTTAGCTCTACAGGCCAGAATTTAACTATAAGGTAAGTTATTGTTGATGCTAAGATCAAAGGGATATAAACTTTGCAGCAGCTACTGTTTATATACTGCCATAACAAAATCCAATATGAAAATCCAAGAAGCTACTAATTTACTAAACTAAATCCCAAATGTTTAGTTTTAAAATGTTGGTAACTGGTGAACACTTTTTCTCTACAGAGTATTTTTATAAAACGCAAAGGTGAGATTATAAAGGAAAGTCAAAAGCAGGGGCATAGTCATTATAAAGCATCCAAAGATTCCAAAGGTCATAATAATCCCGCCTAGCAGGTTTTGTTGCATGAGGTATGCTCAGCAATTCTTCCAGTGGAAAGAAGAACAGGTTGCTTACCTGTAACTGTGGTTCTTTGAGTGGTCATCTGTGCCCTCACACACTAAGAGCTTTCGCGCGTGCGCGGTAGCATTCGGAAGATTCTAGAGCTTAGTAGCTTGGCGGGAACCCCTCCCCCATGCCGGTACTGCACATGCTCAGCCCATCGAGCAACGGTCACTCCTCAGTTCTGTAGCCCGCTGAAAAAAAGGGACCTGAAGAAGAGGGGACGGTTGGGCGGGTGTGTGTGAGGGCACAGATGACCACTCGAAGAACCACAGTTACAGGTAAGCAACCTGTTCTTCTTCTTCGTGGTCTCTGTGCCTCACACACTAGGAGACTGTGTAGCTTACCGGTTGGATGGTGGGTCAGGTCCTATAGAACAGAAGCCAGCACATCCAAAACGAGCATCTCGACGGGACCGGCAGTCTAGCCTGTAGTGGTGCACGAAGGTCGATGGCTGGGACCAGGTCGCCACACGGCATAGTTCCTGTAGGTCAACTCCTCGCAGGAGGGCTGCAGACGTCGCCACGGCTCTGGTGGAATGAGCCCGGAGGAATGGTGGTGGAGGCTTCTTGGCAGGCTCATACGCCAGCAGGATTGTCCCGGCCACCCATTTTGAAAAACGTTGGATGGACACCTTGTGGTCTCTTCAACGTCTACCGTAGCACACAAAGAGGTGCGGAGTCTGTCGAAAAGAGGCAGTCCTGTCCTTGTAGAAGGCCAGAGCTCGACGAACATCCAGAGAATGAAGGGAATGTTCCAGAGCTGTTGTCGGGTCCGGGTAAAAGGTTGGCAAGATGATGTCTTGACTAAGATGGAAGTTCGACACCACCTTCGGTAAGAATGAAATGTCCAGCCGAAGGACCACTTTGTCCCTGTGGAACACGAGGTAAGGTTCGTCAGACCGTAGGGCTGTCAGCTCTCCCGCTTGCCTGGTCGAGGTGACAGCCACCAGGAAGGCAGTTTTCATGGTGAGCAACCTGTCATTAGCAGTTGCCATGGGTTCAAAGGGTGGTCTTGTTAGCTGCGATAGCACCAGAGATAGGGACCATGGCGGTAGTGGCGGCGATACCGGTGGTTACAGGTGCTGCGGGCCCTTCAAAAACTGCTTCACGGTACCGTCCCGAAAAAGGGCCGCTGATGGAGATCGTGGAGGCTGGTATGCCACGATGGCGGCGAGGCAAACCTTCAGGGAAGGGAAGGCCAAGCCCTGCTGTCGAAGGTGTAAAAGGAAGTGGAATACGGTAGGCATGTTGACAGGCGATACCGGCTCCCGCCATGCTTCAGCAAAGGCTACGAACCGTTGCCACTTGTAGTGATAATTGCGGTGTGTCGACTCCTTCCTGGCCGTGGTCAAGACGCTACCGATGACAGGATCGTCTATGGCGATATCCGTCAGGCATGGAGGGCCAGGAGCAGTAGATCTGGGTGGAGTACGAGGCCATTGGAGTGTGACAGGAGGTCCAGTGTCATTGGGAGCCTGAGCAGTCGATCGCGTGCGCCCTCGAGCAGGGGCCCGAACCAGTGCTGCCTCGGCCAGTATGGGACCACGAGGACTGTTGCATTATATGAGTATGTAATGGACTCCTTGCTCCACAAAATTCACCACAACTCCTAATGTGTGTGTGTGTGAGAAGGTAAACTGTTTCAAACTGTTGTTGTGGCTGGCCAGTTTCTTGGGAATGTTTTCCTCAGCATTATGTATTCTGTTATCAGCTTGTCCGGAACTGGCACACAGCTGCGCTATCATATGTGTTTTGCTACATGGCTTGTTATGGCTCTGAGTTGTTATTCATGCACATGCTGTCGTAGTTCCATGTTGTTCACAGCTTACCATATAACCTCAAGCCTTGTGTAAAAGGGTCTCTCTCTGCCTTTGTCTTTGCGCTCTGCTCTTGACTTGACAAGATGCTAGCCACATTGTATTATGCTTCTGTCACCTAGTTAGCTTGATTTATATTTTACAATAAACATAGTCATTTTGCCAGTTTGACTTCAGCAGTGTTGTTTTTTTTACTTACTCCATGGGGCAGGTATGGAGTTTGAAGCGGGTAGGAGTTTTGTTATTTTTTTATCAGTAGAAGTTTCTAGTCTCCTGTTTTTGCAACAAGGACTACGTCAGCTCGATCCACGAGGATCTTCGATATCACCCTGCCCAGGAGGGGAAACGGAGGGAACGCGTAGAGGAACCCCTCGTTCCACTGGGACTGGAAGGCATCACCGATGGAATTGCGATCACGACCAGCCCTCGAGCAGTACCAACGGCACTTCGCGTTCTGGCTGGTGGCGAAGAGGTCGATCTTCGGCTCGCCCCACCGGTCTCGAAACATCTGGAGTGCCTTGTTGGAGAGGGACCACTCATGGTGGCAAAAGGTGTCCCTGCTAAGGGCGTCTGCCATAGTGTTCTCCTGCCCGGCCAGGTGAACCGCCACCGGATGGATTCGAAGCGAGACGCACCAGTTCCAGAGATCGAGGGCTATGTTGAGGGGGGTGGTCGAATGAGTCCCTCCTTGCCTGTTGACGTAGTAGACTGCCGTCACGTTGTCTGTGAGGACCAACACTGTACGGCCAGTAACGAGGTGGCGAAAGGCCCTTAGAGCTTTCCAGATCGCGAGCAGCTCGAGGGTGTTGATGTGGAGAGCGGTCTCATCGTCGATCCACCGGCCTTGGACCTTGAGATCACCACAGTGAGCTCCCCATCTGAAGAGGGAGGTGTCTGTTGTTACCGTTGTCTGCGGAGTCGACTCCCGGAAGGGCATCCCTGATAGCAGATGGTTGTAAGACTGCCACCATAGGAGGGAGGCGCGCACCTGCGGAGGCAGTTGAAGAAGAAGTCCCTGGTCGTCCAGAAGTGGGTCGAAGACCCAGACGAACCAGTGTTGAAGAGGCCGTGCACGGAGCCTGGAGAGGTATGTTACGGCGGTAGTGGATGCCATGTACCCGAGAAGCTGTTGGATTCTCTTTGCGGATACCGTCAGGGCGTTGAAGACTGTCAACACGGCCCGACGAAGTGTCCGTGCACGGTTCATTGGTAAATAGGCTTTCGCCGATACCGAGTCCAGAGTTGCACCAATGAAGTTTAGCACCCTCGCGGGCTCGAGGTGGGACTTCTTCGGCCTGACCTGGAGACCGAAACAAGTCAGTAGTGTCAGAGTCTGGTGATGGTGTTGTAGAGTTTTTGTCTGCAGGACGACACCAACAGCCAATCGTCTAGGTAGGGGTAGATCGAGACGCCCTTCATCCGCAGGTGTGATACCACTGGGGCCATGCATTTGGTGAAGACCCTGAGCGCAGTAGAGAGTCCGAACGGCAGCACCTTGTATTGGTAACAGGTGCCGTCGACCGCAAACTGTAGGTATCATCTGTGCTGCGGGCGAATGGCGATGTGGAAATAAGCATCCCGAAGATCGATGGAGGCGAACCAGTCCCCTCGACGAAGGAACGGCAGGATCGAGGATAGTGTGACCATCTTGAACCTCTTGGGGCGGATGTAGTTGTTCACCCCCTGAGGTCTAGGATAGGCCGCAGGGTTCCGTCCATCTTCAGTACCGTGAAGTACCTAGAGAAGCCGGTGGTTCTGGCTGAAGACAGAAGTTTCTCGATCACTCCTTTTTGGAGTAGGGACTGGATCTCTTCCAGCAGGGCCGAGCTGGCCGGAGTGGAATAATAGACACCTCGTGGTGGAATATCTTGGAATTCTATGAAGTAGCCAAGACGGACAATGGAAAGCACCCAAGAGTCCGTGGTGACGTGATGCCACTCGGCGAGGTGTCTTGCCAGGCTCGGTTGATCTTGGAAGGCTGCTGGCAGGCTGAAGGTTGGTTGAGGTGGCAACCTGCGAAGGTGGTCAAAACCGGGACTTCATCCCAGACAAAGATTTCTTGGGAGACGAAGCCGGGCATCTCTGGAACGGTCTACACGTCGAGGAGGTGGTCGATGGTCGGGACTGGGTAGACCAAGGAGAGCGCTGTTGGAAAGTGGAAGACGAGGACCGGTGCCACGATAGTCGGGAGCCAAAAGACCGTCGAGGGTGGGGTGGTTGGTGGATTCCCATCTTTTCAGCAGTCAGGCGCGCCTTGACAAGATGGTCCATAGCCTCATCTGTCATGGCATGAAAGAGCCCCTGGCCATGGAAGGGGAGGTTCTTGATCCGTCTGCGGCTGTCCTCCTGCAGCCCGGACGATCGCAGCCAGGCGTATTGACGAGGGGCGACGGAGCCTACTATCACCCTCGAGGCAACCTCCACAGTGTGCCTCAAAGAGATAATCTGCTGGTTTGCCAGTGCCACCGCTTCACTGAAAAACTGGGTGGTGCCCGCACGACTCTCTTCTGGGAGGTTGGCGAGAAAGGGAGAGAACCAAACAAGCAGGTTCCTAAGGTAGGCTGCCAGAAACCTGAGTATTGGACACCCTGGCGATCAGCAAGGAGGCGGTGTAAAACCTCCTGCCAAAGGTGTCCAACCTACGGCTCTCGCGGTCCGGTAGCGTGGTATGTGCCCTGTTATAGCCTTTAGTCTGGGCGGACTCAACCACAATTGAGTTCGGTACTGGATGGCTGTACAGGAACTCCACATCCTCCTTCTGCATGCAGTAGTGATGTTCCACCCTGTGTGGAACAGGCTGGGCAGAAGAAGGCTTGGCCCATGGATGTTTAAGGGCCTCCATAAGCGCTGGCACAAAAGGCAGCGGTGCAGTAGACGGTGGGCATGTGTACACGTATTGAAAGACGGGATCATCTACCACCGAAGCCAGGTCCGCAACCTTTAGGCCAAGTGCCGTTGCCATATGGAGGACGGCGGAGAACTGTCTCACATCCTCTGGTGCCGACTCGGGTGCAGGGGATCCGAAGCCCAGGGGAGGTGACTCATGGGACGTTGGTGTAGAGTCCTCTGATTCTGTATCCGAGTCGTATGACTGGGAGGAATGTGTCGGAGATCTCTCGGTAGACCTTCCCTTGGATGGTTTACGGGGAGGCAGAGTCAGGGTCACTGCGGGTGCCGCCGTTGCTGCCGGTACCACTGACGGTGTCGTGGTCGGGGCCGTAGTGCAAGACGTCGCCATGGAAGTTACAAGCACTACCGCAAGACATGGCGGCTGGGTCGCTTTGGTGATTGTCGTGGCTGGCACCGTTGCCTGTGTCGAGGTGGATTCTGACACTGGGCGCGTTGCAGTCGCTGTGACCCTTGGGGGAGGCGACACCGCCCTGTATCGGGGTGTGGGCTCCCTTGAGCTCCGGTGGTATGGAAGGGGCGTCCGACTCGGCAATCTCCGATACCGGGAGTGATGGCCTTCTCTGGAGGGAGAGCGGGATCGACGATACACTGATCAGAGTCTAGGGTCAGCGTGGTACCTATCCTTGTATGACGGCGAATAGGATAGGTACGATCCCGCATACTCACGCCAATGGAGATCAGGACCGTATCTGCCGAGATGGGAGGCAGAGGTATAGTGCGAGTCATCTGAAGGGCGCGAGTGAGGCCTCTCATAGTATGCCTCTCGGTGACATGATGATGGCGGCTTGACTCTCTGCTCCGGAGAGCGGGACTCACTCCTGCATGAGGCTGCCCGATGCCTGGGTGAAGGCCGGTGTTGAACCATCACCTGCTTCCGACGGTCTACCGATCTACAGTGACTCGGCGGGGTTACTTCCACTGTCAGCACTGGCGGGTCAGAGGGCAGAGCCTCCACAGCTTGCTCCTCATCCGACACCTCAAGGATCTCTTGATGCTTGCCGAGGTCGCCAATCGGCTGGGTCGGTGGAGGTGTGGGCAGGCGGGCCTCCTTAGAAGGGGAGCGCCTCTTCTCTTTCCTCTTCTTCTTCCTCTCTTTCTCCTTGGCCACATCCTGAGAGGCCGAATGTTTCCTCTGAGCAGCGGTCGGAGGCCAGGATGATGAGGAGGCCTGCAAGCCCGCAGGTGCCTCCTGAGTTGTCTTAGCAGCTGCCAACAACTTAGCAATCCTCAGTAGCAAGGAGATGGACGGCCTCGACGTCGGTACTGAGCCCGGTACCAACGAGGTGGATGGTGCGGCAGCTGCTGACACCGTTGATGGAATGGTTGCTGGTCTCGATTTTTCGGACATCACGACGCGGGCCTTGGGCTGCTCCTTCGCTTGCAAGGACTGCTCCCAACAGAAGGACTTCAACCTCGATGAGCGATTATGGAGGGTTTGGGTGGTAAACTCCTGACAAATGGAGCAAGCCCGAACGTTGTGGGTTTAACCCAGGCAAAAAAGGCACTCGCGGTGGTTGTCCAACAAAGTGACCTTCCATCCACAAGTGACACACATTTTAAAGAGGGCCGGCACAGACTGGGAGGAAACTCAAGGGAAGAGAAGAAGTCCAGGAAGAATTTCGAGGAGAGAACGAAGGTGAGAGAAATAGCGGGGGGGGGGGTTTGAAATACCAGAATTAAGTCCGGAATCCAAAGCTGTAGTCAAAAAGTCCGAAATCCGAAGTCAATCCAAGAAACACCAAGGAAAAAGCATAAGCCACTAGCAAGAACATTCTGTACGCAATGGCAGACGAGAAAGAACTGAGGAGTGACCGTTGCTCGGCGGGCTGAGCGTGCGCAGTACCGGCATGGGGGAGGGGTTCCCGCCAAGCTACTAAGCTCTAGAAGCTTCCGAATGCTACCGCGCACGTGCGAAAGCTCCTAGTGTGTGAGGCACAGAGACCATGAAGAAGAATCAATATAATTAGATCATGCTTGCTCAACAAAAGGAAAACGCTAAACTTAAGATTCTGGAATGCATTTCAGAAAAATTAGGAAAAAGAAGATGACTTCTCTCCTAAAATTTGAAAGATAAGAAGAGTTACAGAAGTCTCTTCTATTTAGCTCCCAAGTTCAAAAATTTAATGTTGGATATGAGGGCCTCTATAAAAAATAAAAGTTTTTAATATTTATAATTCATTTAATGGCAGTTTAGGATTGATAACTTAAAAAAACAATTCTTAGTAAACTTTTGCCTCATTCCCCCAACAAAACAAAACAGCAACAGAAACAAGATGAAACCATACATATTTTCATTTTGATTTCTGAACAAAATATGTAAGAGAATGAAAAATATATATGAACTTAAGTACATGTGTATCAGAAAACATTAACCAAAGGAAATGACTTTTTTTTTCCCAGAGGAAAGAGCAGAGGAGAGCTGGGCCTGTGAAGACATCCTAGACCAGGTGTGTTTTACAGGCTTGTTTTTGCTGTGCTTGTGGGGCCTTGCTTGTTATTTGCTTGCTATTGTTTGCTGGCTATTGTCCTGGCCGTGGGCTCTGCCTGATCACACGGTCTGACTAACAAGGGGGAGGAGGCAGCTAGAGGCGAGGAGCTTTATTAGGAGCTACCAACGGCAAGCGCCATCGGCACGCGCACTTGAACTCCTTTACTTTCTCGAGCTTCTCCTATACTACTCTCTGTAGTTTCAAGGATGGAAGGAGAGGGAGCTGCTGTAGTCACCTGTAACACTTGTGGCATGTTCCTTTTCTTGCCACAAGGCTTTTCTTGCCACTGCGAGGAGCAGCTTAAACCACATTGCAAAGGACTACGAGCGTATGGGGACGAAGCTTAAGGACCTTGGTGTGCAGGTGGTCATTTTGTCTCTCCTCCCTGTTCAAGGATACGGCGCACGTAGGGAAAGGGCAATAGTAGAGGTCAACAACTGGCTCCGCACATGGTGCCGCCAACAACGGTTCGGGTTTTTGGAACATGGCCTGAATTTCCATGAACATGGGCGAGGGATGGGCTGCACCTCACAAAACTTGGCAGGAATGTTTTTGCTAACAGTCTTGCAAGGAAGATTAAGAGGTCTTTAAACTAAGTTCCACTGGGGAGGGAGACAATATTATTCAGGGCAAGGACTCAGAGAACACAGGGGGGAAAGGCCCAAATGATACTGGACAAGTAGTACAAGTGGCCAATGGCGGGAGGAGTAGAATCAATAGTACAGGACTTGCAGGAAGGGCCCAGGGACTTAAGTGTCTCTACACTAATGCAAGAAGTATGGGAAACAAGCAGGATGAGCTTGTACTCCTAGTACAAGAAAATAAATACGATTTGATAGGCATCACTGAGACCTGGTGGGATGAGTCTCATGATTGGAATACAGGAATAGAGGGGTATAGCCTATTTTGTAAAAATAGACCAAACAAGAAAGGAGGAGGAGTAGCCTTGTATGTCAAGGATGTTTTCACCTGTGAAGAGATCCAGGACTTAAACCCAGAAAGCCAGGTAGAGAGCATTTGGGTAAGAATTAAGGCAGCGAGAAACAATAGGGATATTCTGGTGGGGGTTTACTACAGACCTCCAACCCAGGCTGAGGACTTGGATGATGCCTTCCTCAACCAAATGACTGCACATTCAAAGAGGAGGGATACAGTAATAATAGGAGATTTCAATTACCCAGATATATGCTGGCAGTCAAACTCTGCCAAGACAGCAAGGTCCAGCAAGTTTCTTGCTTGTCTTGCAGACAACTTCATGGTCCAGAAGGTGGAAGAGGCCACAAGGGGATCAAATATTCTAGATCTGGTCTTGACCAACAGGGATGACCTTGTTAATGAGGTAGAAGTGGTTGGATCTTTAGGGGGGAGTGACCATGCCCTGTTGGAATTTAGCATTCAGTGGGAAGGAGAAGATAAGGGTAGCCAGACACTCATCTTAGATTTTAAAAAAAGCGGACTTCTGTAAACTTAAGGAGCTGCTGGCTGGAATTCCGTGGTCAGGAATAGTTAAAGGGAAAGGAGTTCAGGAGGCATGGGAGTTCCTTAAAAAGGAGATACTGAAGGCACAGTCTAAAACAGTGCCATTAAGGAGGAAAAATGGAAGGCATCTGAAGAAACCAGAATGGTTGACTAAAGAACTCTCAGCTGAGCTAAGAGTTAAGAGTAACATGTATAGGAAATGGAAGAAGGGGGAAACCACCAAAGAAGAATTTAAGCAAGTAGCTAGGAGATGTAGGGAGGAAGTCAGAAAGGCTAAAGCACAGAACGAACTTAGGCTGGCCAGAGACATTAAAAACAATAAAAAGGGTTTTTTAAATATGTCCGCAGCAAAAGGAAAAAGAAGGAGACAGTAGGGTCGCTACGCAGAGAAGATGGTGAATTACTCACAGGGGGGAGAGAAAAGGCAGAGCTACTTAACACCTTCTTTGCCTCCGTATTTTCCCAGAAGGATACAAGCACTCAACCTGGCGGTTGGGGAGCAGGGGAGGAAGCAGAGGAAATGAGGCACATAATAAGTAGAGAAGTGGTACAGGAATACCTGGCCGCATTGGATGAATTCAAGTCTCCAGGGCCAGATGAATTGCATCCTAGGATATTAAAAGAGCTGGCAGAGGTCATTTCGGAACCGCTTGCTATAATTTTTGAGAAATCTTGGAGGACAGGAGAAGTTCCAGCAGATTGGAGGAGAGCAAATGTTCTCCCCATCTTCAAGAAGGGAAAAAAAGAGGACCCAAATAATTATCGCCCAGTCAGCCTGACATCAGTACCCGGAAAGATCCTGGAGCAGATCATTAAGCAGTCAGTTTCTAATCATTTAGAAAGCAAGGCGGTAATCACGAGAAGTCAACATGGATTTCTCAAAAATAAGTCATGTCAGACTAATCTTATCTCTTTTTATGACAGAGTTACTAGCTTGATAGATGAAGGGAGTGCTGTGGATGTAGTACATCTCGATTTTAGTAAGGCCTTTGACAAAGTTCCCCATGACATTCTTGCAACGAAGCTAGTAAAATGTGGGCTGGACAGGGCTACTGTTATTTGGATTTGTAATTGGTTGACCGACCGAACCCAAAGGGTGATCACGAATGGCTACTTTTCATCCTGGAGAGAAGTGACTAGTGGGGTGCCACAGGGTTCTGTCCTAGGCCCAGTGCTGTTCAATATTTTTATCAATGACTTGGATGAAGGAATAGAGGGCATGCTCATCAAATTTGCAGATGACACCAAATTGGGAGGGGTTGCTAATACGCCAGAGGACAGGATCAAAATTCAAAATGACCTGGATA